>CM069238.1:3601084-4258150 GCA_035582765.1 Acer negundo
GTAAAGAAGAGATAGTTCGGGCATCTATTAATGATCAAATCATTACATCTCAAGTTCTGATGCAGCCAAGCCTTCCAGTCCCTTTTGAAGCTATTTCCTTTAGTAACACCCTTACAGACATCTTCCTAGATAGTGATGGAGCTGCTACAACCCCTAAAGACATGCTCTACATCCTCACAACTCACTTTACATCTATCACAAATGGAATCCATAGAAAGACCCTTTGTAGCTCTATGATCATTCGTAAGTAATTTCCCATGAAGAAGGATCTACAGAAAATGAAAAACTCTAGGAGGGTCTTTAAGCTTCTAGATAGAATCCCATTCCCATGAAAGCAAATTATTATCTTTAAAAGAACCCTCAGAGGCACTTTTGACAGAAAATTCACCACTTTTCGATAGACCCCAACTGACTTTATCAGGAATGCAAAGAGAGGAGCCAACATGGCTGCTTATAATTCGATACACAACATTCTGTGGAAGAACAGAGGACAGCTTTTGGAAGTTCCATTCATCAGGTATAAGATAGTCACTAACAACTTCTGATAATTGCACATTAGACAAAGAACAGTTAGCAAACCTTAGAATACAACCAAGCTTAGGGACCCAATTATTAGTCTAGAACCGAGCCCTTCAGAAGGCATTTAGCTCCACAAGACAAACCTCTCTAAGTGTTAGAACAATTTCTAGCTTTTATGCTGTCAAAACTGTCAGTATCTCTACCTTTAATGTATTTATTTCTAAGCACATTAGCCCATAAGCCATTTTCATCATGTATCAGCCTCCACCCAACTTTAGTAAGTAAAACATGATTCATGGATTTCATACCCTTAATACCCAGACCACCATTCTTCTTAGGTAGGCATACGGTTTCCCAATTAACAAGATGCACATTCCTCTTTTTGGCATTAGAGTTCTATAAAAAATCCCTATTAAGCTTGTCAAGTTTGGAACAGATTTCAGAAGGGAGTTTCACAGACTGCATTGCATAAACATGGAGAGCAGACGCCACCGACTTAATAAGGGTGCATCTTCCAGCAAAGGAGAGAGATGCGCTTTTCCATGAAGCAAGCCTCTTTTGTGACTTTTCAAAGATTTCTTTATAGGTATTTTTCGTAACACGACCATTTAGGAGATGCATACCAAGATAGTTGCCCAAGATTTTGATGATAAGAGACCTACAAACACTAGCTAAAGCACTCGCATAGTTACTACAAATGTTACTAGAGCAAAAGACCCTAGGTTTAGGAAAGCTAACTTGCTGTCTCGATAAGTCACAAAAGGTATCTAGGCAATCCTTCATAGTCTCAGCTTGGTTCATCAAAGCTTTACCAAAAAGGATGAGATCATCCGCAAAGAATATATGAGATATTTCGGGACTACCTTGAGAGACCTTGACAGGCCTCCACTTCCCCTTACCAAGTTTATGATTGATGATGTGGGAAAGTTTCTCTATACATAAGACAAAAATGTAGGGTGATAGAGGGTCTCCTTGTCTAATACCCTCATAGGCTTGAAAATTTCCGATAACTCTCCATTCAAAATAACTCTATACTAAACGCTAGTAATACAACTCATAATCAGGTTGTTGAGCTGACCCTCAATTCTGATTTCCTCTAGCACATTCCTAATAAAACTCCAACTCAATCTATCATAGGCTTTGGCAAGGTCAATCTTCCAAGCCATGTAACCCGATTTTCTTTTGGTATTCCTGAATTTGTGGAGAACGTCTTGCACAACAACAATATTGTCTTGGATTTACCTCCCAGACACAAAAGCAACTTGGTTGGGACTCACCAACTTAGGAAGAAAAGTTCTAATTCTTTGTACAAAGATTTTGCTCAAGGTTTTGCAAGTGGTGTTACACAAGTTTATGGGTCTAAATTGGGTAATGTTTATAGGGTTGGGAGTTTTGGGAATAAGGGATATAAGAGTTTGGTTAATGTCACCTGAAATGTAGCCTCTTTGAAAACTGCCAGAGCATAACCTGAGCAAGTCTAGCTTGCAGTGATCCCAACATTTTTGGAAGAAGATAGCCGCGTATCCATCGGGTCCGGGGGCCTTAAACCCCCTAATATCAAAGATGCATTGCTTGACCTCCTTTTCACTGACCGAAGCCTCAAGACAAGCAATATCATAAGTGTTCAGCTTTTGAAATAATTGGGGTAGCCTAGAGCACTCACCAGTGCTCAGATTTTCAATAAAAAGCTCTTGAAAATACCTGACTACTTCCTTTTTCATCTCATTTATTTCTCCAATCCATCCACCATCATCTTTCTCAAAGCGTTCAATTTTGTATCTTTTTCTTCTAATAACAGTAGATAGGTGAAGTATTAGGTGTTTTTGTCTCCTTCCTTGAGCTAACAATTTCTAGACTTTTGTTTCCAAAATATTTCCTCTTGACTAAGTATTTCATTGTATTCTATTAGGAGAGCCTCTTCCAGCCGAGAAAGGTAATGAGAAAATCTAACATTCAAGCTCCTTTGAATCCCCTGAATACGAGCAATCAACCTTTTCTTATTTCGAAAAAGATTACCAAATTCTTATTTGTTCCATTTTTAGAGAATTCTAGTAAGATTATGAAGTTTTACAGTAGCATTTTCTCCCCGAGAGCTCCAATTTGTGGAAATGATCTCCTCAAACTTTTTATGCTGTAGCCACATGGCTTCAAATCTGAAGGGTTTGCACCAAATATTAGGGATTTGCTTATTGTGAAGTTGAATAAGTAGAGGGCAGTGATCATACATAATTTTGGGGAGATGTCTCACGAACCCCTCAACATAATGTAATCTCCAATCCATAGAGCAAAGAGCTACATCTAACCTTTCCCATATTTCTTCTCCAATACCTCTCTTTGTCATCCAAGTAAATTTCAGCCCAATGAAACCCAAGTCAACTAGATTATTATGATTAATCCAATTCGCGAAGCCACTGTTAGAGAAAGTAGGTCTACCTCTTCTCTTTTTGGAATTGTTGGTGATTTCATTGAAATCACCAGTAATTAACCAAGGCATGTCGAAACAACTTCTGATGGCATCAAGGTAATTCCGAAGGAGGCTTCTAGTAGTGACACACGGGTTGGCATAAACAACCGTAAGGATCCAATAGGCTTTCTGATCCTGAACCAATGCAGTCATTGTCTGCCTAGATTTAGCAATAACGTGAATCATTGCCTTATTTTCATTCCAAAGAAGCCATATTCCTTCGGAAAATCCATCTGCATCCACAACAAAACTCTTATCAAAGCCTAGGTTTTTGATAATATTCTGAGCTTTCCTCCCACTAATTCTAGGTTCAAATATAGCTAGAATATCAAAGTGATGAATACTTTTAAGATCAGTAATGTTCTTAGTAAAACCCTTCTTACCAGCTCCTCTCACGTTCCACACACAAATTATGAGAAAGAAACACAAAAAAGCCTCTATTCAGAGACTGCAGCCATAACCTCTTCCAAACCAGAAGGAATCTCAATAAAACTCTCCTTGTTGTGCCTCATAGACTCACAAAGTGTTGTATTAGTAGAGGGTTTATTCCTATTAGAATGACTTTCAAAATTAGACACACCTTTATGGAATTGACGCAAAACCTCACAATCAAGAATTTCACTCTCAATCTGAGCAAAGATTTCTTGCACCCGGTTCTTACCTTTGCTTCCCCCCTTATTCTTCGAGTAGCTATCCTCTCCTTGACTCACTGTTATTTTACTCAGATCACTAATAAGATTCTCTCCTTTTTAAATGTTTTTCTTCCTGCCCATCACGTTTACAATTCTGATTGGTGATATCTATCAACATAGTCTTGCTACTTTGGGTGTTCTCAGCCACAGATTTAGTCACAACACCATTATCTTTCTCAACACTCACTTCCTCATTAAGGACATCAAACCTGGATCCACTTCCATAAGCAACTTCAACCTTTCTAATAACATTCTTGCTAGCTTTCACAGGGTGACTTTTGCCTAATCTAGCATCAGGAATGTCACTGTTCATTCTTGTTGACAATACTGGAAAATCCCTTTCTCTCCACATATCCAGTGCAACAATTCCCATTTCCATAACCCATTTTTCCATTCTTCCCATTAAAGTTTCTACTAACCTGTTTGCCTTACGAGACCAGCAACCATGGGCCATAGGGATCATCCTTCTGCTTAGTAACAGCCTCCTGCCTCTTATCAACGTTCATCTTCTCAACAATAGGTTCTACAATTCCCTCTCTACAGTTCTCCCTACTATGTCCATATATTCCACATTTGAAACAAATTAAACCCAAACTCTCATACTCCAACCTAATAATTTTGTCATTAATATTTAGAGATCTAATTAGAGGTTTGGTTATATCAATTTCAACACATATACGCGTAAATCTACCTCTTACTTGATTCTCCGTAATTGGATCCACTTTACACATTTTCCCCAACATGCCTCCCATGTTCCATAGCAATTCCGAATCCATTCACTCCATAGGTAGCTTCGACAATCAAACCCAAATCGGCATGCTCTGAATGGTATCATCTCTAGGGACAAAATTCGGCCTCTACCTTTGTACTGCTAGGTATTGGTTAGTGATGACCCATGGGCCATTAGTTAGAACATAATATAGGTCGTCTTTCATCTGGAATCGGGCAACAAAGTATCCATCCACAAGGTCTGTCAGCTGCCATTTCCCTATAAGTGTCCATTTATGGGTCAGTTTAGTAAGCATGAAGTTCAGGATGTGAGCTTTTCCCATGTTCTTCAGTATTAGAGCATTGGTCCAGGGCTTCTGAAGTTTATCCTTCAAGTTGGAAGACAGCCTCATCATTGGACCATTGGGTCCTACAGAGATCGAGATATCTTCAGATTCAATCTTGAGTTTCTCCTTATTCTCTCCAAATCCCGTCCAGAAATTAGGTGTAGTCATACCCATAAGCTTTGATATGAAACTTCCCACATCCCTCCTTAAGCAATTAACTCTAGAATCATTCTCAGCTCTGGCTCATTTAGCAGCATAGAAATTACCGAGGTCCCTTTTAGAGTCGATATTCATG
The DNA here is from genome assembly GCA_035582765.1 of Acer negundo. Taxonomy (NCBI): domain Eukaryota; kingdom Viridiplantae; phylum Streptophyta; class Magnoliopsida; order Sapindales; family Sapindaceae; genus Acer; species Acer negundo. Next base: position 3,606,110 of record CM069238.1, read on the forward strand.
TTGTTAGTCGGTGGTTGTTACGCAGAAAATACAAACAAATTATTCGAATCCACATCTCCAGACGTTAGATCTGAATCCATGGCAAGAGACGAACACAAAGCAAAAAGAAAGGGAGGAAGACAAAGAGAAAGGAAGAAGACAACGACGGCGCGTGAGCTTAGACGAGGTGCAAAACAAAACAAAGACTGCACTCCAGGCGTGTACAAATTTTCATCCACACGCGCTTATTTTGTATCTTTTAAATGATCCCACATGTTTGTTTTCTTATATAAAGAGGGTCCAAATCCTCCTCACCTTTCATATTAATCTATCTAAACACAATATCTCGTGCATCAGAATTTTAGTCTTTTAAAAACAAAGTGGATTTAAGAAACTATTATGCAATTTAAAATAATTAATGAAATATGATTGAAGTATAATACCATTATATAATTATTTATTTCAAGCTATTATTTATTTCAAACTACTTTTCAAGACATTCAACCCAACCTTTTAACGTGTTGATTTTTTATAACTTCGATGTCAAGAATATATGTTGTTGATTGGTTGTATGGTAATATTTTGGTTCTTTTTTTTTTTTTTTCGTTTGATTATGATAAAATATCAAAATTAAATGGTGTTATGAAGATTACAAGAAAGAATCGATTATAGCCTTTAGGGGTGTAGTTCAGTTGGAAGATGGAAGAGCTTGAAGCTTGGACAAATGACTTCTAAGTCAACGACTTGAATCCTACCGATGGTAAAAAGCTTCAAAAGAAGAAAGGATCGATTATATAAAACATAGAAATAATAAATAAAAAAAAATCAAAACCCATCAAAGAAAAACAAAACAAAAATGCAAACACAGTTTTTATTTTTTTATTTTTTTATTTTTTAGGAAAATAAAAGAAACCTTATTCATCAAATTAATCACATTTAAGGATCAAAACCCTAATTATTAACCCAAATTAATCACAATTTTATGAGATAGAGAAATTACCAAGAAAGCGACGTTGGCTTCGTCCTTGGCTCCCTATTGCAACTTGCAACGTTGGCTTCAAAAGTGATGCTGTTCATATGTTTTTTTTTTTTTTTTTTTTTCTTGAAGAGAAAGTCATCAAAAGTCTTTTGGAAAAGTCTTTTGGGAGAGGGTGGGAGAAATTGGGAGAAATCAATAGGTTTGATATTTATACCATCAACACAAAAGTCTACAAAAGTCATGATATTTTAATTCTATAAGGCCCGTTTGGTGCGTGGGATGGGATATAATAATTTTTATGGGATAAGATTGGATAGGATATGATTGGATTAATTTTAATGTTATTCTATGTTTGGTGCAATATATGATAGGATTAAAAATAGAGTAATCCTATGTTTGGTACAACGTAAGATAGGATTAAAAAAATATATATTAACAAAAAGTAAAAAACAAGCCAAGTCAAACAAAACAAAGCAACCAGTGGGTGGAGATCGCAGTATCGCACCTAATCAAACAGCAAAAAACTCCAGGCAGCCTAACACACTCAGAACAACCGCACTATCACCATCTTCTTCTCAAACTCCAACGCTTACGGTGGGTGGACATCGCATATAATCTCAATTTTATTTATTTATTTATTTATAATTTCTTAATTCTTCGTCTCTTCCTCTATTTCCCTAGGATTCAGCCTTTATACTGTTGGTGGAGAGTTGTCTTCATTTTCTTCATTTTCTTTCTATGCTTACTTTGCTTTTTATTTCTCTTGGCTTCCTCTAATTCCTTAGATGTTCAAAAAAAAAAAAAAAAAAAAAAAAAAAAAAAATCCAATTGGTATGAGATCTGGGCAATCTCCACGACTCCACCAAATCTAAACCATTTCAATTTTTTTTTTTCCAATTAATTCATATCTTCAAACAAATTGAAAAAAGGTGGGAGAGAGAGGAAGATGAAGAGGAAGCAGATCTGAAATCATTGATACTTGAAGCTAAATTTCTTTATCATCAATGTGAGAGTTTGTTTTTTCAAAAAAAAAAAAAAAAATAAAAACAAATGAAAGAAGTGGGATTAAAATGAATCCCACCATTTTAGATGAGATTCATTTATCCCATTAGACTGTGATTCATTTTACTGTTGAGATTAATTTAACCCATCCCATTTGTGCAGCCAAACATGAGAATCAGACTAAAATTAAGCCGATTTCCATCCTATCCCGACTGCTAAACATGTGCTAAAGTCATTAAGAATTTGAATACGTCTAGATTTTTTTTAAACTTTTAAAAAGTAATAATTTAATATCTCATAAGTTTTAAAAACTTTTTTGAAAAAACTTTTTTGAAAGTCTGTAAAACTTTTAAAGTCTATAAAAATTTATATCGAATACCTATTACTTTTAAAAAGTCATTAAAAGTCTGGTTGAATACATTCAAAATTTTTAATTCTATAAAAGTCATTAAAATTTTTTATAAAAGTTTATTTATTTTCTCCACTCCTGAATATATTAATAATAATAAAACATAATAATTTTTTCGTGAAACAAAATAAAGTAACGTAAAAGGAGATAGTGGGTATCTTTAAAAAAGAAAGAAAGAAGGAGATAGTGGGTATCTTAAAAAAAAGAAAAAAGAAAAGGAGATAGTGGGTAGTTAAGGTCTTTATATATTTGTAGAAAAAGAAAAGAAAATAATTTTAAATAAAAAAAAAAAAACACAGCGAGAATGAGCGGCAAGACGGCGGATCCAGAATGGCCGAACTGGTTGGAACTTCCGCTGGACGTGACGGCAGCTATATTCTCGAAATTGGGTGCCATAGAAGTACTGACATCGGTGCAATACGTGTGCTCGTCATGGCTTAAGATTTGCCAGGACCCATCCATGTGGCGGACCATCGATATGTACAACTTGGGAGGTATATTCGACATGGAATTTGACTTGGAGAAGATCTGTCGCGGCGCCGTCGACCGTAGCAACGGCAACTTGTCGAGTATCAGCATCGAGTATTTGGGCAATGATGAAATTCTCCAGTACATCGCTGATCGGTACTTCGTTTCTTTTCGTTTTTCGGTACTTTGTTTCATTATTAGAGCTCACTGTCGCTTTAGAGCATGTTTTCTTGTTTGTTGGTCAATATTTTCAATTGGGTTCTTAGATAGAATTTGGTGAATTAATGAGTGCCTGAAATGATCAATTTGTTAAGTTCAAATTCTCTGGAGGTTTTTGAATCTTTGGGCATCAGACAGTAAAGAGAAGAGGATGGGTTCAATTTTGTTTGCTTGATTGACAAATTATATCTGAATGCAAAATTATTCAAATCTAATTCATATCACTTATTTTCAAAACTTGTTAAGATTAGAAGTTCAATTCAAGAAAATTCATCAATTTATAGCACGCGAATATTGTGACCGGATAATATTTTACTTTTCTTTTGAATATTGTATGTTGTTTAAAACATTTGATTATTTGAATTTGTTATGTTGATTTAGAATTTGCTAGAAATAAAAATAAAGAGTTTATCGGTTATTTAATTGATGATTTTCTTGATTTTAATAAAATAAAGCATAGATATGTTTGTATTATTTCAAGCTATTAAAATTTTGATAATTTAAAGTAAGTTTTTGAAGAAGAAAAAAAACCAAGTGATGCATGAAGCAAGCACCGATAAACAGAGTGGTTTGGATGTTTCGAATCTGTTGATCTAAGACACCGAAAGTGAAGCAGAACACTAGATGCTGTTGGTTCACCCAAAATTCCAACAAATAGCACAGAAGAATAAACTCAATGAGTTGATCAATTAGTCAAAATTAATTCTTTTTCCATGGCTTCATCAATGTGTGTTTGTGTGTTGAAATTCATGCCTTGATCTTTCTAAAGCTTTGTCTTAGATGTGTTGTATTTTTGTTTCCTTTTAAATCAAAGTAGATGTGTTGCACTAATACAGTAGTACGGTACCACATGATAAATTGAAAGGTTGGCGGCCTTTATTGAACTTATATTTCTTTCATATTCATCTATTTTGTTTTAATTAGTTTTTGTATGGAGAAGTAGAGCTGTGATAATTTTTTAGGACAATAAATGACATAAGACTAGGGACTAGCCATGTAGCTTGATCGACTCACTTACTCTAAGCTCAAATATTTCTGCATTAACCTTGCTTTGAGATTTATTTGTTATATTAATATTTCGTAGCAACTTTTCTAGTGCATTTGCAATTGTTTCAATTGGGTTAACATGTATCATGTTTATATTTTGATTATTCATGATTGTGCCGTGTGTATCTCATTTGTTTTCTTGTCTGCTCTTTTTTCTCTTTGACCAAGAAAATTGTACGGAATGTTTGGTTGTGTTTTCCGTTTTGCCAGTAATCTTGCAGCCTATCATGGTTTACCTACATAGTGCCTTACTAATGCAGTTGCATTGAAGGTTTTTTTGTAATTGTGCTCTTCTCTGTGTCATTGGCAGGTCGAGTCACCTCATGAACCTTAGACTTGCAAATTGCTATAGCATATCAGATCAGGTATTGATTGACTCTATTGCAAAATTTCCATTGCTGGAGGAGGTTGATCTTTCGTACTGCTTATTATCAAAAGAATGTTTGGAAGCTGTAGGGCGTAGTTGCCCTCTTCTGAAATCATTGAAATTGAACTGTCAAGGTTGTAAAAACCCATTGATCGAGTGTAATGATGATGCACTAGCAATTGCAGAAAATATGCATGAATTACGCCACCTCCAGATATTTAGAAACAAGCTGACAAATTCTGGTTTGGAGGCCATTCTAAATGGTTGTCCTCATCTCAGATCCCTTGACCTTCGCCAGTGTTTTAATATTAATCTTGTAGGGAATTTGAAGAAGAGATGTCTTGAAAATATCCAGGACTTGCGGTACCCCAACGATTCTACAAGTGACTATGAATTCGATGCAACACTTAAAGATGTCTATCCGTTTGGAATGTATGATATTGAGCTTATATCTGATGAGGACAATGACTATGACTATGACTATGACTATGACTATGACTATGACTATAACGATGATGATTTGTAATGTATTTTGATTAGTGGTGAAGTTGAATTACACAGAAGAAAGAATGTTACTACTGGTACTTAACATCTTCACCAGAGAGAGTAGTAGTCACCAGTAGTTATCTTTTCTTTTCTAATCAGTTTCATATGAGCAAAAAACACATTCAAGTCTTGCAATTATGAATGGTTACTTGATGCATTTTAGATAAGTAAGATTGATGCTATTGGCACACCCCAAACAGTCTATTTATGCCAAACTTTTTAATTATGTACTATTTTTTTTTCCTTTTATCAAAATTACTTAAAGGTACATATAATTTAATGAAATAAAATCTATAAAATAAATTTAATAAAACCTCGAATTCCTTTTCATAAAAATAAAAAAAAAACCACGTTTTTGTAATCTGTTTCTTGAATTTTTTTTCTTCTAAACTCTTAAACTCTAAAATTTGCTTCTTACACACATACAAAATATTATGGAAGAGTTAGAGAACGATATGAAGTGTATGAGAGAATTGTCTGAGAATGGTATTAAACATTTGAAAGAATTGTCTGAGAATGATATAAGCATATACAAGAATTATCTAATAATGATATCAAACATATGGAAATAATTTCTTCTCTAAAAATAAGTTTAAAGTTTACTTTTTATTTATAATGATATCAAGTTGTCGTTGTGTTGAAATAACTCTGTTTTTTTTTTTTTCTTTTCCATCATGAAATAAGAAGAAAATAAACTCAAGTTAATAATAATAAAAAATTGTTTAATGGAGGTGAGAGGGAGAGACGTATACAAAGATCAAAGACAAAGAGATCAAAGATGGAGTGTTTTATATTTGAAAAATAAGTAAAAAAGGTAGTTTTAGAAATAAATAAAAAAAAATTAATACAAACATTTAAATTTATAGAGCTTTTCCTTACAATCCACAAATTATCTATTTACAATCCAATTTAATTTGTTTTATTAATGAAAATTTTAACCTGAATTAAAATTACTAAACAAGACAAAAAAAATGAATCCAGGGTTTTACTTTAAGTATAATGTCGATGAAATATAATTAATTACTAAACTAATTTGTTTTGTTAGTTGATTAGTTGATTTTATTTAAATATAATGAAATATTATTATTTAAATGATTTTTTCTATAATTGAACTAAAACAAATAATGAAAAAAAAAAACTAGATATAAGTTAGAAAAAAAATTATTTTTATAAAAAAAATAAATATTTAGTGTATGTTTGGTATGACTTTTATAAAAGGCCAAAATCGTTTTTTTAATGCTAGAAACTGTTTTGAAGTTTTTTTTATATGTTGTTTGGTAAAAATCAAAATAACTTTTTTAATATATGAATTATCTTAACTACCCTTTATAAAAGTTATTTTATGTCTACTAGGAGAAGCCCAAAACTTGGGCTTTTCCAAAAAAGCTTTTTTATTTTTTATTTTTTATTTTTTATTTTTTATTTTTTAAAGTTTTTTTAAAACATATGAATTATCTCAACCACTCTCTATAAATTTTAGATATTCCACAATACAACTTTTTCATTATAAATACATTGTCAACACTTTTTTGTAATTTACACAACTAAAAGTTATTTTACAAAAAAGTTATTTTAAAAAAATATATTGTCAACACCTTTTTTATAATTTATATAACCAAAAACTTTTTTTTTATTAAAAGCTCTATCCAATAAAACTCTATTAGTAAAAGATCTACTTTAGAATCTCTAATTTAAAATCCATACCAAACACACCCTTAAAAATATTCTATTACAAATCAATAAAATTATTAAAAAAACTTAAAATAAATTTTTTTTTTTTGAAGAGAAATTTTTATTTTTTGAGAAATTGAATTTTTTATCATTAATATATTTTTAATTATATTTTCATTTTTTATTCAATTTATAATAAAGGATTTAAATTGTCATATTTATTTTAATAAAGTCACTAAATGGTAGGGGTATTTTGCTGATAGTTTAAACTATAGAGCTTGATTTGGAATTTGAACAAATATCAAGGGATTATTTACAAGTCTCCCATAATTTTAAAAAACAAAAACACAGTAAACTTGAGTGCAGATTGTGGGTAGTTAGGTCTGTACGAAAATACACAGCGAGAATGAGCGGCAAGACGGCGGATCCAGAATGGCCGAACTGGGTGGGGCTTCCGTGGGACGTGACGGCGGTGATATTCTCGAAATTGGGTGGCATTGAATTGATGACATCGGTACAATACGTGTGCTCTTCATGGCTTAAGATATGCAAGGACCCATCCATGTGGCGAACCATTGACATGCACAACTTGGATGATGAATACGGCATGGACTTTGACTTGGACATGATTTGTCGCGCCGCCGTCGACCGTAGCAACGGCCACTTGTCGAGTATCAACATCGAGTATTTTGGCACTGATGAACTTCTCCATTACATCGCTGATCGGTACTTCATTTTTTTTTTTTTTTTTTTTTTTTCCATGGCTTCATCAATGTGTGTTTATCTGTTGAAATTCATGCCCTGATCAAGCATTAGTTCAGTTTTAACAGGTCAATAAATTAGTTGCCACCATATGTGTGCTCAATGATCGTGTCGATATTAAGTTCATCTTTAACCATTAATCCATTATTGTTTCTATATGATCGGTACTTTGTGATCTAAGCCTTGCATGTGGAATTCCTAGGCAAAGCGCCACATGGAAATGAAGTTTATTTACTATCCTGATTATAAGTTTTTATGTAAGTTTGTTGGGTTTTTTGTGTATCTGGATTTCTTTCCTATTCATTTATTTTATTTTAATTAGTTTTTGTAGAGAGAAATAGGGCTGTCATCATTTGTGTATCTGGATTTCTTTCCTATTCATTTATTTTATTTTAATTAGTTTTTGTAGAGAGAAATAGGGCTGTCATCATTTGTGTATCTGGTTAATATTTTTGATTCTTATATGGGTGATATTTAGATGTACACCAATGTCTACTAGATATAATTGAAATCTAGTGTAGCACTGATTAGATCTATCTAACACATTTTCAAACTAATTTGACAAGAAGAGAGTTAAAAGGATTTTTAATTGAGAAATGTTGTAAATTTTTTTTTTTTGTAATGTGGTATTTTTATTCTCTTTGGGAGATGGCTGTAAATGACATTAGTTTTGAGGGGTGGTTGTACATGAAAGATGGTTCTTCTGCTTAGGCGATTCTTTTTTTTGGGTTGTAAGGTCCCTTTAGTGGCCTGTTGGTTTTTGTGTTAATAAATTCTTTGTTTTTGATCGACCAAAAAAAAAAGAGAGGAATTTTTATCAAGAAACTGTAGATCATGACAAAGACATAGTTAAAACAAGGAGGGATCAAGTTGTCGGTTTGGAGAGTGTACGGAAATTTCAGATCTGAAGTTTCATGGAAGTCAGATGACAAAAACTACAAAAAATGACTTTAAGAGGCTATATATATATATATTGCTTTTAGTATCCCCAAAATCAAATAGGCCATCAATACCATTCATATAAGCCATCTGGACTTGTGAATGTAGTCTTCAATCTCATCACTCATTCTGTTATCCATTCTTCAAGTCTATATCTCGAAACACCTTTGATGTAACTAACTTCTTCTACATGAGGAATCAAATTCAGTTCTTAAAGGTGATCTTTTTGGTGGTCAAGCGGTCTATACACATCATCATTTTTAGGTGTAAGCAGTGCTATTATATCACAGAGGGCTTTACTTTCATGCATAAAACTTTACCAATTATATCTGAAGGATAATCATAAAACTCTACAGGATGAGCATTCTTCTGACCTTTGAAACTAGTGCATATGTAATCCTTTTCTCGACTTAGTTTAGATTTTCCTGCTGTTGAAATGGTGACTTCTTTCTATGAGATGTAAGCTATAGAAATGCAGTACCTATTTGAAGATATAACATGTTGTCATTGTCACCTAGCCAAGATTTCTCTAGTAGGATTTGACATGCATGCGTGGGCACAGAAGTGTCAATGGCTTAACTATCAGTTTAATCACTTAAAACAGTTGACCCAACTACTTTTTATCTGTCTTGAATCACACTAATGTATAGTGATGAGGTTCTTTGTAGGCAATTTCAATATTGCAACTATAATTTTGAAAATTAAGTTGTCATAGCTTTGTCCATCTAGAAAAAACATAAATTAAGTTGTCATAGCTTTGTCCATCTAGAAAAAACATGCAAACCTTTCCACTGAAAGGATTTGTGTTTGGAAAATATCAGTCTCCAATCTTCTTCTCCCATCATCAGTGCAATCAAAACATAATACCACCAAAGACTCTCCCTGTATTTGCATAAACCTCCGGTTCTTTGTCAACATATTCATTATAAAGTGTGTTTACTGTAGATATGCATATAAAGTGTGTTTCTCTTCGCATGTGAAACATGACACTCGATCCATTACATCCTTTTGTTTTATTTTGAGGACTTCCTTTTGCTTTCTAATCTTATGATGTTACTGGTAGTAATTACCTACTATCTGATTCATTATAGTGCTGCAGCCAATCGTTTGAGCTATTTGGTCAACTCTTAACTTATATCAAGTTTATATTTCGATTATTCATGATTGTGCTGTCTGCCTTGTGTATCTCATCAATGCCTTGTACATTTTTCTCTTTGATCAAGAACATTGTAATGGAATGTTTGGTTGTGTTAGCTGTTTTGCTAGCAAGCTTGCCTATCACAGTTTACCTGTACAAACTATGCAGATCTGTAAGACTTTAACCCTTTTTTCTTTTCTTTTTTCTGTTTGGATAAGGGTTTTGGGGGTTGTGTGATTAGCATAGTGCCTTACTATTGCAGGTGCATTGAAGGATTTTTACCATGTTTTTCTTTAATTTTTATTCATCATCTTTTAAAATCAGAATGCAAATATCTATACTAAATGTGAATTTTATAATTGTGCTCTTCTATGATTCATTGCAGGTCGAGTCACCTCACAAGCCTTAGACTTGTATATTGCTATGACATATCAGATCAAGGATTGATCGACTCTATTGCAAAATTTCCATTGCTGGAGGAGCTTGAGCTTTCATACTGCTTATTATCAAGAAAATCTTTGGAAGCTGTTGGGCGTAGTTGCCCTCTTCTGAAATCATTGAAATTGAACAGGGAAGGTCAAAGAGACCCAATGATTTTGTTTAACGAGGAGGCACTAGCAATTGCAGAAAACATGCATGAATTACGCTACCTCCAGATATTTGGAAACAAGCTGATGATTACCGGTTTGGAGGCCATTCTTAATGGTTGTCCTCACCTGAAATCCCTCGACCTGCGCCAGTGTTTTAATATTTATCTTGAAGGGAATTTGAAGAAGAGATGTTTGGAGCAAATCCAAGACTTACGGTGCCCCGATGATTCTACAAGTGACTATGAATTCGATGCAAGAGTTCGTGATGCTTATGGTTTCGGATCAGATGATTCTAACGATTTTAATGGATCATACGATTTTAACGGATCAGACGATTATGACGATTTTTACGATCCGTTTGGAATGTATGATTTTGGGGTTATGTCTGATGATTACGATGACTATGGACTCTCTAACCATCACTTTGACCATCACTTTGACTGTGGTTATGACTATAGCGATGATGATTTCTAATGTATTTCGATTAGTGGTGAAGTTGAATGACCCAGAAATAATGTTTCTGGTACTTAGCATCTTCAGTTCTACACTAGAGAGAGAGAGAGGTTGTCAATATTCATTAAACCTAGTAGACTAGTTGTATCTTTTCTTTTCTTATGAGCCAAAAACACATTCAAGGCTTACAGTTGTGAATGGTTTACTTGATTCGACAAAATTTTATCACTACTTAAAAATGCACATTATATACGTAAAACTTTAGAGTCGTGTTTTGAGAGAGTAAAAAGTTATAAAAACTTTTAAACTTTATATATATATATATATATATATTGCTTTTGGCCCCGTTCCTATCACAGATCTTTTTATAATCCTTATTACGATATTAAATGGAATAATTTATTTATAAAAAACGATTTGGATGCTCGTATATATACCAGCCAAAAGCAGATGTGAAATTGTTTTGCTCACATTCAACGTACTTATATACCCCATCGCATCCTAATGTGAAAAATTTCCGTATATATATATATATATATATATATATATATAGTGGTTCTCTTATGAGGGATCCCTCATTTATAGAATTCTAAGGACCGTAATATTTGACCTTTGGATATATCTAATGGTCATAAATGAATGAAGAATTAATGAATCCGAGCAGCTAAAATTGAGAAAGCTACCCACTAGAATATGGAAAGGGCAATTAATGCTCCCTTGATTTTTTATTTTATTTTCCATAACTATTATATTTAATTTTAAGCATTTACTTTTAAATTTTTTTTTAGTTAATTTTTTTGACAGTGGAGAATCCCACTGATTTCCCTTTCCTCTTTGGATCATCCGATTTCCCTCTTCTAATTTCACTTTTAAGTTGTAAAGAATTGCTTGCAACTTTTTGCATCTTGACAAAAAAGTGTACTCCTATAACTATTTTTCCATCTAAACAAATAAAAAAGTAGCATCCTCTTGTGGTGCTTCCTTCCACTGTACTTGAATCTCCATCTTTGGGTGATAGTTCCCCTTGCGAATTACCCGACTGTCAATAATAGATTCTAGTTGAGGGAGGATTTTTGAGTCATCTAAAACAGGTGGTAGGACTTGAGAGAGTGGTGATATTGGCCCGAGCTTATTTTTTAGGAGACTCATATGGAAGACATCATGGATTTGTGATCCAACTGGCAACTGTAATTTATAAGCAACATGACCAATACACTCTTGAACTTTATAAGGACCAAAAAATCACGGAGCAAGCTTGAGGGAGCTTCAGAAAGCCATTGTAGATTGACGATATGGCTGAAGTTTAAGAAACACCATGTTGCCTACCTCGAACTCAACTTCACTCTGTTTCTGATTTGCCACAGACTTCGGAGCAAGCTTGAGGGAACTTCAGAAAGCCATTGTAGATTGACGATATGGTTGAAGTTTAAGAAACACCATGTTGCCTACCTCGAACTCAACTTCACGCTGTTTCTGATTTGCCACAGACTTCATTCGCTCTTGAGAATGTTTTAAATTTAGCGTAACTCCTTTAGGATTTCTTCATGAGTTTTCAAGTGTTCATCAACCGCTTGAATTTTTGTAGTGCTTAAAACATATGACAACATGGTTGGTGGTGGAACTCCATACACTACTTCAAAGGGAGAGATTTTAGAGGATGAATGGACAATTGTATTATATTTATATTTTTCCTAAGCTAACCAATCTATCTAATTTTTGGGCTGATCATCAGTGAAACATCGGAGATATTGTTCTAGTGTCCTGTTAAAGACTTCCGTCTGACCATATGAAGGAGGATGATAACTTGAGCTCATGCACAACTCTGTACCCTGCAACGTCCACTTGTCCTAACCAAGACTTCATTGCTTGACTATCCAGAGCCTCACACTCCTAGCCAAGACTTAATGCTCAAGTTGAAGCTTCACTCACTCCAATATGAGACTTCTATCTTTTACAAGGCAAATGATCTAAGTGTTGCAAATGATGCAAACACATGCAACATATAATATATGATCAATACATCCGATGGAAACTAGAAATAAGCAATGAGCACACAATGTATGTTTTTCTAATTTATGATCCAAAACATGACACCACACAAAATGATGCATGAGCATATGAAATTTGTGGATTAGGTACACTTCATGAAGATCTAGACATAGGCAACAAAGTTCAGAAAATATAGTTGTCTAGATCTTAAACATGAACAAAAATCTAGAGCATGCAAATCACCTAAAACATGCCAAATCCTAGATTCTATTCATGTTACTAAAGCTTGAAAACAAAACATGTTCATTAAGAATATATTCAAGACTTTAGAACAAAAAACAAAAAATGCTAGATTTACAAGATATAATCAATGAATATTCTAGCAAGTATTTAGAGCAGATATATATACACAGTAATCAATTGAATCATAATTAGCTCTAATTACAAAATCAAATGTGCTAATCCTAGATTTATTCAATTAAAGAATCCAAGCACATGCTAAGGTTATTAATCATAAAATGAGTCAATCAAATCACCAATAACCCTATATATCAAGCTAATCACAATACAACACTCAAATATGTGAAAAATTAGAATCATAGAAAACTAGATCACATTTGTCTCTAATTAGACTTGATTAGCTTTGATATCCTTCTCAATAGCTTTCATCAAATATACACATACATATAGAAGAAGAAAACCTAAGTTAATTGAAGGTTTAAAAAGATGAAAACTCAAAGTTTAGTTCAATACCTAAGAATCCCGTGCAGTATCGGTTTTGAGTGAAGAACCACCACAAAACGTGATAAAACAACTGCAAACTCTTTTGGAGAAGGTAGGGGACTTGATTACAAAGATTCTCCAACTTGAATCACTCAATTTGAAGTTCGAATGAAAAAGTTATGGCATTTGAAAGATGAGAAAGTTAAAGAGAATATTTCAGCTCTATGAATTTCAAATTTTCTTCTTAAAATGAAATGGGAGGGAAAAAAGATATTTAAAAGAGATGAAAGAGAGGGCTTTTGGTGTCCAATCAGCATCAGCCACATCACCCCACCCAGTGGAGGCATGTGAAGGCGTGGCTAGCCCGTGAGGCTCACGCGCTCTCACATCCCAAATGGCCTTTGGCCATTTCATGCCTCCCTCGCTATCCTCTCGCATTCTTCAGCCGTATTCGGGACTCCGAACTCTGAATTTGAATTTATATTTGGATTACAAACTGTGACTCCCTTATGCACAAGGAAGACTATGAAAATTTGACAAAAGATTGTGAATTCGACTTGATACACGAAGATGAAGACAACACATTGTATAAGAGTGTAAAGTAACGTAGCTTCCTAGTTTGGACTCGAAACCTAATGAGTGAGTAATCGAAATGACCAGAACTCAATAAGGAATCATATGAGATCATTTTCAAGTTAAAAAAAATAAAATAAAAACAAATAAACACAAAGTCACACAAGTATGCCATTTTCTAGAGATAGTCATAGAATATGCAATTTCACAATGTTTATCAAATTAAATCTAATGCATGTGCATACTTCAAAAAGTGTGTGAATGTGTTATACCAATGGTGTATAAAAATGCATGGATATATATGAATGTAATGTGTGTGTATGCCTAAACGCCTTGCAAGAGGAATGATGTCTAAATATACCTTTGATGCTTTCTCCTGTTAAAGGCTTCACTTTGCTTGATATGTTGTCCAATTTCCTTGAAGCTTTGAAATTTCCTTAAGCAATATAGTGAAATATATACTAGGAGGGGGGGGGGGGGGGGGGGGGGGTGAATAGGTATAGGCCCAAATTCTTCCAAACTACTTTTTTGTAGAATAATAATGTGCACACTTGGTGTGTCTAACAAAGGATTGCTTTTAAACAACACAATTTAGAATACAATTTACAAGTGATACAATCGATGAAAGATATGGAAGATAATGAAAAGTGAAATGAAACTTGACACAATTATTTTTACGTGGTAAAACCTCCTAAGAGGAACCGTCCACGGGTTGATACCATAACCATCAGCAAGCAAATTCACTAAGTCAAAAAAGAGATACACACTCAAGGCAATCAACATATGATATACTCCCTAAGCTATCAACTCCTAATCTACCCAAGGACCAAGTGAATGCACATTCCCACAAGCTTTCTAACCGAGACAAATCGCTTGCCTTTAGAAAGCCACTCCCTAACCGAGAATATTCTCAAGTCTCTAGGAATATTTCCTTACTTAGTTAATCCGAGTCCCTTGCTCTTAACTAAGACTTCCTTGCTTGGTTAACCGGACCTCACGTCCTAACCAAGACTTCGCTCGGACTTACTTAGAGGCCTCACACCTGATGTGTAAAATCGTGTTATAAAAACCTAACTCGCAAGTGCATGAATCGTGAGATAAGTATAGCGACAAGTAGGGATCGTTCCTACGAAGAAAAATGATTTATCAATTATAACTGATTCTAATTAAAGCTAAGCAATTAAAAGTAACCAAGAGATTTGAGATTGATTGATTGATTTAGAACTAAATTAAACTAAGAAAGCAATTTAACAAAGAATTGGTGAATGTGATCAAGAGATGGAAAACTAGGTAACCGATGCTCCCCATATGCAATACTCAATGTTAATAAACTAATTCCATGAAATAGATTCAATCCAGATTCATAGTTCATTCTCATCTTAATTATGGTATTACCTTAATTCCTCGGGAGTTAACCACATGTTCTCAATCACAACTCACCCTCGTCAAAGGTGTAAGCCATCACCAAAAACCCATTACGTGCAAGAATTATTGAACCAAAATTGTCTCGCAGTAATTCCTATGTCGAGAACAATCATACTCATTCAATTGAAAAGTAATTAAGACAACCTAAATTCCTCTAGCGTAATCTCAATTTATAAATTATCAAAACCCTAGACAAGTATCAATTAATTTCCATTAGATTAATGCAAGTCAAGAGTAAGACATATAATGAATTGAACAAATATAAATCCGGATTGATTAATAAAGATATGGAGTTTGAATCATAACATGAGCATTACATAGGTTCACATTGATCCCCTAGTATGGAGTTAGTTACACATCATAGAAATTGAAAGACAAAAGAGAGAAGAGATAAAACCCATTGAGGCCTTCAATGAATTCTTCAAATCTTTGATGTTGAAATCTTCTTTGTCTCCAGATCTTCTCTATGTAAAGATGGATGAAAAGATTGAGTAAGGGTTTTCTGTTCCTCTCCCCAGTTGTCCTTTAAAATCTTCTCTGGTCGCCTTAAATAGGTTGCTTTTTAAAATAGGTCAGTCAGAGTCTTGAAAGAAACATATTTGCACACGACCGCCCCTTGGACCGCTCCTTGGGCAAGGTGCATGAGCGGCGGCCCACAAATAACGCACGACTGGGAGTGAACGCCGGCTAGACCGCTTGGGAGGCATGTGCCTGACCGGCGGTCTGGCCAACTACTGATCCTTCCTCTGCTGCTGATCGCTTGCTGGATGGCTTAGAGGGTACTGCATGGCCGATGGTCTGGTCGGTGAAATTTCTTAGACCTTCCTCTGCTGCTGATTGCTTGCTGGACCGTTTAGAGGGCACTGCATGGCCGACGGTCTGGACTATGGTAAAAGATTGTTTTGCCCTTTTTGACACTTTTTGACTCCAATTCATCCGCAAATGGATTCCTCAATTGCTAATGAAAACATCTTACAAAGGCTTAATAAACACATCAAACCACCAAAAATGACTGAAAGGACAGGAAAAATACGTAGGACAAAGGGTGAAATATAAGCATAAAATTAGACTGATCAACACCTCTTAGCCAAGACTTCACTTGCTTGGACTTACTTAGAGCCTCACACTCTTAGCTAATACTTCACTTGCTCTATGTTGAAGAATCACTCAAAAATAAGAGACTCCACACCTTTTGCAAGGCAAATTATCTAAGTGATGCAAATGATGCAAACACAATCAAATAGAGAAAGATGATCACTCAAACTTTATAAACATGCAAGAGATAACTAGAATATGCTTTCAACACTCAATCTCAAAGGTATCTAGAAATCCAAGCATGTGAATCAATAAGAACTAGATTAGAATATTTAATATTGCAATCACAAATCCTAGTTCTTAGATCATGAAATCAAAACCTAGAAATCAACAATCAAGCTCATCACAAAATATTTCTAGAATCAATTTCATGTGAATCAAGTTAAGCTTTGAAATATATTCAATCAAAATCACAAAAAGCTATAACTCGAAAATCATTCAAAAAAGTCTAAAATAGGAATCAAAATCATTCTAAACATTTTTCATCAATCAAGAAATAAGATCTATCAAGTTGATCACAAGAAAAATGTATAGAAGATGCTTACCAATAGAAAAAATGAAACTCGAACTGAAATCAGATGATCGCAAGAAATATGGACATCTTTTCAACTTAAAAATGCTTGGTACTTGTTCTTCTCTTCATGACCAAAAATTTTGGCTTTTAGATCACTCAATTCGGAGTTGAAATGAGAGAGATATGTCTAAAACAAAAATGCAAAAATTCTTCAGAGGTTCACACGAAATTTGAAATATATAGGGAGAGAAAATCAAATGGAGAGGGAAGAGGGGCAAAGTGGTCTTTCAACCACCACCACCCTTGATCATCGTGGAGGAGCGTGGACACCATAGGGAGGTCCCCATGGAGGCACGTGGCCACCATGGGAAGGCTGAGAGGCCTTTTTCCCGTGGTGGCTTTTGCTTCCTTTCCTCTCATTTGCTCCTTTTCGCGCACCTCACACATTCTTCGACTGTTCTTTGGCCTTCGAATCCCAATTGAATCCGCTTTTGGATTATGAACTGTAACTCAATGACACATGAGGAAGACTATGAAACTTTGACAATTGGATATGAATCGACTCGATACACGATGATGAAGACAATGCATTGTGGGAGAACGTATAGTAGCGTAACTTCCTCGTTTGAATTTGAAATCAAATGAGTGAGTAACCAATGACCGGAACTCAACAAGGAATCATATGAGATCAAATTCAAGTTCAAGACAACAAAACCCAAACAAATAAACATAAGATCACACAAGTATGCAATTTCCTAGACATAGTCCTAGTACATGCATTTCTTCAATGTATGTCAATATGAGATCAATGCATGAGCATACTTTATCAAGTGTGTGAATGTGTTATACCAAATGTAGCACAACGATGCAGGGATACATATAATTTTGTGTGTGTGTGCGCTTATGCCTTGCAAGAGGAATAAGTAACTTGATACCTTAGCATCCAAGAAATTGCTTTTCCTCTTAAAGACGATATTTGCATGAGAAGTTGCTTTTCTCATTTGAAACTCCTTTCCACCAAGAAACACCTAATCAACTAACCAATACAAATAAAGAGTGTTTTGCAATGGAATCAAGCCAATACAAATCTAAATCCTAACAAGCTTGATAAACCGTGAATCCTAGAAAACTAATCAATACAAAGGAAATTTCGTTTTGATATAGAATAATGCCAACATAACTCAAAATCCTAACATGTCATTTAGATTATTTTCACACTTATTATACATGATGATTTGTGTTAGACATTAGGGGTGTTTGAGATTAATATTTATTAACCGAAATAGTTCGCGATTAATTTGGTTAAAACCTATTCACCCCTTCTAGGTTTATTTAGACACTTAACTCATATATTTTCAATTGGTATCAGAGCAGGTTTCTTAACATAATTAGGAGATCCTGTGCTCTAATTAGAGTGTCTTGTATTTGTTTGCATTTAGTTAGTGTGTCTTGTTTGTCTTGCTTGATTGTTTGCATTCATCTCATTCTACACCCAAACATTTTGAGTGGGAGCGGAGTTGGAAGCGAGGGAGCCTCTAGTGTAAGACCCCTTATGCTCACCGGGGTGAATTATGCCTCATGGAAAGGCAAGATGGAAGCATATGTTTGCCAAATTCATGACCGTGCATGGATGGCAATAGAAGATGGCTACACCTTACCAACTATGACTCCTATGGGAGGTGGAGAGGAAGTCCCCAAGCTTAAAGCACAATGGAGTCCCCAAGATTTTGAGGCCTCCAAGTGGAACAACAAAGCTATGCACGCCATCCTTTGTGCCATGAACGATAATCAATATAGATTGATTCAAACCATAAGGATTGCAAAGGAAGCTTAGGAAATTCTACAGACGGCTCATGAAGGAACCGAGGTAGTTAAGGACTCCAAACTCCAAGTCCTCCAAACTCAATTTGAGACCATTAGGATGGAGGAGGATGAGTGCTTCAATGACTTCCAAGTGAAGTTGATGGACATAGTCAATCAAAGTCATCAACTTGGTGACCCTTACTTGGATAGGAGGATCAAACAAAAGATCATTAGGTCACTTCCCTATAGATTGGAATCCAAAGTGACGGCTTTAGAGGAAAATAGTGACTACACAAAAATGAAGCCAAGTGAAGTGATTGGAAGGTTCCTACAACTAAACCTCCAAAGAAGCAAAAGAGTTTTGCCTTGAAGACCATTAAGGTGGAAAATGAGGAAGAAGATTCAGATGAAGAAATTGCTTTAATGGCAAAAAATTTCAAGCAATTTATGAGATTTGAGAAGAAGGGTTTTGGCTTAAAGGGCAAATTTGTGAAGAAGAAGACTGTAGGGAAAAACAGTTTATACGCGCAGCGGAATGCGAAAAATAGGTATAGTTTATAACAAAAAATTTCCCTTTTAAAAGATGAACCTTAACCCTTAATTTAATTAACATATACACAAAAGTACCGTACCTTTGTCGCGTGATCCAATTGACGTTGCGTCGATGGTAGTTCGCAAGATCTTCCAATCCAATCACGAACGTGGATCACCTAGGAGCGTGGTCTCCCTTTCTTTGAATTGAGTACCTAAGGATGGATAACAAAAAACTTTTTCTTTTTCGCTAGTCACAAAACTTCCAAAAGATAATAAAGAACGTTCCGATCACTTTTGAATTATCAATCTTTTGATCGAAACTCGCGTGAACCTAATTCGAAATTGTGCATAAAGCCTTTTGATGTAAAAGCTACAAGTGCACTATCAAAATAGAAACGTTCTTCTCAGTTTCTCACTTTGGCCAAATTTTCTCACACACTAGTCTAAGAGATGGATTCTATTTTTCAAGCAAAAGAAAATAATCTCTCAAGTGAAACTTAGGGTGGCCGAATCCTATAATGTGGTATATATAGGGTGGCCGATTTTCTTGCCAAAATAAAATAGGGTGGCCGAATTCCTTGCCCTAAAATAATTAGGGTGGCCGAAGTCTTCCTTGTATGTACAAGGTTGTGGCCGAAATTCTTTACCATATAGGATTTATGTCTTTTGACCTAAATCCTAACTCTAGGTAGATTTCTCTGGAATTCCAAACCCTAATCCAACTCTTTAGTGTATTTGTAACTATATGAAAGACTTTCTAATTTGACTAGATAAATAAATTCCTTTTATTTATCTACTTGCCAAATAAAGTCTTTTATATTTATTATACTACCAACAATAGTATAATATTAAGAAACATATTTCCTAGTCAGAAAAAGATTTTGATTATTGATTAAATAATTAATTAATAGATTAATTAATTCCCATTTAATTAAATAATAAAATAAAACAATATAATAGGCTTTATATATAGCCTTGCCGCCCAAAATATGTATATGGGCTTATATATTGTTTATCCATTTTATTAAATCCATTAGACTTTAATAAAAAGCCCACATGTGAACTAGACCCATTCTTACTAAAAGAAACAAGCCCACATGCCTTTCATTAATATATTAATATAATTTAACAGCCTATTAAATAAATAATGTGCACATTATATTCTTAATGTATTAAACACAATTCTAGATGGACCCATAATTGGTCCAGTAGAATATATCAAGTGATCCATGCAAGTCCGTGTGGATTAGGGATCTTGGCGGGCTATCTAAATTTAAGCTTTAATAGACATAACCCAATCACAATCAACAAATGATTCACTTAGGTCCGATTTATTAATTTTAGCTCATTCCATTAAAGTGCTAAAACTGTACTCTTAAATAAAGATAGAACAAGTAAATGTTTCTCATTCAAACCCTAGACAATCTTATTGGAGATAGTGTATCCTCGTGAATAATATCAGTAATCGCCAAGAGCTGATAGACCGCCTATAGCTCTCCTAGTTACCATATTTACTCATATGACCACATTTTGAATTTGGATATTTTGACTTGTCCAAAAGCCATGTTTCAATAGTCACTATTGAAAACTTAATGTTAAGATTTAATATCCAATGCCTCAAAACCACCATATGATAATATTATACTCTCATTTAATAAATGGAGCCATGATGTCCATATCTATAAATGAAGTCCTCAATTGATTAGCAAATGAATACTACCAAACTATCGAGGATAGACTATGCGATATAATCGTACTCATTGATAGCTCAAATGGTAACACTTGTAACCATAAGTCTATCATTTATCTCAGGATTAAGATAGACTCTCCGATTGCCCTCATAATGAAAAACTTTTATCCGCTGAGGGTTCTAGATAAAGTATTTCATTGTGATCCTGTTCAATGCACCTAGTGCACTAGATTCTTTTACTCAAAGACACTTTGATGATTTTAGACTCATCATATCTCATTTGATCCCACTCAAATGCTAACAAAAGAATCTACAACTTTAACAAGGTAAAGGTGCCCAACCTTTATCTTAAGTTGTTAACGAAATTCAAGACTAACTAAAGAATTGTGTCTACCTCATACATATTCAGATGTATGAACAATTCTTTATATTTCATAGTCTATTGACCTTATGATTATTTACTTTGACAATTATAATAATTAAACTATAAATGCTATTAGATTTGTTAAATCAGAAATCACTTTATTAATATGAAAAGATTGTCAATTACATTATTACACTCTTGCTATTGAGCATAATCCTAACAAATACTTCTTTCAATAAAGTGGAGCAAACACAAGAGAAGGACCACAAAAAATGTGTTCAATGCTACGAGTGTAGTTGCTATGGACAAATTGCTCTCGAATGTGTAAATTTGAAGAAAAAGAAAGGAAAGGTTATGGCGGCTACTTGGAGTGATAATGATTACCTAGAAGAAGAAGATAAGTCTTTGGATGATGAACACCAAGTTGCCAACTTCATTGCCTTCTTATCTTCTCATAATGGCAAGGAAGTTATGAGTGACAAATAAGAGGAAGAAGACAAGCAAGAAGAAGTGGGTGAAAGTGACTCAAATGATGAGAGTAATTCATCCAAGTCCAATCATGACTTTGATGAAGAGATGGACTATGATGACTTCATGAAGTTATTTGAGACTTCTAGATTGAAGAAGAAGAAGGAGATTCAAAAGCTAAAAAGAGAGAACCTTGAATTGACCTCCAAGGTGATTCATTTGAGTGAAGAAATGATAAGAGTAATAGAAATGGAAGAATGATTAAAGATAGAGCTGGTCTTGGTCGAAAAGAGTGAAGAAAGCTTGGAGAAGGAACTCATGGAGGCAAAAGGGTTGATTGCTAAGATGACCTCCGAAACCGAAAAGCTTGATAAGATGCTATCATGTGGAAATAGTTCTAGTGATAAGAAGGGGTTGAAACAAATTTAAGGTGTGTTCACTATTAATCTGGAGGGGGGGGGGGGGGTGAATAGATTTTAATCAATTTTACCCAATTTTTGTGATTAGTCAAGTTTACAAAAATGCCCCTAACTAGTCAATTTATATAGCAAGTGTAATATGTGCGGAAATATAAAAGACACTTGATATTTACGTGGAAACCTTTAACAAGGAAAAACCACTGGCTGTTATGTGCGCCACACATGAATCTCAAATCCACTAATTATAATGACGTTTACAACCTAGGTTGACCTCAACCTCTCACGGTCTATAACCCACCACTACTACCCTTAGGCCTATAAAAGTGGACCTAGTCCAATTTGCTTTCACCATTCACTGGTAGTCATAAGACTTACTTCTCAATAAAGAGATTAAACAACCTAATGTGAATAATATGATATTCAAAGAGCAAATAAGGCTAGGTAACCTTAGATGCTTATCTAGGATGATGAATAACAATTAATGCAATCCTAGATATCAATAGCTAGATGACATCTCGAAAAGCTTAGCTAAACATAGATTATGAAAACCTAGATAGCTATCACAATACAACACTCAATCAATTCATCACAAAAAATCTCTATCTTGTATCTAGCATGTGTTCTAAAAACATACAAGTGAATAAAAAGATGACTTGTTAAGAAAGACACTAAAATTAGATGAAGTTAGTGAGAATCTTACCAAGCAAGATGTGATGATGCAAAACCATGCATGGATGCATTCTATGTGAGCATAGATGATGCAATACGAAGTTTGATGCGAAAAGGAAATGCTTTGAGTGATTAAAGGTGAGTTCTTGAGGATTTTTGGCTCTTAAAAAGTGTTCTAAGAGAAAAATATGCTTTTGGAACTCTTAGGGGTGACCTAAAATGAAAGTAGGATATTTATAAGCTCCTAACAAAACTGCAGCGTTTTGGATTTTCATGCAAGGTGGACTGCCGCGGTTGGGACAACCGTGGCACAGAGAATGTATCTCTGTCGCCTGTGTGCCATGGTTGGTCCAACAGCGGCATCTTAACCACGGTAGAGAAGGGACATCTCTGTCGCTAGGATGCCGCAGTTATCCAACCGCGTCACTGCAACCATTGTAGAGAAGGTCAATGCCTTCTCATGCAGCTTCTCACACATAGATCATGCACTTAGTGCAAGTGTGTGAGTGAAGTAAATGCATCCTAATGCCTAACATGTTATGGCATTTAACTAGCAAGATGCAAATAATTAAACATGCATGAAGAGAGATTAATGAACATTAATGCACACATAATAAAGAACCACAACATACAAAAATAAGAATTATGCATGTGTTGTGAGTGTGTGTAACTACATCTCTTCATAAGCATGTAAGCACTTAGAAATTTACCTTTGAAGTGCTTGATGTCTTGAGGACTTGAGAGGGCCTTGGTTGTGCAAAGCACAAACCATCAAAAGCCTAAGCTACCCTTATATCAAACCCCACTTGTGGTTTGTCACCGAAATAAGCCAATCAAAACTTGAGGAAGTTACAGTTAGGATATTTGGAAGACATGGAGACCATATCCTTAAAGAAGATAATATTTGTCAAGAGCAAAGAGATTGAAGATGCTCAAACCCTTTAACAATCAACCAAATGGGTTGAAGTTAGTGAATGCTCAAAGCATGCTCAAGCAAAGATTCCAATAAGAGCTCTACCACAACAAGCTAGGGCACCACAACCAAGACCTCTATAACCAAAGATCCTTCAAGCTTAACATAGGGTCCCTCATGCTTAACCAAGAATACATGTGAATTTGGCTCAACCATAAAGGAAAGAGTTGCCTCAATATCAAAGAATAACTCAAAGTAGAAGGAAGTCCTAAATGCTTGCACAAGGTTGTTAGGATTATGCTCAATAGCAAGAGTGTAATGTTGTAATTAACAATCTTTTTCATATTAATAAAGTGATTTATGGTTTAACAAATCGTATAGCATTTATAGTTTGTATTATAATTGTCAAAGTAAATAATCATAAGGTCTAAAGACTATGGGAAAAGAAGAATTGTTCGTACATCTGGATATGTATGTGGTAGACACAATTCTTTAGTTAGTCTTGAATATTGTTCACAACTTAAGTTAAAGGTTGGACACCTTTATCTTGTTAAAGTTGTAGAATTCTTTTGCTAGCATTTGAGTGGGATCAAATGAGATATGATGAGTCTAAAATCATCGGAGTGTTTTCGAGCAAAAGGATCTAGTGCACTGGGTGCATTGAACTGGATCACAATGAAAAGCTTTATCTAGAACCGTCAATAGATAATAGTCTTTTCATTATCAGGACAATCGGAGAGTCTATCTTAATCCCGAGATAAATGATGGACTTATGGTTGCAAGTGATATCATTTGAGTTATCAATGAGTACGATTATATCGCATAGTCTATCCTCGATAGTTTGGTGATATTCATTTGTTAATCGATAGAGGACTTCATTTATAGATATGGACATCGTGGCTCCATTTAATTAAATGAGAGTATAATATCATCATATGGATGTTTTGAGGTAATTGGATATTAAATCTCAACGTTGAGTTTTCATAGTGTCTATTGAAAACATGGCTTCTGGACAAGTCAAAATATCCAAGTTCAAAACGTGGTCATATGAGTAAATATGGTAACTTGGAGAGTTATAGGCGGTCTATGAACTCTTGGCGATTACTGATATTAATCACGAGGATACACTATCTCCAATATGATTGTCTAGGGTATGAATGAGGAGCATCTTCCTTTTCTATCTTTATTTAAGAGTTCAGTTTTAGCTCTTTAGTGGAATGAGTTAAAATTAATGGATCGGACCTAAGTGAATCATTTGTTGATTGTGATTAGGTTATGTCTATTGAAGCTTAAATTTAGATGGCCCGCCAAGATCCCCAATCCACACGGACTTGCATGGATCACTTGATATATTCTACCGGACCAATTTAAGGGTCCATCTAGAATTGCATTTAATATATTAAGAATATAATTTGCACATTATTTAAGTAATGGGCTGCTAAATTATATTAATATATTAATGAAAGACATGTGGGCTTGTTTCTTTTAGTAAGAATGGGTCTGGTTCACATGTGGGCTTTTTTATTTAAAGTCCAATGGATTAAATGAAATAGGAAAATAATATTAGGCCCATCTTATATATAAGTGGGGCGGCTAGGTTAAGGTTTTGACCTAAAAATATTATTTTGTTTCATTTGTTTTAATTAAATAAGAATTAATTGATTTATTGATTAATTGTTTAATTAAAGAAACAAATCTTTCCTAAAAGTAAAAGACTTGTTTGATAAGTAAATAAATAAATTAGTATTATTTATTTAATCAAATAAGGAGTCTTTTTTTTATTTAGTCAAATAAAAGAATAAAAATAAAAGAGTTGGATTAGGGTTTGAAGTCTATAAAGTTAAAAAGAATTAGGGTTGAATTTCAGTCACCCTATATAAGTGACATGATGAAATTCGGCCAACCCTAATTAGATACTACATAGAATTCGGCAACCCTAAAGGAAAAAGAAGAAAAATTCGGCCAACCTATATATATGTTCTTATAGGGTTCGGCCACATCAATTAATTGGTGCTTGAGTTTTTATTTTCTTTCTTCTTCTTCTTAATTCTAAGAGAGTTTTTATTCTAGAGAGACAAAAAGGAGTGAAAAATTATTCTTTGATAGTATACAATTGCTTAAACATCAATAAGCTTGTGTATACGATATCGATCTAGGTTCACGCGAGTTTCGATCATAAGATTGTGAACTCAAAAGTGACCGGAATAATTTTGACATTCTTTTGATTGTTTTGTGACTAACAAAGAAAAGAAAGTATTTGTTTGGTCCATTCACAGGTTTGCAATTCAAAGGAAAGGGAGACCACGCTCCTAGGTGATCCACGTTCGTGCTCGGATTGAAGGTCTTACGGATTACCATCGACGTAAGTCAATCGGATCACGCGACAAGAGGTAATTTACTTTTGTTGATATATATACATGTTTATTGATTAAAAGGGTTTAAGGTTCATAAAGGAAAAATTTTAAAAGTCACTAAATTGTCTTTAGTATCGCTTCCGCTGCGTGTAACACTTTTATTTGTTTATTTTTCCCTGCAAAGGCTATGGTATGAACTCTTATTTCACTCATACTTGCCATTATTGTGGAATTGAAGGCCACATTAGGCCTAATTGCTTTAAGTATATTAAATTGTATAGAATTGAAAGCATGATTGAGAAAAATATGCTTAGGAGAGCCGAAAAGCATGCACTTAGGAAATTTAGAGCTAATGGACCTATGGCTCATAGCAATGATTGTAAGGATTCCCATTTATTGATTGGATTGTTTTGTGGACAAACCATATATTGGGGTTTGATGTAAGAGTAGCTTAGGTATTTGATGGTTGGTGTTTTGCATAACCAAGGCTTGCTCAAGACTTTAAAAGAAGAAGCACCAAAGGTATATTCTAGTGCTTTCTTGCTTTGAAGAGATCTAGTTACACACAAAACTCATGCATATTTCTTATACTTGTATGTTGTGTGTTTTTATATATGTGCATTCATGTTCTTGAATATCTCTTCATGCATGTTTAAATGATTGCATCTTGTTCATTGAAATGCCATGACATGTTTAGACATTAGGATGCAAAGCCATGAATTCTATTCAATCAAGTTTTAATTGAGTGCATCTTGTTAAGCATTAAGATGCATTCACTTCCCACACTTGCACTTCATGTTTGTTAGTTTTAAGTGTGGTGTAATTCGTTTCCCGAAATATGTTCGAAAACATCCACGCTTGCACGATGATGTGCATATCTTAGCGCAATGGTTGACCATTTGAGAATGTCCCATTCTTCTCTTGGATTAGTGTTATTTATGGTGCAGTTGATTGGAGTAAGGTGTCTAGTTTCAAAAGATTGGATTTCAATGTTCCAAGTATTTTCAAAACTGACCTTCGTATGGTCTTGTGACCATAACTTTTTATTCAAAGCTTTAAAATGAGTTTTGAAAATTTAAGTACAAACAAGACACCCATACCTTTCAACGGTATATTGTTCATATTATTTCATGACCGTTTGGATTAATTTTGAAATCTCCAAAGTGACCACCAAAACAAGGCAACTCTGTTGTTGTCCGTTTCTAACATTTGGTCACTCAATTGATCATAAATTTTTCTATAGGAATTGAAATTTCATTCGATAAAAACAAGTAGAAATTTAACATCCATACCTTTCCAACGATATATCATACGAAATTTTTCGATGTCGTTTGGTCATGTTTCAGAGCACTCGAATCTTGAGCTGCTACATTGACGCGTGTAAAGCAGAAATGCCCATAATTTTTCTAATTCTTCCAAAATGACATAGTTTCACTTGGACACTATAAATACATATATTTCTCATCATTTTGAGTGTAGAGCCACAAAATCAAACCCTAAAGGTAGAGACTCCATATTATTGAGAGAGAAACAGAGGTTCTAGTGAGAGAAAGCACCAAGATTGCTTCTTTGACTCTCCCAACTCATTTCCACATGCATATATCATCATCTAAGCATCATCTAGGATCATCTAGCATGTACTAATGCATTGCTCTTCTTTTAACACACATGGTATGATATGTTGAACACTATTATCTTACATAATTAGTGTTTTTACTTATCAATTTATCTAATTTATTATTTGTATGTTCTTAGAGTAATTTATACATACAAGATTGAGGTTATTTGTTGATTGGGTTATTTTGTGGTAGCTAGGTTTTATTGTTTATATGCCATCTAGCTAATTAATCTCATTACATGATTGAGATTGTTTTTTTAATAGCTAGGATTTCATGATTGATATATACATCTAGCTAATTAATTTCATTGAAATGTTTGAGATTGTTTTTGATAACTATTGTATCTAGGATTGGTTATCCTATACATAGCTAAGCTTTATGACATGTCATTTAGCTATTGATATCTAGGATTGTATTGATTGCCATTTTATCATCCTAGATAAGCATCTAAGGTTTCCTAGCTTTATTTGCTATTTGAATATCATTATATATTCACATAGGCTTTTTATCTCTTCATTGAGAACTAAGACTTGTGTTGTGACCGGGATTAGGTTGTGTAAATCACAAGCAATTGGACTAGGTTCACTCATGCTGGGATTAGGTAGTTGTGATGATTATTGATCGGGATTAGATCATTAAATCGGGATTAGGTTGTAATCATTTCACAATTAGTGGATTTGAGGTTCGTGTGTGGGCACACATTACAGCCCGTGGTTTTTTTCAGTTTGGGTTTTCACGTAAAAATCAAGTGCCATTTATATTCCGCATTTATTACACTTGATTTTATCTTTTGACTAGATAGGGGTATTTTTGAAATATTGACTAATAACAAAAATTGGGTAACAATTGGTTAAAATATATTCACCCCCTCTTGATTAATATTAGGCACACCTTAATAAACTTTCAATGATTATGTTGCACCTAGGTTGAATAGAAATGATGAGTATTATTGTTATGTGGCTCGAGTAGCCTTAAAAGCCAATGCCTCTAACACTTGGTATCTTGATAGTGGGTGCTTTAGGCACATGACCGGAAACAAAAGTTTCTTTAAAACTCTTGTAATGAAGGATGGTGGATTTGTCAACTTTGGTGATGGTTCAAAGAAAAAGGTCATAAGGAAAGGTAACATATCTATTCCTGGTTTGCCCTCCTTGCCTAATGCTCTTTATGTAGATGGCTTGCAAGCCAATCTCATTAGCATATCACATTTGAGTGATGAAGGGCTTTGGTTATTTTTGGCAAAGTTGATTGCTCTATTCTAAAGGAAAATGGGCAAGTTTTGTTGAAAGGCAAGAGATCAGCTATTGTCTTGAGTCTAATCTCAACCGAAAGCTTAGGTGATAAAAAGTACATTCTTGTGGTGGTTGATGTCTTCTCTAGATTCACATGGACCTACTTTCTTAAAGAGAAGTCCAAAGCTTTTGATAAATTCAAAATGCTCTATGTTAAAATTCAAAATGAGAAAACTTCTCATATTAAAAGCATTAAGAAAATTCGAAGTGATTATGGGAAAGAATTTGAAAATGCTAGCTTTGAAATCTTTTGTGATAGCTTAGGCATTTCCCATGAGTTTTCGACTCCTAGGATACCTCAACAAAATGGAGTTGTTGAGAGGAAGAATATGGTTCTTCAAGAGATGGCCCGTGTGATGTGTCTTAGCAACAATGTCCCTAGGAAACTTTAGGTTGAAGCCATCAATATGGCTTTCTATATAGGGAATAGAGTATTCCTTAGGCCCGTGACTAAACAAACATCTTATGAGTTATGGAAGGGTAGGAAACCTAATATTAGCTACTTCCACATCTTTAGAAGCAAGTGCTATATACTTAATGACCGAGATCAACTTAGCAAGTTTGATGCCAAAAGTGATGAGGGTATTTTCATTGGATATGCACTTAATAGCAACGCCTATAGAGTTTTCAATTTAAAAACTTGAAGTGTTATGGAATCATTAAATGTTTTCTTTGATGATTGTAGGCCCAAACATGATAACCATGAGGAGGATGTTTGTGAGATAGATAACCTTTCTTTAAAGGAGTGTGGTGAGACTTCAAGTGGTGTGAAGTCAATTCAAAATGAAGAGGGTGATCTACCTCTTAATCGAGATCCACCTTTGGACTCTAGTAAACCCGTTCCTTGGATAAGGAAGCTCCATGATAAAGATGATATCATTGGAGAAGTTAATGAGGGTGTTAGGACTAGACTTCAAATAGCTAATCAAATTAACTACACTTGTTATACCTCTCAAATAGAACCCATAAAGGTTGATGATGCCTTGAATGATGAATTTTGAGTTCTTGTAATGCAAGACGAGCTAAACCAATTTGAAAGAAATGAGGTTTGGACTCTAGTTCCTAGACCTAAAAATACCAATGTCATAGGTACCAAATGAGTGTTTAGAAACAAATCCGATGTGGATGACAACATTGTGCGAAACAAAGCTAGGCTTGTTGCACAAGGATACTCTCAAATTGAGGGTATTGACTTTGAGGAGACTTTTGCTTCCGTTGCCCGCCTTGAGTCCATAAGGCTTCTTTTGTCCATTTCTTATGTGTACAAGTTCAAATTACACCAAATGGATGTCAAGAGTGCTTTCCTTAATGGCTTATTGCATGAGGAAATGTTTATTGAACAACCCAATGGGCTTATGGATCCACACCAGCCCTCTCATGTCTATCACCTCAAGAAGGCTTTATATGGGTTGAAACAAGCACTGAGGGTTTGGTATGAGCGCCTCACTCTTTATATTGTTGACAATGGCTACTAAAGAAGTAGTGTTGATAAGACCTTGTTCATCAAGTGCAATAAAGATGAGTTTTTTATAGTTCAAATTTATGTTGATAACATTGTGTTTGGTTCCACCAACAAGTCTAAAATGCAACAATTTGTTGATGTTATGTCTCATGAATCTGAGATGAGCATGGTTGGTGAACTAAATTACTTCATAGGCTTGCAAATTTAGCAAATGCATGATGAGATCTTCTTATCCTAAGCTAAATATGCAAAAAACCTTGTGAAGAAGTTTGGCATTGAAAATGCCAAACATTGTGACACACCCATTAGCACCACCTTGAAGCTAAGCAAAGATGCTAGTGGAAAGAGTGTTGAGCAAAGTTTATAACGGGGCATGATAGGTAGCTTGCTTTACTTGACCGTAAGTAGACCTGATATATCATTTATTGTTGGTGTTTGTGCTAGGTACTAAGTTAATCCCAAAGAATCTTACCTTGTAACAGTGAAGAGGATCATTTAGCTTGTGAATGGTACCTCAAACCATAGGATTGAATGAGAAATTATGATGATAAGAAGAGTACATAGGGCTGTTGCTTTTTCTTAGGAAATAATTTGGTGCCTTGGTTTTGCAAGAAGCGAAACTCAATTTCCCTATCCACGGTCGAGGCGTAATACATTGCCTTCGGTAGTGCTTGCACTTAATTGTTGTGGATGAAACAAATGCTAGTCGATTATGAAACAAATGTTTTGTGATAACATGAGTGCCATTAACATTTCAAAGAATCCCGTCCAACATTCTAGGACAAAGCACATTAACATTAGACATCATTTCATAAGAGAGCTAGTTGAGAGCAAAACCATTGCATTGGAGCATGTGGGAACAAATGACCAACTAGCGAATTTGTTTATAAAGTCGTTAGCCACTGTTAGATTTGAGAACCTTAGCAAGTCTATTGGGATTTGTCACTTGGGTTGAAATGGTTTGTCTTGACACCATACGGGGAGCTCAAGCAAAGAGAGCAAAGTTGCATAATCTTGCATTGTGCTACATTGATATATTTTATGCCTATTTTTTAATTGCTTGAGATGATTGGTTGTACATGCTTATATGTCTTTTCCTTAATAAGTGTGCTACATTGCTTTGCTTGCAATCCATGTTATATATTTGCTCAAACATGCATTTTTGGACTAGGAGATTTACTTTGGAAGTACTTTTTGAATGACCTATAATTTATCTCCATGACATGATGATACTTTCTAATGACATGCTTAAGATGAAAAGTATGAAATGATTGATTGCTTAATCTTGAATGCAAATATGTGTGCAAAAGCAATATCGAGACTCAAATAAATAAGGATCTTGTATCCATTCTAAGGATTTTTAAATCCGAAGTCTCTCTTTCTTTATTAGTTGAACAAGGCTACTATCATACGGGTATTGTTAGGTTTTTTGTTTTTCTTGGAATTAATTCCATATCAAAATGATTTTTTTTCTTGTATTGATTAGTAGTCTTAGAAATGATGATTCACAGTTTTAAAGAAAGACTCGGCCACAATTCATGCAAGATGGTGTCTTCAAGAGGAAATGAGCTACATTGCTTATCAAAGGTATAATATACCTCATTCCTCTTACAGGGTGTAGGCAAACACATACACATGGCATTCATTTGTGTCCCTACATAGTTGTACACCATTGGTATAACACTTTCACACACTTGGTAACGTATGCACATGTATTAGATTTAATTTGATAAACCTTGTGATTTGCATGTTCTAGGACTATGTCTAGGAAATGACATACGTGTGTGACTTTGTGTTTATTTTTTTTATTTTTATTGATTTTGGACTTGAACATGATCTCATTTGATTCCTTATTAAGCCCTGGTCATTTTGGTTACTCACTTATTAGGTTTCGAGTCCAAACTAAGAAGCTACACTACTTTACGTTCTCATTCTCATTTGTTGAGTTGTCTTCGTCATCGTGTTTCGAGTTGAATTCTCAATCTTTTGTCAAAGTTTCATAGTCGTCCACATGCATAAGGGAGTTATGATTCATAATTTGAAAACATATTCGAAATCGGAGTTCGGAGGCCCGAATACAGCTGAAGAACGCGAGAGAAGCGCAAGGGAAGCAAGAAGAGGAGGCGCGTGAGGAGGCCGTGAGCCTCACAGCCAAGCAGCCTCTTTACCCTATGAGGCTCACACTCCCCTCATGGATAGATGAGGTGGCAGCCTCTAATTTGTTGGTTCCTTCGCTCTCTCCATTTCATTTAAATATCCTCCTTTTTCCCTCCTATTCATCTCAAGAAGAAAAGTTTGAAAATACTAAGTGCAGAACGTTTCTCTCAATTTTTCTCATCTTCCAAACACCATAGCTTTCTCATACAAAGTCAGAATTGAGTGATTCAGTTGGAGAATCTTCATAATCAAGTCCTCTACCTTTTCCAAGTGGTCTTGTAGCTTTTTGATCGAGTTTTCTAGTGGTTCTACCCAGGAAACCGAACCAGCTCGTGAATTATAGGTATTTGACTTAACTTTGTGTTTTCTTCTTTTATAACCTTCAATTACCTTGGGGTTTCTTATTATATATGTTTGTGTATGTATGGTGAATGATATTGGAAAAGATAGATTCATAATCAAATCTAATCAAGTCTAATTAGAGACAAATGTGAACTAGTTTTCTATGATTCTAGTTTCTCACATGTTTAAGTGTTGTATTGTGATTAGTTTGATGGCTAGGGTTATTTGTGATTGTATTGATTTATTTTATGATCAATAAAATTGAAATGTTTTTTGATCCTTGATTGAACAAATCTAGGATTAATACATGTGTATTTGTTTTTAGAGCTATCTAGGATTTAATTGATTTATCATTTTATCCTTGCTCTAAATCTTTGGCTAGAATACTCATTGAATACATTTTATGATTCTAGCATTTATGTGTATGTTTGTAACATCTTACATATGTTCTTCATGTGTATGATCTATTCAAGTGTTATATGTGTGAATGAAACTAGGAGCCATATGTGTTAGGTATTTTTCACATGCTCTAGGTTTTAATTCAAGTTTTGTTTCCAGACTATTTGACTTGTGTTCTCACATGTTTTTAAGTCTAGTTTCCATAGAATGTATTGATCATATGTTTTATGTTGAATTGCTTGTTTGCATCATTTGCATTCACATGATCACACTAGGAAGTCTTTGTAAAATGCATGAAGTCTTGACTAGGACAAGAGGTCTAGATAGTCAAGCAAGGAAGTATTAGTTAGGACAAGAGGTCCGGATAACTGAAAATACTTACAAGGTTATACTAAACAACCTAGAGGGGGGGTGAATAGGTTGACACACTAGTTTTAAAAAACTCTTTCGTGACTTATGTCAAAACCTTGGTGAGCATACAAATTAACCTTTAACATGGTTTTTATGAGAAAACAATTAACACATGTATGCTCAATTTACCACCCCTAGTCTACAAAACATATACAAGAAACAATGTATCTCATATACAAGTATTCAATGAAGAGCAAATTCCACAAGTTGTACTTTGAATATTACAATGTAATTACACTAAGTAGAACTATACAACTTGATATAGAATATTACAAGATACAATGTTCAAACACTTACAACATACAAGAGACAAGTGTTGATTCAACCAATAATGTGTGCATCTCTTTCCTTACCTGTTTACAAGGATGTAAGGAAATGAAGATCTTAAACAAGTTATATTAATCAAACTTACAAATATAAAGAGATAGAAATAGAGATATTTGACACATTGATTTTTACATGGTAAACCTCCGAAGAGGAAACATCAATGGGTTGAATCCACAACCACCGGCAAAGAAATTCACTATGATGAAAAGGACTTACACACTCAAGGCTATCAACTTATGATATCCACCCTATGCTATCAAATCCTAGTCTACCCTCGGGCCTAGTGAACCACCTAGCCTACTTGTCTCTAGGAAGATCCCCTTGCTTAGCTATCTAGATCACAAATGATCCTAGTCAAGCTTCCCTAGCTCAACCATCCAGAGTACCAAACTCATTGCTAAGACTTTTGCTTAGTTATCCAGATCCTCTTAACCCTAACTAAGACTCCTTGTTTGGCTATCTGGAACACTTTCCTAGCCAAGTCTTCTTGCTCAAATTAAGGCTTCACTCATCTTAACAAGAGACTTCCACCTTTTGCGAGGCAAATGATCTAAGTGATACAAATGATGCAAGCACATTCAACATAAGACATATGATCAATATGAACTATGGAAAATAGAATTAGACAATGAGCACACAATGTATGATATTCTAGTTTAACAATCCAAGTAATGCAATCATACAAGATAATGCATGAACCTATGAAATGTATGGATCAAATACAAATCATGTAGACATAGACTTAATCATGTGAGCACGCAAGTCAAATATTGTCTAGTCATAAAACATTAATTGAAACCTAGAGCATGTGAAACACCTAACACATGTGATTCCTAGTTTCATTCACAAAGCTAACACTTGAATAAACCATATATATGAATCACATATTCAAGATATTAGAAACATATACCAAAAATGCTATAATCACAAAATATGATCAATGGATATTCTAGCAAGTATTTAGAGTAAGGATATAATGAATAATTAATTAAATCCTAGTTAGCTTTAAACACAAAATCAAATATGCTAATCTTATATTTGTTCAAATAAAGGATCCAAGCATATGCTAAGGTTATTAATCATAAAATGAGTCAATCAAATCACAAATAACCCAAGATATCTAACTAATCACAATATAACTCTCAAACATGTGAAAAACTAGAATTATGGAAAACTAGTTCACATTTGTCTCTAATTAGACTTGATTAAGTTTGATTATGAAGCTATCTTTCTCAATAGCATTCAACATATATACACATACATATAGAAGAAGAAAACCCAAGGTAATTGAAGATCATAAAAGAAGAAATCACAAAGTTTAGTTCAATACCTAGGAATCCCGTGCAGTTTCGGTTTTGAGGGTAGAACCATCACAAAAATAGATCAAACAGCTAAATATTTTTTTTATAGAAGGTAGTGTACTTGAATACGAAGATTATCCAATTTGAATCACTCAATTCGGAGTCCGAATGAGAAAGTTATGGTGTTTGGAAGTTGGGAAAATTGGAGAGAAAATTCTGCACTCTATCTTTTTGAAATTTTCTTCTTAGAATGAAATGGGAGGGAATGGAGAGCATTTAAAAGAATTCAAGAGAGGAAAAAATAGACCAAACAGATGCTGCCACATCACCATGCACATGTGGACTTCATGTGGCACACATGGGCAGAGGGGAGTGCTGGACGTGTGGCACATGTGGCTGCCAAGCTTGGCCATTAGCCACGCTTGCTCCTCTCGCGTTCTTCTGCCATATTTAGGCCTCCGAACTACGATTTTGTATCTGTTTTCGGATTATGAATCGTGACTCTCTCATGCACAACAAAAAATACAAAAATTTGACAAAAGGTTGAGAATTCATCTCAGAAAATGACGACGAAAATAACTCAACGAATGAGAATGCAAAGTAGCGTATCTACATCGTTTGGACTTGAAACCTAATGAATGAGAAACCGAAATGACCGGGACTCAATAAGAATCATAAGAGATCATTTTCAATTCCAAAATACAGGAAAGACAAACAAATAAACATAATATCACACAAGTATGCCAAATTCAAGTGATAGTCACAAAACATGCAATTCTACAATTTTTGTCTATATGAGACCAATGCATGAGCATACTTAATGTTGCATAACGATGCAAGGACACACATGAATGAATTTTGTGTGTGTGCACTATTCCTTGCAAGAGGAAGAAGAAACTTGATACCTTAGCATCCAAGTATGTGCGCTTTTAACCTTTGAAGCTTCTTTTCACCAAGAACCACCTAAGCAACACCTATTACAAATATAGAGAGTTTTGCAATGGAATTAAGCCAATACAAATCAAGAACCTTACAATCTCCCCCTTTGAATATTCCATGGCTAAACCTCATCCTCACCATACATTGTTCACTCCAATAAACTCAATGTTGAAAGCATTCTCTCATCCTCACATTACAAAGAGATCCCTAGACTAAAAGAACTTCAAGTCTTTATGAGTCTTCTAGAATCCCTTCTTTGACCTTCAAGGAACCTATGAGAAAAATAGCAAACCAACAAGAGATCTTCTTCCAAAGAAGAATGGTGAGATATTATAACATAAACAAATAACAAAACTTCCCTTATCTCATACAATAATGCATTATCTCAAGTGAATGAATATTTTCATATTAAATCTCTTCCTAAGTCTCTCAACCTTGTAAAACCAAGAATTCTTGTCTCCCCATAAATACAAGAATTCTCCCTCTTAAGACAAAGTCTCCAATTGAAAACAAAGAGGCTCACACATTTGGAACATTTCTCCATGCAAGGTGAGGTATACAATTTTTCTCCCCTATATCAAACATGTAATCCCTCATATCAAACATGGTGAGGTATACAATTTCTCCTCCCTTTCTGTCAAGGAATAGACAAAGGACACAAGAGATAAAGAATGAGATATTAAGCAAACAAATCATATAGAAAGCAAAGTTGAATAAACTAAAGCTCCCCCTTAACATATGCTTTACATATTATCATCAAGTAGATTTGTTCACAAGGGACAATAAAATCACAAATGCATAAATTTTACTCTTAAGCAAATTGGTCATTTCTACCAAGTTCAGCAATTGCAAGAACAATCATATCAAACCCAAATATGGGGGAATTGGTATCAATAACAATCATCTCGACCCCACTCAAGAAGAGATTTGATTATAACCACAACTACTATCACTCTAAGCAAGGAGGAATTTTCTGCCCCTTCAATCAATGGAATTGATTACAACCACAATTACTATCACTCTATGCAAGGAGGAATTTTTTGCAACTATAACCAATTGAATTGATTACAACTACAATTACTATCAACCCCAAACAAAGAGGAACTAATTGCAACTACACTCAATTAAATTGATTATAACTACAATTACTATCGACCCCACTCAAAGAAGAACTCATTGCAATTACTCTCTTATCAACCTCAAGAATAAAGAAATTGATTGCAATCTCAACTACTATACAACCCTACACAAAGAGAAGATGATTGCAAACACAATCATACAATTATTACAAAAAGTTTCATGCATTAATTGTGATAAAAAATACAAAGGCATATCATAATACAAAGAATCATCATGCAAATCAAGACATATGAAATATCATCTAAAAGATTCATTATATCAATCAAAGAATATGCCAACAAATAACAACTTGAACCATGTGAACATATCATAAAAGAGAACAAAGTCTAGCATACTATGCTCTCCCTTGATAAGTGCTCTATCTAAGATCAAGATAGAATATTGTTCAATATGAAATCCATACAATCACACATTCAAGCAATTTTAATGAGATTTATCAAATAAGCTTCACAAACTATGAGAGATACACCAAGATTTTCAATCTCTCCCATAATTCTTCTAAAAATTCTTCTAAAATTGCTAGAGTATCAAAATACCATATAAGCAAAAGTGTGTGAAGATTTTTCTTCAAGTATATGAAAAGAAGTAATTTGATAATCAAACATGCAAACATTTTTAACAACTATTCATCTTAAGCCTTTCCATAAAAAGGTCAAACCGATTATCATCCGGAATTTTGCTTTTAAAGAGAATAGATTTTGTTAATGGAAAATTATCATTGGGGTGAATCTCCAAATAACAACTTTTAAGGACCAAGATCGAGATAGATCCCGGTCGGAGGGGTATCACGTAGTTCGATACCAATAAGATTTCTGTCAAACAAAACTAAAACTCATCCAAGAAAAGATTAACAGGTACGATTTTATTGATAAAAACATGGATACAACTAATGAAATTTGGGCTATGGCGATATGTAGCGGTATTCAAGGTTTCTGTTAGGTGATGGAGATGACATGCTGGTGCCTGTCAATAAGTAGAAATGAAGACGAGTGTAGGGTTTGGGGAGGTGAATTTTCGATCCCCCTCTTGGTGAATATAGTGTCGTATATATAGGTTCATTACTTGCCATGCACTCCTATAATTTCGGTCTAGGGTTTTGGCAATCACAGGACTTTCCTTCCTTCGTGGAGACAACCTTGTAGGAGCTTTAATTATCCGAATCAAGCGATTCCTTTTTGAGAGGATTTTGATACTAGTGGACTCCTTATTCGAATGGAATTCTTGAGAGGCAGGAAGAAGTCTACCTTTTCATCGGGAGATGAACGACTGTGTTTCATTCCTCTAGCCTTGGAGCTTCAAGACTTATCTGTTTGAACACATGAATATATAATTATGTGAGTATTTCTTATGGTTATCTGGCGAGAGGATCCCAAGAGGTATTTGGATTCATCTGGGTTCTTGTGTACCCTTCCTTTTGCTAGTTTGACACTTTTCTAGTTAGGTGCCTGGTCGATGGGGTATCCTGATATCGGTTGTTCTCGCAGCGGGGTACCCGGTTGGATGTAGAAGCGGGATATTTCAGCTGAAGTTGTATCTGGATGTCCGTATGATGCGACAGCGGGGTACCCTACTGAATCAGTAGCGGGGTATCCTGTTGATCTAGTAACGGGATACCTGATCGGTGAAGTAGTGGGGTACCCTATTGAGCTCCATGATAGGATTCTGAGTTGAACTCCGCGTTGGAACTTTTATGGGTCATCGGGATTGCTAGGCTTTGTTGGGGTTACTTCTATGGAGGAGGTAGGTACCCAGATTTGATCCAGTATTCTCCTTTTTAGGAGCACCCATATGGTATCTCGGCCTGTGCTTCTTCCTTGTATCCGGGTGGAAAATTCTTCTTTGGTCCTTTACCAATTTTGGTGGTTAAAAGAAGTCCCCTCTGACTTGAACACCGCTGTCTTATCGGGGTTGGAGTCAGGATTCCATTTTTGCTTGAAGTATTTTCTACCTTGTTTGTCAGCTATCTGGTTAGGTATCATAGTCGGGAAGGAAATCCCACCTAGATATGTTGGTAATCATTTTGTTTTAGCCACTTGTCAGATGACGATAGGCTTGCAGATTTCAAAAACGAGCCGTTTTATCACGATTAATGCAAAATCGCCTTCCAAGCACGTTTTCCAAGCACGATGCCAGTCATCCACTCCCCATCAATTTCGATTTTTTAGCACGTTACCAGTCACAAACTCCTCACCAATTTCGATTTCCTTGTGCATGACCGACTGTCTCTGTCTATAAGTAACCTAGAATTCCAACTACCCTTCCTCATTACTTTCAAATTCACAAGCAGTAAAGAAAAAACCCTAGCCTTTTTCTTTCTTTCTTCTTCTTACCAGCAATCTTTCAGGCTTTCCTCTTTCTTTTCTAATGGCGTCTTCTTCAAAATTTCTAGTTCCTTCCCTAGGTCTTCATCCCACTTCCTCTGAACCTCGTCCCGATTTGCCCCTTCACCCGATAGTCTTAATGATCTTCTTGAGGGGGGATCCAAGGTGGGTTCTCTAATACCGAGAGGAAAAAAGAGAGGTCGAAATGAAGTGGACGAGTCCAATGATGAATAGATGCCGTTACGCTGTCGTTCTATAAGGAACCCAAGAATCGGGTTGGGTTTCCACAATATGCCAAAGGACTCGGTTCACCTCACCGACGAAGAAGATACCAGGGTTGGTGGCGAGGTAGGGGAGGCTGGTGATGCGCCATTCGTTACATTGTCTGGGGTGCATACCGATTCTTTCACCTCCTTTCACGATGGGCGTATCATTCTCTAGTTTGTGTGTACGGTGGAGACCTTGGCTAAGCTACGGGAGGAGTATCAAATCCCGGATGACATTGATCTCTCCCTTCCTCATCAGGGATATGACATCTACACCCCGTCATGAGATGTCCTCCTCATCCATAAAACGGCTTTTGAATGCGGAGTCCGGCTCCCTTTTCATCCTACCCTTCACCGGGCTTTGGTCGCTCTAAAATTGGCAGACCTTGGCTAAGCTGCGGGAGGAGTATCAAATCCCGGATGACATTGATCTCTCCCTTCCTTATCAGGGATATGACGTCTACACCCCGTCATGAGATGTCCTCCTCATCCATAAAACGGCTTTTGAATGCGGAGTCCGGCTCCCTTTTCATCCGACCCTTCACCGGGCTTTGGTCGCTCTAAAATTGGCACCTCTCCAGATTTCGCCAGGTTTCTAGAAGCATTTGATGGGCTTCTTAGTGCTCTGGAGGAAGCAGTGTGCGAGGGACAACATAGACAGGGAGCGGACTTTGACGAGCTACGTTACTTATTTCAGATAGCGAACTTAGTACCACAGGGTCAATTCTATTTTAGGGCCTCCAACGAGATGAAGCTCATCGTTCTTAGTGTGAATGTTAAATATGCTCTGCCATGGAAGGAAGAGTGTCTCTTTGTCAAAGGCGAATGAGGGAATATGGACTATTTTGGGATATTCTGGGAAGGATTTTAAAAAGGGGGTACATCAATGTGCAATATCCTACGTTGGATCCCTTCGAAGGAGCCCGACTAGAGAAGTCTTTGAGGATCACCTACGCGCTTCCAGGTATAGAAACTTCATCTATCTTTTTTGTTCATGTATGTACATTTTTTACTCTCCCTTCCTCACTAAACTGTCTTCTTTTTAACAGTCTCTGCTACTCCGCTGGTTACCGGTTCTCCTACTTCATCCGGGACATGGACATGAGGTGTGGATTTGCCTCATTCTACATCTCTTGTCCCATCTCTTCCTCCTTCTTCCTATAGTACTGCCTAGGTTACAACTGCTCAGCCTGACGCGGTCCTTATTCCTCTTTCTGTTTTGGCTAAAACTCCAGCCAAGGTCCCTTCGCCTCTTCCTGCTTCTGCGGGATTGCTTGTTAGGATTCCTACTCGCCCCTCTATTCGTACCCCGGGACGCTAATCCATTAGGTCAATGGTGGCTTGAGCTGCCAAGGCCTGAGGCTCCTCAAAACAACCCCAAAAGAAGACCAGAAAAGTTACTGCTTCTCCTGCTATGGGCACTTCTCCTAATCCTCCTCCAACAGTATTGCCTTCTAGGGAGCAGCCAGGAATTACAGAGAAGGAAGCTGCTCCCACCTCCTATCCCGCCCCTGATGTTCCTTTGGGATCGGGGTCGAGAGGTGCTTCTCACGACGAGATGGTATCCCGGTTCATAGCATCCTACCCTAGAGGGAGCTTAATCAACATGGCGAAACTTCCTATAGAAATTTTGGCGACCAATGGGGCTACTATATTGGCTAAGGTAGCATTTTACTTCTCCCCTTGTTATTCTCCTCTCTTTTCTATAGGTACCGACTCTTCTTCTTCTTTTAGGGTTTTAAATTTGCTTTGGCCATGGAGAAACAACTGCTGACTCTGAAGGAAGCCTACATAGGGATTCAGGCCAAGCTGGAGGATGCCCAGCAGGAATTGGCTCAAGCCCAGCAGAGCGTAGCCCTGTTACTCCAGACCGCTAAAGCATCTGAAGATGGTAGGCATGCTGCCATGGTGGAGGCACAGTGCTACTTATGTTGCCTGGATACCGAAATAGTTCGGTCCCTGCATCGGCGTGAGGAGAGAGAATGCCTAAAAATTTATGATGAAAACCATTTTTTAAGGGAGACAATACAGAACTTGGAGGCCTAGAAA
Organism: Acer negundo; assembly: GCA_035582765.1. NCBI lineage: Eukaryota > Viridiplantae > Streptophyta > Magnoliopsida > Sapindales > Sapindaceae > Acer > Acer negundo. The sequence goes on from CM069238.1 coordinate 3,648,237, forward strand.
GGTCCTTCCTTTGAAGATGAGTATTTCACTACCTGCTATGAGGTGGCCACGAGTTTGCCTCTTCTATTTGATCTTCAAGCGGCCTTGAATTGGGACTGAGGATAGATCATGGCGAAGGCTGCCCAGCTTGAGGGTGAGGATCAGGCTCATGATGATTCTCTATATGACGATGCCTATCCAGGTCAGAGGTCTAGTCTCCCTACTTAGACTGACCCTCCCTCTACTTAGAAAGGACAAACACATGACCCCGTGCCTCCTCCAGAAGTTATTCTAGTAGAAAAGGAAGAAAAAGATGCAGCTGGAACCGGGGTTCCAGAAGTTGAGGTGGACAAGAGTAGTTTGGCAACTGAGGGAGAAGAAAATACTTCAGCTGGATCTATGGTTCTAGCAGTCGAGGAGACCCAGCCTGATACTGCAGCTGAGGTGTCCAGGGAAGGAGCAGCCAGTCAGGGAGAAAACTTAGAGGAGAAGGAGGACACCTGACTTGTCTTTCATATATATATATATACATATTTCTTTTTTGTAGCCTTTAAGAGGGAGTTAGGCACCCTGTCTGTCCAATAAAAGATTTTTATTTGTTGAAACAAATTATATCTTGCTTTCTCTTTTGATTTAGAAGGAAATAGACTTAGAAAAATATGGACTTTAGGAAAAATCTTGACATAGGAGAGATCCTGATTTTAGATGGAACCCACAGCTTCCGTACTTGTAAACGAATGGAACTAACTTTGGAGACCTGCTTCTTGATCGGGATACTTGATAGCCATATAACGATCTTATAACTTGTTGTTGTAAACATCAACGGGATCTAGCAGGTGGACACATCCCTTTCTTTAGTTGGTTTTTAATGAGTATGCAGCAGTTTGAGGTTCTGGATTTTTTTATCTCGATTGATAATCAAGCCTGCTTCAGCTATAAGTGTCTTCAGAAGAAGCAAGTCATCAGGTATCTCGGCTAGGTATCATAATTCTATCCTGTTAGGTAATTTTAGATTGTTTTAGCATCAAACCTCTCGGAGGTGGGTATACCATGATCAAGGTAGTTTGAATGCCCTAATGTCACTCCTTCTTGGAGAGACGGAGAAATAAGGAGCTGAGTATCCTGAAAAGGTGTCCCGATCCTTTTGATGGTCTGTCCTAGTAGGCAACTTAGGCCACTTTAGCACCAAGCTTCCTAGCGGAGGGTATACCCCGGCCAAGCCAGTAGGAGCTCCTTGATGTCATTCCTTCCTAGAGAGACGGAGAAGTAATGAGCTGAGTGTCCCGAAAAGGTGTCTCGATCCTTCTAATGGTTTATCCTGGTAGGCAACTTAGGCCACTTTAGCACCAGGCTTCCTGGCGGAGGGTATACCCCGGCCAAGGCAGCATAAGCGTCTTAATGTCATTCCTTCATGGAGAGACGGAGAAGTAAAAAGCTGAGTATCCTGAAAAGGTGTCCCAATCCTTTTGATGGTCTGTCCTGGTAGGCAACTTAGGCCACTTTAGCACCATGCTTCTTGGCGGAGGGTATACCTCGGCCAAGGCAGTAGGAGCGCCTTGAGGCTATTTCCTGGTCTTGAGGATGCGGTAGGAAACTAAAGCCACGAGTCCGGATCCTTAGTCTGGTGTATCAGATCCTTCTTGGAGAAGGGTATACCCCGACCAAGGTAGTATGAGCGCCCTAGGGCTATTTCCTGGTCTTGAGGATGCGGCAGGCAACTAAGGCCACGAGTACGGGTCCTTAGTCTGATATATCAGAATCTTCTTGGAGGAGGGTATTCCCCGACCAAGGCAGTAGAAGCATCATAAGGCTATTTCCTGGTTTTAAGGTGAATTAGTATTGGCGAAAATTATCAGTCCTGGTAGGCAACTTAGGCCACTTTAGCACCAGGCTTCTCGGAGGAGGGTATACCCTGACCAAGGCGGCAAGGAGAATTATGTAGGGGAGCTTCCAGAGTGATCATTGGAGAATCATGTAGGAGAGATAACTGACTTTATTGAATTTTTTCAAATAGTACAATGTAAAATCGGGGTGTGTATTCTAGCCGATGTAAATTGATTTTCTAAGGGTTGAATTTCCTAAGGTGACCAGTATTCCACGTGTGATCCACCGGGTATCCCTCCATGTCCTCCAGTTTGTAGGCACCACCCCTGAGCATTGCTTTAATCAGGTAAGGACCTTCCCAGTTAGGAGCAAGGACCTCGTTGGATCATTTTCGTGTGTTCTGGGTTACCTTCTTAAGAACCAAGTCTCCCTCTTTGAAGTTACAGATCCTCACTCTCTTGTTGAAGTGTCAGGCTATCTTACTTTGGTATACTGCTACTCTTTCAGCGATCTTGCTTTGTTTCTCTTCGAGTAGGTCCAGATTGGCTCTTAACTTAGCCTCGTTATCTTCTGGTTCATAGTTTTGAATCCGAAAAGATATAAGCTTGTGTTCGATGGGCAAGACTGCTTCAGTTTCGAATACTAATGAGTAAGGGGTTTCCCCTATTGCAGTCCTCCTGGTCGTCCTGTACGCCCATAGCACATTGGGCAATTCTTCAACCCATAACCCCTCCTTCTGTTGGAGCTTTTTCTTTAGGAGCTTCTTTATTGTCTTATTGATAGCTTCTACCAACCCATTGGTTTGAGGGTGTGCCACTGATGCAAATCAGAGGTCAATGTTTCGATCTTCGCAGAATTATCTGAAATTGACGTTATCAAATTGCTTTCCTAAATCAATTATGATGGCCATCGGGGTACCGAAGCGACAAACGATACTCTCTTTAACAAAACTGGTGGTCTTTTCTTCAGTTATCCTGACAAGTGCCTTAGCTTCAACCCATTGGGTGAAGTAGTCTATTGTTACCACTGCATGTTTGGCCTGTCCGGGTGCAGTAGGAAGCGAGCCGATTAGATCTAGTCCCTAGATTGCAAAGGGGTAGGGTGTACTGATCGAGAAAAGCCTTTCCGGGGGGAGGTGATAGAGGTTTGCTATTTTTTGGCAAGCTTCGTAGGATTGTGCGAATTGTTTTGCATCTTGATGTATCGTCGGCCAGAAGTAGCCCATTCTAAGTATTTGGTAGGCTAGTGTCTCGCCTGTTGCATGATTACCATAGTCCCCTGAATGTACCTCGTTAAGTGCCTAGGTAGCATCATCTGGTTGAAGGCATCTAAGTAAAGGGAGGGATTTCCTTTTGAGGTAAAGGTATTTGTCCATAAGGAAGTACCGGGTAGCGATTCTCTTCAGTTTGTGTGCTTGATCTGGATCTGCAGGTAGAGTGTTACTTCAGAGGTAGTCCACTATTGGATCCATCCAACAAGGGAATCAGTTGACTGGTAGGATCTCCACCCCCCGGCTATGCTAGAACAGGGTATCAGTTGGAGTGGTACCCCCCTTGGTAGGGTATGCCCCTCACCTACCGCGATCTTGGCTAGAACATTTGCTCGGTAAATTTTCTCTCGGGGTATCTGTTCCATCCTTACGCCTTTAAATGTCGACATTACTTCTCGAACTTTAGCAAGATATGCTACCATATTGTCTCCATTTGCCTAGTACAACCCCAACACCTGGTTAACCACCAATTGGGAATCATTCTTGACTAGGAGGAATTCGGCCCCTAAGACTTCTGTTACTCCCATTTCCGCTAGTAAGGCTTCATATTCTGCGTCGTTATTAGTAGCCTTGAACTCGAACCTGAAGCAGTGGCTGCATTCGACTCCCTCTGGGTCTATCATAACTGTTCTAGCTCCGCATCCTGATTAACTTGATAACCCATCTATGTATAGAATCTAGGTCTTGTTATCTTCAGGCCAGTTCAGATCGGTCTGATTCGGACTAGGGTTGGGCTTGGTAACTGGGTCCGGATTCACGTTGAACTCCACTACAAAGTCGGCTAAGGCCTGTGCTTTGATCATGGACCTTTGCTTGTATTTGATGTCAAATTAGGTGAGCTCTAGGGCCAATAGGACCAGCCTGCCTAACACATTTAGTCTCTGGAGGAATTGTCGTAAGGGCTGATCAGTGATCAACACGACACTGCAGTCACCAAGACATAGACGAGTTTTTCCAGGAGGGTATACTTTTTTTCAGACTTGGTGAAAGCACCGCTCACATAGTATACCAGTCTCTGTATTCTGTCACTACATTCTTTCACTAAGGCCCCACTACTGGCAGCTTCTAAGACGGCTAGGTAAAGTTGGAGCTTTTCTTCCGTTAGCGGCTTGACCAGTAGAAAGGGACTAGCCAAGTATTCCTTTAAGGCTTGGAAAGCCAACTTGCTTTGTTCATCCCACTTTAGCTTCTTTCCCTGTTTGATAATCTTGAGGAATAGGAGGCACTTATCGGTGGAGCGGGATATAAATCGTTTCAATACTGCTATTCGGCCTGTCAATCCCTGTGCCTGCTTGAGTGTTGTGGGAGACTTGAGGTGTAGTATGGCCTTGATCTTCTCGGGATTAGCCTCAATTCCCTTTTCATGTACCATGAACCCCAGGAACTTTCTTGCTGTTACCTCGAAAGCACACTTTGTGGGGTTCAGTCTCATCTGGTTCTTCCTAATTACATGAAAATCTTCTGGGTGTTGCCCAGCCTCTAAAGATTTTGTATTCATGTCGTCTATGTATACCTCCATGGATCTTCCTATCTGCTGCTTGAACAATTTATTCACCATACGCTGGTTTGTAGCACCTGCATTTTTAAGTCCAAATGGCATTACCTTATAGTAGTAGAGGCCTTGCCCTGTAATAAAGCTGGTTTTGTCTTGATCTGAGGGATGCATCATCATCTGATTGTATCCCGAGAAGGCATCCATAAAGCTTAGAAGCTTGTTTCCCGTGGTAGAGTTGATGAGCTGGTCGATCTTAGGCAGCGGGAAGCTATCTTTGGGGCAAGCCCGATTGAGATCGGTTTAGTCCACACACATACGCCATTTTTTGTTAGATTTGGTTACCATGACCACATTGGCGATCCATTTTGGATATCGGGATTCCCTTATGAACCCGACTTTTAGGAATTTATCCACTTCTTCCTGGACTACGGCGTTCCGTTCGGCGTTGAAGTCTCTTCGTTTCTATTTCACTGGTTTGACGGTTGCGTCTATTGCCAGCTTGTGAGTGGCCAAGCTAAGAGGAATGCCGGGCATTTCCTCATGGGTCCAAGCAAAAATATAACTGTATTCTCTGAGGAGCTTTATCAAGTCTGGCAATAGATGCAACCGTCAAACCAATGAAACAGAAACGAAGACACTTCAACGCCGAATGGAACGCCGCAGTCCAGGAAGAAGTGGATAAACTCCTAAAAGCCGGTTCATAAGGGAATGCCGGGCATTTCCTCATGGGTCCAAGCAAAAATATCACTGTATTCTCTGAGGAGCTTTATCAAGTCTTCCTTGACTTCAGGATCCAACCCCCTCCGACTTTCACCATCTTAGTGAGATCTTTTACCCTGATGGGTATTTTTTCTAATTGATCCGCAGGATGACCACTGGTCCAACCCCGCTCTTCATCCTCTTGTTCTTTTATGTTTATGTTTTGTACCTTTCCTTCTTCCATGTCATAGAGACATTGTTCCGGTGTATCCGGGTTTACTTCACTGGCCACGAGTGCGCACTGTCTGGCTAGCGTGACGGGATTGGTGGATACCGCATAGCAATTGTGCGCTGCCTGTTGATCTCCTCTCACTTCTCCTACTTCTGTTCCCACTAGAAATTTTAGGACGTTGTGATAAACGGATAGTACCCCCTAATCCCTGAGAGGAAGGGCCTACCCAAAATGGCATTGTGTGCAGACAGGGTATCTACCACGATGAACTCCGTCATCACGTTCTGCTGAAGTGGAGCTTCTCTGACTATCATCCGTAGGATTTTTGATCCCATGGGCATTACAGAGTCCCCTGTGTAACCATACAAAAGCGAAGTGCAACTGTTGTAGCAAGAATTCTTCAAGTTAAGTTGCTCATGAGCTCCCTTAAATAGGATGTCAAAGTTGCTACCTGTATCGATCAAGACACGGTGAACCCGACAGTTAGCTATCTGTACCGAGATTACCATGGGATCGTCATGTGGTTGGACTGTATTGTAGACATCTTTCTCTGCAAAGACAATCTTGATAGAGCGAGATGGATCACTGGATCCATTGCTGACCTTGCATATCTCATGACCTGCATTGAGTCTAGGAATTTTTCTTGCGTGGTTTTTCCTAGAATTGTTGGAAGTTCCATCCAGGGTGGGGCCTCCTCTAATGGTATGAATCACTTGAATCTGTTGCATCAGATCGTTTTCCCCATCCCTCCTTCTATCTGCCGCCTCCTGCATCCCGCTTTGTACCCGTTTCCCCTCCTTGATGCTATCCCGTACCTGTTGTAGAAATTTTGTCAGCAGGCCTCCCCTTACCAATCCTTCGATCTGATTGCGGAGGCTGTAGCATTCTGAGGTGTTGTGTCCGACATCCTTATGGAAATCGTAATACTTGTACTGGTTCCTCCTTTTAGCTAAGACTTTCATGGGACCTGGCTTCCTGAGTAGGCCTTTGTCCCAGATGGCGAGGTATATGGTTTCCTTTGAAGCGTTGAAGGGGGTGTAGTGATTATATACATCTTCCTCCTTTGCCACCCAGACAACTTCTTTCAGAGGGACTACCTTGGGGGGCAATCTCCTGAGAAGGCATCTCCTAGTCGGGTACCTTTCCTGGTTTGAGGGAATAGGAGGCGGCCTGTAGGTTGACTTGTTTGGGGGTTGATTTTGGAATCTTTTGACGAGTACAGGCTTTGGAGCCTCCTTTTTAGGACGTGGGGCCAGCCGGGCTTCATCATGCTCCACTTTGATCCAGAGTTGCTCTTCTATGTCCACCTGTTCTAAAGCTCGATTGTAAGCTTCTTGGTAAGTTTCTGGTGGATGCTTAGCAAAAGAGGTGAATAATCTGCCCGCCCACAAGTTTCTTCGGAAATTGGCTAAGGTTTCATTTTCATCGAATACTCCCATCTGGATCACTTCCTTATGGAATTTCTCCACATAAGACCTCAATGTTTCACCCCGCTCCTGGATCACATATTGAAGCAAGATAGGGTCCTTGGGACGAGGCTTGATGCCTTGAAACTGTGCACAGAAAGCTGTGGTGAGCTTAGAAAAAGAATCAACACTACCTGGTGGCAATTTCCTAAACCACTTTTTGGCACAGTTAGTCAAGGTCGAGAGGAACATCCTGTACATGGTTGACCGTGTTGCATTCTAAACTTCCATCTGGTGGACAAAGCTTTCCAGGTGACTGATATGATCCTCTGTTCTGGAGTACTTTTTGAAGGGCATCCTGAATTTGGGGGGGAGCCCCGCCTCCCTAATTCTTTTAGAGAATGGTGCATTCATCTCACATAGGGGGTTCTTTCGGATTCCTTGGTGCTTTCCCTTCTTTAATTCCTCCAACTCCTTAGCCATTTTGGCTATCTAATTCTCCAGGTGCTAGGATTTAGCGTTTCCGGATCGGGCCACCAAGCCTTCTTTATCCGAGGTTTCTGAATCAACAACCACTTCCTTCCGTTTGGCTTTTTGGTGCCTACTTCTAGGGCTTTTTGGGGATCTGGTGCTTCCTTCTGAGTCTGGCTGTGGATCTTTCTTCTCTCCCCTTGGCCTTGCTGGGGGTTGGACCCTACTCGGTGGAATCTCAATTGAGGACTTTACTAGTCTAGGTATGAGATTAACTTGGCGGACTGGGTTTGGTGGAGATGGTTTAGTCGGTCAAATACCGGTACTCGGATACTTGGGCCGATGTCTCTTGTGATCCCAGCTGCATCAAATGGGATTCCTTAAGCTATCATTCAGAGTCGGATGGCTTCTACGTAGGCAGCAGCCTGTTGCTCTAGAATATCCCGATTGATCTCCTGCCCAATCGGATCTTAGGGCAAAGGGCCTACGGTTGTGACTGGAGGAGGTATTGGTGCCGGATTTTCATTCCTAGATCCTCTACCCTATCTTTTAGCTCTTTCGGTGGAAGAGAGTGACAAGAGTTCCGATGGAGCCAAATGGGCTTGAGAAAATCGTAGTCTCATCTTTCTGCTTCGCCAGATAGAGATAAGACATCTTTTCTATAAATGTTGGGAAAATACCTTCCCATAGACGGCGCCAAAAGTGTTAATGGAAAATTATCATTGGGATGAATCTCCAAATAACAACTTTAAAGACCAAGATCGAGATAGATCCGGTCAGAGGGGTATCGCGTAGTTCGATACCAATAAGATTTCTGTCAAACAAAACTAACTCATCCAAGAAAAGATTAACAGTACGATTTTATTGATAAAAACATGGATACAACTGATGATATTTGGGCTATGGCGATATGTGGCGATATTCTAGGTTTCTGTTAGGTGATAGAGATGGCATGCTCGTGCCTGTCGATAAGTAGAACTGAAGACAAGTGTAGGGTTTGGGGAGGGGAATTTTCGATCCCCCTCTTGGTGAACAAGTGTCGTATAAATAGGTTTGTTGCTTGCCATGCACTTCTATAATTTCGGTCTAGGGTTTTGGCAATCATAGGACTTTCCTTACTTTTTGGAGACAACCTTGTAAGAGCTTTAATTATCTGAATCAAGCGATTGCTTTTTGACAGGATTCTGATACTAGTGGACTCCTTATTCGAATGGTATTCTTGAGAGGCGGGAAGGAGTCTACATTTTCATCGGGAGATGAACGACCGCATTTCATTCCCTAGCCTTAGAGCTTCAAGACTTATCTGTCTGAAGACATGGATATATAATTCTGTGAGTATTTCTTATGGTTATCTGGCGAGAGGATCCCATAAGGTATTTGGATTCATCTGGGTTCTAGTGTACCCTGCCTTTTGCTAGTTTGACGCTTTCCTAGTTAGGTGCTTGGTAGACGGGGTATCCTGATATCGGTTGTTCTCGCAGCGGGGTACCCGATTGGATGTAGAAGCGGGATATTTCAGCTGAAGTTGTATTTGGATGTCCGTATGATGCGATAGCGGGGTACCCTGCTGAAGCAGTAGCGGGGTATCCTGTTGATCTAGTAACGGGATACCTGTCCGGTGCAGTAGCTTGGTACCCCATTGAGCTCCGTGATAGGATTCTGATTTAAACTCCGCGTTGGAACTTTTAGGGGTCATCGAGATTGCTAGGCTTTGTTGGGGTTACTCCGAGGGAGGAGGTAGGTACCCAGATTCGATCTAGTATTCTTCTTTTTAGGAGTACCTAGATGGTATCTCGGCCTGTGCTTATTCCTTGTATTCGGGTGGAAAATTCTTCTTTGGTCCTTTACCAATTTTGGTGGTTAACAGATTTCAACTTGTGAGCGTGTGTGTGCATGTGGCTTGTCATTTCATTTTTATTTGACAATCCGAGCTAATTTGATTATGCAACTATACTCTATAAAGCCTTTTGTTTTGTTTTAGGCTTGAATCAAAGATTTTTTTTTAAATGATTCTTTTCAACACTTATTTGATTTTTCTAACATAAACATATACGCTTCATGGCGGCTTTCAATGGCGTAGCCTTTTCCTACATTGGGCGGCTACACAACCAAGGTGTGTAGCCTTTTCCATAAAGGTGGTCGTTGAGTTCTAAGTTGCCGAAGCAAATGGATACTAACCATAGGTCATCTTTAAACGTACTAGCCCTAGGACTTCAAGGTGTATCCAAAACTTACATCAATTAAACTCAACTTACTCAACCAAGCATACAAGAGAAGCAAATTGCATTTTTTGAAACCAAGTTTTAAGGCTTAAAAGCACATGGTCGAAAAACATGTAAAGAGACTTACTTAAGATATCTACTTCTCAAGAGAGTAGCTTTCAAAGAATATAAAGCTCATATTTTTCAAAACATGCAACTCAACAATCATACAAACAATAACACATATCATGATGAAGATCAATATGAACAATTATCACCAAAAGATCCTAAATGAGCTAATGTCAAGGAGGACCATATAGACACTATAAAAGTTCTCAAATATGACATGCTCCATGAAGTGATGCAAACATAGAGTTGAAAGATAAAAAGCTAGAAAGCAAGCATTATGATATAGAAATACCTAAGCAAGCTTTTTCATCAATTACAAAGCCTTCGCTCTTTTTGTGAGCTCTCTTGGCTCGTTTGTCCTCATGACAACAAGTTGTTGGTGTGTCGACCCAAGATAATAAAGACTCAACATTTCAACTCAAACACAAAAATGACTTTCTTTAAAAGTCTTAACAAAATCATTACCATATAGATTGTATGATATACAACTTCTCAAAAGTTATCAACAAATTTCGACTATCATAGCAATTATGTGAGAAAGCTAAGTTCATGTCAAAGTCATAGAGAAACAAAGCTAGCTAGATAAGTTACTCAAAACTAGACACTAATCTTAAAGCTAACTCACATGTGCAACTTACACTTATGGTATGAGCACTCACCCTTGACCCATTTGGTCTTGGGTGCACAAACACAAAAACTATTATGATCATTTCTGATAGCAATAATATATCTAGAAGATAATCATCAACTATCTTCCCTTTAAAGATATTCTCATGTTATACATAACATTATTGCCATCAACAAGGATATTATCAAGATTATGCATATGATCATGTGAAACACTCATTTTCACCCAAATCTTCTTGACAATTTTCCTCACATGATTATCATTAACATGCACAAAATCCAAAGTGTTATCATGCAAGAAACATTCATAGAAGATTTTCTCATCTCACTAACATGCATCTCATTCCCTAGTTTGCATCATCTAATATACTCATGGCATCTAGATTTATTATGCACTACAACATTTCAAAAATGGCAAACCGGAATACATATGGAGATGATATTATTTAGGTGAGAGTGTACCGACAGTGAAGGCTCCTTACTCTTCTTGATTTTGCACTTGACCTTGGAAGATTTGCCTTTGAAATCCTTTTGTTCCTTAGTGACTCGCCTTTAGTTGTAGGAGACTCAACTTGCTCAACTACAAAATTTAAGTCACTTGAATCTTCATGAAGATCACCAAGCTTTTTGGCCTTCATGATTGCCAACTCCTCTTCCTTGCCTTTGATCGTTTCCTACAAGAAAAACAAATTATTAGCAAAATCACCCATTAAGTTTTCTAACAAAAAACCATCCTCAACCTTCTTCTCTTATAGACATTTGATCACTTCATTCTTCACTTCAACTTCCTTTAAGGCTTTATCTCTTTCCTTCTCAAGAGATTAAACTCTTGCCATCAAGTTGAAGTCGGTGGTCTTTGATTTGCAATCTTATTCATTGAGTTGCAAAGTCAAGTGATCAAGTCTAGCTTGATTATCCTTTGGGAAAACTTCTTCTTCATTGCTCTTGTCACTAACATTCTTTTCAAGCTTATCAACAAAATTGTTAGTAGACAAATGAAATGTAAAACAAGAACACCTTTTTCACAAGTAGCTTGGAATCTATTCCATGCCTCTTTTGCTATATTAGAATCTTTATTAAGAGAAAGGTGATCAAAACTTACACCACTATGCATGGTAAAAAGATCTAAAAGTTTTAACTTCTAAAAAATAAACCTTATTCATATCTCATAAACATATTGGTTTGGAGAAAGTACTCCATCAAATACAAAACACGGAGAAGAGAAACCGTTCTTGACAATCCAACCAAGCTTGCTCATCTCTAGACTTAGTGAAGTCTTTCATGAGCAATTTCAACAAAAACAAACATTTTCCCAATTAACAAAGGAGGACAACCATAACATACAATTATAGACAAAAGGTTGTTATCCTAGTAAATAAACCTGTAGATCCCGAATCACACTAATTGCTTTAAGTGACCCGCTCTGGTACCAATTGAAAATACCTACAAGGTTATACTAATCGACCTAGAGGGGGGGGGGGGGGGTGAATAGGTTGACACACTAGTTTTAAAAAACTCTTTCGTGACTTATGTCAAAACTTTGGTGAGCATACAAATTAACCTTTAACATGATTGTTATGAGAAAACAATTAACACATGTATGCTCAATTCACCACCCTTAGTCTACAAAACATATACAAGAAACAATGTATCTCATATACAAGTATGTTTAATGAAGAGAAAATTCCACAAGTTGTACTTTGAATATTACAATGTATTTACACTAAGTAGAACTATACAACTTGATATAGAATATTACAAGATTCAATGTTCAAACACTTACAGCATAGAAGAGACAATTGTTGATTCAACCAATAATGTGTGCATCTCTTTTTTTACCAATAACTCGTTTACAAGGATGTGAGGAAATGAAGATCTTAAACAAGTTATATTAATCATACATACAAATATAAAGAGATAGAGATAGAGATATTTGACACATTGATTTTTACGTGGTAAACCTCCAAAGAGGAAACATCCACGGGTTGAATCCACAACCACCGGCAAAGCAATTCACTATGATGAAAAGGACTTACACACTCAAGGCTATTAACTCATGATATCCACTATAAGCTATCAAATCCTAGTCTACCCTCGGGCCTAGTGAACCACCTAGCCTACTTCCTATTCGAGATGTGTCCTAAACCTCTAGGAAGCAACTTCCTATCCAAGACGCTCACAACTCTAGGAAGATTCCCTTGCTTAGCTATCTAGATCACAAATGATCCTAGTCAAGCTTCCCTAGCTCAACCATCCGAAGTACCAAACTCCTAGCTAAGACTTTTACTTAGTTATCCAGATCCTCTTGACCCTAACTAAGACTCCTTGCTTTGCTATCTGGAACACTTTCCTAGCCAAGTCTTCTTGCTAAAATTAAGGCTTCACTCACCTTAACAAGAGAGTTCCACCTTTTGCAAGGTAAATGATCTAAGTGATGCAAATGATGCAAGCACATTCAACATAAGACATATGATAAATATGAACTATAGGAACTAGAATTAGACAATGCGCACACAATGTATGATATTCTAGTTTAACAATCCAAGTGATGCAATCCTACAAGATGATGCATGAACCTATGAAATGTATGGATCAAGTACAAATCATGTAGACATAGACTTAATCATGTGAGCACACAAGTCAAATATTGTCTAGTCATAAAACATTAATTGAAACCTAGAGCATGTGAAATACCTAACACATGTGATTCCCAGTTTCATTCACAAAGCTAACACTTGAATAAATCATATACGTGAAGCACATATTCAAGATGTTAGAAACATATACCAAAAAATGCTAGAATCACAAAATATGATCAATGAATATTCTAGCAAGTATTTAGAGCAAGGATATAATGAATAATCAATTAAATCCTAGTTAGCTCTAAACACAAAATCAAATGTGCTAATCTTAGTGTTAACGGAAAATCGCTAGCGGGGTGGAATTCCAATTAACAACTTTCAAGACCATGGTCTGAATAAACCGCGGTCGGAGGGGTATCACGTAGCTCGATACCTGTATGATATCAGTAAAACAAACTAGATACAACGGTGATTACAAGCCAGGATAAATCAGTGTATGTACATATATATTCAAGAAAAAGGTGATATACAACTCTATCATCGATTAGAACTAAAACATCAATATAATGGAGATTTATGATCTATTGTTTCTGACACAGTTGGAGATGGAGATTTCATACGAGTAGATAAGTGGCCGAAAAACTGTCCCCTTCTTCAATGTGGACGTCCTCTTTTATTTCTCCCATTCTGCCAATCAAATCCCCTAATTTAGACTAATTGATCGGTCGTGTTAGTGGGATTGATAGGCGTTGATAGAGGTTTTCAATTTACGCGGGAATTGCTCCCTTAAATGACGTCATGTTTCCGTTTATATTTGTAGATACGAATCAATTGATTTATCAAATCTTATTTATGGCGCTTTAATTGGCCAAATGGTCAACCCTTTCCTTCTAGGAGAGTTTCAGCCTTGTGCTTGGGTAGTATTCCTCTTTCGGTTCAATATCGGAGACCTGATGTAGCATTCTAACCTGGTAGATTATTCTTTTAACATTCTTGATACTTGGTTGATTAGATCTAGGAGGGATCGGGGTATTCAGTTATCCCGCCCTTCAACCAACCAAGGTCATTAGTAAATCGGGGTACCGGAGTACCAATTCGTCATAGAAACGGGGTACTAGGACGATGATGTAGCGGGGTACTTAGGGTGGCACATTAACCGAATCTAATAGACCTCATAACATTGAGGTTCCTTGATGATAAAGTAGCTAGGTGCCAAGATGATGCAGTAGCATGGTACCTAGGTGTTGTAGTGATGTACTCGGACGAGGTGATGGCAGGATACCCTGGTATGTCAGTAAGGTGTCTAGGCATGGTAGCGATATACTTGGACTGATACTTGAATGTAGAAGCAAGGTATCTAGACATAGTAGCGAGGTACCCAGATTGTTGGATAATTAAGTACCCAGATGTTGCGGCGGGGTACCCCGAGCCTTATAGTAGTAGGATCCTGTGGTTCTTGTAGTGTCTTGGAGTATCGATCTAGCCTTCTTTTTAGGGTAGCAGGATACTTCTTACAGCCTCCTCAAACCTCTAATCCAAGTGAAAAATTCTTCTTTGAACCCATGCCATTTTTGGCGGTTAACAGAAGTCCCCCCTAACTTGAACACCGATACCTTGTTGGGGTTGGAGTCAGGATACTTGAGGCATTTGAAGAATTTTCTTTTCCCTTATCTGACTGGATTCCATTATCTAGGAAGAAATCTTATATGTGTCAAAGCCGGAGTGGTGCGCTAATTTAAATGAGCCGTTTTAGGCACGAATTTCTTGAAACTGCCCTTAGTACGTCTCCGGTCATTAACTACCGTTTCCTTGCTTTACTCCAGTAACCGTTTACTCTTCTTGATATATATATATCCTAACCTTTCCCTTCCTCTCACACTATACTTTCAAATTTCAAACTTGCTTTCTTCTATCAATCTTCCTTTACCCAAGAAAACTTTTGAATTTTTCTCTTACAATTTCTACCTTTTATTATGGCGTCTCCGTCAAAACCTTTGACAGCCTTGATGAACTGTTTGATGCGGAGAAAGAGGTAAATGTTGAGAGTAATCCTCTATACCAGAGGAAGAGACGTCGTGAGAAAGGCGACAATGTAGGGAGTTCTATCCCGACTCAGCGCTGCCGGTCCATGAGGAATCCTAGGATTAGGTTGGGGTTCAATAACAAATCTGACAACCCGGTCGAGATTTCCGATGAAGAAGCAGACAAGGATGATGATGATGATAACGATGATGATGATGAGGAAGGAGTCCCCACTGGAATACCAATCAGGCACGCTCTTGCCCTTCCTCTTGAAGATCGAGTTGTTCCCAACTCTATTTGTACGGTCGATACCCTAGCCCGCTTGAGGAAGGAGTACCAAATTTCTAACGCCATCACTCTCACTCTTCCTCATCGGGGTTATGATGTCTATACCCCGACTAAAGGTGAAGTCCCTATCCATGTGGCAGCCTTTGAATGTGGAGTCAGGTTGCCTCTCCATCCTACCCTCCGTAAGGTACTGGTTGCTCTTGGTTTTTCCTCGTTGTAGATCTCACTGGGGTTTTGGAAACATCTGATAGGGTTTCTAATGCTATGGGAGGAGTAGTGTGAGATGGATGACATTGTGAGAGAGCCGGGATACGATGAGATCCGGTACATCTTCCAGATGGCAGTCCTCAAGTCAAGTCCCAAAGACCAATTCTATTTGAGGGCAAAGAATCCTCTGAAATTCATTGTCCCAAGAGCTACCGTGAAGTACCCTCGTCTTTGGCGTGAGGAGTGGATCATGGTGGGAGGTGATTAGGGCGACTCAATTTGAAATGGTGGGGCTGAGCACTTAGTCCCCATCTTACTTTTGACCCTTTTGATGGTGACAGGGTAGATTGATATCTCAAGATCTCCCTAGTTGTCCCGCGTAAGTAGCTTTCTACGTCTTGCTTCTTGACTAATTTTATCTTGTATGCTAACTGACTTGGTAGTTTTTGCAACTACTCCTTTTATGACACCTTCATCAGCACATCCAGTTGTGCCCTTTACTTCTTCTCCTCCTCCTCCTCCTTCTCCTGTTCTGCCTGCTACAAGTGCAGACTCCTTGCTTGGACCCGGTCTGCCTATTGCACCTTCTCCTTCTACGCCGGTTAAATCCTAGGCGAGCCTTTCTACTGCAATCCCTACCTCACCTACTACGCGCTCCCCATTAGGCGAGATGGCCGCTCATGCAGCCCGGGCTAGAGGTCTTGCTAGACAAGTACAGAGGCGGGCTCCAACTACTCCTACCGGAGTGTCTTCCGAATTTTCACAGATGGTCATGCATCAAACAACTCCTTAAGTTTTTCAATTGATCCTACCCCGCATCAATCCAAGATAGAGAAGGAGAATGATGCCTTTCTTAAAATGGATCCCTCAAGCAACCAAACCTTAAACTCCTAGATGCAAGCTAAAAACCTTGAGGAGGTAGTAGCCCGATTTGTGAGGGCATGTCTCGGAGGTAGTCTGCAGGCTCTGTTAGGATTATGCTCAATAGCAAGAGTGTAATGTTGTAATTAACAATCTTTTTCATATTAATAAAGTGATTTCTGGTTTAACAAATCGTATAGCATTTATAGTTTGTATTATATTTATCAAAGTAAATAATCATAAGGTCTAAAGACTATGGGAAAAGAAGAATTGTTCATACATCTGGATATGTATGTGGTAGACACAATTCTTTAGTTAGTCTTGAATATTGTTCACAACTTAAGTTAAAGGTTGGGCACCTTTATCTTGTTAAAGTTGTAGAATTCTTTTGCTAGCATTTGAGTGGGATCAAATGAGATATGATTAGTCTAAAATCATCGGAGTGTCTTGAGGTAATTGGATAATTACTTGGGTGCATTAGTAAGATCCTGATAGCTTTATCTAGAGCCGAGTCAATAGATAATAGTCTTTTCATTATCGGGATGTCCAGTCTCTTAATCACGAAGGATAAATGATGGACTTATGGTTGCAAGTGATATCATTTGAGTTATCAATGAGTACGATTATATCGCATAGTCTATCCTCGATAGTTTGGTGATATTCATTTGTTAATCGATAGAGGACTTCATTTATATATATGGACATCGTGGCTCCATTTAATTAAATGAGAGTATAATATCATCATATGGATGTTTTGAGGTAATTGGATATTAAATCTCAACGTTGAGTTTTCAATAGTGTCTATTGAAAACATGGCTTCTGGACAAGTCAAAATATCCAAGTTCAAAACGTGGTCACATGAGTAAATATGGTAACTTGGAGAGTTATAGGCGGTCTATGAACTCTTGGCGATTACTGATATTAATCACGATGATACACTATCTCCAATATGATTGTCTAGGGTATGAATGAGGAGCATCTTCCTTTTCTATCTTTATTTAAGAGTTCAGTTTTAGCTCTTTAGTGGAATGAGTTAAAATTAATGGATCGGACCTAAGTGAATCATTTGTTGATTGTGATTAGGTTATGTCTATTGAAGCTTAAATTTAGATGGCCTGCCAAGATCCCCAATCCACACGGACTTGCATGGATCACTTGATATATTCTACCGGACCAATTTAAGGGTCCATCTAGAATTGCATTTAATATATTAAGAATATAATTTGCACATTATTTAAGTAATGGGCTGCTCAATTATATTAATATATTAATGAAAGACATGTGGGCTTGTTTCTTTTAGTAAGAATGGGTCTGGTTCACATGTGGGCTTTTTTATTTAAAGTCCAATGGATTAAATGAAATAGGAAAATAATATTAGGCCCATCTTATATATAAGTGGGGCGGCTAGGTTAAGGTTTTGACCTAAAAATATTATTTTGTTTCATTTGTTTTAATTAAATAAGAATTAATTGATTTATTGATTAATTGTTTAATTAAAGAAACAAATCTTTCCTAAAAGTAAAAGACTTGTTTGATAAGTAAATAAATAAATTAGTATTATTTATTTAATCAAATAAGGAGTCTTTTTTTTATATTTAGTCAAATAAAAGAATAAAAATAAAAGAGTTGGATTAGGGTTTGAAGTCTATAAAGTTAAAAAGAATTAGGGTTGAATTTCAGTCACCCTATATAAGTGACATGATGAAATTCGGCCAACCCTAATTAGATACTACATAGAATTCGGCAACCCTAAAGGAAAAAGAAGAAAAATTCGGCCAACCTATATATATGTTCTTATAGGGTTCGGCCACATCAATTAATTGGTGCTTGAGTTTTTATTTTCTTTCTTCTTCTTCTTAATTCTAAGAGAGTTTTTATTCTAGAGAGACAAAAAGGAGTGAAAAATTATTCTTTGATAGTATACAATTGCTTAAACATCAATAAGCTTGTGTATACGATATCGATCTAGGTTCACGTGAGTTTCGATCATAAGATTGTGAACTCAAAAGTGACCGGAATAATTTTGACATTCTTTTGATTGTTTTGTGACTAACAAAGAAAAGAAAGTATTTGTTTGGTCCATTCACAGGTTTGCAATTCAAAGGAAAGGAGACCACGCTCCTAGGTGATCCACGTTCGTGCTCGGATTGAAGGTCTTGCGGATTACCATCGACGTAAGTCAATCGGATCACGCGACAAGAGGTAATTTACTTTTGTTGATATATATGCATGTTTATTGATTAAAAGGGTTTAAGGTTCATAAAGGAAAATTTTTAAAAGTCACTAAATCGTCTTTAGTATCGCTTCCGCTGCGTGTAACACTTTTATTTGTTTATTTTTCCCTACAAATGGTATCAGAGCCTAGGTTGAACCCTTTTAATTAATTAACGTATATATACGTGGATCTATTTCTTTTTATTGTGATTATGCATGTTTAGAAAGAGATGGCACTCTAGGTATTCAAATATATAATTACATGTGATGTATGGATTTATATATATTTTATGTGGTTTGTTATTGCTCGATTTTGGCCCTAGATTTTCAATGTAATTTTTGTTTCGGAGTTGTAACAAGAAGGGTGGTCTATTATCGCCATAATTCCTTCTTGGTAGATTGCTAGGTTTTATTTTTTTTTTTTATATATATATGTGCAGTATTTTTTTAGGGTTACTGCAGTTTTTTTTTATTTATTTTTAGTATGTGCAGTTTTTTGGTTTGTAAAAATACTGCAGTGAATAAAAAAAAAATTAATTAATACTGCAGTATTTATTATATATATACTGCCGTAATATATTTAGGTCTTGGAGATTCGAAGACACGAAGCAAAACGAAGCAACCGGAACCAAGTACGAGCACCGTGCGCACCCTAGGAGTGGATTGGGCTGCGCATGACAAGCCCAAACTTTGGTGGGCTGCGCATGGCAGCCTTGTGTGGCCTTATGGGCTGCGCAAGGCAGCCCCTTTGTGGGGTTGTGGGCTGCGCACGCCCATGGGAGAAGGCCGAAGGATGAGCGTATGGTTGATGGGCCACCTGAAGATCTTGTATTCCTGACAAATTGTAATTTACTTGTTTTTCTAGAATGGGCCAAAATTGTTGCTATTTAATTTATGCTTAAATATTACAATATTTGTTATTGTATGATAACATGACATATAGAATAGGAGTGCCACGCATATATATCTTTTGGTATGAACATGCATTGAATGATTTAGGTATCTAAATTGGCATCTAGATAACTCGGTAAATCATTCTATGGGATTTAATCACACGCCTTAAATAATTGAGTGGGAGAAGGTGTTTTGGTAACACCTATGGCCTCCAAGGTTAGTTGAGCTTTATTATTTATTGGTAATCCCCCCAAGGGGCGTCCATGAATGGAATTTAGCAACATACTTCCTTACAAGGATAGACTAGACAATGGACTCAAACGAGATCTACTCCCCAAGGAGGGATTTTCGTGAGAGAAAATTGAGGGTCGATATCTTGGTAACACACTCAATGTAATTTTATTGATATCCTCCCAAGAGTTCTTGTCAGTAAAATTGCAAGGCTAAAATTGAAAACGCTGGTTGTTATGTTAACAATTAGGTGGGACCTAGTCTAACTAGTAAATGGTGCGAACTCCCAAAGGAGGCATAACATTTATGGGTGTTAGATCACCGTTGAATTTTATGATTGAGTTATTTATTTAATTCAAGATAAATATTTAAAAGTGCTTTATCATGATTATTTATTTATATATGTTTTGTTTTATTCAGAAATCATGACCCCATCACTTATGAACATTCTGAAAGATAACACTTTAACTGAAGATAATTATGTCACATGGAAAAGGAAAATTGGGTTGTTACTGCAAAGTGAAAAACATAAGTTTGTTCTAACTACTCCTAAACCACCTGCTCCTAATAATGAATCTAGCATAATGTGTAGAGATGAGTATGAGCAGTGGAAGACTTCAGATGATATGGCAAAATGTTACATTATGGCCACTATCTCCGACGTGTTGCAACAGCAGCATGAAGGAATGGAGTCCGCTGCTGATATAATGATGTCTCTAGAGGAGATGTTTGCTATGAAGTCTAGGATGACTAAGAGAGAGGCAGTGACTGCTTTTATGAATCTTAGGATGAAACCTGGACAGGCTGTGAAAGATCACATGATGAAAGTCATAGCACATCTCAACATTGCTGAACTGCATGGCGCTGAGATAGATGGTGAGACAAAGATTGATATGGTTGTCAATTCATTGTCAGATTCCTTTGATCAGTTCAAATTGGACTACACTTTTAACAAAAAGGAATACACCTTACAAGGCCTGATGCAAGATGTTCAAAGTGCTGAAAAGATCCTTGTGAAAGGCAAAGGTCAAGAGATTCATATGGTTGGTAAAGTTGCTACCGTTAAGGCCCGTCAAAAGGTCAAGAAACAACAGAAGAAAAAGCAACTTGGGCCTATCAAGAAGGAGACCAAGAAAGTAGCCAAGATCAAAGGGAAATGCTTCCTTTGTGGTGAAAAGGGACATTGGAAGAGAAATTGCCCAAAGTCCCAGAACAAGAAGGAAGAAGGTAATTTGAATTATCTAGAAACATGTTTTTTGGCTGATTCTACAGATTCTTGGATCATAGACTCAGGAGCCACTAATCATGTTTGTTATTCCTTGCAGGGGTTTCAAGAAAGGAGAAAGCTGAGTAAGAATGAAATCAATTTGCGCTTGGGCAACGGAACGTTAGTGTCTGCAAGTGCAGTGGGAGATATTAGAGTTTATTTGGATTCTAGAAGGCATTTAGATTTAATAGACGTTTATTATGTACCTCAATTCAAGAGGAATTTAATTTCAGTTTCTTGTTTGAATAAATTTGGATATTCGGTTACTTTTAATAAAGTTTTTATTATTAGTAAGAATGACAAAATTATTTGCCAAGGTACATTGGAAAACGGTCTATACTTTTTGCATAGAAATATCTCTCACTCGTTAGACACAGAAATAACGGAACCTAATCATAAAAGAGTAAAATTATCAACAGATGAAACCTACCTTTGGCATTTACGCTTAGGTCATATTAACAGGGAGTTTGTTATCTCTGCTAAGGCAGGGTTGAGCTGGAGAAAGCCAAGCTGGATTTGACCCGATCAGAGAGGAGCATCAATTTTTTGCATAGGTCTGCCAAGGAGTCTAAGAAAGGCAGGCATGAGGCCTTGATCGAGCTAGAACGGATGAAGCGGGATCTAGATAATGAGACCATTAGGTCCCTACGCCGCCATGAAGAAAGGGAGTGCTTTAAGTGTGAGAAGATCCTACTCCGGGATGAGAATTATCTTTTACAGTCAGGGATTTAGAGGCAAGAATGGATGAAGCCTTTAGGGATGGCTACTTCTATGCCTCCTACGAGGTTGCCAAGGCCTTTCCTTCCCCCTTTGACTTGAAGACCTCACTTGGATGGGACCGAGAGCAGATTGAAGCAAAGGCTTCCAAACTTTTAGGGTCTGCTTCGGTCCAGGCGGATTCCACTATACCTTCTGTGCCCTTTGACTAGCTTTAGGATTCTACCCCACCTATTGCTGATCAAGCTAAAGAGGCTACAATACCAGTGTCAGAGTCTTTGCCCCAACAAGAAGGTAGGGTAGGGGAAGGTGCAGATCTCATGGATGCCACACCCGCCTCAAACAAAGAGGTGGAGACCCCCGGCTACGATCGGGGTAGTAGGAGATGGAGGAAATCAAGTTTCAGCTGATGGTAAGGTAATAGAAGCCAGTCATGGGTAGGAAGCAGAGGAAGATCAGGATGCAGGAGATGTTTGACTTTATCATCATCAATAATTTATATATAAATATATATATATATATATTCTTCCTTTTGTAGCCCGTAATTGGGGATTGGGCTCCCTGTTTGATTAATGAACAATTTCTTCCCTTTTTACCAGTATACTATTTCATGCTAGACCTTAGTAGATACTTAAATGCTAGTCGATAATCCAAATACAATTTGCTTTGAATGAAACTACTATCTGGATTCCTACATGCTTCTATCTTAGATGATATCAAACTTCTAAAATTCGTCTAAAAGAACCTGAACTTTACCCTCTTGCATGACTTGGTATGAAGTTTTCAATCAAACCCCCCTCTTCTTTTACTACTGACCGGCTGCGATTGGAGAAAGTTGGTCTCTGTAGGCGGCCAAGGTTATTCAGATACTCGAATTAGGATAATGCAACTCAAAGTATTAGTTGCCTCCTACCTAGGGGATCTTGGCTTTGATCCAATCCTGGTAGGTAGCTGATTGTGACTCTTGATTTTCATAAGGCGAGCTAGGGCACCAAGTAGGACGATCCTCTCCTGGTTGGCCAATTTGGGTACCAGGTACCCCGATAAGAGGTCTTGATCTTTAAGCAATTCAGTTGTCTGATAGGCAGTTCAAATCACCTTACATCAAGTTTTTCTTTTACGGCGAATCAAGGAATCAGGTATCCTTACCCTTAGGCGACCTGTACCTGGTAGGCATCTTTGGCCACTTTAGCACTAGGTTTTTTTTTTTAGGAGGTTATACCCCGTTCGAGGCTTTAGAAGTGCCATGTAGGCTCCCCTGGTATAGAGGATGCGGTGAGAAACCAAGGCCACGAGTCCGGACCCTTAGTTTGGCTGGCAACTATGCCACTTAAGCACTTATGCACCAAATCCTTCTTGGAGGAGGGTATACCCCGACCAAGGCAGTAGGAATGTCATTTGACTTTTCCTGGTCTTGAGGCAAATTTTATGTCGAAATTTTCAAGGCGAATGTAAGAGAACCAAGTAGAAGAAAGACAAACTTCTTTATTGAATTTCAAATCAATACAAAGCTAAATTAGGGTACATACTTAGAGATATACCAGCCGAGATAAACTACTTCTTCAAAACTTTAAGAATAAAACCTCTTGAGGTGATCAGCATTCCAGGTGTGATCTACCGGGTAACCATCCATATCCTCCAGCTTATAGGCTTTTCCTCGGACTACCATTTTTATCAAGTAAGGACCTTCCCAGTTAGAAGCTAATACCCCATTAGACCTCTTCTAGGTATTCTAGGTTACTTTCCTGAGGACCAAGTCCCCTTCATTAAAATTCTGGATCTTCACCCTTCTATTAAAACAGCAGGCTATCTTGCTTTGATAAGCTGCAACCCGTTCTGCTGCTTTGTCTTGCTTCTCCTCTAGGAGGTCTAGGTTAGCTCTCAATCTTGTTTCATTGTTTTCAGGTTCAAAATGTTGGACCCTGAAAGAAGTTAGCCTATGCTCGATAGGTGAGAGACTGCTTCCATTTCGAAAGCCAGTGAGTAAGGGGTTTCTTTAGTTGCAGTCCTCCTAGTATTCTGATATACCCATAGCATATTTGGAAGTTCTTCAGCCCACTTGCCCTTTATCTGTTGAAGCTTCCTCTTCAGAAGTTTCTTGTTGGACTTGTTAGTGGCCTCCACCAATCCATTTGTTTACGGATGGGCTACTGACGCGAAACGAAGGTTGATACCTTACCTTTCACTGAATTCCTTGAACTTGGCATTGTCAAATTGCTTTTCAAGGTTAGTGATTATGGTCATCGGGTTACCGAACCGACAAACAATACTTTCCTTAGTGAAGCTACTAGTATTTACCGGTTATCCGGGTGAGGGCCTCAGCTTCCACCCAATAGGTAAAATAATCTATTGCTACTACGGTATGTTGGCCTGACCGGGAGTAGTAGGAAGTTGTCCAATGAGGTCTACTCTCTAGATAGCAAAGGGGTAAGGTGTACTAATTGAGGACAGCCTTTCAGGAGGTAGATGGTGAAGGTTTGCTATCTTTTGGCAGGGTTCACAAAACTGCGCAAATTGCTTCGCATCCTAGTGCAGAGTAGGCCAGTGGTAACCCATTATGAGAATCTGGTAGGCTAGGGTCTTGCCCGATACATGATTACTGTAGTCCCCCAAATTAACCTCGTTGAGCGCCCATTGTGCATCATCCGGATGTAGACATCTCAGTAGTGGAAGTTACTTTCCTTTATGGTAAAGATATCCATCAACGGTAAAGATATCAGTCAACTAGGTATAGCGGGTGGCAACCCTTTTTAGCTTACGCGCCTGATCCGGGTTTGTATGAAGGATTTCATGATGGAGGTAGTCGACTATGGGATCCATCCAGTAGGGAAATCTATTGACTGGGTTTACCTCTATCTTGCCAATTATGCTCGGTCAGAGTAAAAGTTGTAGTAGTACCCCTATTTGTAATGCTTGTCCTCCAGTTGTTGCGATCTTAGCTAGGACATCTGCTCAGTGGTTTTTACTTCAGGGAATTTGTTCCATTTTTGTACCTTTAAACCTCGCCATTGCCTCCTGCACTTTTTCAAGGTACGCTATCATGTTGTCACCCTTCGCTTGGAACAGCCCAGACACTTGGTTGATTACTAGCTATGAATAGATCCTAACTATGAGGAAATTTGCTCCTAATTCTTCAGCCACCTTCATTCTTGCTAGTAAGGCTTTGTACTCTGCTTCGTTATTAGTGGCTTTGAACTCAAATTTGAAGCAATGGCCGACTTCCACCCCTTCTGGATCAATGAAGATAATTCTTGCTCTGTAGCCCAATTGATTTGATGTTTCATCTGTATACAGTGTCCAAACCTTGCTATCAATCGGGCACTCACGTGATTCTAACGTTGAGTATGAGTCTATGTTCGTGGAGGTTTCTTGGTTGGAAACCATGCTAAATTCCGCTATGATGTTGGCCAAGGCCTGAGCCTTGATAGTTGTTTTGGATTTGTAATTGATATCATACTAGGTGAGCTCCAAAGCCTATATGACCAATCTCCCCAGTACGTCTGGCCTTTGAAGGAACTGTCTCAGTGGCTGGTTTGTGACTACGGTGATAGTATGAGCTTGAAAATATGGTTGAAGCTTTCTAGTTGTTGTTACAAGCGTATAGGCAAGCTTCTCTAGAAGGGTGTAATTTTTCTCAGACTTGGTCTGGGCATGACTAACGTAGTAGACTGGTCTCTAGACTCCGCCACCACATTCCTTCACTAAAGTTCCGCTAGTAGCGGTTTCTTGAACCCACTTCATTTCTTACCATGTTTTATAATTTTGAAGAAGGGAAGACATTTATCAGTAGACCATGATATGAGGCGGTTCAATGCCTCTATCCTACCAATCAGCCCCAGTGCTTGCTTGAGGGTGGTGGGAGATTCAAGGTGTAAGATGGCTTTGATCTTCTTGGGATTGGCCTCAATCCCCATCTTGTGTACCATGAATTCTAGGAATTTCCCCGCTGCTACCTTGAAAACATACTTAGCAGGGTTTAACCTCATTTGATTTTTTCTTATTATTTGGAAGGTCTAGTGTAGGTCTTCTAGATGTTGATCCTTTGCTAAAGACTTAGTGATATGTGGCTTGAACAGCTTGTTTACCAAATGCTGAAATGTGGAACCTGTATTCTTAAGACCGAATGGCATTACTTTGTAGCAGTAAAGACTTTACCCAGTGATGAAGCTAGTTTAGTCTTGGTCGACAGGGTGCATCAAGATCTGATTGTACCCCGAGAAGGCATCCATGAAGCTCAAGAGCTTGTTTTATGCGGTAGAGTCAATTAATTGATCTATTTTGGGTAGGGGGAAGCTATCCTTGGGACAAGCCCGATTTAGGTCAGTATAATCTACGCACATATGCCACTTCACATTAGACTTAGTAACCAAGACCACATTAGTGATCCACCCGGGGTAACGAGATTCTCTGATGAATCTAGCCTTCAGTTGTTTATCTACTTCCTTTTGTACCGTGGTATTCCGTTCGGTGTTGAAGTGCCTCCGTTTCTGTTTGACTGGCTTAAAAGTAGCATCCACCACTAACCTGTAGGTAACCAAACTGAGAGGAATACCCGGCATCTCGTCATGACTCCAAGAAATAATATTGTTGTATACTTTAAGAAGCTTTATGATCCTTCCTAACTTCACGATCTAGTGCACCACCAATTTTTACTATCTTGGTTGGATCATTCTCCCTTATGGGTATTTCCCACATTTGTTCAGCGAGGTACCCACTGGTCCAACCTTGTTCTTCTTCCTCTGATTCTTCTACAACCATATTTGGTACCTCACCTTCTTCTGGGATGTAAGGATCTTGTTATGACACTTCACGAGTTAGCTTACTAGCGACATGTACATATTGTTTAGTTAACGTGGTTGGGTTTGTGGATACCACGTAACAATTGCGTGCAGCCTGCTGATCCCCGCGGACCTCTTCTACCTTGGTCCTAACTGGAAACTTCAATACGTTGTGATAAATAGACAATACCACCCTTATGCTTGATAGGAAGGGTCTCCCTAGAATCGAGTTGTAGGTGGACGAGGTGTCGACCATAATGAATTCTGTCATTATGTTCTGTTGAAGAGGTGTTTTTTTGATTATCGACGATAGCCTATGGGATCCAATCGGCATCAATGAGTTCCCTGTAAATCCATACAGAGGTGTGGTACAACTAATGTAATAGGGGTTGTTCATGTTGAGCTTAACATAAGCCCATTTGAATAGAATGTCTACACTACTCCCAGTATCAATCAGGACACGGTGGACTTGGCAATTGGCTATCTATACCGTAATAACCATCGGGTCATCATTTGGTTGAACTGTGTTGTATACATCTTATCTAGCTTGCACGATGAAGGTTTTGGGATCCTCTGGTAACCTTAAGTACATCACTACTGGTAGAAAGTCTAGGAATCTTCCTAGCATGATTTTTCCTGGAGTTGTTGGAAATTCCTGCTAAGGTTGGGCTCCTATTAATAGAATGGATGACTTGGATCTATTGCATCAAGTGCTTTCCTTCATCCTTCCATCTCTTCTCTGCTTCTTGCATTCCCCGTTGTACCTATTTCCCCATCTTGATACTATCCCGCACCTGTTGTAAGAATTCCACCAAAAGTCCTCCTTTTACCCATCCCTCAATCTGGTTACGTAGGCTGAAGCATTCCAATATATTGTGTCTTATGTCCATGGAAATTACAGTACTTGTAACATTCTTTCTGTCTGCCGGAGCTTTCAGAGAACCTGGCTTCCTGAACAGACCTTTGTCATATATTGCAAGGTATATGGTCTCCCGGGAGTCGTTAAGAGGGGTGTGGTGGTTGTACCCGTCTTCTTCCCCTGCTATTCGAGCTACCTTCCTTAATGGAGGGGTCATTCGAGGAGGACTCCTTCGTGCGGGGTATCTATCTCGATGTTGAGAAAAATGTGGTAGCCTATACGTAGACCGATTGGGAGGAAGATTCTA
Organism: Acer negundo; assembly: GCA_035582765.1. NCBI lineage: Eukaryota > Viridiplantae > Streptophyta > Magnoliopsida > Sapindales > Sapindaceae > Acer > Acer negundo. The sequence goes on from CM069238.1 coordinate 3,675,797, forward strand.
CACTTCCTTAGTTGATACGGGTTTTGGAACTTCCTTTTTAGGGCGCTTAGCAGATCAGGCTTCGTCATGCTCGATCTTGATCCTGAGTTGTTCCTCTATTTCCACCTGTTCTAAAGCCCTGTTATAGGCTTTCTGGTAGGTTTTAGGTGGATGCTTGGCGAATGACCGAAACAGCTTCCCGGTCCACAGGTTCCTTCGAAAATTGGCTAGGGTCTCCTTTTCAGTGAATACCCCTATCTGGATAACCTACATGTGGAATTTCTCCATGTAAGATCTTAGTGTTTCCCCCCGCTCCTGGATCACATACTGTAGTAGGACGGGGTCTTTAGGGCGAGGTTTGATTCCCTAAAACTGTGCACAAAAATCTGTAGTCAACTTAGTGAAAGAGTCCACACTACTTGGAGGTAATTTTTTGAACCAAGTTCTAGCACAATCTGTCAGGGTCGACGGGAAAATTTTGCACATGGCGGGCCCGGTAGCATTCTGAATTTCCATCTAGTGCACAAAGCTTTCCAGGTGGCTTACGGGATCCTCGGATTTGGAATATTTTTCAGATGGCATCTGAAACTTGGGGGGTAGCTCTGTCTCCCTGAACCTTTTTGAGAAGGGTGCGTTCATCTCCTCTAGGGGGTTTTTTCAGGTACCCCGGTGCTTGCCTTTCTTTAACTCCTCGAGTTCCTTTACCATATTGGCCATCCGATCTTCAAGGCGCTTAGATCCGCCGTGCCTGGATCGAGCTTCTGAATCTTCATTATCTAAGGTCTCAAATACCACAGTTTCATTCTTATGTTCCTCCTCCCGAGGACGACTCCTAGCAGGGTTCCTCCTAGGCCATTTTGCCATTTTGGCCATCCAATCTTCAAAGCGCTTGGATCCGTTGTGCCTAGATCAAGCTTCTGAATCTTCATTATCTAAGGTCTCGAATACCACCGTTGCATTCTTGTGTTCCTCCTCCCGAGGACGACTCCTGGCAGGGTTCCTCCTAGGCAGGGTACTTGCTCCTGCGTTGGGCTGGGGAGCTCTTTCTTCCACTACCGGTGCGTTTACTTCATGGTTCCTCCTAGGAGGGTTATCCACTGCTGATCTTACCTGACAGGGTCTGAAATCCGTGGGACAATTTGGACTTGAAAGAGGTGGTCCTAACCTATCAAAAATCGGTATCTAGATACCTGGTCCAGCCTCTCTCGCAACCCGAGACATTCAGAAAGGTATCCCTTGAGCAATCATCTAGGGTAGCAGCCTGTTGTTCAATACTATCTCGGTTGACCTCCCGAGTAGCCGGATATTGGGGTGCGGGGTCCGCATTAGGAGGGTAAACTGGTACTAGGTTGTTATTCTTCGTTCCTTGCCCTTGCCTTTGGACTCTATGAGTAGAGGCAAAGAATTGGGGTCCTGAAGGGTAGAGCTAGGTAGCTTTCTACAAATGTCGGGTATTTTTTTTGTTCCCACAGACGGTGCCAAAAAGTGTTAACGAAAAATCGCCAACGGGGTGGAATTCCAATTAACAACTTTCAAGACCACGGTTTGAATAAATCGTGGTCAGAGGGGTATCGCGTAGCTCGATACCTGTATGATATCAGTAAAACAAACTAGATGCAACGATGATTACAAGCTAGGATAAATCAGTGTATGTATGTATATATTCATGAAAAAGGTGAAATACAACTCTATCATCGATTGGAACTAAAACATTAATATAATGGAGATTTTTGATCTATTCTATATGAGGTTTCTGACGTAGTTTGAGATGGAGAATTCATACGAGTAGATAAGTGGCTGAAAAACTGTCCCTTTCCTCAATGTTGATGTTCTCTTTTATTTCTCCCCTTTTGCCAATCAAATCCCTCTAATTTAGACCAATTGATCGGCCGTGTTAGCAGGATTGACAAGCGTTGATAGAGGTTGTCAATTTACGCGGGAATTGCTCTCTTAAATGATGTCATGTTTCCGTTTATATTTGAAGATATGAATCAATTGATTTATCAAATCCTATTTATGGCGCTTTAATTGGCGAAATAGTAACACTGTCCTTCTAGGAGAGTTTCAGCCTTGTGCTTGGGTAGTATTCCTCTTTTGATTCAATATCGGAGACTTGATGTAGCATTCTTACTTGGTAGATTATTCTTTCGATATTCTTGATGCTTGGTTGATTAGATCTAAGAGGGATCAGGGTATTCAGTTATCCCACCCTTTTACCGACCAAGGTCATTAGTAAATTAGGGTATCGGAGTACCAATTCGTCATAGAAACGGGGTACCAAGACGATGATGTAGCGGGGTACTTGGGGTGGCACATTAACCGAATCTCATAGACCTCATAACAGTGAGGTTCCTTGATGATAAAATAGCTAGGTGCCTAGATGATGCAGTAGCATGGTACCTAGGCATTGTAGTGATGTACCTGGACGAGTTGATAGCAGGATACCCAGGTATGTCAGCAAGGTATCCAGGCATGGTAGCGATATACTTGGACTGATACTTGAATGTAGAAGCAAGGTATCTAGACATAATAGCGAGGTACCCATATTGTTGGATAACGAAGTACCCAGATGTTACGGTGGGGTACCCCTACCCTTATAGTAGTAGGATCCTTTGGTTCTTGTAGTATCTTGGAGTATTGGTCTAGCCTTCTTTTCGGGGTAGCATGATACTTCTTGAGGCCTCCTCAAACCTCTAATCCAAGTGAAAAATTCTTCTTTGAAGTTTGAACCCCTACCATTTTTGGCGGTTGACACTTAGATTTGTTCAAAGAAAGGATCCAAGAACATTCTAAGGTTATTAATCATGAAATGAGTCAATCAAATCACAAATAACCCTAGATATCAAACTAATCACAATACAACTCTCAAACATTTGAAAAACTAAAATTATAGAAAACTAGTTCACATTTGTCTCTAATTAGATTTGATTAAGTTTGATTATGAAGCTATCTTTCTCAATAGCATTCACCATACATACATATACATATAAAAGAAGAAAAACCAAGGTAATTGAAGTTCATAAAAGAAGAAATCACAAAGTTTAGTTCAATACTAAGGAATCCCGTGCAGTTTCATTTTTGAGGGTAGAACCATTACAAAACTAGATTAAACAGCTGCAAAATTTTTTGGAGAAGTTAGGGGACTTGAATATGAAGATTCTCCAACTTGAATCACTCAATTCGAAGTTTGAATGAGAATGTTATGGTGTTTGGAAGTTGGGAAAATTGGAGAGAAAATTATGCACTCTATCTTTTTCAAAATTTCTTCTTAGAATAAAATGGGAGGGAATGGAGAGCATTTAAAAGAATTCAAGAGAGGGAAAAATGGACCAACCAGCTGCTGCCATGTCACCATGCACGTGTGGACCACGTGTGGCACACGTGGGCAGAGGGCAGTGATGGACGTGTGGCACACGTGGCCTCTAAGCTTGGCCGTTGGCCATGCTTGCTCCTCTCAAGCTCTACTCGCGTTTTTCGGCTATATCTGGGACTCCAAACTCTGATTTTGAATCCGTCTTCGGATTACAAATCACGACTCCATCAAGCACAACGAAGACTACAAAACTTTTAGGGATCTTAACTCTGCCATTGCTGGGAAGTCTACAGAGCTTCATTCTATTCAGCTGGATTTGTCTAACCGGGGTTTCTCATATGATCTTTTTATGGCCAAGGTGAGTGTTCATTCTGAGCTATATGTGTTATTACACAGACATGAGTGCTTTTATCGTGATCGGTCTAGAGTTACATATGGCTTTGTGATGGGGATCATAACATATCTTTCTTTCATACCTCTATCAAACGTAGGCAGTGTCGTAACACTACATCAGCCCTTTCGATTAATGGTGTGCTCTCGGAGGATTTGCCTACCATTAGGGATCATATCATTAGTTATTATACTAACCTCTTTTCCTCAGATGTTTCTCGAGTTGAGAGAGATTGATCTATTGTAGATGATGTGATTCCTTCCTTGGTAACTGCCGCAGAGAATGCTTTCTTGACTAGCGTTCCATCTATAGATGATAGTCATGATACGGTCTTTGCTACAGATGTTGCTTCTGCCCTTGGGCCAGATTGGTTTTCTGGTAGATTTTATCAAAGATATTGGGATGTTGTAGGTAGTGACGTGGTCCTCGCTGTTCAGGATTTTTTCATCACTGGAGTTATTTTCCCTGGACTCAATTCCAGCTTCATTGTTCTTCTTCCGAAGTTGAGGGACTTGATTTCGGTTGATCAATTTTGACCGATTGTTCTTAGTAATTTTCTATTTAAAATTTCTTCGAAGATTTTGGCTGATCGTTTAGCTCGAGTTGCCACTAGGATTATTTCTCCTTAATAATTCGGATTCATTCAAGACAGGCATATTGAGGATTGTATTACTTTGGCTTCTAACTGTGTGAATGTGTTGCAGAAGAAGTGTTATGAGGGTAACTTGGCCATGGAGATTGACATCCACAAGGTTTTTGACACCATGGATTGGTCTTTCCTTTACAGAGTGCTTCAAGCTTATGGGGTTTCTTCTATTTTTATGGATTGGATAAACGGCATTCTGTTAGGATTATGCTCAATAGCAAGAGTGTAATGTTGTAATTAACAATCTTTTTCATATTAATAAAGAGATTTCTGGTTTAACAAATCGTATAGCATTTATAGTTTATATTATAATTGTCAAAGTAAATAATCATAAGGTCTAAAGACTATGGGAAAAGAAGAATTGTTCGTACATCTGGATATGTATGTGGTAGACACAATTCTTTAGTTAGTCTTGAATAATGTTCACAACTTAAGTTAAAGGTTGGGCACCTTTATCTTGTTAAAGTTGTAGAATTCTTTTGCTAGCATTTGAGTGGGATCAAATGAGATATGATGTGTCTAAAATCATCGGAGTGTCTTCGAGCAAAAGGATCTAGTGCACTGGGTGCATTGAACTGGATCACAATGAAAAGCTTTATCTAGAACCGTCAATAGATAATAGTCTTTTCATTATCAGGACAATCGGAGGGTCTATCTTAATCCTGAGATAAATGATGGACTTATGGTTGCAAGTGATATCATTTGAGTTATCAATGAGTACGATTATATCGCATAGTCTATCCTCGATAGTTTGGTGATATTCATTTGTTAATCGATAGAGGACTTCATTTATAGATATGGACATCGTGGATCCATTTAATTAAATGAGAGTATAATATCATCATATGGATGTTTTGTGGTAATTGGATATTAAATCTCAACGTTGAGTTTTCGATAGTGTCTATTGAAAACATGGCTTCTAGACAAGTCAAAATATCCAAGTTCAAAACGTGGTCATATGAGTAAATATGGTAACTTGGAGAGTTATAGGCGGTCTATGAACTCTTGGCGATTACTGATATTAATCACGAGGATACACTATCTCCAATATGATTGTCTAGGGTATGAATGAGGAGCATCTTCCTTTTCTATCTTTATTTAAGAGTTCAGTTTTAGCTCTTTAGTGGAATGAGTTAAAATTAATGGATCGGACCTAAGTGAATCATTTGTTGATTGTGATTAGGTTATGTCTATTGAAGCTTAAATTTAGATGGCCCGCCAAGATCCCCAATCCACACGGACTTGCATGGATCACTTGATATATTCTACCGGACCAATTTAAGGGTCCATCTAGAATTGCATTTAATATATTAAGAATATAATTTGCACATTATTTAAGTAATGGGCTGCTCAATTATATTAATATATTAATGAAAGACATGTGGGCTTGTTTCTTTTAGTAAGAATGGGTCTGGTTCACATGTGGGCTTTTTATTTAAAGTCCAATGGATTAAATGAAATAAGAAAATAATGTTAGGCCCAATCTTAATCAAGTGGGGCGGCAAGGTTAAAATTTTAACCTAAAATATTATTTTGTTTCATTTGTTTTAATTAAATAAGAATTAATTAATTTATTGATTAATTGTTTAATTAAAGAAACAAATCTTTCTTAAAAGTAAAAGACTTGTTTGACAAGGAAATAAATAAATTAGTTTTATTTATTTAATCAAATAAGGAATCTTTTTATTTAGTCAAAATAAAAGAATAAAAATCAAGGAGTTCGATTAGGGTTTGAAGTCTATTAAGTTGAAAAGAATTAGGGTTGAATTTAAGTCACCCTATATAAGTGACATTATAGAATTCGGCCAACCCTAATCTTAGACTACATAGAATTCGGCAACCCTAAAGGAAAAAGAAGAAAAAATTCGGCCAACCTATATATGTGTTCTTATAGGGTTCGGCCACCACAATCGATTGTGCTTGAGTTTTTTATTTCTTTCTTCTTCTTCTTAATTCCAAGAGAGAGTTTTTATTCTAAAAGACAAAAGAGAGTGTGAAATTATTCTTTGATAGTATACTATTGCTTAATCATCAATAAGCTTGTGTATACGATATCGATCTAGGTTCACTCGAGTTTCGATCATTAGATTGAGAACTCAAAAGTGACCGGAATAATTTTTGACATTCTTTTGATTGTTTTTGTGACTAACAAAGAAAAGAAAGTTTTTTGTTTGGTCCATTCACAGTTTTGCAATTCAAAGAAAAGGGAGGCCACGCTCCTAGGTGATCCACGTTCGTGCTCGGATTGAAGGTCTTACGGATTACCATCGACGTAAGTCAATCGGATCACGCGACAAAAGGTAATTTACTTTTGTTAACATATATGCATGTTTATTGATTAAAAGGGTTTAAGGTTCATAAAAGAAAAATTTTAAAAGTCACTAAATCGTTTTTAGTATCGCTTCCGCTGCGTTTACCACTTTTATTTATTATTTTTCCCTACACAAAGCATTCAAAGCTGAAGTGGAAAATCAGCTTGAGAAACACATAAAAATCTTGAGATCTGATCGTGGTGGAGAATATCTATCTGGTGAGTTTCAGCAATATCTTATTGATAATGGGATAGTTTCTCAGTTTTCTGCACCAGGTACACCTCAACAGAATGGGGTAGCAGAAAGGAGAAATAGAACTCTTTTGGATATGGTTAGGTCTATGTTGAGTTATTCAACGCTTCCTATTTCTTTTTGGGGATATGCTTTACAAACTGCTATATACATTCTAAACGATGTACCATCTAAGTCTGTTCCTAAAACACCGCATGAGTTGTGGACTGGGCGCAAGCCTAGTTTACAACACTTAAGGATATTTGGTTGTCCTGCGCATGTGTTAAAAGGAAAGACAGAAAAGATGGAGTCCCGTTCAGAAACATGTATATTTGTAGGGTATCCAAAAGAAACTAAAGGATATTATTTCTATAGTCCTTCAGATCTTAAAGTATTTGTTTCGACAAATGCTAAATTTCTGGAAAAGGACTATATGAATGATTCTGTGCCTAGAAGTAGAATTGTCCTGAATGAGATATCAGGAGATACAATTCCACGAGAGGTTACACAACCTAACCCAATTGTAAGTTCCGATCCAACACAAGATCAACAACCTACCATTCCTCGTCGTAGTGGGAGGGTTAGAACACAACCCGAAAGATACATCGGTCTGGGAGAATCAGTGGAGAATCTCCCGGACGACGATGATCCCTATACGTACAAGGAAGCTATGGAGGATGTTGATAGTCGCCATTGGCAAAAGCCAATGCAATCCGAGATTGAATCTATGTTCGATAACAAAGTCTGGTCCCTTGTAGACTTGCCTAAATGGATAAAACCCATTGGGTGCAAGTGGGTATACAAGAGGAAAAAAGGTATGGATGGAAAGGTGGAAACCTTTAAAGCTAGATTGGTAGCTAAAGGGTATACACAGAAAGAAGGTATCGATTACGAGGAAACCTTCTCTCCTGTGGCCATGCTTAAATCCATTAGGATACTCTTATCCATTGCAGCATCTTTAGATCTAGAGATTTGGCAAATGGACGTCAAGACAGCTTTCCTAAATGGAAGTCTTGACGAAAGCATCTACATGATGCAACCAGAGGGATTCATTGAAAAGGGCCAAGTGGATAAGGTATGCAAGTTGCAGAAATCCATATATGGATTAAAGCAAGCATCCAGATCCTGGAACATAAGGTTTGATCAAGCTGTCAAAGGTTTTGGATTTATTCAGAATCCTGACGAACCTTGTGTATACAAAAGGATTAAAGGCGACAAGTTGGTTTTCCTGATTCTTTATGTTGATGATATACTACTCATTGGAAACGATGTAGGTGTATTGACATCAGTAAAAGAATGGTTAGCAAAACAATTTTATATGAAGGACTTAGGAGAAGCAAGTTTTATTCTAGGTATCCAAGTAATAAGGGATAGAAAGAATAGAACGATTGCATTATCCCAAGCTTCATACATAGACAAAATCTTGTCTAGGTTTTCCATGCAGGATTCCAAGAAAGGTATGTTACCTTTCAGACATGGAATCAAGCTTTCTAAGGAACAAGTTCCTAAGAATGAGCATGAAGAGCAATTCATGAGTAGAGTTCCATATGCCTCGGCAGTTGGAAGTCTCATGTATGCAATGCTCTGTACTAGACCAGATATTTGTTTTGCTGTTGGCATAGTTAGCAGGTTTCAATCGAAACCTGGACCTGATCACTGGACGGCAGTCAAGCATATTTTCAAGTATCTTAAGAGAACGAGAGATAATATGCTTGTATACTCTGGAGGGGATTTGGTTCCCGTTGGGTATACAGATTCTGATTTCCAATCAGATTCTGACTCTAGAAAATCCACATCAGGGGCTGTGTTTACTATTGGAGGAGGAGCAGTTATATGGAGGAGTATCAAGCAATCTTGTATTGCTGATTCCACCATGGAAGTTGAGTATGTTGCTGCATGCGAAGCTGCCAAAGAGGCTGTTTGGCTCCGCCAATTCTTGATTGACTTAGAAGTGGTTCCTAGTGCGAATAAGCAGATCACTATCTACTGTGACAACAGTGGAGCAGTGGCTAATTCGAAAGAACCAAGAAGTCACAAGAGAGGTAAACACATTGAAAGAAAGTATCATCTTTTAAGGGAGATTGTTCAAAGATGTGACGTGGCGATTACCAAAATCGCGTCAGCAGAAAATCTAGCGGATCCCTTCACAAAGGCTCTACCTCAGAAGAGTTTCGATGGGCATCTAGAGAATATGGGCTTGAGAGATATGACACATTTGCTATAGCGCAAGTGGGAGATTGTTAGGATTATGCTCAATAGCAAGAGTGTAATGTTGTAATTAACAATCTTTTTCATATTAATAAAGAGATTTCTGGTTTAACAAATCGTATAGCATTTATAGTTTATATTATAATTGTCAAAGTAAATAATCATAAGGTCTAAAGACTATGGGAAAAGAAGAATTGTTCGTACATCTGGATATGTATGTGGTAGACACAATTCTTTAGTTAGTCTTGAATAATGTTCACAACTTAAGTTAAAGGTTGGGCACCTTTATCATGTTAAAGTTGTAGAATTCTTTTGCTAGCATTTGAGTGGGATCAAATGAGATATGATGTGTCTAAAATCATCGGAGTGTCTTCGAGCAAAAGGATCTAGTGCACTGGGTGCATTGAACTGGATCACAATGAAAAGCTTTATCTAGAACCGTCAATAAATAATAGTCTTTTCATTATCAGGACAATCGGAGGGTCTATCTTAATCCTGAGATAAATGATGGACTTATGGTTGCAAGTGATATCATTTGAGTTATCAATGAGTACGATTATATCGCATAGTCTATCCTCGATAGTTTGGTGATATTCATTTGTTAATCGATAGAGGACTTCATTTATAGATATGGACATCGTGGCTCCATTTAATTAAATGAGAGTATAATATCATCATATGGATGTTTTGAGGTAATTGGATATTAAATCTCAACGTTGAGTTTTCGATAGTGTCTATTGAAAACATGGCTTCTGGACAAGTCAAAATATCCAAGTTCAAAACGTGGTCATATGAGTAAATATGGTAACTTGGAGAGTTATAGGCGGTCTATGAACTCTTGGCGATTACTGATATTAATCACGAGGATACACTATCTCCAATATGATTGTCTAGGGTATGAATGAGGAGCATCTTCCTTTTCTATCTTTATTTAAGAGTTCAGTTTTAGCTCTTTAGTGGAATGAGTTAAAATTAATGGATCGGACCTAAGTGAATCATTTGTTGATTGTGATTAGGTTATGTCTATTGAAGCTTAAATTTAGATGGCCCGCCAAGATCCCCAATCCACACGGACTTGTATGGATCACTTGATATATTCTACCGGACCAATTTAAGGGTCCATCTAGAATTGCATTTAATATATTAAGAATATAATTTGCACATTATTTAAGTAATGGGCTGCTCAATTATATTAATATATTAATGAAAGACATGTGGGCTTGTTTCTTTTAGTAAGAATGGGTCTGGTTCACATGTGGGCTTTTTATTTAAAGTCCAATGGATTAAATGAAATAAGAAAATAATGTTAGGTCCAATCTTAATCAAGTGGGGCGGCAAGGTTAAAATTTTAACCTAAAATATTATTTTGTTTCATTTGTTTTAATTAAATAAGAATTAATTAATTTATTGATTAATTGTTTAATTAAAGAAACAAATCTTTCCTAAAAGTAAAAGACTTGTTTGACAAGGAAATAAATAAATTAGTTTTATTTATTTAATCAAATAAAGAGTCTTTTTATTTAGTCAAAATAAAAGAATAAAAATCAAGGAGTTCGATTAGAGTTTGAAGTCTATTAAGTTGAAAAGAATTAGGGTTGAATTTAAGTCACCCTATATAAGTGACATTATAGAATTCGGCCAACCCTAATCTTAGACTACATAGAATTCGGCAACCCTAAAGGAAAAAGAAGAAAAAATTCGGCCAACCTATATATGTGTTCTTATAGGGTTCGGCCACCACAATCGATGGTGCTTGAGTTTTTTATTTCTTTCTTCTTCTTCTTAATTCCAAGAGAGAGTTTTTATTCTAAAAAGACAAAAGAGAGTGTGAAATTATTCTTTGATAGTATACTATTGCTTAATCATCAATAAGCTTGTGTATACGATATCGATCTAGGTTAACTCGAGTTTCGATCATTAGATTGAGAACTCAAAAGTGACCGGAATAATTTTTGACATTCATTTGATTGTTTTTGTGACTAACAAAGAAAAGAAAGTTTTTTGTTTGGTCCATTCACAGTTTTGCAATTCAAAGAAAAGGGAGACCACGCTCCTAGGTGAACAACGTTCGTGCTCGGATTGAAGGTCTTACGGATTACCATTGACGTAAGTCAATCGGATCACGCGACAAAAGGTAATTTACTTTTGTTAACATATATGCATGTTTATTGATTAAAAGGGTTTAAGGTTCATAAAGGAAAAATTTTAAAAGTCACTAAATCGTTTTTAGTATTGCTTCCGCTGCGTTTACCACTTTTATTTATTATTTTTTCCCTACACATTCTTCGTTCATCTAGGCTTTCAGTCCTATTGAATGGGGTCCCAGAGGGATATTTCTATTGCTCTAGAGGGGTTAGTCATGGAGATCCTCTCTCTCTACTTTTGTTTGGTATTGCAGAGGACTTTCTTAGTAGATTATTGACGAGGTTAGTGGGTTCTTCTTAGATTCTGCCGATTTCTTCCCCAAGAGGTTTTTTGGCTCTAACTCATTTTCTCTATGCAGATGATGTTCTGATCTTTTGCAGAGTCACTCAAAAGAATTTGAAGCATATCATGGGTGCTTTTGGGGATTATAGTGATATTTCAAGCCAGTTGGTTAACTGGGGTAAGTCTTCGATTTATTTCGGTTCTTCTATCTCCCTTTCTCGAATTGGTAGTTTTCAGTCTTTGGTTGGTATGCAGATTGGGCAGCTTTCATTTTCTTATTTGGGAGTCCTTTTGTTTTAGGGTAAGCCTCAAAAGGTAGTGTTACGACATATTGATCAGGTAGGTCATCACTGGTTCATTTGTGCAATCTTTCATGATTTACAAGTGGCATTCTTCTTTACTATCACTGATTAATCGTAAGTTGAGGAACTTTTTTTTGACTAGTTGTTGTGAAGAGACTAATTTGTTTGGGTCGCTTGGGATTGTTGTTGTAGGCCTTACTCACAGGGTGGTCTGGGTCTAAAAGATCTTGGGTTGCTGAATGATTCGCTGTTGTGGAAATTCACTTGAAAGTTTATAATCTCTGATGGTTTTGCTTTCTCATTTCTTTAGAAGAGGTATCTTAGACATTTGCAGAAGCCTCATAGAAGGTATGTCACCTCCTCAATTTGGTCTTCTTTTCGGAAAAATTTTAGTTCCCTTATTAAGGAAGGTATCTTGCTGATTGGCGAGAACTCTCAGTGGGACTTTTGGCTGGATAATTGGTTAGGGGTTCCCATTTTAGAGCTTTTAGGGATTCCAGATTATTTAGTTAATTCGTTTCGGGCGAGGGTCTCAGATTTTATTCATGAGGGTAGATGGGTGCTAGACGATTGTTTCCGAGCGTGCTTCCTAGATTTGTGTTTTCGGATTGATCGGATTGCGATTTCTCCTGTTGTGGATTCTTTGGCTTGGGCTAATTCTCGGGATGGACTTATTTCTTACAAGGCTCCTTATTCCTAGTTTCGCCGTAATATTCCTCAGGTTGTTTGGTGGAGAGACATTTGGTCCCGTTTTATTCCCCCCTCTCGCTTAGCTTTGACTTGGCGTCTTATGTTGAATAGGCTTTCTATTAAGGATCGTCTTTGCAGGTTTGGGTTCCAGTTGGCTTCTCGTTGCAGTATTTTTGGGGTTAGTAGTGAATTTACAGATAATCTTTTTCTTCATTGTCCCCTGGTAGTTGCTCTTTGGGAGGCAGTTTTCTCAACTTTCCAGCGACATGTCTCTACCGAAACTTGGCAATCCTTCTTCTGCAGGCCATGTCAGTTTCCTTTAGTGAGCAGGTTAGGATTTTATCGAAAGCGGCTATCCTTGCAATGATATGGGGGGTGTGGACTGCCCGTAATCATTGGATCTTTGAAGGGAAGTTAGTGGACTTTAGATTCGTCCTTTCTTTGGTTTGACGTGTAGTTTCAGAGGCTAATCACCTGGATATTAGTTGTATGGATGACCTTTTGATTCTTTGTCGTTTCGGTTTTCGGGGTCGCCCTTCTAATGCCCCAGTGATCAAGAGTGTGATTTGGTTACCTCCGGCCCCTGATTAGATCAAAGTGAATACAGATGGCGGTGCTATAGGCTCTCCAGGGGTTGGTGGTTTTGGTGGTATCTTTCGAAACTGTAGAGCCTTTATGAATGGTTGATTTGCTATTCCTCTTGGATAGGTTTTCGCGTTTGAGGCCAAGCTTCCGATAGCCTAATCGGCTATTAATTTTGCATGGAAGTATGGGTGGCATCGAATCTGGCTTGAGAGCGATTATTCTTATGTGGTTCAACTTCTTTCTTCTCGTTATGAGGTGGTTCCTTTGAGGGTTTGTCAAGCATGGCAGCACTGCATCTTCCAGATCTCGTAGATGGATTTTTAGGTTTCCTATATTTTTAGGGAGGGGAATAAGGTTACAGATATGCTTTCTAAGCTTGCTTTGGAGCTTCAGGCTGATTCTTGGTTGTTCTCTGCCCCGCCGTTCTGTTCTTCTTTAGTTGGAAACAATTGCATGGGTCAGGAGTCTTTTCGCTTTTCTTGATGTTTTCGTTTTTCATTTTTGTGTGGCCAGTGTGCCTCTTTTTGTTTAGGGTTATTTCCCCCCCCGGTTCTTTGTGTTTTGTTGCTTTTTGTTACTATTTTCTTTTCTTTTATCTTTTATATATATGTGGATATTGTCTAAGGGTTTTTCAGTATATGATCTCTTGTAATGCTTTTTCCCCTTAGATCAGTCCAATTTTATCCTAAAAAAAAAATAATCGTTGTAATTATTTTTATGATAAACAATTAAATTTTATAAATTTCATAAAATTTATCCTAAGATTTAATCAAATGGCATGGTTAATATACAGGTTCCATATAGTTACAACTTACAAATTTTTTGTTGTTGAAATAATACAATAATTTGGGATTTGGGGGAGGGGGACATATTCGAAGCCACAACCTTATGATGTAGATGTGTTGAAAAACCCCTAGGCCAACTTTATATTGTCATTGGATTTCTCCAATGATCTATGAAAATCAAGGATTTAAAAATAAAATAACTTTCTATCATAACTACTCATGTAACTATACATGTCATATAATAGCTAAATCGTTTATTTCAAATAAAAAATAAATAAATCCGGTTAAGGATCTATTGAAACCTAATGATATTAATTGTTACAAACACATGACTCAACAACATACACATTTGTATGTTGCTAAAGATACCTACGACAACGTGCATGATATGTGTGTGTAAGTGTGTTGTAGAATATTAGATTTTTTTCGCAACGCGTAAGGCCATCGACCGCCGAATGAGATGGGCGCCAAATCCTCTTTTGGAGAAATCCGGTGTGCCTAAAATTATCTAGAGGGGAGGGGTAGGGGGGTGGTGAATAGATTTTAATTTGGTTATTACCAAATGTTCGCAACTACTCAATTTTACGAAAATAACCTCAGTCTAGTTAATACAATAAATCAAGTGTAAAGTGCGGAATTTAAATAACACTTGATTTTTATGTGGAAACCTTCAACAAGGAAAAACCAAGGATTGCTATGTGCGCTACACACGATCCTCAAATCCACTAATTGTAATGGTGTCCACAACCTAGGTTGATCACGTCAAACCCTACATGGTCACTAACCCACCACTACTACTCGCAAGCCTTTAAAATTGAACCTAGATCAATTTGCTTGCGACCTAAGCAACCTTAGCCACAAGACTTACTTATCAATTAACAGACCAAACAACCTAAGTGAATATGCAAAGATATCCAAATATGCACTTAGTGCTAGGTTACACTAAATTCTTATGCAGGATTATAAGATGTCAATTAAATCAATACTAGATATCAATTGTAGATATCAATTGCTATATGTCATGCATAAAACATAGTTAACATATAGTAAGCAATCCTAAGTATAGTAATCAAAATACAACACTCAATCAAAACGACCACTGCAAAAAAAGTGACCTATGGTGACACGTTTATTTGTGATAAATTTTGATTGTATCACTATTGGTATTATTTTGTGACAAATTTTACTATTTTTCATTATGTTTTGTTCAATTGAAACTTTTTAAAAATAATTGTCACAATTGGTTACATAACTTGATAATTTCTGACAAATAATATAATTAGTCACAAAATTACTTTTTTAAAAGGAAAGATTTTATTTTATAATAATTAGGTTTTTAAAAGGTATCAGAATCGATTAATATTTATTTTTAAAAAAATCAATTAGTATTTCCTTTTTTTTTTTTTAAAGCCACACAAAAAAATTCTCACAATCATGCTGTGTTTTTTTTCCCCTTCTATTTTTCTTCTTTACTTTGAAGACATTTTTTAGGTTTGAAACACTGTTTCATCCGAAGAAGTACCGAGGTTATAGAGAAACTTTTGCCCGGATAAAATTGTAAGCTTCTCTTGATTTTCTTGTTTTAATGTTTGTTTTCTTATACTTGTTTTTTAGGGCCAGAATCTCAAATTTGAGTATTATATATTGAAAGTGTCTTTGTATATGGTATGATTTTTATATATAAAAATATATAATTATATATAACTATTTAGAGATGTTTTCTTAACTTTAATTTGTTTTCAATTTTTTTTAAGAAATCCATTATTATTATTTCATAATTTATAGTTGTTTATTCTTAGATTTCCATACTATATGTCAATATTAGTTTATGTGCTTACTAACTATTTGATAAAATGATTCTTATGGAACAACCAATTGTTTGATGCAACATTAAAAGAAAACTATTAAGCTTCTCTTTTTCTGGATTTCATTTTTTTAGGGTTTGTTTTCTGGTACTTGTTTTTTCAAGGTCGGAATCTCAAATTCGAGTTTCATATATTGAAAGTGTCTTCGAATAAGGTATGATTTTGTTAAATGCAAAAATCGGCAAAGGACCAAAGAAGAATTTTCTATCTAGATACAGGGAAGAGACACAAGCCAAGATTCCGCCTAGCTACTCCTAGAAAAAAGAATGCTAAATTAAATCTGGGTACCTACCTCCTCCTTCGGATCAAGCCAGCCAAGCCCAGCAATCCTGGTTACCCCTAAGTAGCCCGATGTGAAGTTCAACTCAAAATCCTGTCACAGAGCTCGACAAGGTACCCCGCTATTGCACCAGTCAGGTATCTTGCTACTAAGATCAACAGGGTACCCCGCCATTACGTCAGTAGGGTACCTCGTTGCCGCATCAGATAAGCATCCATATATTACATTCGCTAAGTACCCGCTTCTACATTCAGTCAGGTACACCGTTACAAGAACAACCGATATCAGGATACCCCGCCGACCAAGCACCTAACCAGGAAACCCTCAAACTAGCAAGAGACAAGGTACATGAGAACTCAGATGAACCCAGATACCTCCAGCCAGGGATCCTCTCGCCAGTTAACCATCAGAAACATTAACAGAATTCGAAATCCGTATGTCCAGGCAGACAAGTCTTGAAACTCCAAAGCCAGGGAATGAAATGCGGTCATTCATCTCCCGATAAAAAGGTAGACTCCTTCCCACCACTTAAGAATTCCATTCGAATAAGGAGTCCACTTTTATTAGAATCCTCTCCAAAAAGAATCACTTGATTCGGATAATTAAAGCTCCTACAAGATCGCCTCCTAGAGAAAAAGAAAGTCCTGTGATCACCAAAACTCTAGACCGAAAGTATAAGAGTGCATGGCAAGCAACGGGACCTATATATACGACACTACATTCACCAAGAAAAGGAGATCGGGAATTGGCCTCCCCAAACCCTACACTCGTTTTCAGTTCTACTTATCAACAGGCACGAGCACGTTATCTCCACCATCCAACAAAACCTTGAATACCGTCACATATCACCATAGACATAATTTTATTTGTTGTATCATTAATAAAATCGCGTCTATTAATCTTTTCTGGTGTGAGTTTTTTAACCTTTGTTTAACAGGAATCTTGTTGGTATCGAACTATGTGATACCCCTCCGATTGGGATCAACCTCGATCTTGGTCCTTAAAGTTGTTATTTGGAGATTCACCTAGTGACAATTTTCCATTAACACTTTTGTCACCGTCTGTGGGAACTACCTTCCCAACATTTATAGAAAAGCTATCTTAGTTCTACCCGGCGAAGCAGAAAGATGAGACTACGATCCTCTCAGGCCCATCCCGCTCTATTAGGACCCTTGTTACTCACTTCCACCGAAAGAGCTCAAAGACGGGGTAGAGGATCCAGGAATGATAATCCAGTACCAGTACCTCCTCCAGTCACAGTCGTAGGCCCCTTGCCTCGAGATCCAATTGGGCAAGAGATCAATCGGGATATTCTAGAGCAACAAGCTGCTGCCTACGTAGAAGCCATTCAACTTAGAATGATAGCTCAAGGAATCCCCTTTGAAGCAGTTGGGATCGTAGGAGACATTGGCCTAAGTATCCGGGTATCAGTATTTGATTGACTAGGTCTATCTCCACTAACCCCGGTCCTCCAGGCTAATCTTAGACCACGACGGGTGAAATCTGCGATTGAGATTCCACCGAGGAGAGTCTAACCCTTGGCAAGGCTAAGGAGAGAGAAGAAAGATCCACAGCCAGACTCAGAAAGAAGCGCAAGATCCCAAAAAAGCCCTAGAAGTAGGCACCAGAAAGCCAAGCGGAAGGAAGTGGTTGTTGATTTAGAGGCCTCAGATGAAGAAGGCTCGGTGGCCTGATCCAGAAACACTAAATCTTAGTGCCTGGAAGATCAGATGGCCAAAATGGCTAAGGAGTTAGATGAGTTAAAGAAGGGAAAGCATCAGGGAATCCGGAAGAACCCCCTAGGTAAGATGAATGGGCCATTCTCCAAGAGAATCAGAGAGGCGGGGCTACCCCTAAATTTAGGATGCCCTCCGAAAAGTATTCCGGAACAGAGGATCCTATCAATCACCTGGAAAGCTTTGTCCACCAGATGGAAGTCCAGAATGTAACATGGTCAGCAATGTGCAGGATGTTGCCCTCGACCTTAACTGACTGTGCCAAAACATGGTTCAGGAAATTGCCACCAGGAAGTGTTGATTCTTTTTCTAAACTCACCACAGCTTTCTGTGTATAGTTTCAAGGAATCAAGCCTCGTCCAAAGGACCCTATCTTGTTTCAGTATGTAATCCACAAGCGGGATGAAAAATTGAGGTCTTATGTGGAGAAATTCAGTAAGGAAGTGATCCAGATGAGAGTATTCAACGAAAAAGAAACCTTGGGTAATTTCCAAAGAAACTTGTGGGCGGGCAGACTATTCAGCTCTTTTGCTAAGCATCCACTAGAAACTTACCAGGAAGCCTACAATCAAGCTTTAGAACAAGTAGACATAGAAGAGCAACTCAGGATCAAGGTTGAACATGATGAAGCCCGGTTGGCCCCGCGTCCTAAGAAGGAGGCTCCAAAGCCCGTACCAGTCAAGATTCAAAAATTAGCCACCAAAAAGGTCAACCTATAGGCCGCCTCCTGTTCCCTCATACCAGGAAAGGTACCCGACTAGAAGATCCCCTCCCAGGAGATCGCCTCCCAGGGCGGCCCCTCTGAATGAAGTTGGGCGGGTAACAAGCGAGGAAGATGTATATAATCATTACACCCCCTTCAATGCTTCAAGAGAAACCATCTACCTTGCCATCCGGGACAAAGGCGTACTTAGGAAGCCGAGTACCATGAAAGTCCCAGCTGATAGGAGGAACCGGTACAAGTATTGTGATTTCCACGAGGATGTTAGACACAACACTTCAGGATGCTACAGCCTCAACAATCAGATCGAAGGATTGGTTAGGGGAGGCCTGCTGACAAAATTTTTACAGCAGGTATGAGATAGCATCAAGAAAGGGAAACATGTACAAAACGGGATGCAGGAGGTGGAAGATAGAAGGAGGGATGGAGAGAAGGATCTGATGTAGTAGGTCTAGGTGATTCATACCATTAGTGGATGCCTCACCTTGGCTGGAACTTCCAACAATTCGAGGAAGAACCACGCAAGAAAGATTCCCAGGATCAACACAAGACATGATATATTAAAGGTCAGCAATGGATCCCGAGACCCATCCCGCTCTACCAAGATTGTCTTCACAGAGAAAGATGTCTACAATACAGTCTAACCACATGACGATCCCATGGTAATCTCGGTACAGATTGCCAACTGCCGAGTTCACCGTGTCTTGATTATTACAGGAAGCAGCGTCGACATTCTATTTAAGGAAGCTCATGAGCAACTTAACTTAAATAATTCCTGCTACAACAGCTGCACCTCACTTTTGTATGGATTCACAGGGGACTCTGTAATGCCCATGGGATCCTCTTAGTTGCTCGCCGTATCCTCAAGACCAGGAAATAGCCTTAAGGCGCTCCTGCTGCCTTGGTCGAGGTATACCCTCCTCAAAGAAGGATCTAATACACAAGACTAAGGATTCGAACTCGCGGCCTTAGTTTCCCTTTGTATCCTTAAGACTAGGAAATAGCCTAATGGCGCTCCTGCTCCCTTGGCCAGGGTATACCCTTCGCCAGGAAGCCTGGTGCTAAAGTGGCCAAAGTTGCCTACCAGGATAGACCATCAGAAGGATCGGGATACCTTTTCAGGATTCCCAGTTCCTTACTTCTCCCTCTCTATAAGAAGAAATAACCTTAAGGTGCTCTTGCTGCCTTGGCCAGGGTATACCCTCAGCCAGGAAGCTTGGTGCTAAAGTGGCCTGAGTTGCCTACCAGGAAAGAACATCAGAAGGATCGGGATACCTTTACGAGATACCCGATTCCTTACTTCTCTATCTCTCCAAGAGGAAATGACATTAGGGCATTCCAGCTACATTAGTCGGGGTATACCCATCTCCGAGAAGCCTGATGCTAAAGCAATCTAAATTGATCAAGGGACAGAATCTCAAAAGAAACAGGATACCTTACCAATGTACCTAATGACTTGTTTCTTTGAAGACACTTATAGCTAAAGTAGGCTTGATTATTAATCGGGATATCCATAACCTCAAACTGCTACATACTCATTAAAAACCAATTAAAGAAAGGGATGTGTTCACTTGCTAGATCCCGTTGGTGTTTACAACGACAAGGTACAAGATTGTTATATGGCTATCAAGTATCCTGATCAAGGAGCAGGCCTCCAAATTTAGTTTCGATCGCTTACAAGTACGAAAGCTACAGGATTTCCCCTAAGTTAGGAGATTTCCCAAGTCAAGATTTTTTCCGAGTCCAGATTTTTCTAAGTAAATTTCTTTCTAAATCAGAAGAGCAAGCAAGATACTATGTGTCTTAGTAAAAGAAGAAAGTTTTATTGACCAGAACAGAGAGCCTAACCCTCAATTA
The DNA here is from genome assembly GCA_035582765.1 of Acer negundo. Classification (NCBI taxonomy): domain Eukaryota; kingdom Viridiplantae; phylum Streptophyta; class Magnoliopsida; order Sapindales; family Sapindaceae; genus Acer; species Acer negundo. The sequence continues at coordinate 3,696,125 of CM069238.1, forward strand.
CGGGCTACACAAAAGAAAAAAGGTAAACAGTAAAACAAACAAATCATGTATCACCATGCTCCCCCACTGCCTCTAGGCCCTAATCTACCTTTCCCGTACCATAAGCTGCCTTGGTGACTGCCTCAGCTTGAACTCTTTCAATCTCTGGTACCTCAGGCATAACAGTAACTCATTCCCACTCAGCTAACTCAATCATGTCCTCTGCAAGATCCTCAGTCTCCTACGGCCTACCATCTTGTGTGTTTGGAAGCTCGAACACTGATGTTATGCCTTCGTCTATCTGGCCCACAACAGGTGAGGTAGGTAATTGAAGAATAAGGGGATTGGAAACTGTAGCAGACGTAGGGGGATCCAGATGGACCAAGGTAGATCCTGAAAGTTGGGCGACTCTTACTTCAATTTGATCCTGATCCCATCCCAAAGAGGCCATCAAGTCAAAAGGAGGAGGGAAGGCTTTGGCAACTTTATAGGAGGCATAAAAATATCCATCTCTAAAGGTATCATCTATCTTCGCCTCCAAGTTCCCTATCGAACCCCACAGGAGTTGATTTTCATCACGGAGTAGGACTTTTTCTCTCTTCAAGCTATCCCTTTCTTCTCGGCTGCGTAGCAATCTAAGAGTCTCCATGTCGAGAGCCTGTTCTGGCCGAGCTGAGTCCGCTAAGGCTTTGTCTCTTGCCTTCTCTGCCTAAGTCACCGATCTATAAAGGAATTCGATGCTTGTTTCAGACCAAGCCATCTCTTGTTTGGTATCCTCCAATTCTTCCTGGGCAGAGATCGTTGCCTCCTTGAAAACATTCACCGATTTTTCCATGGCCACAGTAAATCTAAAGGCCTACAAGAAAAGAAAGGAGGGTTAGTACCATACCCCGACTTCACAAAGTAAAAAGAAAAAGGCTGAAGGTTATACCTCGGCAAGAAGGGAAGCTCCTTTAGGGACCATGATGTCCCAAGGCATTGAAGTCTCAGCTTGCATACTCCTACTAGGACAGACCTTCAAGAAGCGGGCTACAACCTCCTCCAAATTCTTATCCCGAGTTCAAGAGCTTGAAGGCTGGTCAACGGGGAGAGTCACCGAGGTACCGGTTTCCTTTGCCCTGTCCACCCGGAGTTGGCTCCTGGAAGGTACAATAGGAGGAGGAGGAGGAGGACTTACCGGAGAATGATCAACAAGTTTTATAGAAGAAGTGGCTGGGGCTTGCCTTTGGATTTTTCTTGGGATACTTTGAACCCTGGATGCCCTGGCAGCCATCTCACTCAAAAGAGAGCGTGCCATAGGCGAGGTGGAAATCTTAGTTCGAAGACTTGTTCGAGACTTAGCTGGGGTCAAAAGAGGAGTGTCAGTAGGCTGGCTAGACCCACGAGAGAGGCCAACATTGGTAGTAAGAGAAACAGAAGAAAGAGATGAAGAAACAAGGGTCGCAGCAAGAAGGAGAACTGCTGGATACTTGACAGAAGGAGAGGCTGCAAAAACTATAAAATCAGTCAATATACAAGTCTAAATTTATCAAGTAAAAAGAAGTGAGATGTAAAGAGTTACTCACGCGGGGCAGCTAGGGAGATCTTAAGATATCGTTCTACCCTGCCATTATCAAAGGGATCGGAGACAAGATACTTCACATTAACATAATGTTGGCCTAGAATTTTCTCCAAGATACCAAGTGATTCCTAGGAGATCTTCCTTTTACTCCACTTCTCCTGCTCACTAAATTGAATTGGGACTGGGTGCTCGACCCTGTCAACATCAACCGAATTGCCCCACTTTCCCCCTACTACGACCCACTCATCGTGCCAAGAACGAGGATACTTTAAATTGGCTCTTGGGACAATGAATTTCAGGGGATTCTTTACCCTCAAATAGAATTGGCCTTTGGAACTAGTCTTGAGGGCCGCCACCTAGAAGATATACCTGATCTCGTCATAACCCGGTTCTTTCACAATGCCATTTATCTCGCATTGCTCTACCCGGAGCACTAAAAATCCTATAAGCTGCTTCCAAAATCCGGGCGAGATTCGCAGTGGGATAAGACCTAGGGCGACCAATAATCTACGTAGGGTAGGATGGAGAGGTAGCCGGAGTCCGCACTCGAAAGCCGCTACATGAATAGGGACCTCACCTTTGACAAAGGTATAGACATCATAACCCCGATGCGGAAGGGCATCTGGAATTTGGTACTCATTCCTTAAGTGGGCTAAGGTATCCATTGTGCAAATAGAGTTGATGGTGACTCGGTCTTCATAAGGAAGAATGATAGTACGTCTGAGCGGTATCCTAGTGGGGATTCCTTCCTCCTCATCATCGTCTTTATCCTCTTCCACTTCCTCATCGGCAAGCTCAACTAGGTTGTCCGACTTGTTATTAAAGCCCGACCTAATCCTTGGGTTCCTTGTAGACCGACGGTGTTGAGCTGGAAGGGAGCTCCTCGTGGTGTCGCCCTCCTCACGACCCCTATTTCATGATTGGAGGGGTGCACTTTCGATTGAGGCCTCTTTTTCAGTATCAAATAGCTCGTCAAGGCTGTCGATGGGTTTCAGTGGAGTTGCCATTAAAAGAGGAAAAAGAAAGCTTGAAAGAGCGAAGAAGAAAGGCTAGGTTTAGCAAGAAAATTTCTTTTTGAAAAGCAATTGGGAAAGGAGAAGGAAAGGCTGAGTTATTTATAGGCAAAGATAGGCGGTTACACATAAGAAAACCAAAGTTGATGAGGAGTGGATGATTGGCAACGTGTTTGGAAGACGTGCCATCAGCGGTTTCACATTAAACGCGCCAAAATGGCTCGTTCTTTAAATTCATAAGCCAATCATCATCTGAAAGATAGCTAATACAATACCTAGGGGGGATTTCCTTCCCAGCAACAAAACCTAGTCAGATAAAAATAAGCGGCAAGGCAGGATAGAAAATCCGTCAAGCAAAGGTAGAATCCTAACTCCAACCCCGACAAGACATCGGTGTTCAAGTCAGGGGCGACTTCTGTTCACCGTAAAAATCGAAAAAAGACCAAAGAAGAATTTTCCACCTAGATAAACGAAAGAGACACAAGCCAAGATACCACCTAGCTACTCCTAGAAAGAAGAATGCTAAATTAAATCTAGGTACCTACCTCCTCCTTCGAATCAAGCCAGCCAATCCCATCAATCAAGGTTACCCCTAAGTAGCCCGATGTGAAGTTCTACTCAGAATCCTGTCACAAAGCTCAGCAAGGTACCCCGTTATTGCACCAGTCAGGTATCTCGCTACTAAGATCAACAGGGTACCCCGCCATTATGTCAGCAGGGTACCTCGCTACCGCATCAGATAAGCATCCATATACTACATCCGCTAAGTACCCCGCTTCTATATTCAGCTAGGTACCCCGTTGCATGAACAACCGATATCAGGATACCCCGCCAACCAAGCACCTAACCAAGAAAGCATCAAACTAGCAAGAGGCGAGGTACACGAGAACCCAAATACCTCCAGGGATCCTCTTGCCAGTTAACCATAAGAAACATTAACAGAATCCGAAATCCGATTTCTAGGCAGATAAGTCTTGAAACTCCAAAGCCAGGGGGATGAAACGTGGTCGTTCATCTCCCGATAAAAAGGTAGACTTCTTCCCGCCACTTAAGAATTCCATTCAAATAAAGAGTCCACTTTTATTAGAATCCTCTCCAAAAGGAATCACTTGATTCAGATAATTAAAGCTCCTACAAGATCGCCTCCTAGAAGGAAAGAAAGTCCTGTGATTGCTAAAACCCTAGACCGAAAGTATAGGAGTGTGTGGCAAGCAACGTGACCTATATATACGACACTACATTCACCACGAAAAGGAGATTGGAAATTGGCCTCCCCAAACCCTACACTCATTTTTAGTTTTACTTATCAATAGGCACGAGCACGCTATCTCCACCATCCAACAAAACCTTGAATACCGTCACATATCGCTATAGACATAATTTTATTAGTTGTATCATCAATAAAATCGCGTCTATTAATCTTTTCTGGTGTGAGTTTTTTAACCTTTGTTTAACAAGAATCTTGTTAGTATCGAATTACGTGACACCCTTCCGACTGGGATCAACCTCGATCTTGGTCCTTAAAGTTGTTATTTGGAGATTCACCCTAGTGATAATTTTCCATTAATAGATTTTTTATTTTATTTTTTGTTGTATGTAGAATCATATATATACCTGTTAGGGATGTTTTTTTAACTTTAATTTGTTTTCAAATTTTTTAAGGAACTCATTATTATTATTTCATTATTTATAGTTTTTTGTTTTAAAATTTTCACAATATATGTCAATTTAGTTTATATGCATACTAACTGTGTGATTAAATGATTCTTATAATGCAACCAGTTTTTATATGCATACCAATTGTTTGATAAAAGAGTTCAAACACTTAATAAGATATTTGATACTTGGCTGGAAGAATAGATTGACATTATGGAGGACTTTATATGAAGATGAATAGATTAACAATTCCAATAAGTTTTATACTTGGATATCAAACTTATAGAATTTATTTTATACTTGTACTAAGTTTTATCAATGTTGTTGCATTTTTCATCGATTTTATTTTGGTGACTTTAATCTGTTCTCACTAATTTTTTTCTTCATGTCTTCATGTATATAGGTTTCTCTTACAAAACCTATAGATTCTTTAGCTACCTGACAACTGACAGTAGATCATTGGCTTCTAATATTTCACAATCAAGACATAGAAAGTTTCAAGTTTTTGATCATGCAATTGGAAGTTATTGTGTGTAACCTAACACTTATGTTAACTTAGACTAACCGGCTTACATGTGTTATTTAGTAGTAGACTTTGAAAGATGTTGAATTACTTTTGTATCAATTCGATATTATGTTAATTTTTGGATATTTTTTAATGGAATGATTGTTTATGGAACTCAATGTTATTCAATGAGTGACATGTTTTATTTGGTTATATATTTATATATTTTATTTTTTTTATACAATTTAAATTTATATTAAATTTTGACAATTGATTAAATTGTTACTGAGTATCTATATAGTGACTTAATATTCATATTGCTAATTGTCACTAAGTTTGTGTTGTAGTGACAATTATCATATGGTTAATTTAATTCTCACTAAGTTTGTCTCTAGTGACATAATTTTAAGATGATTATTTGTCACTAGATTTGTGAATAGTGATGTTAATGAAAAATTATTATGGGTGAATTTCCATATAACAACTTTAAGAACCACCAAGATCGAGATAGATCTCAGTCAGAGGGGTATCACGTAGTTCGATACCAACTAGATTTCTGTCAAACCAAATTAAAACTCATACAAGAAAAGATTAACAAGTGCAATTTTATTGATGAAAATATGCATACAACAAATGAAATTAGGGCGAAGAAGTTATGCGACGGTATTCTAGGTTTCTATTAGGTGATGGAGATGGCGTGCTCGTGCCTGTCGATAAGTAGAACTGAAAACGTGTGTAGGGTTTAGGAAGGCGTATTTTCGATCCCTCTCTTGGTGAATGTAGTGTCGTATATATAGGTCCCGCTACTTGCCATGCACTCCTATACTTTCGGTCTAGGGTTTTGGTGATCACAAGACTTTCTTTTCTTCTAAGAGGTGATCTTGTAGGAGCTTTTATTATCCGAATCAAGTGATTCCTTTTGGGGAGGATACTAATAAGAGTGGACATTTTATTCCAATGGATTTTTTGCATGGCGGGATGGAGTCTACCTTATTATCGGGTCATGGACGACCGCGTTTCACCGCCTTGCTTTGGAGTTTCAAGACTTGTCCGCCTGGACATACAGATTTGAGATTCTATTAATGTTTCTTATGGTTAACTAGCGAGAGGATTCCTAGAGGTATTTGGGTTCATCTGGGTTCTCGTGTATCTCGCCTCTTGCTAGTTTTATGTTTTCCTTATTAGGTGCTTGGTCGACGGGGTATCCTGATATCGGCTGTTCTTGTAGCGGGGTACCTGGCTAGACGTAGAAGCGGGGTACTTAGCAGATGTCATATATGGATGTCTGTCTGGTGCAGTAACGTGGTACTCTGCTGATGTAATGACGGGGTACCTTGTTGATCTTAGTAGCGGGATACCTGTCTGGTGCAGTAGTGGGGTAGTTTACCGAGCTTTGTGACATGATTCTGAGTAGAACTCCACGTCGGGCTACTTAGGGGTTACCAGGATTATTGGGCTTGTTGGCTTGATCCGAGGGAGGAGGTAGGTATCCAAATTTGATTTAGCATTCTTCTTTCTAGGAGTAGCTAGGTGGTATCTTAGCTTGTGTCTCTTCCTTGTATCTAGGTGGAAAATTCTTCTTTGGTCCTTCGTCAATTTGGGCGGTTAATAGAAGTCCCCCTTGACTTGAACACCGATGTCTTGTCGGGTTGGAGTTACGATTCCACTTTGTCTGGTCGAGTACCAGTGCTGGGAAGGAAATCCCTCATAGATACGCAAGCAATCATTGTATAAACCATCTGTCAGATGGTGATTATTTTACAGATTTTAAAAATGAGCCGTTTTGGCATGATTAATGCGAAACTACTGATGGCACGTCTTCCAAGCATGTTGCCAGTCATCCACTCATCATCAATTCTGGTTTCCTTGTGTGTAACCGCCTATCTTTGCCTATAAATAACTCAGCCCTTCCTTCTCATTTCACACTTGCTTTTAAAAAAAAATAAAAAAAATTTCTTACTGAACCTAGCCTTTCTTCTTCACTCTTTCAAGCTTTCTTCTTTCTCTTTTAATGGCGACTCCATCAAAACCCATCGACAGCCATGACGAGCTGTTTGATACTGAAAAAGAGGCTTCAATCGAAAGTACCCCCCTCTAACCATGAAAGAGGGGTCGTGAGGAGGGCGACCACGCGGGGAGCTCCCTTCCGGCTCAATGCCGCCAGTCTACGAGGAACCCAAGGATTGGGTTGGGCTTTAATAACAAGCCGGACAACCCAGTCGACTTGCTGATGAGGAAGTGGAAGAGGATGAAGACGATGATAAAGAGGAAGGAATCCCCACTGGGATACTGCTCAGGCGTTTTATCATTCATCCTCATGAAGACCGAGTCACTATCAACTCTATTTGCACAATAGATACCCTAGCCCACTTGAGGAAGGAGTACCAAATTCCAGATGCCATTACTCTCACCTTTCCGCATCGAGGTTATGATGTCTATACCCCTATCGAAGGCGAGGTCCCTATTCATGTAGTGGCTTTCGAATACGGACTCCGGCTACCTCTCCATCCTACCCTGCGTAGATTATTGGTCGCCCTAGGTCTTGCCCCACTATAGATCTTGCCCGAATTTTGGAAGCATCTCATAGGATTTTTAGTGCTTTGGGTAGAGCAACATGAGATAGATGGCATCGTAAGAGAACAGGGCTATAACGAGATCCAGTGTATATCTTCCAGGTGGTGGCACTCAAGACCGATCCCAAAGGTCAATTCTATTTGAGGGTGAAGAATCCATTGAAATTCATTGTCTTAGGAGCAAATGTAAAGTATCCTCATTCTTGGCGCAAGAAGTGGGTCGTAGTAGGAGAAGAGTGGGGCAGATCGGTTGACATTGACGGTGTCGAGCACACAGTCCCAATTCAGTTTAGTGGGCAGGAGAAGTGGGGTAAAGGAAAGATCTCCGAGCAATCACAGGGTATCCTAGAGAAAATTCTAGGCGGACATTATGTTAATGTGAAGTATCCTGTCTCCGATCCCTTTGATAGTGGCCGGGTAGATCAATATCTTAAGATCTCCCTAGCTGCCCCACGTAAGTAGCTCCCCACATCTCACTTCTTTTTACTTGACAATTTTAGACTTGTATACTGACTGATTTTATAGTTTTTGCAGCCTCTCTTTCTTCTGTTTCTCTTATTGGTAACGTTGGCATCTCTCTTGGGTCTTGCCGGCTTAATGATACTCCTCTTTTGACCCCAGCTAAGTCTCCAACAAGTCTTCCAGCTAAACTTTCCAACTCGCCTACAACACGCTCTCCTTTGAGTGAAATGCTTACCATGGCCTCTAGGGTTTGAAGTATCCCAGGACAAATCCAAAGGCAGACCCTATCCACTTCTTCTATGAAACCTGCTGATCATTCTTCTGTAAGTCCTCCTCCTCCTCCACCTATTGTATCTTCTAGGAGCCAACTCCGGGTGGACAGGGCAAAGGAAACCGGTACCTCGTCGACTCCCCCCATTGACCAACCATAAAGCTCTTAAATGCGGGATAAGAATTTGGAGGAGGTTGTAGCCCGCTTCTTGAAGGTGTGCCCTAGTGCCAGTATGCAGGCTGAGACTTTAATGCCTTGGGACATCATGGTCTCTAAATGAGCTTCCCTTCTTATCGAGGTATAACCTTCTGTTTTTCTTTCTACTTTGTGAAGTCGGGGTATGGTACTAACCCTAATTTCTTTTTCTTTCCCTTCACTGTGGCTATGGAAAAATAGGTGAATGCTTTTAAGGAGGCAGTTATCCCTGTTGCGCTAAATTATAGGATACCAAACGAGAGCTGGCTCTGTCTGAGACAAGCATCGAATTCCTAAGCAGATCGGTGACTGAGGCGGAGAAGGCAAGAGATAAAGCCTTAGCAGACTCAGCTATACTAGAACGAGCTCTCGACAAAGTGACTCTTAGATCGTTACGCAGCCTAGAGGAAAGGGATAGCTTGAAGAGTGAAAAAGTCCTACTCCGTGACTAAAATCAACTCCTACGGGGTTCGATAAGGAACTTGGAGGTGAAGATAGATGATGCCTTTGGAGATGGATATTTTTATGCTTCCTATGAAGTTGCCAAGGCCTTCCCTCCTCCTTTTGACTTGATAGATTCTCTAAGATGGGATCGGGAGCAAATTGAAGCAAGAGTTGCCCAACTTTCAGGGTCTACACTGGTCAAACCGGATCCTTCTATGTCTGCTGCAGTTTTTGATCCTGGGATAAATCCTGCGCTTAAACGAAGCCACCATCAAATCCTAATTAGTATCCCTTTGATTGCTAAATTGATTGACTAAGTTAACGGAATAGACAGCAAGAAAGGGAACCTATAAATATTACATGACTCTCTAAGGAAAAGGGGAGAAGAGTTTTTCGACTGATCGACTAGCACAAATTCACCATCACCTATTGTGTCAAAACACTATTATACCATCATTATACTACTCAATTGTATGTTTTTTTTTTGTTTATCAATGGATAGAAGCATCCCTTTGTTTTCTTTTTTGATACATATACACGTCTATCCTTATCTCTGATTGGTTTTGCATTTATCTTGTCTTTACTAGGAACGTACCAGTACCAGTCGTGGTACCCTTCCAATTCTGACCTACCAAGGTCGCTATTTAAAAATTGTTAATTGGAAATCCACCCTTCTAACATTTTTCAGTTAACGCTTTTTGGCGCCTCTGTCCGAAGAGTTTAAAAGCATGAGAGGGGATCGAGGCATTACAACCTAGCACCGGTCCCCTTATCAAATGAACACTCTGCGCCCCAAGCCCTAGCTATCTAGGAAATGAATTAGGGTACCCTGGAACAACAGGCCGCGACCTTTGTAAAAAGTGTTTGCCTTTGGATGATCACCTAGGGAATACCGTTTGAAGTACTCAGGACCATGGGAGAGACTAGAGTGGGTACCTTAGTATCGCTCTTTGATAGGCTCGGGCCACAACCCCTAGTTTCGAACAGTTTTGCAGATTTCAGACCTCAATAGGTGAAATCAACGGTTGATATCCCTCTTAGGAGAAACTGGCCAACAACAAGACCAGTAGTAGAGGAGAGGGCTCTATAGTGCGATGCCGTTGGAAGTACCTAGCCAAGAAGGAGCCTCCGAGGAAACCATCCTCAAAGAGAGAGGTTTAAGGAGGCAACCATTGTGTCAAAAACATCGGACAATGAAGGTTCAGAAGCCCGGTCTAGGAACATTGTTGAAAGATCACATGATGAAAGTCATAGCATATCTCAACATTGTTGAAGTCAACAGTGCTGAGATAAATGGTAAGACGAAAATTGACATGCTTGTCAACTCACTGTCAGATTCCTTTGATCAGTTCAAGTTGGACTACACCTTAAACAAAAAAGAATACACCTTGCAGGGCCTGATGCAAGATGTTCAAAGCGTTGAAAAGATCCTTGTGAAAGGCAAAGGTCAAGAGATTCATATGGTTTGTAAAGTTGCTACTGTTAAGACCCGTCAGAAGGTCAAGAAACAATAGAAGAAAAAGCAACTTGGGCCTACCAAGAAGGAGACCAAGAAAGTAACCAAGATCAAAGGGAAATGCTTCCTTTGAGGTGAAAAAGGGACATTGGAAAAGAAATTACTCAAAGTCCCAGAACAAGAAGGAATAAGGTAATGTTAATTATCTTGAAACATGTTTTCTAGTAGATTCTACAGATTCTTGGATCATGGACTTTGGAGCCACTAATCATATTTGTTATTCCTTGTAGGGGTTCCAGGAAAGGAAAAGGCTGAATAAGAATGAAATCAACTTGCGCTTGGCAATGAAGCGTTGGTGTCTGCCAATGTAGTGGGAGATATTAGAGTTAATCTAGATTCTAGTAGGCATTTAGAATTAATAGACATTTATTATGTACCTCATTTCAAGAGGAATTTAATTTCAGTTTCTTGTTTGAATAAATTTGGATATTCGGTTACTTTTAATAAAGTTTTTATTATTATTAAGAAAGACAAATTTGTTTGCAAAGGTACATTGGAAAACGGTTTATTCTATTTACATAGAAATATCTCTCACTTTTTGGACATAGAATTAACGAAACCTAATCATAAAAGAGTAAAATTATCAAAAGATGAAACCTACCTATGGCATTTGTGCCTAGGTCATATTAACCTTAATAGGATTTAAAGATTGGTTAGTGATGGACCTTTAAATGGCTTACTACCAACTTGTGAATTCTGTTTGGAAGGTAAGATGACCAAAAGGTCGTTCATGGCCAAAGGCACAAGAGCCACTGAATGCTTAGGATTAATGCACACTGATGCATGTCGTCATATAAGCATTCAAGCTAGAGGTGGATATGAGTACTTCATCGCTTTCATTGATGATTACTCGAGATTTGGTTCTGTGTATCTAATGAGACATAAGTCGAATGCTTTTGATATGCTCAAATCATTTAAAGCTGAAGTAGAAAATCAGCTTGAGAAACACATAAAAATCTTGAGATCTGATCGTGGTGGAGAATATCTATCTGGTGAGTTTCAGTAATATCTTATTGATAATGGGATAATTTATTAGTTGTCTATGCCAGGTAAACCTCAACAAAATGGGGTGGTAGAAAGGAGAAATAGAACTCTTTTGGATATGGTTAGGTCAATGTTGAGTTATTTAACACTTCCTAATTGTTTTTGGGGATATGCGTTACAAACTGCTATGTACATTATAAACGGTGTACCATCTAAGTCGGTTCCTCAAACATCACATGAGTTGTGGACTGGGTGAAAGACAAGTTTACAACACTTAAGGATATTTGGTTGTCCAAAAAGAAAGATAGAAAAGATAGAGTCCCGTTCAGAAACATGCATATTTGTTGGGTATCCAAAAGGAACTAAATGATATTATCTCTATAGTCATTCTGATCTTAAAGTATTTGTTTCGACAAATGCTAAATTTCTGGAAAAGAATTATATGAATGATTTTGTGCCTAAATGTAGAATTGTCCTGAATGAGATGTCAAGAGATACAATTCTAGAAGAGGTTTCACAAACTAACCCAATTGTAAGTTCCACACCATCAGAAGATCAACAACCTACCGTTCCTCGTCATAGTGGGAGGGTTAATAAACAACCTAAGAGATACATCAATCTACGAGAATCAGTGGAGAATATCTCGAACAACGAGGATCCCTACACGGATAATAAAGCAATGGAGGATGTTGATTGTCGCCATTGGCAAAAGGCAAAGCAATATGAAATTGTATCCATGTTCAATAACAAAGTCAGGTTTCTTGTTGACTTGCTTAAAGGGATAAAACTCATTGGGTGCAAATGGGTATACAAGAGGAAAAAAGGAATGGATGGAAAGGTGGAAACCTTTAAAGCTAGATTAGTAGCTAAAGGTTACACACAAAAGGAAGGTATCAATTACGAGGAAACCTTCTCTCTTGTGGCCATGCCTAAATCTATTAGGATACTCTTATCCATTGCTGCATCTCTAGATCTAGAGATTTGGCAGATAGACATCAAAACAACTTTCCTTAATGGAAGTCTTGACGAAAGCATCTATATGATGCAACCAGAAGGATTCATTGAAAAAGGCTAAAAGGAAAGGGTATACAAGTTGCAAAAGTCCATATATGGACTAAAGGATCTTGTAACATAAGGTTCGATCAAGCTGTGAAAGGTTTTGGATTTATTCAAAACCTTGACGAACCTTGTGTATACAAAAAGATTAAAGGCGACAAGTTGGTTTTCCTAATTCTTTATGTTGATGATTTACTACTTATTGGAAATGATGTAGGTGTATTGACATCAGTAAAAGAATGGCTAGCAAAACAATTTGATATGAAGGACTTAGGAGAAGCAAGTTATATTCTTGGTATCCAAGTAATAAGGGATATAAAGAATAGAACAATTGAATTATCTCAAGCTTCATACAAAGATAAAATCTTGTCTAGGTTGTCCATACAAGATTCCAAGAAAGGTATGTTACCTTTCAAACAAGGAATCAAACTTTCTAAGGAACAAGTTCCTAAGAATGGACATGAAGAGCAATTCATGAGTAGAGTTCCATATGCCTCAGCAGTTGGAAGTCTCATGTATGCAATGCTCTGCACTAGACTAGATATTTGTTTTACTGTTGGCATACTTAGCAGGTTACAATCGAAACCTGGTCCTGATCACTGGATAGCAGTCAAGCATATTTTCAAGTATCTCAAGAGAACGAGAGATCATATGCTTGTATACTCTGGAGGGAATTTAATTCCCGCTGGGTATACATATTCTGATTTCTAGTCGGATTTTGATGGGCACCTAGAGAACATGGGAGTGAGAGATATGACACACTTGTTATAGAGCAAGTGGGAGATTGTTAGGATTATGCTCAATAGTAAGAGTGTAATAATGTTTTTGACAATCTTTTCATATTAATAAAGTGATTTCTGGTTTAACAAATCTTATAACATTTATAGTTTAATTATTATAATTGTCAAAAGTAAATAATCATATGGTCAAAAGACTATGAGAAAAGAAGAATTGTTCGTACATCTGGATATGTATGAGGCAGACACAATTCTTTAGTTAGTCTCGAATAATGTTCACAACTTAAGATAAAGGTTGGGCACCTTTATCTTGTTAAAGTTATAGATTCCTAGGATTTGAGTGGGATCAAATGTGCTATAATGAGTCTAAAATCATCAAAGTGTCTTTAAGTAAAAGAATCCAGTGCACTAGGTGCATTGAATAGGAACACAGTGAAATACTTTATCCAGAACTGTCAGTGGATAAAAGTTTTCATTACGTGGACAATCGGAGAGTCTATCTTAATCCTGAGATAAAAGATGGACTTATAGTTACAAGTGTTGTCATTTGAGCTATCAATGAGTACGATTATAAAGCATAATCTATCCTCGATAGTTTGGGGATATTCATTTATTAATTGATAGAGGACTTCATTTATAAATATGGACTTCGTGGCTTCATTTATTAAATGAGAGTATAATATTATCATATGGATATTTTAAGGTGTTGGATATTAAATCTTAACGTTGAGTTTTTGATAGCGTCTATTAAAACATGGCTTCTGGACAAGTCTGAATATCTAAGTTCACAATGTGGTCATTTGAGTAACTATGGTAACTAGGAGAGCTATAGGCGGTCTATGAGCTCTTGGCAATTACTGATATTATTTACGTTGTCTAGGGTATGAATGAGAAATATTTACTTATTCTATCTTTATTTAAGAGTTCAATTTTAGTTCTTTAGCGGAATGAGCTAAAATTAATAGATCGAACCTTAATGAATCATTTGTTGATTTTGATTGGGTTATGTCTTTTGAAAGCTTAAATTTAGATAGTCCGCCAAGATCCCCAATCCATATAGACTTGCATGGATTACTTGATATATTCTACCGGATTAATTTATGGGTCTATCAAGAATTGTAATTAATACATTAAGAATATAATTTGCACATTATCTATTTAATGAGCTGTTAAATTATATTAATGTATTAATTTAAGGCATGTGGACTTGTTTCTTTTAGTAAGAATGGGTCTAGTTCACATGTGGTCTTTTTATTAAAGTCCAATGGATTTAATAAAATAGGAAAAACAATATATAGCTCTTGTTTAGGACATGGGCGGCAAGGCTAATAATATTGGCCTAAAAATATTGTTTTATTTTATTATTTAATTAAATGAAAGTGAATTAATTAACTTATTAATTATTTAATTAAAAATCAAAATCTTTTTCTAACTAGGAAATGTGTTTCTTAGTATTATACTATTGATGGTAATATAATAAGTATTAAAGACTTTATTTGGTAAGTATAGAAATAAAAGAAATTTATTTATCTAGTCAAATTAGAAAGTCTTTGATATAGTTATAATTTAATAATACACTAAAGAGATCGATTAGGGTTGAATTCTTAAGATAGATAGGAGTCTTTGGTGAAAACACAAACCATACTTAGGAGAGGATTTCGGCCAAAGACAAGAAATCTACCTAGGGTTAGGATTTAGGCCTCAAGGCTTAAATCCACCTTAGGTAAGGATTTCAGCCAACCCTAATATGTTTGGGGTAAGGATTTCGGCAAACCGTAATTCTTTTGGGGTGAGGATTTCAGCCACTTATAAATACTATCATATAGAATTCGACCAACCCTAGTCTTTATAGAGAGAGTTATTTCTTTTGCTAAAAAAAAAAATCCAACTCTAAGAGATAGTGTGTGATTTTTGGCCAAGAGAAAAAAAAAGTGAAGAAACGTTTTAGTTTCGATAGTACACTACTAGCTTTTATATCAAAAGGTTTTGTGCACAACTGCAATTAAGGTTCATAATAGTTTCGATCAAAAGATTGAGAATTCAAAAGTGACCGAATGTTCTTCATTTTTCTCTAGAAAGATTATTGTGACTAACAACAGAACAAGTTTTTTATTATCCATCCTTAGGTACACAATTAAAAGAAAGGGAGCCCACACTCCTAGGTGATTCATGTTTATGATTGGATTGGAAGATCTTGCGGATTACTGTAGATGCAACATCAATCGTCATGTGGAAAAAGATACGATATCTTTTTATTATATGTTAATTAATCAAGAGTTAAGGTTCTCTTTTAAAGGAAAAATTTTAAAATATACAAATCTATTTTTCGCTTTCGCCACGTGTATTCTTCCCTACACCTATGTTGTGTCGTTATGAAACCAAATGGTGACCACTCACAAGATTTCTAGATCTCCTTGTCGCCTTTCCATGTCGTTGTGGTGACCATCGCGAAAGAGATCAAAATCTCCGTGACAATCGAATTGAAGAATTTGTAACCGCCTGACCACGACACCCTGCCACCTCAGCATTTCAAGCAGTTACAAAGTACAAATTCGAGGTCTCTATAAATATTCTTCTTCTCCACCAAGCAAAGAGAGACCAGACCATTCAAAACACGAATTTTATGATTCAAGCCTAGTGTTCTCTTCTCCATAATTCTTATCTCAACATCCTCCATTCTCTCAACTTGAACTAATCTTTTCCATCCCAAACTCAACATCAAAATTTTATTACTTCACCTAAATCTTTCCACTCTTCTCATTCTCTACATCTCAATTCCTTTGTCACTATCCATAGACATCCACCTATCTAGACACATCCTTATCTTCCACTCTTTGCACTAGGAGCATCTAAGGAAAAGAATGAGCAAGCATTAAAGAAAGAGGCCTAATGATGATTTCCTTATCTATTACTTCCTTGATTTTGATTATAACTATATGTAACTAAACCCTCTTTCTAGGGGATAGATGTGAGGAACATTTGGATTTAGGTATTGCTTAAGATTTAATATATTTGAATCTTTATTTGTGCTCTATTCATTTTATAACTAGATCTTATTCATTATATGATTGAAATTGTATACCAACTAGTTGATCATACTCTTACGTAGGATAATTTGTTATACTCGGATTGACAACCCTTGTGAGGAGATTAAGAACATAGTGAATATGATAGATTATTGGAGGGTCTATCAACCACAATAATCTAAACATTGATTTGTAACAAACCGATCCCATCTTAACACCCTCTTCTTAATCGGTTAGGCATTTTGATGGAAAGTTGTTTAGGTTTCAAAGTTATGGTCTAAACACATTCAAGAATACAAATGGTTAACAAATATGAGATTGGTTCATTAATGAGGTTTGGAAAGCATTGCCCATAATCCACTTGCTAATCCATTAATTCCCTAGCATCTCTCTTAATTGTTTACACCCATATTTCTTATCATGATTGTTGAGCATTCTATTTTTCCTATCACCATTTTGTTACTTTTACTTTTAATGCAAGTTTTGTGGTTTCTCAAACCACACAACCCTTTTGAAAATACCTACAAGGTTATACTAAACAACCTAGAGGGGTAGAGGGGTGGAGGGGAGTGATTAGGTTAACGCTCTAATTTAAAAACTCTTTCATGACTTATGTTAAAACCTTGGTGAGCATACAAATTAACCTTTAACATGATTGCTATGAGAAAACAATTAACACATGTATGCTAAATTGATCGCGCCAAATATGTTGTATATTTCGTCCCTTATTTCCATATCCTTTTGTTTCGTTTTCTTGGCTTTAGCGTCTCTTATGGGCTTTTTGTGTGTAATTGCAAGCATTCTTACATTTTCGGAGTTGGAAACAGTATTCGAGACTTTCGTGCGAATACGGGGTCAAGTGGTACAAAAAGAGGTCAAGATCCAGTGTAGGAATTCCCGCGTTGGACCCTCAGAGCCTAAACACATGCCTACCTTTGTACTAATCATGCTAGGATGTGTAATGGTGGTAATGAAAGTAGTTAAGCTCTAAATGGTCAAATAGCATGTACAAAGAAACAATTGTTGAAAATGTGTTAAGGGAGGGGCTAGAAATGTAAAAGTACCAAAAATCGTACTTGTGAGCCCTAATTGCCAAACAAAAGGGGAATTGTACACCTCAAATGAAAAGAAAATGAGAAAAAGAAAAATATGCTTGAATAAATATTCACAATGTGTTGTATAGCATTGGAAGAATAAATGTGGGTAAAACAAATTCCTAGAAGCTAACATGTGAGTGATCAATGAAGAAAAAGAGCATTGTATGGGTGTATGGATTTATTCTAGCATGATTGGTAATTTTGAACTCCAAATTTCCATATTCTTTGTCTCACCTCATTAAACCCCATAACCACGCTATAACCAATGGAAAAGCCCTATTTGATACATAATAAGTCTAGATTGGGAATGTTTGTTGAAGCATAATCTTCCACGTCCATGGCATTTGATTCCGTTCTTAGGCTAGTTCACAAAATATTAGTGGTTTTTCAATGATATATTGTATGCAATGCATTAGACTCCCATGCATAAACTCTATCTTTTCCTACCTAGCATGTGTGAACTTAGGACTCCGAGAGGAAAGAAAAGAGAGAATCCACGTGAGCTTTAGAATTGAAGCGAATTACGCTCGAGATGTGGAAGCGAGTAGTCCTTGATGCATGAGTACTTTTAGGTGTGGGATTCGTGTTCGTGTGAGTTTCCTTTTGGTATCTCCAAGTTGCTCTAGATCATGTACATATGTTTACTCCTCTCAATCACACATTTTTGTATCACATCAATAGTTGGACTTGCGGCCATTTTGAAATTTTTGCTTAGGTGTCTAGGAAGTTTTTTAGTCCGGTCAGTTTGTCAGTGCGTCTTATTTGTTTTGTTTTAAGTTAGCTCGAGGACAAGCAGATGTTTGTTTTGGGGGTGTTTGATCGTGCCAAATATGTTGTATATTTCAACCCTCATTTCCATATCCTTTTGTTTCATTTTCTTAGCTTTAGCGTCTCTTATGGGCTTTTTGTGTGTAATTGCAGGCATTCTTACATTTCCATAGTTGGAAACAGTATTCGAGATTTTCGTGCGAATAAGGGGTCAAGTGGTGCAAAAAAAGGTCAAGATCCAGCGTAGGAATTCCCGCGTTGTACCCGCACACCAAAGGATCGAAAAAGACAGCAGAACGCCATAAAGTGTGGGTACAGTACGGGTCCCTGAACCGCACTCCACCCGCACTTTATGAGAAACCCAAGAGCTGAAATTGTGAAAATATGATAAAGTGCGGGTGAAGTGCGGGTCCATGAACCGCACTTGACCCGCACTCTACACTGCCCAGCGTTGGAATTCCAGCATTAGAGTGTAGAGTGCGGGTCATTGAACCGCACTCCACCCGCACTCTGCGCGCGATAGCTTCTGTTTTCAAGCTTAAGTGACCTAATTTTGTATCCCCTATAAATAGAACCTTATGCCATTCGACCCAAAATGCTCCCACACATATATTTTCAGCAACTTAGTGTAACTTAGCTCTTAGAACACTCTCCCTCTCTTCCAAACCCATCTCTACTCATCCAAAGGTAATTAGGAGAATTGGAATCAAGCTTCAAGGAAGGAGTTCATCTTCATTGGTTTTCTCTCAATCTCTTCTCTTAGTTTTCATTTGTTGTAATAGAACATGAGTAGCTAAAATACCCCACTATGGGGCTGATGTTATTTGTTTGATGGATTTTAGGCATTTGTAAATAAACTCTATGTTTTATATACATATCTATCTCTATGTTTTGTTCTTTGCTTTGAATGATTTCGTTATTGATTTGTTGGGATACACCTTCTTAGCATGTTAATTTGGTATCTTTATTGCTTATTGAATGGATGGGATTTTCAGAATCCCAACTCAACAACCGCATTCTTAAACTAACCTCAAACTGGTGACTGACACTATACACCCTAGGTTGGCATTTGAGAGAGGATTATAAGCCTTCACTATACACCCTAGGTTGGCTACTTTAGTGATTTTACGAGAGCTAACCTTCGAGTAAAATCCAATTGAATGACCTCGAGCTTCATCCAATATAAAATGTGTGGTCTCCACTATACACTCTAGGGCGGCCACTTGTGAGAGAATTGGAAGTCATCGCTATACACACTATGATGGCTACATTAGAAATAGGTTGAGTCATAGTTAGATAGATGAGCTTCATGGTTAGAATCCCAATTGAGCAATTAGCCACTATTGGTTGTTTAGGAGGGATTAATCGCTAGTAGGGGTTTTTTGCTATACACCATATGTTGACCCCTTGCTACTGATACATAGCCAACACTATACACCCTAGGTTGGTTACATTTGTCATAATATGCTTAGTTGAGAGTTTGTTGCAAATGCCCCAATATTCGCTTACGAATCCATCAACTTCATAGTTCCATCATCATACATTCATCACTCTATTCACATCCCATTTAGATTGCATTCTTAGTTTAGTTTATAGTATATTTTTCACATACCCTTTACCTTTACTTTTATGCTTACTAGTTCTATTAATCCTAATCTTATCACCACTACCCCGATCTTAGTGGACGACACCCGTGCTTACCGCTTTACTTGTATTTATACTTGTGAACGCATTGCATAGGTTTTATAAATTGTTTTAACGAACGGGGTTTTCGAACGGCGAAAACACATTCCCATCATCAATTCACCACCCTTAGTCTACGAAACATATAATAACAAACAATGTATCTCATATACAAGTATATTTAATGAAGAGCAAATTCCATAAGTTACGCTTTGAATATTACAATGTAAGCACACTAAGTAGAACTCTACAACTTGCTAATAAAGGAATCATATTGAAACTAAAACAAAGAATACATGTATTCACAAATATGTCCAATATGTATAAGAACTAATCAATACATGACTATACACAAATAAGTCAATATACAAAAGAATTATATTTACAACTTTGATCAAAAAGATGTGCTTACATCTCACACTTAACAAAATCTTGTTTCCAAATACATCACAAGTGAAGATTGTACTACAAGATTAAAACATACACATATACAAATATGAAAGATAGAGATAGGAAGAATTGAAACAAGAGATTTTTTAACGTGGTAAAACCTTTAAAGAGGAAACATCCACGGGTTGAATTACAACCATAGGGTACTATATATATTGAATGATAGATTAGAAATTCCTTAAAAGTGACCAACCCATAATCTACTTCTTATTGGAGTCTTTGTCTACCCAATCCCTATTGGTAGATAAGAAATCCCTCAATGATGCGGAGCCAGTATATATTGGAGTCCATCTCTACACAACATCGTTGGAAGATTAGAAATTCCTCAAGAGCCTATGCACATCCCATGCAACACTCTCTATTAGAGTCTATGTCTATCCAATCGCTCGGGCCTACCAATATTGTAGCCAACTCCTTATCCAAGGAACCCATGCCTCTAGAGAGCCTCCCATGCATAGCTATCCAGACCTTCCCAATCCTAGCAATGACTTCTTGCTTGGTAATCCAGAACTCTTATCCTAACAAAGACTTCCTATCTTGACTATCCGGACTACTTGTCCTAGTCAAGACTTCTTGCTTGGTTCTCCGGACCTCTTGTCCTAACCAAGACTTCATGCCTTTTGCAAGGACTTCTTAAGTGTGATCAGTGAATGCAAATGATGCAAACAAGCACTCAACATAGAACATGTGATCAATGCATTCTATGGAAATTAGACTTAGTCATGTGAGCACACAAGTTAAAAAAGGTTTAGCTAAAAAACATGAATTCAAACCTAGAGCATGTGAAACACCTAACACATGTGACTTATAATTTCATTCACAAAGCTAACACTTGAATAAATCATATACATGAAGCACATATTCAAGATATTAGAAACATACACCTAAAATGCTAGAATCACAAAATATGATCAATGAATATTCTAGCAAGTATTTAGAGCAAGGATACAATTAATAATCAATTAAATCCTAGTTAGCTCTAAATACAAAATCAAATGTGCTAATCCTAGATTTGTTCAATTAAAGGATCCAAGCACATGCTAAGGTTATTAATCATGAAATGAGGCAATCAAAACACAAATAACCCTAAATATCAACCTAATCACAATACAACTCACAAATATGTGAAAACCTAGAATTCTAGAAAACTAGTTCACATTCAAGTCTCTAATTAAACTAAATTAGCTTTGATTTGAAGCTATCCTTCTTAATAACATTTACCATATATACACATACATATAGAAGAAGAAAACCAAAGGTAATTGAAGATCATAAAAGATGAAATTACAAAGTTTAGTTCAATACCAAGGAATCCTATTCAGCTTCGGTTTTGAGTGAAGAACCACCACAAAACATGATCAAACAACTATAAACTCTTTTGAAGAAAGTAGGGTACTTGATTACAAAGATTCTCCAACTTGAATCACTCAATTCAGAGTTTGAATGAGAAAGTTATGGTGTTTGGAAGTTGGGAAAGTTGAAGAGAAAATTCTGCACTTCTCTTTTTCAAAATTTCTTCTTAGAATGAAATGGGAGGGAAATGAGATATTTAAAAGGAAGAGAGAGGGCTTTCAGTGGCCAATGGGGGACAGCCACATCACCACCCTATGAGAAGTGGGTGAACCTCATGGGGCAGAGAGGTGGTTGGCCCGTGAGCCTCACGGTCTCCTCACGGGACACACCATATAATGGCCTTCGTCTATTCTTGCCTCCTCGCGCTCCTCTCGCATTCTTCGGCCGTTATCGAGCCTCCGAACTCTAAATTTGAATCTGTTTTCAGATTACAAACCATGACTCCCTCATGCACAAGGAAGACTACTAAACTTTGTAAAAAGGTTATGAATTTGACTCGGTATACGATGACAAATACAACATAACGTATGAGACCGTAAAGTAGTGTAGCTTCCTAGTTTGGACTCAAAACCTAATGAGTGAGTAACTGAAATGATCGAGATTCAATAAGGAATCATATGAGTCATGTTTAAATCCAAAAAGAAATAAAACAAAAACAAATAAATACAAAGTCACACAAGTATGCCATTTCCTAGAGATAGTTTTAGAACATGCAATTTCACAATGTTTATCAAATTAAATCTAATGCATGTGCGTACTTCAAAAAGTGTGTGAATGTGTTATACCAATAGTGTACAAATATGAAGGGACACATATGAATGTCATGTGTGTGTGTGCCTAAAGGCCTTGTAAGAGTATAGAGGTCTAAGTATACCTTTTGATGATTTCTCCTCTTGAAGGCTTCACTATGCTTGATATGTTGCCCAATTTCTTTGAAGTCTGTTAAACCTTAAATCCTAGACAACTAATCAATACAAAGGAAATGTCATTTTGATATAGAATAATGCCAACATGACTTAAAGTCCTAACACTTTTACTATGTTTTACTTTATCGCACTTTAGATTAGTTAATCAATCCAATACATTACTCTAAGTCTCTATGGAACGAACCTTTGCTTACCATTTTACTAATTTACAGCCTAAGAGGATTCCTAAGTGGCTAAAAATGGTTTTTAATTGATCACATAAATCCATCATTTTTGTTGTCTGAAACAACCTAATCAGTAATCGACTTTTCAACTAGTTGATTTTATGACTTAAGTTACCATAGAGTTGGTCCCGTGGTTTTTAAATGTTCAGGTTTCCATGCAAAATCTTTTAGTCAATTATTTATTGCTTTCGTATTTATAATCGATGCAATTAGCTTTCCACTATGCACACATTCATGAGAATTTGGTATAGCCTATTCAACTCCCCTTTTAGGTTTATTAGACACATACCCACTTTTCAATCTCCTCTAAAGTAATCAAAGTGGATAAGTCTAAAATTGAATTGATTTTTATTTCCCCACCGTAAATATTATAATAGATGTTAGATCTTTTTAAGGGCATGTTGGGTTCTTCAAGAGTTTTATTAAAGACTTTAATGTTATAGCTAGACCTTTATGTAATCTCCTGTCAAAAACACTTAAAAAAAATGGAAAGAGGTTTGTCAAGAGGCTTTTGTGAAGCTTAAAGGCATGCTTACCTCAACTTCTATCATGCAGCCATCTAATTGGAATTTACTCTTTGAAATTATATGTGATGCTAGTGACTACGAAATTGGAGCTGTTTTTGGACAATTATTTAGTTTTTCAAATATTCTTCTGTTTGATGACATATTGTGAATTATCTTGTTACAATGTAAATTCCATTTCATTGGACAACACACAAGGGCATAGCTAGAAAAAGAAAAATTAGGGTGGGCAAATCTAAATTTTAATCTCTTATTTAAAAGTACTTAAATTTTGAACTAACCACCAAACTAAATTTTTCTTTGTAATAATGAAATCAAAATGATACAAGAGAAAATTTATAAAAAAAAAACATCAATGATATTCAAATACCTAGTTAGGGGGAACATTGTTAATGGAAAATTATCACTGGGGTGAATCTCCAAATAACAACTTTAAGGACCAAGATCGAGATAGATCCTGGTCGGAGGGGTATCACGTAGTTCGATACCAACAAGATTCCTATCAAACAAAACTAAAAAATCATACAAGAAAAGATTAACATGTACGATTTTCTTAGTAAAAACATGTATACAACTGATGATATTAGGGCTATGGTGATATGTGGCGGTATTCAATGTTTCTGTTAGGTGATGGAGATGGCGTACTCATGCCTGTCGATAAGTAGAACAAAAAATGTGAGTGTATGGTTTGGGAAGGCGAATTTTCCCTCTCCTTTCTGATGAATGTAGCATTGTATATATAGGTCCCGTTACTTGCCATGCAGTCCTATAATTTTGGTCTAGGGTTTTGGCGATCACAGGACTTTCTCTCCCTCTAGGAGACAATCTCTTATGAGCTTTAATTATCTGAATCAAGTGATTCCTTTTGGAGAGGATTCTAATACAAGTGGACTCCTTATTCGAATGGAATTCTTAAGTGGCGGGAAGGAGTCTAAATTTTTATCGGGAGATGAACGACCGCGTTTCATGCCCCTAGCTTTGGAGTTTCAATACTTGTCCGCCTGGACATACGTATTTTAGATTTTGTTAATGTTTCTTATGGTCAATGATGAAAGGATCCCTAGAGGTATTTGGGTTCATCTGGGTTCTCGTGTACCCCGCCTCTTTCTAGTTTGATGATTTCTTGGTTAGGTGCTTGGTCGGTAGGGTATCCTGATATCGGTTGTTCTTGTAGCGGGGTACCCGGTTGGATGTAGAAGCGGGATACTTTAACTGATATAGTATTTGGATGTCTGTCTGATGCTGCAGCGGGGTACCTTGCTAAAATAGTAGCGGGGTATCATGTCGATCTAGTAACGGGATACCTGTCTGATGCAGTAGAGGGGTACTCCATTGAGCTCCGTGATAGGATTCTGAGTAGAACTTCGTGTTGGAACATTTTAGGGGTTATCGGGATTGTTGGGCTTTGCTGGTGTTACTCCGAGGGAAGAGGTAGGTATCCATATTTGATCCAGTATTCTTCTTCCTAGGAGTACCTAGATGGTATCTCGGCATGTGTTTCTTTCCTGTATCCGGGTGGAAAATTTTTCTTTGTTTCTTTTCCAATTTTGGTGGCTAACAGAAGTCCACACTGACTTGAACACCGCTATCTTGTCGGGGTTGGAGTCAGGATTCTATTTTTACTTGAAGGATTTTACACCTCGTCTGTCAGCTATTTGGTTAGGTATCATAGCCGGAAAGGAAATCCCTCCTAGATACGCTGGTAATCATTTGTTTTAGCCATCTTTCAGATGGTGATAGGCTTGCGGATTTCAAAAATTAGCCGTTTTGGCACGATTAATGCCAAACCGCTATTGTCATGTTTTCCAAGCACGTTACCGGTCATCAACTCCTTATCAATTCCGGTTTCCTAGTATGTTACCGGTTATGAACTCTTCATCAATTCTAATTTTCTTTTGCGTAACCGACTGTCTCTGTCTACAAGTAACCCAGAATTCCTTCTATCTTTCCTCATTACTTTCAAAATTTAAAAGTAGAGAAAACCCTAGCCTTTCCTTTCTTTCCTCTTCTTATCAGCGATCTTTCAAGATTTCTTTTTCCTTCTTCAATGACGTCTCCTTCAAAACTTCCAACTCTTCCCCAAGTCTTCTTCCCACTTCCTCTGAACTTTGTCCAGATTTGCCTCCTTCACCCAATAGTCTCGATGATCTTCTTGAGAGGGGACCCCAGACGGGTTCTTTGATATTGAGGAGGAAAAAGAGAGGTCGAGGCGAAGTGGATGATTCCGGTGATGAACAAACACCGTTGCGCCATCGTTCTACAAGGAACCCAAGAATCGGGTCGGGTTTCCATAATAGGTCAGAGGACCCGGTCCAACTCACCGACGAAGAAGACAACGAGATAGTTAGCGAGGTAGAGGATTCTAGTGGTGTGCTTATCGTTACCTTGACAGGGGTGCATACCAGTTCTTTTGCCTCTTTTCATGATGGTCGTATCATTCTCGATTATGTGTGTATGGTGGACACCCTAGCTAAGCTATGGAAGGAGTATCGGATCCCGGATAACATCTATCTCTCCCTTCTTCACCGGGGATATGACGTCTACACCCTGCCACGAGATGTCCTTCTCATCCATAAAATGGCTTTTGAATGCGGAGTCCAGCTCCCTCTCATCCGACCCTTCGCTGGGCTTTGGTCTCCCTAGAACTGGCACCTTTCCATATCTCACCTGGTTTCTGGAAGCATCTGATGGGCTTCTTAGTGCTCTCGAAGGAGCAATTTGCGATAGACAACATAGACAGGGAACTGGGCTTTGACGAGCTCCGCTACTTATTCCAGATAGGGAACTTAGTACCACAGGATCAGTTCTATTTGAGGACCTCCAATGAGATGAAATTCATCGTTCTTGGTGCGAATGTGAAATATGCTCTACTATAGAAGGAAGAGTGGTTCGTTGTAAAGGGAGAATGGGGAAATACGGCCTATATTGAGGGATTTGAGTACCCCGTCCCAACCCAGTTCACAGCTAAAGACAAATGGGCGAAGGAGGTGCTTTCTCCAGAATCCTGGGATATCCTAGGAAAGATTTTAAAGAGAGGGTACATCAATGCACAATATCCTACTCTGAATCCCTTCGAAGGAGCCCGGCTGGAGAAGTCTTTGGGGATCTCCTTCGCGCTTTCAGGTATAAAAATTTAATCTATCTTCTTTGTTAATGTATGTGCATTTTTTACTCTCCCTTCCTTACTATGTTATCTTCTTCTTAACAGTCTCTGCTACCCCGCTGGTGACTGGTTCTCCTACATCTTTTGGGATAGGGATATTAGGTGTGGCTTTGCCTCCTTCTACTTCTTCTGTTCCATCTCTTCCTCCTTCTCTTTCTAATACTGCCCAGGTCACAACTACTCAACATGACGCGGTCCTTATCCCTTCTTCTATTTTGGCTAAATCTTCTACCGAGATCCCTTCACCTCCTCCTGCTCCTATGGGATTGCTTGCCAGGACTCTTGCTGGTTCCTCTACTCACACCCCAGGACCCCAATCCATAAAGGCAATGCTAACTCGAGCTGCCAAATCCCGGGGCTCCTTAGGACAGTCACATAGGAAGACCAGGAAAGTTGTTATTCCTACTGCTGTGAGTGCTCCCATTAATTTGTTAGGATTATGCTCAATAGCAAGAGTGTAATATTGTAATTGACAATCTTTTTCATATTAACAAAGTGATTTCTGGTTTAACAAATCGTATAGCATTTATAGTTTAATATTATAATTGTCAAAGTAAATAATCATAAGGTCTAAAGACTATGGGAAAAGAAGAATTGTTCGTACATCTGGATATGTATGTGGTAGACACAATTCTTTAGTTAGTCTTGAATAATGTTCACAACTTAAGTTAAAGGTTGGGCACCTTTATCTTGTTAAAGTTGTAGAATTCTTTTGCTAGCATTTGAGTGGGATCAAATGAGATATGATGAGTCTAAAATCATCGGAGTGTCTTCGAGCAAAAGGATCTAGTGCACTGGGTGCATTGAACTGGATCACAATGAAAAGCTTTATCTAGAACCGTCAATAGATAATAGTCTTTTCATTATTAGGACAATCGGAGAGTCTATCTTAATCCTGAGATAAATGATGGACTTATGGTTGCAAGTGATATCATTTGAGTTATCAATGAGTACGATTATATCGCATAGTCTATCCTCGATAGTTTGGTGATATTCATTTGTTAATCGATAGAGGACTTCATTTATAGATATGGACATCGTGGCTCCATTTAATTAAATGAGAGTATAATATCATCATATGGATGTTTTGAGGTAATTGGATATTAAATCTCAACGTTGAGTTTTCGATAGTGTCTATTGAAAACATGGCTTCTGGACAAGTCAAAATATCCAAGTTCAAAACGTGGTCATATGAGTAAATATGGTAACTTGGAGAGTTATAGGCGGTCTATGAACTCTTGGCGATTACTGATATTAATCACGAGGATACACTATCTCCAATATGATTGTCTAGGGTATGAATGAGGAGCATCTTCTTTTTCCATCTTTATTTAAGAGTTCAGTTTTAGCTCTTTAGTGGGATGAGTTAAAATTAATGGATCGGACCTAAGTGAATCATTTGTTGATTGTGATTAGGTTATGTCTAATGAAGCTTAAATTTAGATGGCCCGCCAAGATCCCCAATCCACACGGACATGCATGGATCACTTGATATATTCTACCGAATCAATTTAAGGGTCCATCTAGAATTGCATTTAATATATTAAGAATATAATTTGCACATTATTTTAGTAATGGGCTGCTCAATTATATTAATATATTAATGAAAGACATGTGGGCTTGTTTCTTTTAGTAAGAATGGGTCTGGTTCACATGTGGGCTTTTTATTTAAAGTCCAATAGATTAAATGAAATAAGAAAATAATATTTTGGCCCATTTACTCTAAGTGGGGCGGCAAGGGTTAGTTTAACCTAATATATTATTTTGCTTCATTGATTTAATTAAATAAGAATTAATTAATTTATTAATTAATTGTTTAATTAAAGAAACAAATCTTTTCTAATCAGGAAATATATTTCCTAAAAGTAAAATTAAAAGACTTGTTTGATAAGGAAATAAATAATTAGTTTTATTTATTTAATCAAATAAGAAGTTTTTTTTTATTTAGTCAAAATAAAAGAATAAAAGATCTATGAGTTGGATTAGGGTTTGATGTCTTAAAAACTAGATGGAAATTAGGGTGCAACATAAGCCTATGGTGGGCATGTGATTTCGGCAACCCTAGTTATTTCTAGGTTAGGATTTCGGCAACCCTAATAATAAAAGAAAAGAAGAAGCAAACTTAGGCAACCTATATATTGACAAGTATAGAATTCGGCCACCATGAGATATGTGTTCTTGATACAACTTTCTTCTTCTTCTCAATTCATAGAAAGCTTTGTATTCTACTAAAACAAAAAGGAGTGTTAGATTATTCTTTGATAGTATACTATTTGCTTATTCATCAATAAGCTTGTGTATACGATATCGATCTAGGTTCACGCGAGTTTCGATCATTAGATTGAGAACTCAAAAGTGACCGGAATAATCTTAGTCATTCTTTTGATTGTTTTTGTGACTAACAAAGAAAAGAAAAGTTTGTTTTGTCCATTCACAGGTTTGCAATTCAAAGAAAAGAGAGACCACGCTCTAGGTGATCCACGTTCATGCTAGGATTGAAGATCTTGCGGATTACCATCGACGTAAGTCATTCGGATTACGCGACAAAAGGTATTCTACTTTTTATTATTGTATATGTATGTTTAATTAATTAAAGGGTTTAAGGTTCATAAAGGAAAATTATTTAAAAGTCACTAAATCTAATTTTTAGTATCGCTTCCGCTGCGTGTACTTCTTTGGCTTTTTTACCCAACAATTGGTATCAGAACCTAGGTTGAACCCTTTTAATTAATTAACGTATATATACGTGGATCTATTTCTTTTTATTGTGATTATGCATGTTTAGAAAGAGATGGCACTCTAGGTATTCAAATATATAATTACATGTGGATGTATGGATTTATATATGTTTGTGTGGATTGTTATTGCTCGATTTTGGTCCTAGATTTTCAATGTAAATTTTGTTATGAAATTGTAACAAGAAGGGTGGTCTATCATCGCCATAATTCCTTCTTGGTAGATTGCTAGGTTTTATTTTTTTTATATATAGGTGCAGTATTTTTTTTTATACTACTGCAGTTTTTTTTTTAATTTTTATTATGTCCAGTTTTTTGTATGTAAAAAGGTACTGCAGTGATTAAAAAAAAAAAAATTGCAGTATTTTATTTGTTTAAATACTGCCGTAATATATTTAGGTCTTGAAGATTCGAAGACATGATGAAAAATGAAGCAACCGGAACCGAGAACGAGCACCGTGCGCACCCTAGGAGTGGAAATCTCCTTACCATATACAAACCCATGACTTCTCTTATCACAAGGACTCTTGCCAACACCAAGCATGTGGTCAAGCTTCTTGGTGCTAGAGGCCATCCTAGTCATTCACCCTTTAGCTTCTTTAAGCTCCCTCTTCAAACCTTCTTCATTCCTCATAGACATAGCTAGCTCATCCTTTAGCTTGTCTTCATTCTTCTTAGATCTCATCACTTGTTCACTTAAGTGATCAACTTGTGTAAAGAGCTCTGGGTTTTCTTCCTTCAATCTTGTAATTTCTCTCTTGTTCTTTAACCTTGAGCTTTCGAACTTGACTATGTAGTCTTGGAGATCCATCCTATCCACATTTCCATTTATGGATTGTGATGAAGTGCCATCATCACTTGAGTTAATTTTCTCTTGACTTTCATCCTCTTCTTCACTAGTACATTTGATCTTGTGGGAGGAGGCAAAGGCTATGGAGTTAGCCATGAGTTCTTCATCATCCGAAAACTCATCTCTCTCATCGGAGTCATCACTTCCATTCCAAGTGGCGGCCATCACTTTCCCTTTCTTGTTCTTCAAATTTCCACAATCGGGAGCAATGTGTCCCATGCCACCACATTCATAGCATTGGATCCCTTTCCTTTCACTCTTCTCTTGTCTAGGCTCAAACCTCTTGAAATGAGCCCTTTTCTTCATGTCTTGGCCCTTGGATCCAAAACCCTTCTTCTCGGTCTTGACAAATTTCTTAAACCTTCTCATCAACAAGGTCGTGTCTTCATCCGAGTCATCCTTCTCCTCCTTCTCACTTTTGAAGGCTTTCTAAGCAATTCCCTTTTGCTTTTTAGGAGGTGTAGAGATAGGACCCTTCCTAGATTCATATGCTAGAAGTCTCTCAATCACTTCACTTGGCTTCATATCCTTGTAACCACTATTCTCTTCTAAAGCCGTTACCTTGGATTGAAACCTTTAGGGGAGCGATCTTATTATCTTTTGCTTGATCTTTCTATCCGAGTATGGGTCACCAAGTTGATGACTTTGGTTGACAATGTTCATCAACTTGATCTCAAAGTCGTTGAAACACTCATCCTCCTCGTTCTTAGCATCTCGAATTGAGTTTGAAGGACTTGAAGCTTAGAGTCTTTCATCACTTCGGTTCCCTCATGTGCAACCTCTAAGATGTCACATGCCTCTTTTGTGATCCTAGTGTTTTAAATCAATTTATATTGATTCTCGTCCATTGCACATAGGATGGCATGCATTGCCTTCTTATTCCTTTTTGATGCCTCAAACTTTTGCGCGTTCCATTGCGCCTTAAGCTTGATTACATCCTCTCCTCCACCCGTAGGAGTCATCATAGGTGATGTGTAGCCATCTTTAACTGCCATCAAAGCCCGATCATGGATTTTGCATATGTACGACTTCATCTTGCCTTTCCAAGAGGCATAATTTAATCTGGTGAGAAGTGGAGGTCTTGTACTAAAAGCACCTTCGTTGCCAGCACCGTTTCCACTCATAGTGTTTACGAATTAATGATATGAATGCAAATGTATGAATAATCAAAAATCACACAAAATGCAAAACACACCAAAATGAGCAAGGATCACCTAAGTATATCTAGGAACTCGCTCTGATACCAATTGAAACAAATTACAGTGTGTTCAATGTTAATCTAGATGAGGGTGAATAGATTTTATCCGATTTTACCCAATTTTCGTTATTAGTCAAATTGACGAAAATACACCTAACTAGTAACAATAATATATCAAGTGTATAAAGTGGGGAATCTTAAATGACACAAGATATTTATGTGGAAACCCTCATGGGAAAAATCACAAGATGTATAGTGCGCCACACTCGAACCTCGAATCCACTAGTTGCAATGACGTTTACAACCTAGGTTGACCTCAACCTCTCATGGTCTATAACCCGCCACTACTACCCGCAGGCCTATAAAAGTGGACCTAGTCCAATTCTCATCGGTAGTCACAAGACTTACATCTCAATGAAGAGAATAAACAACCTAAGTAAAATATTAGTGACCAACTTACCAAGCTAAGTGTGTTGAATAAAAACCAACATAGATGACACCTAGATGATCATGGATGATTGCTAGATGATGTTTGATGCACTTGGATATGTGTTTGAGTAATCAAAGGAAAGTTCTTTAGTGATTTTTTCTCTTTGGAAAAATGCTAATTCAAAAATATGATTTGGACTCTCTTTAAAGCTGACCTAAAGTCAAAGTAGCATATATATAGGGTGACAAAATGATGCTACGATGTTTTGATAAGTTTTTTAAAAAATTTCCTTAACCGCCTTACACCTACTTTACATAGGGCGGTTGTAAGGCAGTTCACCTGGGAAATGAAGAATATGTTCTTCATGACCACTCTATGCATAGGGAGGAAATCAGGCGAAATGGAGACGGTTGCTCTCGGGATTTTAAGAGCCGCCCTACACCCGCTCTACATAGGGCGGTTTACAGGTGATTAAAAAATCGACCAGTGGCTAAAATCGACCAGTGGCACCGTCTTAAAGAGAAATTTTATTATAACCGCCTTACGGGCGCTGTACGTAGGGCGCCTGAAGGGCAGTTGTACAACACCCCCTACGACTTAGATGCATCTTAAAGCCTAATCATTTCATGGCAATTGATACACAAGATGCAATCAAATTAAACATGCAAGAAGAGAGATAAATGAACATTAATGCACACATAATAAAGACACACAACATACAAGAATAAGAGTTATGCATGTGTTGTAAGTGTGTGCAACTACATCTCTTAAAAGCAAGTAAGCACTTAGAAATTTACCTTTGGTGCTTCTTCTCTTGAGGTCTTGAGAGGGCCTTGGTTGTGCAAAACACCAATCATCACAAGCCTAAGCTACCCTTACATCAACCTCAAATGTGGTTTGTCCATGAAATAAGCCAATCAATTTACGAGACCTTACAATATACAACAAGATACTATCGAATTGGTGCACTACGAAGTTTCAAAGCATAAAAAATATTAATTATCGATTAAGAATCAATAGTATCAGCAAGTTCCCTCTCAATGTAGATGACCAAACAATTCACAAGAAAATGTCATCCATCCTGTTACGAAGTGATGTTTTTGTAGAACTGTAAATGAATGCAAATTCAAAATCATTTTTGAAAACAAAAACAAAAAACAATAGTTTTTGATAATATCGGACATCCTTTTAGTTTTTTTTTTTTTTTTAAATTTTTCTTCTCTTTTATAACGTTATTTTCCCTTAAGAAGGTTACATTAGAGTACAACACCTAAATCTCAATCATAAAATACAATACTTAAATATTAATCATAAAATACAAAGCCTAAAATAAAATTCATTATAAGTAAATAAATAATTTTTTTAAAAAAGATTAAAGTTAAAGGAAATTACCTTCAAATTGTGACTTGTGATTTGATAGATTCAAGAGAAGAGAGAAGTAGAAAGAAGTTAGGGTTTGAGATTTGGGAAAATGAAAAAAAGAAAGAAAAAGTGAGGTGTGGTCAAATGGCTGTTGCTGAAATCAGGGAGAGTGATTTGGGAAAGTGAAAAAAAAAAAAAAGGTTTTTGGGCACTTGGACTTTATTTATTATGTTTAGGCTATTGGGCTTTTTGTTTTAAGTTGAAGATAATATGTTAAATGGGTTGACAAGAATTATTTAATTTGGGTTTTAATTTATTTATTTTTTAAATAAACCCAAACTTAACATTTTTTTTTCAAAAAACTTGGGTGGGCTACAGCCCACCCTAGCCCTTGAAAGGCTCTGCCACTGACAACACAAGACGAGAAGAGGTTTTTTTTTTTTTTCTTTGTGTGGTGAAATTCCTACAAGGTTATACTAAACAATCTAGAGAGGGGGTGAATAGGTTGACACTCTATTTTTAAAACTCTTTCGTGACTTTTGTCAAAACCTTGGTTAGCATACAAATTAACCCTTAACATGATTGTTATGAGAAAACAATTAACATAATGCTAAATTCACCACCCTTAGTCTACAAAACATATAGAAAAAAATAATGTATCTCATATATAAGTATATTCAATGCAAAGCAAATTCCACAAGTTGTTCTTTAGATATTATAATATAAATTCACTAAGTAAAACCTTACAACTTGATATAGAATATCACAAGATACAATGTTCAAACACTACAAAGATACAAAAGACAAATGTTGATTAAACAAAGAATGTGTTCATCTTTTCTTTACAAGAATCTTGTTTACAAAGATATGAAGAAATGAAGATCTAAACAAGATACAATCAAACATATACACAAATATTAGAGAGATAGAGATGGAGACATTTGACACATTAATTTTACATGGTAAAACCTCCGTAAAGGAAATATCCACAGGTTGAATCCTCAATCACCGAAAAAATATCTTTCACTAGTTAGATAAAAGTACACCCTAAAAAGTTACCAAATCACATGACTCACTCTCTATTGGATATCCCTCCTACATGTTCCTACTAGAGAGAGACTTGCCTACTTTCTAACCGAGACACATCACATGCCTCTAGAATGTATCCTTGCTTGATTAACTGAAGTCTCGCACTTCTAGCTAAGACTTCCTTGCTTGTCTAACCAGAGCCTCACACTCATAGACAAGTCTTCCTTGCTTGACTAACTGAGCCTCACACTCCTAGACAAGACTTCTCGCTTAACTAACCAAGACACATCCCATGCTTCTAGTTACGTTTCCTTGCTCAAATTGAAGAATCACTCTAACATAAGACTTCCACCTTTTGCAAGGCAAATGATACAAACACATGCAACATAAAATATATGATCTGTAAGGAAAAATAATAAATAAAAGTGGTAAACGCAGCGGAAGCGATACTAAAAACGATTTAGTGACTTTTAAAATTTTTCCTTTATGAACCTTAAACCCTTTTAATCAATAAACATGCATATATGTTAACAAAAGTAAATTACCTTTTGTCGCGTGATCCGATTGACTTACGTCGATGGTAATCCGCAAGACCTTCAATCCGAGCACAAACGTGGATCACCTAGGAGCGTGGTCTCCCTTTTCTTTGAATTGCAAAACTGTGAATGGACCAAACAAAAAAAACTTTCTTTTCTTTGTTAGTCACAAAAACAATCAAAAGAATGTCAAAAATTATTCCGGTCACTTTTGAGTTCTCAATCTAATGATCGAAACTCGCGTGAACCTAGATCGATATCGTATACACAAGCTTATTGATGATTAAGCAATAGTATACTATCAAAGAATAATTTCACACTCTCTTTTGTCTTTTTAGAATAAAAACTCTCTCTTGGAATTAAGAAGAAGAAGAAAGAAATAAAAAACTCAAGCACCATCGATTGTGGTGGCCGAACCCTATAAGAACACATATATAGGTTGGCCGAATTTTTTCTTCTTTTTCCTTTAGGGTTGCCGAATTCTATGTAGTCTAAGATTAGGGTTGGCCGAATTCTATAATGTCACTTATATAGGGTGACTTAAATTCAACCCTAATTCTTTCAACTTAATAGACTTCAAACCCTAATCGAACACCTTGATTTTTATTCTTTTATTTTGACTAAATAAAAAGACTCCTTCTTTGATTAAATAAATAAAACTAATTTATTTATTTCCTTGTCAAACAAGTCTTTTACTTTTAGGAAAGATTTGTTTCTTTAATTAAACAATTAATCAATAAATTAATTAATTCTTATTTAATTAAAACAAATGAAACAAAATAATATTTTAGGTTAAAATTTTAACCTTGCCGCCCCACTTGATTAAGATTGGGCCTAACATTATTTTCTTATTTCATTTAATCCATTGGACTTTAAATAAAAAGCCCACATGTGAACCAGACCCATTCTTACTAAAAGAAACAAGCCCACATGTCTTTCATTAATATATTAATATAATTGAGCAGCCCATTACTTAAATAATGTGCAAATTATATTCTTAATATATTAAATGCAATTCTAGATGGACCCTTAAATTGGTCCGGTAGAATATATCAAGTGATCCATGCAAGTCCGTGTGGATTGGGGATCTTGGCGGGCCATCTAAATTTAAGCTTCAATAGACATAACCTAATCACAATCAACAAATAATTCACTTAGGTCCGATCCATTAATTTTAACTCATTCCACTAAAGAGCTAAAACTGAACTCTTAAATAAAGATAGAAAAGGAAGATGCTCCTCATTCATACCCTAGACAATCATATTGGAGATAGTGTATCCTCGTGATTAATATCAGTAATCGCCAAGAGTTCATAGACCGCCTATAACTCTCCAAGTTACCATATTTACTCATATGACCACGTTTTGAACTTGGATATTTTGACTTGTCCAGAAGCCATGTTTTCAATAGACACTATTGAAAACTTAACGTTGAGATTTAATATCCAATTACCTCAAAACATCCATATGATGATATTATACTCTCATTTAATTAAATGGAGCCACGATGTCCATATCTATAAATGAAGTCCTCTATCGATTAACAAATGAATATCACCAAACTATCGAGGATAGACTATGCGATATAATCGTACTCATTGATAACTCAAATGATATCACTTGCAACCATAAGTCCATCATTTATCTCAGGATTAAGATAGACTCTCCGATTGTCCTGATAATGAAAAGACTATTATCTATTGACGGTTCTAGATAAAGCTTTTCATTGTGATCCAGTTCAATGCACCCAGTGCACTAGATCCTTTTGCTCGAAGACACTCCGATGATTTTAGACTCATCATATCTCATTTGATCCCACTCAAATGCTAGCAAAATAATTCGACAACTTTAACAAGATAAAGGTGCCCAACCTTTAACTTAAGTTGTGAACATTATTCAAGACTAACTAAAGAATTGTGTCTACCACATACATATCCAGATGTACGAACAATTCTTCTTTTCCCATAGTCTTTAGACCTTATGATTATTTACTTTGACAATTATAATATAAACTATAAATGCTATACGATTTGTTAAACCAGAAATCTCTTTATTAATATGAAAAAGATTGTTAATTACAACATTACACTCTTGCTATTGAGCATAATCCTAACAATCTCCCACTTGCGCTATAGCAAATGTGTCATATCTCTCAAGCCCATATTCTCTAGATGCCCATCGAAACTCTTCTGAGGTAGAGCCTTTGTGAAGGGATCCGCTAGATTTTCTGCTGACGCGATTTTGGTAATCGTCACGTCACCTCTTTGAACAATCTCCCTTAAAAGATGATACTTTCTTTCAATGTGTTTACCTCTCTTGTGACTTCTTGGTTCTTTCGAATTAGCCACTGCTCCACTGTTGTCACAGTAGATAGTGATCTGCTTATTCGCACTAGGAACCACTTCTAAGTCAATCAAGAATTGGCGGAGCCAAACAGCCTCTTTGGCAGCTTCGCATGCAGCAACATACTCAGCTTCCATGGTGGAATCAGCAATACAAGATTGCTTGATACTCCTCCATATAACTGCTCCTCCTCCAATAGTAAACACAGCCCCTGATGTGGATTTTCTGGAGTCAGAATCTGATTGGAAATCAGAATCTGTATACCCAACGGGAACCAAATCCCCTCCAGAGTATACAAGCATATTATCTCTCGTTCTCTTGAGATACTTGAAAATATGCTTGACTGCCGTCCAGTGATCAGGACCAGGTTTCGATTGAAACCTGCTAACTATGCCAACAGCAAAACAAATATCTGGTCTAGTACAGAGCATTGCATACATGAGACTTCCAACTGCCGAGGCATATGGAACTCTACTCATGAATTGCTCTTCATGCTCATTCTTAGGAACTTGTTCCTTAGAAAGCTTGATTCCATGTTTGAAAGGTAACATACCTTTCTTGGAATCCTGCATGGAAAACCTAGACAAGATTTTGTCTATGTATGAAGCTTGGGATAATGCAATCGTTCTATTCTTTCTATCCCTTATTACTTGGATACCTAGAATAAAACTTGCTTCTCCTAAGTCCTTCATATCAAATTGTTTTGCTAACCATTCTTTTACTGATGTCAATACACCTACATCGTTTCCAATGAGTAGTATATCATCAACATAAAGAATCAGGAAAACCAACTTGTCGCCTTTAATCCTTTTGTATACACAAGGTTCGTCAGGATTCTGAATAAATCCAAAACCTTTGACAGCTTGATCAAACCTTATGTTCCAGGATCTGGATGCTTGCTTTAATCCATATATGGATTTCTGCAACTTGCATACCTTATCCACTTGGCCCTTTTCAATGAATCCCTCTGGTTGCATCATGTAGATGCTTTCGTCAAGACTTCCATTTAGGAAAGCTGTCTTGACGTCCATTTGCCAAATCTCTAAATCTAAAGATGCTGCAATGGATAAGAGTATCCTAATGGATTTAAGCATGGCCACAGGAGAGAAGGTTTCCTCGTAATCGATACCTTCTTTCTGTGTATACCCTTTAGCTACCAATCTAGCTTTAAAGGTTTCCACCTTTCCATCCATACCTCTTTTCCTCTTGTATACCCACTTGCACCCAATGGGTTTTATCCCTTTAGGCAAGTCTACAAGGGACCAGACTTTGTTATCGAACATAGATTCAATCTCGGATTGCATTGCCTTTTGCCAATGGCGACTATCAACATCCTCCATAGCTTCCTTGTACGTATAGGGATCATCGTCGTCCGGGAGATTCTCCACTGATTCTCCCAGACCGATGTATCTTTCGGGTTGTGTTCTAACCCTCCCACTACGACGAGGAATGGTAGGTTGTTGATCTTGTGTTGGATCGGAACTTACAATTGGGTTAGTTTGTGTAACCTCTCGTGGAATTGTATCTTCTGACATCTTATTCAGGACAATTCTACTTCTAGGCACAAAATCATTCATATAGTCCTTTTCCAGAAATTTAGCATTTGTCGAAACAAATACTTTAAGATCTGAAGGACTATAGAAATAATATCCTTTAGTTTCTTTTGGATACCCTACAAATATACATGTTTCTGAACGGGACTCCATCTTTTCTGTCTTTCCTTTTAACACATGCGCAGGACAACCAAATATCCTTAAGTGTTGTAAACTAGGCTTGCGCCCAGTCCACAACTCATGCGGT
Organism: Acer negundo; assembly: GCA_035582765.1. Lineage (NCBI taxonomy): Eukaryota > Viridiplantae > Streptophyta > Magnoliopsida > Sapindales > Sapindaceae > Acer > Acer negundo. The sequence continues at coordinate 3,734,573 of CM069238.1, forward strand.
GTTTTAGGAACAGACTTAGATGGTACATCGTTTAGAATGTATATAGCAGTTTGTAAAGCATATCCCCAAAAAGAAATAGGAAGCGTTGAATAAGTCAACATAGACCTAACCATATCCAAAAGGGTTATATTTCTCCTTTCTGCTACCCCATTCTGTTGAGGTGTACCTGGTGCAGAAAACTGAGAAACTATCCCATTATCAATAAGATATTGCTGAAACTCACCAGATAGATATTCTCCACCACGATCAGATCTCAAGATTTTTATGTGTTTCTCAAGCTGATTTTCCACTTCAGCTTTGAATGCTTTGAACATGTCAAAAGCATCCGACTTATGTCTCATGAGATACACATAACCAAATCTCGAGTAATCATCCGTGAAGGTGATGAAGTACTCATATCCACCTCTAGCTTGAATGCTCATAGGTCCACATACATCAGTGTGTATCAATCCTAAACATTCAGTGGCTCTTGCACCTTTGGCAGAGAACGTCCTTTTGGTCATTTTACCTTCCAAACAAGACTCACAAGTTGGTAGATCATCAACCATTAAGTCATTCAAAGGTCCGTCACATACCAATCTTTTAATCCTATTAAGGTTAATATGACCTAAGCGTAAATGCCAAAGGTAGGTTTCATATGTTGATAATTTTACTCTTTTATGATTAGGTTCCGTTATTTCTGTGTCTAACGAGTGAGAGATATTTCTATGCAAAAAGTATAGACCGTTTTCCAATGTACCTTGGCAAATAATTTTGTCATTCTTACTAATAATAAAAACTTTATTGAAAGTAACCGAATATCCAAATTTATTCAAACAAGAAACTGAAATTAAATTCTTCTTGAATTGAGGTACATAATAAACGTCTATTAAATCTAAATGCCTTCTAGAATCCAAATAAACTCTAATATCTCCCACTGCACTTGCAGACACTAACGTTCCATTGCCCAAGCGCAAATTGATTTCATTCTTACTCAGCTTTCTCCTTTCTTGAAACCCCTGCGGATTACCATCGACGTAAGTCAATCGGATCACGCGACAAAAGGTATTCTACTTTTTGTTATTGTATATGTATGTTTAATTAATTAAAGGGTTTAAAGTTCATAAAGGAAAATTTTTAAAAAGTCACTAAATCTAATTTTTAGTATCGCTTCCGCTGCGTGTACTTCTTTGGTATTTTTCCCAACAATGGTGACATGGCAACAGCTAGTTGGTCCATTTTTCCCTCTCTTGAATTCTTTTAAAAGTTCTCTATTCCCTTGCATTTCATCTAAGAAGAAAATTGAAAAAGAAAGAGTGCAGAATTTCTTCATGAATTTTTGATTTCTTATTTTGATCATAACTCTCTCATACGAACTCGAAACTAAGTGATCTAAAAACCAAAATTGTTGGTCTTGAAGAGAGATACAAACCCTAGGAATTTTAGAGTCATTTGAGTTCGTGATTCTTCGCAGTTTGCAGATTTCAGTCTGAGCTTCAATATTTGTATATGAAACATCTTCAACTTACTTTCTATTTGATCATCTCTTTTAATCTTTCTAATTGATAGATGAAATGTGTTAAGAATGATGTTTGTTCATACTCTAGGGTTGTTTGATCAATTGTTAATGTAGTTTTAGCTTTGTGATTTCTCTTGAACATATATTAGCTAAACTTGATTGATCTTGAAATTGATTCTAGAAATATTATATATGATGTGCCTCATGATTTTTTCTAGGTTTAATTTCATTATCTAAGAACTAAGATTTTTGTGTGATATATTGAATATTCTAATTCTTGTTCTTATTAATTTACATGCTTTGATTTCTAGATCGTTTTGTGATTGTGTTTTGATAATATATTCTAGATCATCACTAAGCATGTACATAGAGCTTGATTGATCATCTTGTTTTATTTGATTGTGTTTGCATCATTTGCATCACTTAGATCATTGCCTTGTGGAAAGGTTGAAGTCTCTTGTTAAAATGAGTGAAGCTTTAATTTGAGCAAGAAGACTTGGAAAGGAAAGTGTTCCGGATAGTCAAGCAAAAGTCTTAGCTAGAAGTGTGATACTCCCGATGGTTGAGCTGGGGAAACTTGACTAGGATCCTTGTGATCTAGATAGCTAAGCAAGGAAATTTTCCTAGAGGCTTGAGAGTCTTAGATAGAGAGTTGCTTTCTAGAGGTGTAGGACACACCTTTGATAGGGAGTAGGCTAGGTGGTTCACTAGGCCTTTAGGGTAGACTATGAGTTGATAGCTTATGGTGGATATCATTTGTTGATGGACTTGAGTGTGTAAGTCTTTTTCATATAGTGGATTGCTTTGCCAGTGGTTGTGGTTATCAACCTGTGGATGTTTCCTCTTTGAGGTTTTACCATATAAAAATACTTGTGTCTATTTTCATTTTACTTTTCATTATATTCCATATCATGTATTGATTGTATCTCTTGTATATTGATTTTCACATATATTGACTCATATTATACAATTGTTAAATCATATCAAGTGTACATTTAATTCTTGTAATCTGCATATTTTGAAGTTGAAAGAAATTAGGACTATACCTATTCACACCCCCCCCCCCCTTCTAGGTATATATTACACTATATTGCTTAAGGGAATTTCATAACCCGCTCCATGGGTTAGGAAACTCTATGATAAATAAGACATCATTTGAGATATTAATAAAGGTGTTAGGACTAGGCGTCAAATAGCTAATCTCATTAGCTATACATGCTACACCTCTCAAATAGAACCCAAAAAGGTTGATGAGGCCTTGAATAATGAATTTTGGGTTCTTACCATGCAAGAAAAGCTAAACCAATTCAAAAGGAATGAGGTTTGGACTCTAGTTCCTAGGCCTAAGAACACTAATGTGATAGGAACCAAGTGGATCTATAGGAACAAATTCGATGAGGATGGCAACATAGGGCGTAACAAGGCTAGACTTAATGCACGAGGGTACTCTCAAATTGAGGATAGTGACTTTGAGGAGACATTTGCTCCCGTTGCTTGTTTAGAGTCTATTAGGCTTCTCTTGTCCATTTTTTTTGTACACAAGTTCAAATTGCACCAAATGGATGTCAAGAGTGCCTTCCTCAATGGCTTATTGCAAGAGGAAGTGTTTGTTGAACAACCCAAGGGGTTTGTGGATGCTTACCACCTCAACCATGTCTATCGCCTCAAGAAGGCTCTGTATGGGTTGAAACAAGCATCAAGGGTTTGGTATGAGCGCCTCACTCAATTTCTTGTTGACAATGACTACACAAGGGGTAGTGTTGATAAGATCTTGTTCATCAAGAGAAACAAAGATGAGTTATTTATAGCTCAAATCTATGTTGATGACATTGTACTTAGCTCCACCAACAACACCAAAGTGCAACAATTTGTTGAAGTTATATCTCATGAATTTGAGATGAGTCTTGTTAGTGAGCTAAGTTACTTTCTAGGATTACAATTTAGGCAATTAAATGATGGGATTTTTATAACCCAAGCTAAATATGCTAAAAACCTACTAAATAAGTTTTGTCTTGAAAATGTCAAACATTATGATACATCCATGAGTACCACTTTGAAACTAAGCAAATATGCTAGTGGAAAAAGTGTGGAACAAACTTTATATCGGGGCATGATAGGTAGCATACTCTATTTGACCGCAAGTAGGCCCGATATATCTTTTAGTGTGGGTGTATGTGCTAGGTACCGATCAGATCCTAAGGAGTCCCATCTCTCTTCCATTAAGAGAATCATTCTATATGTGAATGGGACATCTAACTACGGGATTTGGTACTCGTTTGACACTAATGCTAGTTTAGTTGGCTTTAGTGATGCGGATTAGGCAGGAAATTACGATGATAGGAAGAGCACATTAGGCGGTTGCTTCTTTCTAGGCAACAACTTGGTATCTTGGTTTTACAAGAAGAAAAACTCGATTTCCTTGTCCACGGCAGAGGCTGAGTACATAGCCGCGAGGAGTGGATGCACACAACTTCTATGGATGAAGCAAATGCTAGTCGACTATGAATTCAACCAAGGTACTCTCACTCTCTTTTGTGATAATATGAGTACTATTAATATTTCCAAGAATCTGATACAACACTCTAGGACTAAGCATATTGACATTTGTCATCACTTCATTAGAGAGCTTGTTGAAAATAAATGCATAGTGCTTGAACATGTAGGTACTAATGATCAACTAACGGATTTATTTTCAAAACCCTTATATGCATCAAGGTTTAAAACCCTTAGTAGATCTATTGGGATATGTCTCGTGGAGTGATGTGTTTTGGTAATTGACCCCATTTGGGGAACTCAAGCAAAGAGAGCAATTGCACATTTGTTGAATGCAAAAATTTGAAAATTTTTAATGTTTTTTATTAATTGCTTGAGTATCTTGGTTGCACATATGTATATATGCTTTTATCTCAATATGTCTGAACCATGCTTTGAATGCAATCCATGTCATATTTATGTTCAAACATGCATTTTTGGACTAGGAGATTCTCTTAGGAAGTACTTATTGAATGACCTATAATGATCTCTATGACATGATGATTCTTAATGACATGCTTAAAATGTGAAAAGCATGAAATTCAAATGACATGCTCAAATGAAAAAGCATGAATTGATGATTGCAATTCTTAAATGCAAAACAATGTGTGAAAAGCTTATGAGACTCAAAATAAATAAAGGATCTTGTATCCGTTCTAATGATTTTAAAATTCAAATGTCTCTCTTTCTTTATTTGTTGAACATGTCTACTATCATACGAATATCTTATCCAGAAAAACTAAATAGGGTGCAAAGTTGCTCATAACATGTTTTGCTTTTAAAGTTGGATATAATTTTCTAAACTTGAAATCAATAAATTCTCTGTATCCTTGCTTTAATTCATGACAAATGGTGATATTGGTTTGAATTCCTATAGGAAACATTTTTCATTTGCTTTGCCAAATACCATTGATTTTTGGACTTGAATGCAATATGTCTTGCATACAAAGCATTTTTATCACACATTTTCTATGAAAATAAATCTCCTTGTATCTCTCAATTTAATTGAGTTGCATAAAGTGTCTTATATTATTATGCAAATGAATTATATGCTATTATCTCTCTTTGCTTCAAGTGACCCGTTAGGGGATACTCCTTTGCTTATCTAATGACAAAAATGGAGAGTAGTTTGTACAAAGGGGGAGAATGCTTATTGTGCTAATTGTAGTAGCAAATTTACAAGTTAGGGAGAATACACATTGAGGGGGAGTAACCCTTTGAAGGGGAGCATTGCATTACACATACATTGCATGATGATTGTGCTTAAATTCTTAAATGCAAATGCTTGTTTATGTTCTCACTTGATTAATCTCACATTTTCTTGTATTGGATTGTTTAGAAACTTTGTTTTGAAGGTTTGATGTTCTACAAGAGATTGAAGTCTTGAAGATTTTATTTTTAGATATCTCTTTGTAATGTAGAATATCATTGTAGACCCACGGTTTCTTTTTTGTTGTGAGGAATCAATGTGAGTAGTGGTTTTGTCACGAAATAGCCAAAGGGGGGAGGGGGGGTTGTAAGGTTCCCATTTATTGATTGGCTTATTTCGTGTAAAAACCACAAATTGGGGTTGATGTAAGGGCAGTGAAGGTGGGATAGGTGATCAAGCTAAAAGGCCCTCTCAAGACCTCAAGATTGACAAGCACCCCAAAGGTATATCTTTAGTGCTTATTTTTCTTTGAAGAGATTTAGTTACACACACTCACTTGCCATGATTGCATACATGTTCATTGCTATTGTGCATTATTTTCACTTCCACACTTGCACTACTTTGTTGTATTTTGTATGTGTGGTTGTCTGTTTAAATCCTCCATGCTTTTCCTCATTGAGCTTATTTTTTAGAAGTTGTCTTCCAGGAGGATTCGGGAATAGAGTTGCATATTTTTGACCAAGTCAAACATACGCCCTAGTTCTACGGCCAGTGATCGCAGAACATGGCGCAGAAATGAGGTGTCAAAATACCTGACACTTCTATGCCCTTGGATTCTATGGCCGGTGACTGCAGAACAAGGCACAAAATTGAAGTGTCAAAATACCTGACACTTCTGCACCCTTGGGTTTTGCGATTAGGGACTGCAAAACAAGGGCGCAGAAAAGGGACCAGAGCATCAGGTCCAAATCTGTGCCCTCAATTCTGTAGCCCGTGATCGCAGAAAAAGACGCATAATTGACCCGATAAGTTGGGGCAATTTTGTATTTTCACTCTAATTTATTTGGTCCTCTATAAATACATCACTTTCTCTTAGTCTAGGTGTGACTCTTTAATCATCAAGAACCCTAAATTTAAAAGAGAGATTTTTGAGAGAAAAAGCAATCAAGATTGCTCATTTAATCACTCAAACCCATTTTCACATGCATTACAATATTATCTAAGCATTTTCTAGCATAGTTAGGATGCTTACTTGCATGGGTCTTGCTCAGCACATATCCCTTGGTATGTTCTCCACTATTATCATACATAATTAGTGCTTTATTTATCAAGGCATTTCTTAGATTACTTGCCTGTTCTTAGATTAAATTCTAATATTCAAGATAGAGATTGTTGTATTGATTTGATTGAGTGTTGTCATGTGATAGCTATCTAGGTTTGCTTAATCTATGATTAGCTAAGCTTTATGACATGTCATTTAGCTATTGATATCTAAGATTGAATTAATTGTTATATTCATCATCCTAGATAAACATCTAAGGTTACCTAGCTTTATTTTCACTTTGGATATCATCATATATTCACTTAGGTTTTATTATCTCTTCATTGAGAAGTGAGTCTTGTGTTGCTTCTAGGAGTAGGTAGCTTAAATCACAAGCAATTGAACTAAGTTCACTTATACTGGGATTAGGTAGTGGTAGTGAGTTACATACCAGGATTATGTTATAATCATTTATCATTAGTGGATTCAAGGTTCAAGTGTGGTGCACTTACTAGCCCGTGGTTTTTCCCATAAGGGTTTCCACGTAAATATCTTGTGTCATTTACGATTCCGCACTTTATACATTTGATATATTATTATGACTAGTTAGGGGTATTTTCGTTAATTTGACTACTAATGAAAATTGGGTAAAATCGGATAAAATCTATTCACCAACCCTCTAGATTAATATTAGGCATACCAAACTTTCACTGCTTATTTAAGCTTATGTTTGGGAGTGGCTTAAACCGCTTTCTTCTAACCTCCACACTTCAAAAACTTTATCGATTCTTCAAACTCCAAACCTAGATTTCCAAATCTTCAATCACAGATTTTTTCTGAGCTCTTCTTCTTCCTTTATCTGGTTTACGTATCCCCATTTTTCTTGTTTTCTTTCTTTCAACGACTCACTGAAGCCCAAACTTCTTTAACCCAAATTTCCTTTATTTGGTTTCTTTGATTTTCTGATTCTTTTTTTTATGGTTTTCATCCTGTGGTTCATTAGATTTATCCAGCACAGTTATCTCTTTGAGGTTAGTTCTCATGGATCTCGTAGCTAGGCACCGTCTTTTTGTTACTGCGATGGCTGCTATTGAGCGCGATGAAACTTTTTACAAATCAACCCCATTTTTTGAATGTTGATATCTTGGGGCTTGGTCGTAAAGTTCCTTCTACCCCCGATTCATATGAGGTTCCTCAGTTTGGGGTCCAATTTGATCCTCATGTTTCTGCTCACAGCGATATCCGTTCTTAGAAGAGAATGGGGAAACACGATAGCAAGCGCTAAGTATTTAAAGATGCTTATTCCTGCGAGAATATGATTAGGGCTCAGCGGGTAGTCAATGATGACATGGGGGAAGAACACAGGGCGGCTCGCATTGTTTTTTCCGCCGAGCAGGTATGTGCTTATGACGCCAAGCCAAATGTGGTCGATAAGTATAAGCGTAGATTTCATTTAGCTGAAGATCTCATTTCGCTAGAATCTGCCAAAGTTAGTGCCGCGTGGAATCCCCCACTAGGTATGGTGTCGATTTATAGGGCAATGCTTAGTTGTGGGGTCACTCTTCCTCTTCAGCCTTTCATCACTCTATTTTTGGTTGAGGCTAAAATCACTCCCGTTCAATTGGCCCCGAACATTTACCGGATTCTGATGTGCATATGGCACATGGGGCACAGGATAAACTTGCCTGCCTCAACTCCTCATGAGATCAGACATTTCTATACACTGAGGCAGTTGGGTCAGATTGGGACCTACTTTCTTCTTTCCACCAAGCCCGACCCACTGGATCCCAAAGGGTGTGAAGGTTTCGGGAGATGTTGATGTGGCCACTAATGACAAGATAAAGGGTTTTGTATAGGGCTTCCTTTCATCTAACAAATTCTAGAAGAACAACTGGTTCTTCGTCGATAGAGGCTGGGGTCGATCGATCGATTTTGACCTCAATAGAGTTCGGGTGACGCGCAAGGTCCCCTGGTATTTTTGTTTGCCAGAGACTTGGAACCGAATGACTCTTACCTAAACCGATAATGAATGAACCAATTTGGCTAGGGCGACCGTGCGTCCTTTAGAAAAGAGGGGCAAGCCCTATCTTTTTAATGAGGAGAAGATGATTAAGGCTCGCCTCTTCCCTTGAATTTCTTTTGCTTGCAAACATCGTGAGTCTTCTTTGTTTAGCTTTTTCTGTTTGTTGATTTTTGACCTGAGTTAACTACACGTTTTAACATAACCTTTTATTTAGTGTTTGATGTAGATATTGTCTGCGACACATAAGCCCACCGAATGAAGGCTATTGGGGAGACTAGTCGTAGGGAAGTAGCTCATCAACAGGATGCTGGAGTTGCTCCTCCACAAGAGGAATCAGACGAGAGCACTTCTGAAGATACTCCTGAGCAAGAAAATACCATGGGTGTGCCCGAATACATGCCTTAGAAGACTTGAGGCCATAATGGGGAGCCAAGCGTGGCAAGAGAGTTGAATGAGCCGAGTGGCCTTGCTACAGATGAGGCAGCTGTCGAGATAGACGAGTAGAAGAGTTCTACTAGTGCCAAAGGAAAAAAGAGGTTAATGAGCCTTCTAGTCCTGCTACGATTGTTCCTCCAGAAACCTCTCCAACCCTTGGTACAGATGCAGACGAGGACGAGGTTGAGGTTGAGGATCCAGCGCTGATCTTGACACTCGCGGGCAACATTCTAGGAAGAGGAAAGCTTCATTTTCCCTTAGCCAACCTGTTCCAAAAGTCCCGCTAGTGGTGGAGTATATTGATTCCTCATTGGGCGGCGAGGATGTTAGTGATCAACCTGATGCTGAGGATAAGGTTGAGAAAAGAATAGACCATCCCTCCACTGAATTTAAAACAAATCGAGATACGAAGGGTTTATGCCCCGAGGGTCCCCCGGCATCCGGGTCACCTCAGAGGTCAGTTCATGAGAACCTCTTCATCTCTCCATACATTAATGCTGGAGGTCCAGAACTTTCTAGCGAATCTGGTTGTTAAGGGTCATGTTGTCCGGCCATACCTACATCGGCGAAGACCATTGAAGCCGCTTTAGGACTGGCACTGCTTTAAGTCGACTCCAAAATTTCTTCAACGATGTTGCTTATGTAAGTCAATCCTTCTTTGTTATATTTCATTTTTCCTTTATGCTTTTTCTTTTATTTATCCTTTGCCTTTTGGTTGTGTAGATGGTCACCAAGATGTCCAACGTTTTCCGGTCCAATGATGCTCAAGCAGATAGGATAAGGCGCTTGGAAGCGTAACCGAAGAAGAGCGAGGATAATCGTGCTCGAGTTGAGAGGGTTTGCCAGGAGAAGCTTGGGGCGAACCAGGAGTTCACGGATTGGTGCCTAGTAAGCCAGTTGGTGGCCTAGCAGAGGGCTTCCTTAGCCAAAGAAGAGGCTAATTCCCTTAAGGACTTGTTATCTGCCACTAAGGAATCGATGCTCCGGGTTGAGCAAAGAGTGGAGGAGGCTAAGTCATCCTATGAACGTAAAATTGAAGACTTAGAACGTCAGGCTCTAACCGTTGAGTCGTTGTCCAAGGAGGCTAGGTTGGAGTTGGAAATCCAAGGGGTTGATCATTTTAAAAGGTCTCCCACCTTTGACGCCTTGCTCCTTAGGGAGTTTCAGCGCGGTTTGGTCTCGGCTAGTGAATTCTTCAAAGTGAAGAATTGGGCGACTAATAAAGCCAGGCCAACTAGAACTTATCGATTATGAAACACGTGGACAAGTCCTTAGTGGCCCTTCGGATCCAAATGAAGGAGTGGTGAGCATACTGCCAAAGCAAGGGCAAAGTCCTCCACCCTATGCATCTAAAGGTTCCCACCGAGAGCGTTTTCTCTACCTTTCATGCGAGCCAAAAAGCTAGGATATATGGTGAAGAGCCCAACGTCGGACCAGTATATAGGAAAGACTACAACCCCTAGATGAACGACGAGATGGATGAGATAGTATAACCCTCCAATGAAAGCCTATTGAGTGAATACAAGATGGTGCATGATCCGTGCATCGTCGGTAATAGCTCTCAACCGCCAGTGTCAACTTAGTTTCTTTTTTTTTTTTTTTTCTTTTGATGTAGCCCGGATGAGTTTTCTTGGGTGTGTGTATATACACATTGTATAATCTGAAACATTTTTCCCCATATGGATGTTCACTTTTCTATTCCCTGAATAACTGTCCCGAGCGCTATGCCTGCTCATTTAAATAAATGCAAACAAAAGCAAGGGTAAAACGTGAATCTGTGCTGAATAAATATATTATTCTAGGCATTTTATATTTTTCTTTTCAATTCAAGTAATTATTACGCCAAGTATCGTTTTTGACTTGTAAGATTTTTTACTCGGACTGGACGTGTCACAACTGGGCCGAGTATCTTATTAACTGGCTGTTTTGGCTTTTGTTTGAATTGAGCGCATCATAACTTGAGCCGAGTATATTATTAACTAGGAGTTATATGTTTTGCAATTTTTCTCCCACCTATGTGTTACGCCAAGGCTCACCCCGACCATACAGTTTGGTCCTTGCACAAGTCACCTAGGTCATCTCTAGGTTTTGTCTGTTAAAAGGGTTTGCCGAATCGGTTGGGTTATGTATACCGACCAACACAGCTGCGCATCTCGCCAGACCTATTCCGACGGCGCCTAGAGCAGTTTTCTAGGTATACTAGTGCCTCGGGCTTGCCTTCTCGCTGGGTGATGCATTTGCATTGAACAACTAGACGGGCATGCTTTTTTAGCTTCTTCGCCCTTCGGACACTATCCACTCGCTCTTTGTGGTTTCATGGCGCCTGAGTTCTTATTTTTATGAGATCTTTTTGGGTCTCTTTACGACTGCATTTTCTTTGTATTTTCTTCTTTAAGACATCGGCTGACCTTTCTTGGGGAAGATTTCCACAAGGGATTTTAATGATTTTGCATAGCTAGACTGAACATTTGAATTTCAGTGAATTGTATTACTACATTTAGTATGAGCTAAATATCTAAAAAAGCTAAAAAAAAAAAAAAGGCTAAGAAAACACTAAAAGCTGATTTAAGCATCAAAAAAATAAAGGAAGGAACCCCTTATGGTTAGAATGTCTTCAAATATTGTGCGTTGCATGGTTGGGGTACCAAACCTCCACCGGGTTGGGCAATTATGTAGGCCTCATGCCCTGCTATACCGTTTATGATGTACGGTCCTTCCCATTTATAGACAAGAGATCTCGCCACCTTGTCCTTGGTGTTTGGGGACACCCTCCTTAATACTAGGTCTCTGAGTTAAAACTTACGCACGCAGACGTGGGAGTTGTAATACCATGCTGCTCTTTGCTGGTATGTTGTGTTTCTCACTTAGGATCTATCTCTGGCTTTTTCCAATTCATCCAAATTTTGTAATAGCATGATGATGTTGTGATTTGGGTCATATAGCCGAACCCTTGGTGAGGTAAAAGGTATTTCTGCTAGGAGGATGGCCTCAGTTTCGTATGCTAAGGAAAAGGACATTTCTCCCGTAGAGGTCCTTGCAGTTGTTCAATATGCCCATAGCACTTCGTGGAGTTTATCTACCTAGTTTCCTGTCTTTATGTCAAGCTTTGCCCTCAGAGTATGCTTGATTATTTTGTTCACTACCTCCGTCTCACCATTGGTTCGAGGATAGGCAGGCGAGGCATAGTAATTTGAGATCTTGTGTTATCTGCACATCTCCTTGAACTTTTTGTTGTCAAATTGGGTGCTATTGTCAGTAATGATGGTACTCGGGATCCCGAACCTGTAGAGTATGTTCTTCTTGACAAAGTTAGTGGTGTTTGCCTCGATGATGTACACGAGCGCTTTCGCTTCTACCCATTAGGTGAAATAATCCACTGCAACGATATCGTGCTTCGCTCCTCATTTTACTCATGTATACATTGGTCCTATAAGATCAGTGTCCCACATGGTGAATGGCTAAGGAGATATGAAGCTTCTAAACAGCTCTAGTGGTTACCGAATGTCCTTAAAGATTTTCTAGCCGGTTTCATAACTTTTCGCGAATCGATGAGCTTCGGCGAATAGGGTTGGCCAATAGAATCATTGCATGAGTATCTTGTGCGTGAGACTCTTACCCCTAGTGTGTTTTCCGCATACATCGTTGTGGACATCTTTTAAGATCTGCTCGGCTTTTTCACCTGTGATACATCTCTGTAATGCTTTTGAAAACCACTTCCTGTATAGTTCTCCATTGATGAGCGTGTATCAGGTCGATCTATACCTGATACGTTTTTCTTCCAAGGTGTCTTCTAGCAAAATATCTTCTTCCAAGTACCTCCTTAGTAGGGTTGTCCAATCTCTTGGATGTGGTCAGATTTATTCTATTATGAGTTCTTTTGGTTTAGCTGTGCTCGGCCTGGTCAGGTGTGCAACTGGTATTGTTTTGGATCTGATCCTGGTTGTTGCTGATGCTTGTTTCAACAAAGCATTTGCCTTCTCATTTTCCTCTTGTGGGATTTGAGTGAATTTGTATTCTTTTAAACGCCTTAGCAACTGTTTTGCCGCGTTTAAGTAAACTATAATGCACTCATCTCTTGTTTAGTACTTATCCAAGACCTAGTTAACCACAACTTGTGAATCACTAAAGATTTCTATTTCATCCGCTCCCAATGCTATGCACACCCTTAAGCCGGCCAACAAAGCTTCATACTCAGCTTGATTGTTGGTTGCTTTGAAATCGAACCTCATGGCACATTCTACAGCATCTCTTTCTAGGGTTGATATAACTATCCCTGCCCCGCTGCCATGGGTGTTTGACGATCCATATACATGTAGTTTCCATTGTAAATCCTTGTCTTGCTTTTCCCCCATCATTTTTCTTACTTCAATGTCTGGTTCGGTGAATTCGGCCATAAAATCTGCTACTGCCTGTCCTTTGAACGTTGCTTTCGGAGTGCAATTGATATCTAACTAGCTCAGCTCTATAGCCCACTTAGTCAACCGTCCGGATAATTCTGGTTTTTGTGGGATTTGTTTGAGTGAGCAGTCGATGTATACTTTTATTGTGTATGCCTGAAAATATGACCTAAGCTTCCTTTCTACCGTGACCAACGCGAGGGCCATTTTCTCTGCTGGTGAATATCTTGTTTCGGCAAGCAGTGGAGCTTTGCTTGTGTAATACATTGGTTTTTGCACTCCTTCCTCTAACCGAATCAGTATAGAACTGGTGGCTACTTCTGTGAGGGATAAGTACAGATATAGGGTTTCCCCGACTATTGGTTTTGAGAGAATCAATGCTCGTCTCAGGTATTCTTTCAATTTTTAAAAGCTTCTTCACATTCTTTACTCCATTCGAGCCATTTCCCCTTCTTGATTGCCTTAAAAAACATTTGTCCGTGGATTTTGATATGAATCAGTTAAGACATCCAGTTAGTCTTTGTACTTCTTTCAACGTCTTTGGCAAGATCATGCCCGCAAGGGCCTTGATTTTCTTGGGTTTACTTATGTTCCTCTTTGGTGAACTTGGAAACCTAAGAACCTCCCTGATGGCACGCCAAACACACATTTGTTCGGATTAAGCTTCATCTTATATTTCCTTAAGACGTTGAAGGTTTCTTTTTGGTTCAATATATGCTTTTCTACCGTAACACTTTTAGTCAGCATGTCATCAGCGTAGACTTCCATATTTCTTCCAATTTGCCTAGCAAATATCCTGTTTACTAACCTCTGATATGTTGTTCTAGCATTCTTTAAGCCGAAGGGCATTACCTTGTAACAATACAATCCCTTGTCTGTGGTAAACACCATTCTTTCTTCATCTGCTTTATTCATCAGGATTTGATTTTATCCTGAGTAAGCATCCATAAAACTGAGTATTTCATGGCCCGTAGTGGTGTCCACCAACTGGTCTATTTTCGACAAGGGGAAACCATCCTTTGGGCAGGCTTTGTTTAAATCTGTGAAGTCCACACACATTCTCCATTGATTATTCTTCTTCTTGACTAGTACCACATTGGCTACCCATTGTAGGTACTTGACTTCTCTTATTGATCCTGCGGCGAGTAGTTTTTCCACTTCTGTTTTAATGGCCGCACTTCTTTCTAGGTTAAATAACCACATTTTCTATACTACTGGTCAGAATTCTAGGTCAACGGCTAGGTAGTGCGATATCACTTTCGTGTCTATCCTTGGCATATCTTCAACTTTCGTGTCTATCCCAGGTATATCTTCATGGCTTAACGCAAACACATCCTTGTATTCCTTTAGTAAGCAAGCTAGGTTGGTTTTAATGCATTCCTGCTGTTAGGATTATGCTCAATAGCAAGAGTGTAATGTTGTAATTAACAATCTTTTTCATATTAATAAAGTGATTTCTGGTTTAACAAATCGTATAGCATTTATAGTTTGTATTATAATTGTCAAAGTAAATAATCATAAGGTCTAAAGACTATGGGAAAAGAAGAATTGTTCGTACATCTGGATATGTATGTGGTAGACACAATTCTTTAGTTAGTCTTGAATATTGTTCACAACTAAAGTTAAAGGTTGGGCACCTTTATCTTGTTAAAGTTGTAGAATTCTTTTGCTAGCATTTGAGTGGGATCAAATGAGATATGATGAGTCTAAAATCATCGGAGTGTCTTCGAGCAAAATGATCTAGTGCACTGGGTGCATTGAACTGGATCACAATGAAAAGCTTTATCTAGAACCGTCAATAGATAATAGTCTTTTCATTATCAGGACAATCGGAGAGTCTATCTTAATCCTGAGATAAATGATGGACCTATGGTTGCAAGTGATATCATTTGAGTTATCAATGAGTACGATTATATCGCATAGTCTATCCTCGATAGTTTGGTGATATTCATTTGTTAATCGATAGAGGACTTCATTTATAGATATGGACATCGTGGCTCCATTTAATTAAATGAGAGTATAATATCATCATATGGATGTTTTGAGGTAATTGGATATTAAATCTCAACGTTGAGTTTTCGATAGTGTCTATTGAAAACATGGCTTCTGGACAAGTCAAAATATCCAAGTTCAAAACGTGGTCATATGAGTAAATATGGTAACTTGGAGAGTTATAGGCGGTCTATGAACTCTTGGCGATTACTGATATTAATCACGAGGATACACTATCTCCAATATGATTGTCTAGGGTATGAATGAGGAGCATCTTCCTTTTCTATCTTTATTTAAGAGTTCAGTTTTAGCTCTTTAGTGGAATGAGTTAAAATTAATGGATCGGACCTAAGTGAATCATTTGTTGATTGTGATTAGGTTATGTCTATTGAAGCTTAAATTTAGATGGCCCGCCAAGATCCCCAATCCACACGGACTTGCATGGATCACTTGATATATTCTACCGGACCAATTTAAGGGTCCATCTAGAATTGCATTTAATATATTAAGAATATAATTTGCACATTATTTAAGTAATGGGCTGCTCAATTATATTAATATATTAATGAAAGACATGTGGGCTTGTTTCTTTTAGTAAGAATGGGTCTGGTTCACATGTGGGCTTTTTTATTTAAAGTCCAATGGATTAAATGAAATAGGAAAATAATATTAGGCCCATCTTATATATAAGTGGGGCGGCTAGGTTAAAGTTTTGACCTAAAAATATTATTTTGTTTCATTTGTTTTAATTAAATAAGAATTAATTGATTTATTGATTAATTGTTTAATTAAAGAAACAAATCTTTCCTAAAAGTAAAAGACTTGTTTGATAAGTAAATAAATAAATTAGTATTATTTATTTAATCAAATAAGGAGTCTTTTTTTTTTTTTGGTCAAATAAAAGAATAAAAATAAAAGAGTTGGATTAGGGTTTGAAGTCTATAAAGTTAAATAGAATTAGGGTTGAATTTTAGTCACCCTATATAAGTGACATGATGAAATTCGGCCAACCCTAATTAGATACTACATAGAATTCGGCAACCCTAAAGGAAAAAGAAGAAAAATTCGGCCAACCTATATATATGTTCTTATAGGGTTCGGCCACATCAATTAATTGGTGCTTGAGTTTTTATTTTCTTTCTTCTTCTTCTTAATTCTAAGAGAGTTTTTATTCTAGAAAGACAAAAAGGAGTGAAAAATTATTCTTTGATAGTATACAATTGTTTAAACATCAATAAGCTTGTGTATACGATATCGATCTAGGTTCACGCGAGTTTCGATCATAAGATTGTGAACTCAAAAGTGACCGGAATAATTTTGACATTCTTTTGATTGTTTTGTGACTAACAAAGAAAAGAAAGTATTTGTTTGGTCCATTCACAGGTTTGCAATTCAAAGGAAAGGGAGACCACGCTCCTAGGTGATCCACGTTCGTGTTCGGATTGAAGGTCTTGCGGATTACCATCGACGTAAGTCAATCGGATCACGCGACAAGAGGTAATTTACTTTTGTTGATATATATGCATGTTTATTGATTAAAAGGGTTTAAGGTTCATAAAGGAAAAATTTTAAAAGTCACTAAATTGTCTTTAGTATCGCTTCCGCTGCGTGTAACACTTTTATTTGTTTATTTTTCCCTACACATGCAAGTTTGCGCCCTTCCCTTACAACCCTTTGACCACACCTACTCTGTATTATGTTGGGAACTTCATCATCAGGGTGTAGGTGGCTGTTACTGCTTTTGCCTTGTTCAGGAATGGGTGGCCTAGCAAGGCATTGTAAGGCTAGTTCTCTGCATCTACGATCACAAAGTCGAGTAATACTGTTTTTTGGCAAAGGGCCTTTCCAATTTTGACTGGTAGCTTTACTCTACCCAAAGATCTTACTTCTACCCTGCCAAATCCTCAAAGTGGGGTATGAAAAGGTTGTAGGTCCTTCCTGTCTAGCCTTAGCAAGTTATATACTTTTGCTTTCAAAATGTCAACCGAGCTCCCATTGTCGATCAAGATTTGGTAGACCTCTTTATGGCCGACCCAACCACTTATGACTAGCGCATTGTTCCGCTTGACATCCACATCGTGTGAGTCGGTTTCAGTGAATATTATGGGTCCTAGCCCTTCTTAATTCTCTTCGGGTCGGGCCAGACTGAGTTTACGTCGAGGTCCCTCTTGGCTTCCATGGCTTCCCGGATTTCTTGGCTCCTCTCTTTATTACTCTTTCTATTTGCCGGACCGCCGAAGATGGTATTTATTACCCCCTCATCCTCAACCTTTTTTAGACTCAACTTTCTTCCTCGGTTATCTTGTCGGTAATCTCAATGTCCATCCATTTTTTCAGCCTTCTTCAAGATGATATCTTTCAAGTGTCCCTCTCGGATATGGGTCTCAATATGGTCTCTGAGTTGGAAACACTTGGAGGTTTCATGCACATTCTCCTTGTGGAACCGACAGTAATTTGTAGTGTCCCTCTGAGCAAAAATATGACTGCTTGAGAGGTTCCTTTGACGTGTTCTTTTCTTATAAGATTGCAAGCACGTCTTCCTAATTCTTCTTTAGCGGGGTATAGTTCCTGTACTTACCCAGAAACTTCTGATATGCTTGATCGGTTTTTGGGTCATAATTCCAATGTCCATCTTGTTCTTTTGCTTATCTTCTTTCTGATTCTGAGTTTTTGGAGCATTATCCTTTGCTTTAGGCCCTTCAGGTGGTCCCCCGTGTACAAAGTAGCCGTTTGTTGCAATTTCTTCTTCCTTGCGTACCCCACAGCCATGTCCATCATGTTTGTATAACTAGTTAGACGGGCTCTCCTTAGATCGAAAGATAGCTGGCCATTCTACAAGTTATTAATGAACGATGCGACAATAGCTTTGTCATTCGTGCTTCCAATTTCTAACACTTTCTTAATCGAATCTTCCCATGTACTTCTTGAGTGACTCATCTTTCCCTTGTTTGAGTTGGGACAAGTGAGCCACTGACTTCTTTCTATGTACATTCCTAAGGAATTGCCTTGTGAACCCCTTGCTTAACTCGTTGAAGTTGCTTATGCTCACCGATGGTAGTCTCCCGAGCCATCAAGAACCTAAATCCCCGAGTGTCTATGGTAAGTTAAGACATAGCAGGGCGTCATTGTTAATGTACTAGGCCATAACGCTTTTATATCTCCTAACGTGTTCTTTCGGGTCTGTGTCTTTTTTTAAACTATTCCATTTGTGGCATCCTAAACCTTTCTGAGAAGGGCATCTGTAGGATGCCATTGGTGAAAGGGCTACCAGTTTCATCATCCAACAGCTCATTGTGTCTGTAACGCCTAACTAGGGCATCCATTTGCCGCCGGTTGTTCTAAATTTCTCGGGTTAAACATTGTATGATTACGTACATGTCACCTTTTAGTTCTCCATTAGGATTGAAACTTTAACTGATGGTTAACCCCGTTCTTTGCTCCTCAAAATCCAGTTTTTGGGCTTCATGGTCTGGACCATGTAGCCGGATTGTTCCCCTTTGACTTTTACAACAATGGTGCCAGTCACTTTCCCCAAACAACGATGATCGATCTCTCTGGTGAGTATGCCTACTGGGTTGGTTTTGGCCTTGTTTCGCTTGATCGAAATCATACTCCTTGCAAGGGTTCTCATCCTCCTTGGGTTCTCTGTTGGCACGGGCCATTCTATCAGACTGGTCTGACGGGTTTCGACCTATCTTTAATGGTGAATCCGGTGTTGGGCCGACTACTATGGAACGTAACCTGCTTTGCTACCGGTCCGGTGAGGTTAAGCATTCTGTGGTGGAAAGGATAACCCTCTGTTTAGCCACATCGAACACAAGTTGTTGCAGAGACTCCCAAAATTGTTGGGCGATTTCCTCATTGGTAGGAGAGAACCACTGAATGCCGACCACGGCTGTCGATTGATTCTCGATCATCAGAGAGGCCTCTGTGATGTTGAGAATGGTGTCTCCCAACGCACCATGTGGTAATTCTTGATCGTGTTTAGAATCGTTGCCATTTCCTTTACCAACTATCGTTTCATAAGGGATCTCAAAGTTAAGTTCTGTGAGACCCCCCTTCTTCTAGCGCCAATTGCTGACGATGATTTCTCAACGATCAACCAGTCAACGGTTTAGGTTGGTTGGATCTGCAATTATAAGTGCAATAAAGAACGTAACAATGGAAAATAATAAAGATGGCAAGTTATGTGTTAAAACTCCGGTGATCGAGGAAACATCCATAGGTTGTTCCTTAGCAACTGAGTCAAATCCACTATTTTCATCAAGTAACGCACACTCTAGTCTCTCTTTTACTCTTTAAAATATTCTCTCTTTTCGCTGTGTTTTTCAGGTGTATGTATACATGGTACTGCCATGGTTTTTAGGTACCGCTAGGGTTTAATATCGTGGCGTACAAGCAAAGGATTACAGAGTTGGTTTTAGGATTATTTTCCTATTTGATATTATCCCACATTTAATGCCATTGAATTCGAATCTACTTTGGACTCTGATAGCCTGACGTTTAGGAGAGAAGATCTGTTTGTTTCCTTGTTGGACTCTTAGTAGCTGCACAGTAGCTGACATCAGTAGCTGACATGTGATTGCTTGTTACCGCTGTATACCTTGTAAGTGGTGGAGAAGACCCTTACTATGATCATTTATGTTTATGCCGAGTGGAGCTAAGTAGACAAAATCTTCTACTAAACCTACTCGGCTATATTTGGTGTTGCTAGCCTTGTCTGTTTCAATTAATACTGTGCAAGTGCTAAGTGGCTATACATATGGAAAACCAACATGTCCTTTCCGGCTGATTTTTGACTTTCTGCTTACGTGGCAAGATTGGTCCTTACTGCCTGATGACGTGTCTTTTGGGAAAATATTATGTACAACAAATACAATTCTTAATGGAAGAGCATTATCCAATTTTTATTTAAATAGTTAGGGTATTACGGACAGTGCAAAAGCAATAAGCTAACTTATCCAATAAACAACTTCCAAAAGCTATCCTTAACCAACTTCTCAAAACCTGATTATTGTAGGAGTAAATTGTAAAATAAGTTACTTTTGATAAGTTTACAAAACACTTATTTGCTTAAAACTTGAGAAATAAGTGATTATTTCTCAAATAAAAACAATCTCAAACATAGCCTCAAATTAGTTCAATATATATATATATTTAATGAGTTAAATAGCTAAATAAGGGCATTTTAGTCCTTTTCTGGTCAACCGTAGGGTCGTCTCTAGACATTTTGGGGCTTGAGCGACTTTATGATATTAACAAAAATTGGTGCCCTATATAAAATTATTCCCATCAACATAAAAAAAATTAAAATAAATAATTCTTCATTTACCAAATACAATGTAATCCACATAAATTAAAATAAAAAAGATTTAATCGTATCTAAAAACTAAAAACAAAACATTGTATACATTTCTATTTTTCTTGCTTTATGAAGTGCAAATTTACTAATTATACTACTACCTTCAAGATTACTAATTAGACTCTCTTTCAAAAGAAAAAAAAAAATCAATTGTGTTAGGATTATGCTAAATAGTAAAGAGTGTAATAATGTAATTGACAATCTTTTCATATTAATAAAGTGATTTCTAATTTAACAAATCTTATAGCATTTATAGTTTAATTATTATAATTGTCAAAAGTAAATAATCATAAGGTCAAAAGACTATGAGATATAAAGAATTGTGCGTATATTCGGATATGTATGAGGTAGACACAATTATTTAGTTAGTTTTGAATAATGTTCACAACTTAAGATAAATGTTGGACACCTTTACCTTGTTAAAGTTGTAAATTCTTTTGTTAGCATTTGAATGGGATCAAATGTGATATGATGAGTCTAAAATTATCAAAGTATCTTTGAGTAAAAGAATCTAGAGCACTAGGTGCATTGAACAGGATTACAATGAAATACTTTATCTAGTACCGTTAATGGATAAAAGTTTTCATTATGAAGGCAATCAAAGAGTCTATCTTAATCCTGAGATAACTGATGGACTTATGGTTACAAATGTTATCATTTGAGTTATCAATGAGTACGATTATATAGTATAGTCTATCCTTGATAATTTGGTGGTATTCATTTGTTAATCGATAGAGGACTTCATTTATAGATATGGACATCGTGACTCCATTTATTAAAATTAAACTATAATATTATCATATGGATATTAAATCTTAATGTTGAGTTTTTGATAGCATCTATTGGAACATGATTTCTAGACAAGTCAAAATATCTAAGTTCAAAATGTGGTCATATGAGTAAATATGGTAACTAGGAGAGCTATAGGTGGTCTATAAGCTCTTGGCGATTACTAATATTATTCACGAGAATACACTATCTCCAATAAGATTGTTTAGGGTATGAATAATAAACATTTACTTGTTCTATCTTTATTTAAGAGTACAGTCTTAGCTCTTTAGTGGTATGAGCTAAAATTAATAGATCAGACCTAAGTGAATCATTTATTGATTGTGATTGAGTTATATTTATTAAAGCTTAAATTTAGATAGCCCGCCAAGATTCTCAATCCATACGGACTTGCATGGATCACTTGATATATTTTACCGGACTAATTTATGGGTCCATCTAGAATTGTATTTAATACATTAAGAATATAATTTGCACATTATTTATTTAATGGGCTGTTAAATTATATTAATGTATAAATGAAAGACATGTGAGCTTGTTTCTTTTAGTAAGAATGAGTTTAGTTCACACGTGAGCTTTTTATTAAACTCTAATGAATTTAATAAAATAGAAAAACAATATATGGCCCATGCTCTATGTTTGGGCGGCATGTTTAATATGATTAGCCTATTATATTGTTTTATTTTATTATTTAATTGATTGGAAATTAATTAATAATTTAATTAAGAATCAAAATCTTTTTCTGGCTAGGAAATATGTTTCTTAGTATTATACTATTGATGGTAGTGTAATAAATATTAAGACTATATTCGGTAAGTAGATAAATAAAATGATTTTATTTATCTAGTCAAATTAGGAAGTATTTGATATAGTTACAAATACACTAAAGAGTTGGATTATGATTTGGAATTCTAGAGAAATCTACCTAGAGTCAGCATTTAGATCAAAAGACATAAATCCTATATGGTAAAGGATTTTGGTCACCACCTTGGTACACAAGGTAGATTTCGGCCACCCTAATTATTTTAGGGCAAGGAATTCGGAAACCCTAATTATTTTTGGCCAAAGAATTTGGCCGCCCTATATATATCATAATATAGATTTCGGCCATATAAGTTTTTGCACAAGAGAGAATTTATTCTTTTTTTTTTTTTTTTTTGCTTTTAAAACAAAATCCAGCTTTAGACTAAGTGTGAGAATTCGGCTAAAAGCAAAAGTGAGAAAAATTGTTTTATTTTGATAGTGCACTAATAAGCTTTTACATCAAAAGGCTTTCTGCATAACTTCGAATTAGGTTCACGCGAATTTCGATCAATAAATTGATCATTCACAAGTGACTGGATATTCTTCGTTTTTGTTCTAAGAAGTTTAAGGTGACTATCAAAAGAAAAAGTTTTTTATTATCCATCTTCCGGTATACAATTCAAAGAAAGGGAACCCACACTCCTGGGTGATCCACGTTCGTGATTGGATTGGAAGGTCTTGCGGATTACTATCGACGCAAAGCTAATCGTCACGCTACAAATGTATGATACTTTTATTATATGTTAATTAATCAAACGGTTAAGGTTCATGTTTAAAACGGAAAAAAATTTGTTATATACCAAACCTATTTTTCGCATTCCGCTGCACGTATAAACTATTTTTCCCTACAAATTGAACTCAGACAATTTTGACTTAGTCGATATCAAACTAAGTCATATATGTTAGAATTCAATTGAGTTTTGATATTTATTTTTATTAAATTGAACTAGATATAGATAATTGAGCCTTATTAAAAAAAAAAAAAGTAAATAAATGTTTGAGATCGAGTCCATCTTAAACTTAAATAGATTGGACTTAAATTCTCTAATTTTATAAAAGATGAAGAAGTAGATTTGACCATTTGAAGCCTCTAATCTTATAAAAGATGAAGCAGATTTGACAACCAGATTAGACTTTTTGAGAACCCTTGCAAAATAATGGGTTTACTACCCCCAATGGGCTGACCCTAATAGAGAGAAGTCAACTAGTAGAGAATATTTGTGTAATTTAAAGCAAACGTTCCATATAACTGAAATTAGACCTGAATGATATTCCCAACAAAAAATTAAAAAACCGTAACAATACTTGTCTTGTCTGGGGACTGGGTAGAGGCAGGCCGAACTACCGCAGACCTCTCGCTCCTTCCCAAATTTCCCATCGTCAACTGCGGTGCTCGCACTCCTTCTTCGTCGATCGTCGTCGTCCGTCGATCTTTAACCTTTGCTGGTATCGACTCTTCACTCTTCATTCTCTTCTGTCAGGTTTTTTTTTCTAATTTTTTTAATTTATTATATTTTGCAATGGATTTTGTTTTAGGTTTTTTTCTAATCTGTTATTAATTCTTTCAAACAACAGAGAGTCTCTCAATTGCATTTCTAATCACATTCTTTCAAAAAACAGCAGTGACATAGCCAATATTATTCATTGGTAGAGAAATTTTGTAATTTTTCTATTAGTTTTATTCCTCGTAATTGTAATGCGGTTGCTCACGCGACTGCTAAGTGGGCGTTGAGCCAGAAGTTTGAGTTTCTTTTGTTGTTTTTCTGTTCCTGTTTGGCTACGAAAGTTGGACTTGGACGATGTTTTCTCAGTTTCAGTCTATGGGTTGATTAGTTTGACTGGCTCCGGGTTCTGTTTCTTGTAGTGTCAGTCACATGTTGTTTATCTAAAAAAAAAAAAATTCTTTATCTTGATCACAGAAGTTCGCGGTTGGGGTATGTGTGAAGCCTAAACCCGTATCCGTTGCAGGTTCGTGGGTGGGTCTGGATTTAGCAAAATCCGCAAGAACCCGACCCGTTGCCATCCCTGGTCGCTGTTCTTTACTTATTCTTCTTTTATTTCATCTTCAAAACTGACTTTTTCTTCAAATCTTTGTTTTTTAGGATCATTTTACCTACAAAACTTGAATGGCCTGCGCAACAACTTTCACTTCATCTTCTTTTTCTTTGAAACTTCGCAACAGTAATCTCAACAACGACAAAAACAACTGTTTTCAGTTTCAAAAGTCTTTTGTTTCACTAAACAATCCATGTTTTTTGGCGGAACCCCAGTTCAGTATCGTCTCTAATGGCCACTCAATGTCTCACTCACAGTCAATCTTCAATGGGTTTAAGTGTTTTGTCCAGAAATCAGATCCGTCCGTTTCAGTTGATTCACGCAACGACGCTGGTACAGTTACTGAGATTTTCTCTCCTTTTTTTTTTTCTTTTGTTTTAATTCTTGTTCTTCGGTTTTGTAATATTATTATTTTTAAATGGGCCATTGTTTATATTTGAAGTTGAATTTATTTAATTTTAATGTGGAGGTCTTGGTTTGGTTGTGGGTTGCAATTTTTTTAATTTTTTTTTTTTATATATTTGTGTCTACTGCTATTTCAGTAATAATTTTTCTTCAAAAAAAAAAAAAAAGTTCTTATTAAGCCATAAAGAAAAGAGAAGAAATGTGAAATGTTTTGCTCAAATGAATGATTTTGTTAGGTTCATGAATGAAACATTGGTATGTTGTTTACTAATGATGCAGAAGAGAGGGTGGTTGTGTTGGTTGTTGGGGGTGGGGGAAGGGAACATGCACTTTGCCATGCTTTGAAACGATCTCCCTCCTGCGACGCTGTGTTTTGTGCGCCTGGCAATGCAGGAATATCTAGCTCAGAGGATGCAACATGTATTTCGGATCTTGACATTTTTGATAGCTCAGCTGTGATTGCCTTCTGTCGCCAATGGGGCGTGGGACTAGTTGTCGTGGGACCAGAGGCTCCTCTTGTTTCAGGTCTTGCAAACAATCTGGTAAAAGCTGGAATTCCTACTTTTGGTCCATCGTCAGAAGCTGCTGCTTTGGAAGGTTCAAAAAACTTCATGAAGAGTTTGTGTGACAAATACAACATTCCTACTGCTAAGGTTTGTGCTTTAGTTCATGGTGTCGGAATTGGGCTTTTAAATCTTTCTTCTTTGTTCAGTTCTTTAATAGTTTTTACTAGAATGTGGGTGCATTCTGTTGTACAATTCCTTATGTTCTAATGACAGTGAATTTTAGCCACCCAAAAAAAAAAACTTGCTACACCCATTTTACTTCCTACACCCATATTAAAAAGTTAAAATCATTATTTTTGCTCCTTGCACCCTTTCAAATACCAAAATTTTCCTTCAAGTATTATTGATAAATTTAAACATTTTTTTTTTCCATTGCACCCATTTTTCTCATTACATAAGTTGAAGAAATGGCTCTAGAATCTAGCACTGCTCTTGTAGTTGGAGTAAAACAGAAACTAACATAGAAATTATCAAATCACTAACCGGAAGAATATGATCGCCTTCTTACATGCATTATTTCTAAAACATTATAAACGAATAAATTTTGTTAATGCACAAGCAGATCATGCACCTTGAAAACTTGAAAAATTGTTACCTTTGGCCTCAGATATCTCAGCCATTTCAATATCGATTGGATCACATATACGCTCTCCTTTCCAATTACTGAAATCTTCTTTCTCATTAATATGTTGAACTGATGTTCCTACCATATTGTTCATTTCTTCGACACATCTGGTTCCTGCCAACAAACAAGAGTTTCTGCACAATTGAAACAATAGTTTTGGGATGAAAATGAAGCAAACCATACTAAATTAAAAGTGATTTGAACCATCAACTTTTTGTACAAAGTTCATTTTGTTTTGTTTTTCATTTAAAAAAATAAAAAATAAAAAATAAAAAACTATTTTTATTCAATAACAAAACTATGAGAAAAATTAAAGTAAACATACATGTATACATTCGGAATCCATCAAATCAATTATTTGTTCATCAATTCTTTGATTATATGTGTAAATTACATTTCCTTATTGATGTTGGTTTTGATTTTTTATATATTATTAGGGTTTATGAGAAATTGCGTGTTCAACATATTGATGTAGCGAGTAAATTAAAATTTTTTTTTTGAAGTAATTAAATGTAAGGGTATTTTAGAAATAAAAAAGTTTCATTAAAACATGGGTGTAACAAGATATTTTTGGGTGGCAATAGAGCCACCCTAAATTTTATTTCATTGAATTGTAGTTCGTGTCGTTTTATATGACTGATCCACATGATCAAATTTCTGAAAGTGGCACTGTATTAGTATTTGCTCACCACTATGTTAGCTATTCCATAATTTTTTGGTTTTGTTTTTTGAACTAGCATATCTTTTCTTTAAGTATTAAAAATCGTTGTTCTAGTCCCTTTTCTTTTTCCTTCTTTTACGTGGTCAAACTTAATTATTCAAATTCACGATCACAGATCACTATGCTCTCTCTTTTATGTCACCAATGACTCTTTTTGGTGACAGTTTGATTTATTGATGCAGTATAAAACATTTACAGACCCCTCTGCTGCAAAGGAGTACATTCTAGAGCAAGGAGCACCCATTGTCATCAAAGCAGATGGATTAGCGGCTGGAAAAGGAGTTATTGTTGCTATGACACTGGAGGAGGCATATGAAGCTGTTGATTTGATGCTTGTTAAAAATGTTTTTGGTTCTGCAGGTTGTTGTGTCATTGTTGAAGAATTTCTTGAAGGAGAAGAAGCATCCTTTTTTGCCCTTGTTGATGGAGAGAATGCCATTCCTCTAGAATCTGCTCAAGATCATAAACGAGTTGGTGATGGTGATACGGGACCGAACACAGGTGGGATGGGGGCATACTCTCCGGCACCGATCTTAACTAAAGAACTTCAGTCTATAGTCATGGAATCTATAATTCTTCCCACGGTGGAAGGAATGTCAGCAGAAGGATGCAAGTTTGTTGGTGTCTTATTCGCTGGCCTCATGATTGAGAAGAAATCTGGCTTACCTAAGCTAATTGAGTACAATGTGCGGTTTGGAGATCCAGAGTGTCAGGTTGGTCAAAAGATCAGTAGTATATGTCTTATTAGTCTGACTTATAATTTAAATACTGATTCAGGTTTAGTTAACACCTTAACATGATATCTGACTTAGTAGTGAGGAACTAAATGCATTCACCGTTAATTTTAGAATCGAGTCATATGCATATGTTGTTACCCATGTTGGTGTGCTGCTGATTCTGATTTGGAATTCAATTAATTTTATTGAAAATTGAAATTTATTATCAATGACATTTGCTTAGGACAAGAAGTTTTTTCTCGCAAAGTGTTTACTCATGTCATGCTTAGATTGGTGGTATATCATTGGGAGGTGTTAATTATGTCATGTGAAGATCTATACATATTGGATTAGTGTTACGAAGGAACTAATCCCTAGTAAAAGGGATAAGGAATGAAAAATTGTCTTATATGTTATTGTACACCCCAAGATCATTGATGTGAATCAATTTATAAATAATTTGATGGTTCCTTTTAAGCAGGGGATCACTGCAATCATCTTGCACTCGTGTTCAGAGCTACACATGAACTAAATTAATAGGTCTCTATACATTTTTATATATTAAGACTGAAAACATCATATGAAGGATCATATCTGCACTTGCTTTTTACTGCTGATTTTTGAGAGACAACATGCTAAGTTCATGTACATTTGGTTCTGTATACCTCATCTCAATTAATACAAAAGGTGTATAGCAATGATATCTAGTTTATATAATTTTGGATCTCATGCAATGAGGGATGCTGACCATTATCATCATTGCTGTGAGTTGCATGAATTTGAATTTTATGAATCATGTATAATTTTGTTAAGGCATAAATAAAACAATGTTGCTTGAGTGTTGTTTGCTCTTGATGATACACAGGTATTGATGGTCCGATTGGAGTCCGATCTTGCACAAGTTCTGCTTGCAGCTTGTAGAGGAGAGCTAACCGGAGTAACACTAGACTGGTCTCCAGGGTCTGCCATGGTGGTGGTAATGGCAAGCAAGGGTTACCCTGCGTCCTATGAGAAAGGCACGGTAATACGAAACCTTGAAGAATCAGAACTAGTTGCTCCATCAGTTAAGATATTTCACGCTGGAACTGCCCTCGACTCAGATGGGAACTTCATTGCAATCGGGGGTCGTGTTCTTGGGGTAACTGCCACCGGAAAAGACCTTGTAGAGGCACGAGATAGAGCTTATCAGGCAGTAGAGGAAATTAACTGGCCCGGAGGGTTCTACCGGCGAGATATCGGATGGAGAGCACTTCCCCTAAAGTAATTTGCTAGAGAAATGGGATCTTGAAAGGCCTGTTTGAGTTTCTCTATAGTTTTGCACACCCTTTTTCAGTTTGGTATCAGAGCCGAGTTACCTTTACATTTAATGTTTTACTTATGTGTGTAGTTACGGAAAGGCAGACTTCTAATTACAATATCAAAATTTCCGTTTAAATATACATCTGAGTTATATCAATGATAAGTTGGATATTAGTAACTATCATATTTATCTTGTTTTTCCGTTATATTGTTACTATTTTAAGATGTTTTGATGTATGATCAATTGAGTGCTATAGATTATAGAATTAGCTAAAAACAACCCGGAAAGATTAGAATCTTTAAAGAAGCATCATTTAAATTAAAAGCTAGAATAGCGGAAACAAAAGCCGGAGAAAATCGTTGGAATAAGTAAATAAAAAGAAAGCTTCATTAATCCAAAAAGAAGAAAGCTGCAGTAGAATTTTTTATTACAAAGCTTTAGTTGAATATTTTATTAGAATACTTTAATACAAAATTTGCATAAAAAGCGGAAAGAATTTTTTAATGTAAAGCCTCTTTAATTGTCTTCTTAATATTTGTTTTGTAAAATATTTAGAGGAATTTAGTGAAGAACTAGACAAACTAGATTTCCAAGAAGCATAAATAGTTTTTAATCTACTAATTGTAAGAAACAGACAAATATTTAGAGAACCTTTAGTCCTTAAAAAACTAAACATAGCAAAGAAAAAAATTCTTAGAACTTTTAGATATAAGAATAAAAGAATTCAGACGAATTTGACCTTATATATGAACTTTAAAAGATTAGAATTTCTAGACCTAGAAATAGCAGATAGGAGGACTGAAAAAGACAAAACTAAACCTACAGAATAATATTAAAATTAGTTGTAACATAGAACACCTAGAAAACCAGTATAAGCACATGAGTCAACAAAATTTTATTGTAGATTTAATAATTAATTTAGGGCAAAACTTAGAAGAAAATATAGATAAGACTAATAAGAACATTACAGATCTAGTAAGTTTCTTTGAAAATAGTAAGATAAAAACATTAAGAAAGAATTTAGACTACATAAAGGAACTGTTAGGAGAATTTAACAACTCTAAAAAAAGGTTTCCTACTAAAAAGGAAATACTAGAATTAACTAAATTTTTTTTTTTTTTTTGTTTTTGTTTTTTTTGTGAGAAGGAGGGTAAAGCCCGAAAACACAAAGGAAAATTAACAAGAAGGCACCAGTCTAGCAAAAGCTAGACCCTTGACATCATCATCCAAAACACCAATAATCTCAGTTGGAGGAGTGTCGAAAACAGTGGTTCCCAGATCTAAAGAATGCCCCAACTTAGCCAAGCAGTCGGCAACCCTGTTGCTCTCTCTATACACATGATGTATGTTCTAGCTCCAATCATGGTTCATCAAATAACTGCACTCTTGAATCAAACTGAACAGAGGATGGTTCAGAGGGGACTTGCTACTCACTAATAGCACAGCCGTTTGGGAGTCTGATTCAATAATGACTTTCTTAAACCCAGCTTTCCAAATGATCTTTAAGCCTTCAACAATATCCCAAAGTTCAGCTTCAACAACACTGCCCACACCCTTGTTCATAGCAAAACCTCCCAACCACTCATTCTTGTGGTTTCTGATAACACCACCAGCAGAAATGGTGCCCAGGTTATGGTTTAAACTACCATCAACATTCAACTTTATCCAATCATAGACAGGAGGAGACGAAGAGATGAAACTCATCTTCATAACACTTTGTTTTTCACTGTTAGAATTTGCATTCAACCAATCAACAACAAACGTTCTAATAATTTTCCCACTACACTGCGGCAAATTGAAGCTGTTATCAAAACCAAAGAGTTACCATAAATAGGAGATAACCTGGAATGATCCCCATTATCAGAAAATTGCATTTCAAATTATTTAGAAGCTAAACATTCCAATCAGCTCTATAAAGACAATACTTGGTAATACCCATGCATAAATCTTCCTAGATTTTCAGAGAATCAGTATAACCTCTGAAAACATGATCAATATTCTCACAATGGACTTGACATCTGTTACAAGTGGTATCCAAAGTGAAGCCCCTAGAAGCACAATTATCATTTGTGAGAAGTTTACCATGTAACAAAGTCCATAAAAAAAAAATGACCTCTCAGAGGAAGTTTCAGCTTCCAAATAAAATCCCAATTCCACCTGCTGGCATCATCATTGTTGAAATGACTCTCGTATGCACTTTTAACTGAGAAATCTCCATTATTAGACAAACCCCAAATGATTTTGTCATCCCCACTTTGAGTTCTTCCAGCATGAATACTCCAAATTAAGTTAACAATATGGCTAGGCAAAACCGACCTCAACTTATGGAGGTCCCAATCATCATCATTCATGTAGTCACTGACCTTTTCAGAAAAATGCGCAAAGGTCAGAGGAATAGTTGCAAACATCTGCAGTCTCCCAATGTCAGGCAACCAATCATCCGTCCAAAAAACGACTTGATTCTTATTCCCAAGTCTCCATTTCACACCCTTACGAAGAAGATTTGCCCCAAAATAAAAACCTCTCCAAGTGCTAGAACAATTAATTGATTTATTTGTGTCAAGATTAGCTCGAAAAAACTCTTTACCATATTTGTCAATCAACATGTTCGCCCATAGACCCTTCTCATTCTGGTAGAGTCTCCAACCAGCTTTAGCGAGTAAGGCTTGATTCATCAACTTAGTTTTCTTAATACCAAGGCCTCTTTGACAATTAGGAAGGCAAACCGTATCCCACTTGACAAGATGAACCTTTTTGTTTTTGGCAATGTGACCCTATAGAAAATCTCTGTTTAATTTGTCCAAATTGGAACAAACATCAGAAGGTAGCTTAATAGATTGCATGGCATAGATGGGAATAGTTGACGAAATAGCCTTAATTAGAGTACATCTCCCAGCTAAAGAGAGAGAGGCACTTTTCCAGGAGGCCATTCTATTCTGGGTTTTCTTAAGGATATCTTTGTAGGTATTCTTAGTAATCCGACCATGAATAAGGGGAACACCAAGATAATTTCCCAAATTCTTGGTTAAAGGGGAGCCACATATACTCGCAAGATCCTTAGCAAAACTGCTGGAAGTGTTGTTGGAACAAAAAAATTATTGATTTAGGGAAACTAACCTGTTGCCCTAAGCAATCACAAAAAGTGTCAATCCAATCCTGCATGATTTGAGCTTGCTGAATCAAAGCTTGACCAAAGAGAATAAGATCGTCAGTGAAAAAAAGATGAGAGATAGCAGGGCCATTTCTCGATACCTTAACAGGTTTCTAGACTCCCTCCACAAGTTTCTGACTTATAATATGTGAAAGTTTCTCCATACATAGGACAAAGAGATATGGCGACAACGGATCGCCCTGTCTAATACCACTACCAGGAGAAAAACCATTTGTAACTTCACCATTTAGAATCACCTTATACTGCACACTAGTGATACAACTCATAATAAGATTAATGAGATTACCATCAATACCAACATCTTCCAAGATAGATTTAATGAAACCCCATTGAAGTTTATCATACGCTTTCGCTAAATCAATTTTCCACGCTATAAGGCTCATTTTCCCTTTCACCCTCTTAAACTTATGAAGAACTTCTTGAGCCATAACAATGTTGTTGATAGAAAATTATCATTGGGATGAATCTCCAAATAACAACTTTAAAGACCAAGATCGATATAGATCCTAGTCGGAGGGGTATCACGTAGTTCGATACCAACAAGATTTCTGTCAAACAAAACTAAAACTCATCCAAAAAAAGATTAACACGTATGATTTTATTGATAAAAACATGGATACAACTGATGAAATTTGGGCTATGGCGATATGTGGCGAGTATTCAAGGTTTCTGTTAGGTGATGGAGATGGCATGCTCATACTTGTCGATAAGTAGAACTGAAGACGAGTGTAGGGTTTGGGGAGGTGAATTTTCGATCTCCCTCTTGGTGAATATAATGTCGTATATATAGGTTCTGCTTGCCATGCACTCATACAATTTCATTCTAGGGTTTTGGCAGTCCCAAGACTTTCTTTCCTTCTAGGAGACAATTTTGTAGGAGATTTAATTATCAGAATCAAGTGATTCCTTTTTGAGAGGATTCTGGTACTAGTGGACTCCTTATTCAAATGGAATTCTTGAGAGGCGGGAAGAAGTCTACCTTTTCATTGGGAGATGAACGACCGCGTTTCATTCCCCTAACCTTGGAGCTTCAAGACCTGTCTATCTGAACATATGGATACATAATTCTACGAGTATTTCTTTTGGTTATCTGGGGAGAGGGTCCCATGAGGTATTTAGGTTCATCTTGGTTCTCGTGTACCCCGCCTTTTGCTAGTTTGATGCTTTCCTAGTTAGATGCTTGGTCAAAGGGGTATCCAGATATCCGTTGTTCTCGCAGCGGGGTACCTAGATGGATGTAGAAGCGGGATATTTCAGCTGAAGTTGTATCTAGATGCCTATATGATGTGACAACGGGGTGCCCTGCTGAAGCAGTAGCGGGGTATCCTGTTGATCTAGTAACAGGATACCTGTCCGGTGCAGTAGCGGGGTACCCCATTGAGCTCTGAGATAGGATTCTGAGTTGAACTCCGCGTTGGAACGTTTTAGGGGTCATCAGGATTGCTAGGCTTTATGGGGGTTACTTCAAGGGAGGAGGTAGGTACCCAGATTCGATGCAGTATTCTTCTTTTAGAAATTTTGATGGCACTCATGTTGTCACAAAATAAAGTAAGAGTACCTTGCTCCAAGCCATAATCGGCTAGCATTTGTTTCATCCATATCAATTGAGTGCAAGCACTACCGGCGGCAGTGTATTCCGCTTCGGCCATGGATAGGGAAATTGAGTTTTGTTTTTTGCAAAACCAAGAAACCAAATTGTTCCCAAGGAAGAAGCAACCGCCTGATGTACTTTTCTGTTATCACAATTTATCGCCCAATTGGCGTCACTATATCCCACAAGACTAGGATTAGTGTGAAATGAGTACCAAATCCCATGGTTTGAGGTACCATTCACAAACCGAATGATCATTTTTACTGCAGTAAGGTGAGATTCCTTAGGATCAGCTTGGTACCTAGCACAAACACCCACATTAAATGCTATATCGGGCCTACTTGCGGTCAAGTAAAGCAAGCTACCTATCATGTCACGATATAAACTTTGCTCAACATCCTTTCCACTAGCATCTTTGCTTAGTTTCAAGGTAGTGCTCATAGGTGTGTCACAATTTTTGGCATTCTCAAGGCCAAACTTCTTCACTAGGCTCTTGGCATATTTAGCTTGGTATATAAATATCCCATAATGCATTTGCTTAATTTGCAGGCCTAGGAAGTAATTTAGTTCACCAACCATGCTCATCTCAAACTCATGAGACATGACATCAACAAATTGTTGCACTTTCAAATTGTTGGTGGAACCAAATACAATGTCATCAACATAAATTTGAGCTATGAATAACTCATCTTTATTGCACTTGATGAACAATGTGTTGTCAACACTACCTCTATGTAGGGAAAAATAATAAATAAAAGTGGTAAACGCAGCGGAAGCGATACTAAAAACGATTTAGTGACTTTTAAAATTTTTCCTTCATGAACCTTAAACCCTTTTAATCAATAAACATGCATATATGTTAACAAAAGTAAATTACCTTTTGTCGCGTGATCCGATTGACTAACGTCGATGGTAATCCGCAAGATCTTCAATCCGAGCACGAACGTGGATCACCTAGGAGCGTGGTCTCCCTTTTCTTTGAATTGCAAAACTGTGAATGGACCAAACAAAAAAAAACTTTCTTTTCTTTGTTAGTCACAAAAACAATCAAAAGAATGTCAAAAATTATTCCGGTCACTTTTGAGTTCTCAATCTAATGATCGAAACTCGCGTGAACCTAGATCGATATCGTATACACAAGCTTATTGATGATTAAGCAATAGTATACTATCAAAGAATAATTTCACACTCTCTTTTGTCTTCTTAGAATAAAAACTCTCTCTTGGAATTAAGAAGAAAAAGAAAGAAATAAAATACTCAAGCACCATAGATTGTGGTGGCCGAACCCTATAAGAACACATATATAGGTTGGCCGAATTTTTTTCTTCTTTTTCCTTTAGGGTTGCCGAATTCTATGTAGTCTAAGATTAGGGTTGGCCGAATTCTATAATGTCACTTATATAGGGTGACTTAAATTCAACCCTAATTCTTTTCAACTTAATAGACTTCAAACCCTAATCGAACTCCTTGATTTTTATTCTTTTATTTTGACTAAATAAAAAGACTCCTTATTTGATTAAATAAATAAAACTAATTTATTTATTTCCTTGTCAAACAAGTCTTTTACTTTTAGGAAAGATTTGTTTCTTTAATTAAACAATTAATCAATAAGTTAATTAATTCTTATTTAATTAAAACTAATGAAACAAAATAATATTTTAGGTTAAAATTTTAACCTTGCCGCCCCACTTGATTAAGATTGGGCCTAACATTATTTTCTTATTTCATTTAATCCATTGGACTTTAAATAAAAAGCCCACATGTGAACTAGACCCATTCTTACTAAAAGAAACAAGCCCACATGTCTTTCATTAATATATTAATGTAATTGAGCAGCCCGTACTTAAATAATGTGCAAATTATATTCTTAATATATTAAATGCAATTCTAGATGGACCCTTAAATTGGTCCGGTAGAATATATCAAGTGATCCATACAAGTTCGTGTGGATTGGGGATCTTGGCAGGCCATCTAAATTTAAGCTTCAATAGACATAACCTAATCACAATCAACAAATGATTCACTTAGGTCCGATCCATTAATTTTAACTCATTCCACTAAAGAGCTAAAACTGAACTCTTAAATAAAGATAGAAAAGGAAGATGCTCCTTATTCATACCCTATACAATCATATTGGAGATAGTGTATCCTCGTGATTAATATCAGTAATCGCCAAGAGTTCATAGACCGCCTATAACTCTCCAAGTTACCATATTTACTCATATGACCACGTTTTGAACTTGGATATTTTGACTTGTCCAGAAGCCATGTTTTCAATAGACACTATTGAAAACTCAACGTTGAGATTTAATATCCAATTACCTCAAAACATCCATATGATGATATTATACTCTCATTTAATTAAATGGAGCCACGATGTCCATATCTATAAATGAAGTCCTCTATCGATTAACAAATGAATATCACCAAACTATCGAGGATAGACTATGCGATATAATCGTACTCATTGATAACTCAAATGATATCACTTGCAACCATAAGTCCATCATTTATCTCAGGATTAAGATAGACCCTCCGATTGTCCTGATAATGAAAAGACTATTATCTATTGACGGTTCTAGATAAAGCTTTTCATTGTGATCCAGTTCAATGCACCCAGTGCACTAGATCCTTTTGCTCGAAGACACTCCGATGATTTTAGACTCATCATATCTCATTTGATCCCACTCAAATGCTAGCAAAAGAATTCTACAACTTTAACAAGATAAAGGTGCCCAACCTTTAACTTAAGTTGTGAACATTATTCAAGACTAACTAAAGAATTGTGTCTACCACATACATATCCAGATGTACGAACAATTCTTCTTTTCCCATAGTCTTTAGACCTTATGATTATTTACTTTGACAATTATAATATAAACTATAAATGCTATACGATTTGTTAAACTAGAAATCTCTTTATTAATATGAAAAAGATTGTTAATTACAACATTACACTCTTGCTATTGAGCATAATCCTAACAATCTCCCACTTGCGCTATAGCAAATGTGTCATATCTTTCAAGCCCATATTCTTTAGATGCCCATCGAAACTCTTCTGAGGTAGAGCCTTTGTGAAGGGATCCGCTAGATTTTCCGCTGACGCGATTTTGGTAATCGCCACGTCACCTCTTTGAACAATCTCCCTTAAAAGATGATACTTTCTTTCAATGTGTTTACCTCTCTTGTGACTTCTTGGTTCTTTCGAATTAGCCACTGCTCCACTGTTGTCACAGTAGATAGTGATCTACTTATTCGCACTAGGAACCACTTTTAAGTCAATCAAGAATTGGCGGAGCCAAACAGTCTCTTTGGCAGCTTCGCATGCAGCAACATACTCAGCTTCCATGGTGGAATCAGCAATACAAGATTGCTTGATACTCCTCCGTATAACTGATCCTCCTCCAATAGTAAACACAGCCCCTGATGTGGATTTTCTAGAGTCAGAATCTGATTGGAAATCAGAATCTGTATACCCAACGGGAACCAAATCCCCTCCAGAGTATACAAGCATATTATCTCTCGTTCTCTTGAGATACTTGAAAATATGCTTGACTGCCGTCCAGTGATCAGGACCAGGTTTCGATTGAAACCTACTAACTATGCCAACAGCAAAACAAATATCTGGTCTAGTACAGAGCATTGCATACATGAGACTTCCAACTGCCGAGGCATATGGAACTCTACTCATGAATTGCTCTTCATGCTCATTCTTAGGAACTTGTTCCTTAGAAAGCTTGATTCCATGTCTGAAAGGTAACATACCTTTCTTGGAATCTTGCATGGAAAACCTAGACAAGATTTTGTCTATGTATGAAGCTTGGGATAATGCAATCGTTCTATTCTTTCTATCCCTTATTACTTGGATACCTAGAATAAAACTTGCTTCTCCTAAGTCCTTCATATCAAATTGTTTTGCTAACCATTCTTTTACTGATGTCAATACACCTACATTGTTTCCAATGAGTTTCCAATGAGTAGTATATCATCAACATAAAGAATCGGAAAACCAACTTGTCGCCTTTAATCCTTTTGTATACACAAGGTTCGTCAGGATTCTGAATAAATCCAAAACCTTTGACAGCTTGATCAAACCTTATGTTCCTGGAGGATCTGGATGCTTGCTTTAATCCATATATGGATTTCTGCAACTTGCATACCTTATCCACTTGGCCCTTTTCAATGAATCCCTCTGGTTGCATCATGTAGATGCTTTCGTCAAGACTTCCATTTAGGAAAGCTGTCTTGACGTCCATTTGCCAAATCTCTAAATCTAAAGATGCTGCAATGGATAAGAGTATCCTAATGGATTTAAGCATGGCCACAGGAGAGAAGGTTTCCTCGTAATCGATACCTTCTTTCTGTGTATACCCTTTAGCTACCAATCTAGCTTTAAAGGTTTCCACCTTTCCATCCATACCTCTTTTCCTCTTGTATACCCACTTGCACCCAATGGGTTTTATCCCTTTAGGCAAGTCTACAAGGGACCAGACTTTGTTATCGAACATAGATTCAATCTCGGATTGCATTGCCTTTTGCCAATGGCGACTATCAACATCCTCCATAGCTTCCTTGTACGTATAGGGATCATCGTCGTCCGGGAGATTCTCCACTGATTCTCCCAGACCGATGTATCTTTCGGGTTGTGTTCTAACCCTCCCACTACGACGAGGAATGGTAGGTTGTTGATCTTGTGTTGGATCGGAACTTACAATTGGGTTAGGTTGTGTAACCTCTCGTGGAATTGTATCTCCTGATATCTCATTCAGGACAATTCTACTTCTAGGCACAGAATCATTCATATAGTCCTTTTCCAGAAATTTAGCATTTGTCGAAACAAATACTTTAAGATCTGAAGGACTATAGAAATAATATCCTTTAGTTTCTTTTGGATACCCTACAAATATACATGTTTCTGAACGGGACTCCATCTTTTCTGTCTTTCCTTTTAACACATGCGCAGGACAACCAAATATCCTTAAGTGTTGTAAACTAGGCTTGCGCCCAGTCCACAACTCATGCGGTGTTTTAGGAACAGACTTAGATGGTACATCGTTTAGAATGTATATAGCAGTTTGTAAAGCATATCCCCAAAAAGAAATAGGAAGCGTTGAATAACTCAACATAGACCTAACCATATCCAAAAGAGTTCTATTTCTCCTTTCTGCTACCCCATTCTGTTGAGGTGTACCTGGTGCAGAAAACTGAGAAACTATCCCATTATCAATAAGATATTGCTGAAACTCACCAGATAGATATTCTCCACCACGATCAGATCTCAAGATTTTTATGTGTTTCTCAAGCTGATTTTCCACTTCAGCTTTGAATGCTTTGAACATGTCAAAAGCATCCGACTTATGTCTCATGAGATACACATAACCAAATCTCGAGTAATCATCCGTGAAGGTGATGAAGTACTCATATCCACCTCTAGCTTGAATGCTCATAGGTCCATATACATCAGTGTGTATCAATCCTAAACATTCAGTGGCTCTTGCACCTTTGGCAGAGAACGTCCTTTTGGTCATTTTACCTTCCAAACAAGACTCACAAGTTGGTAGATCATCAACCTTTAAGTCCCTCAAAGGTGCGTCACATACCAATCTTTTAATCCTATTAAGGTTAATATGACCTAAGCGTAAATGCCAAAGGTAGGTTTCATCTGTTGATAATTTTACTCTTTTATGATTAGGTTCCGTTATTTCTGTGTCTAACGAGTGAGAGATATTTCTATGGAAAAAGTATAGACGGTTTTCCAATGTACCTTGGCAAATAATTTTGTCATTCTTACTAATAATAAAAACTTTATTAAAAGTAACCGAATATCCAAATTTATTCAAACAAGAAACTGAAATTAAATTCCTCTTGAATTGAGGTACATAATAAACGTCTATTAAATCTAAATGCCTTCTAGAATCCAAATAAACTCTAATATCTCCCACTGCACTTGCAGACACTAACGTTCCGTTGCCCAAGCGCAAATTGATTTCATTCTTACTCAGCTTTCTCCTTTCTTGAAACCCCTGCAAGGAATAACAAACATGATTAGTGGCTCCTGAGTCTATGATCCAAGAATCTGTAGAATCAGCCAAAAAACATGTTTCTAGATAATTCAAATTACCTTCTTCCTTCTTGTTCTGGGACTTTGGGCAATTTCTCTTCCAATGTCCCTTTTCACCACAAAGGAAGCATTTCCCTTTGATCTTGGTTACTTTCTTGGTCTCCTTCTTGATAGGCCCAAGTTGCTTTTTCTTCTGTTGTTTCTTGACCTTTTGACGGGCCTTAACAGGTAGCAACTTTACCAACCATATGAATCTCTTGACCTTTGCCTTTCACAAGGATCTTTTCAGCACTTTGAACATCTTGCATCAGGCCTTGTAAGGTGTATTCCTTTTTGTTCAAAGTGTAGTCCAATTTGAACTGATCAAAGGAATCTGACAATGAATTGACAACCATATCAATCTTTGTCTCACCATCTATCTCAGCGCCATGCAGTTCAGCAATGTTGAGATGTGCTATAACTTTCATCATGTGATCTTTCACAGCCTGTCTAGGTTTCATCCTAAGATTCATAAAAGCAGTCACTGCCTCTCTCTTAGTCGTCCTAGACTTCATAGCATACATCTCCTCAAGAGACATCATTATATCAGCAGCGGACTCCATTCCTTCATGCTGCTGTTGCAACACGTCGGAGATAGTGGCCATAATGTAACATTTTGCCATATCATCTGAAGTCTTCCACTGCTCATACTCATCTCTATGCATTATGCTAGATTCATTATTAGGAGCAGGTGGTTTAGGAGTAGTTAGAACAAACTTATGTTTTTCACTTTGCAGCAACAACCCAATTTTCCTTTTCCATGTGACATAATTATCTCCAGTTAAAGTGTTATCTTTCAGGATGTTCATAAGTGATGGGGTCATGATTTCTGAACAAAACATATATAAGTAAATAATCATGATAAAGCACTTTTAAATATTTATCTTG
This sequence comes from Acer negundo, assembly GCA_035582765.1. Classification (NCBI taxonomy): domain Eukaryota; kingdom Viridiplantae; phylum Streptophyta; class Magnoliopsida; order Sapindales; family Sapindaceae; genus Acer; species Acer negundo. The sequence continues at coordinate 3,774,955 of CM069238.1, forward strand.
AATTAAATAAATAACTCAATCATAAAATTCAACGGTGATCTAACACCCATAAATGTTACACCTCCTTTGGGAGTTCGCACCATTTACTAGTTAGACTAGGTCCCACCTAATTGTTAACATAACAACCAGCGTTTTCAATTTTAGCCTTGCAATTTTATTAATAAGAACTCTTGGGAGGATATCAATAAAATTACATTGAGTGTGTTACCAAGATATCGACCATCAATTTTCTCTCACGAAAATCCCTCCTTGGGGAGTAGATCTCGTTTGAGTCCATTGTCTAGTCTATCCTTGTAAGGAAGTATGTTGCTAAATTCCATTCATGGACGCCCCTTGGGGGGATTACCAATAAATAATAAAGCTCAACTAACCTTGGAGGCCATAGGTGTTACCAAAACACCTTCTCCCACTCAATTATTTAAGGCGTGTGATTAAATCCCATAGAATGATTTACCGAGTTATCTAGATGCCAATTTAGATACCTAAATCATTCAATGCATGTTCATACCAAAAAGAGATAAATGCGTGGCACTCCTATTCTATATGTCATGTTATCATACAATAACAAATATTGTAATATTTAAGCATAAATTAAATAGCAACAACTTTGGCCCATCCTAGAAAAACAAGTAAATTACAATTTGTCAGGAATACAAGATCTTCAGGTGGCCCATCAACCATACGCTCATCCTTCGGCCCAACCCACGGGCGAGCACAACTCACAACCCTACTAAGGGGCTGCCGTGTGCAGCCCATGAGGACTCCAGGGCTGCCGTACGCAGCCCACCAAGCTTGGGCTTGCCATGCGCAGCCCAATCCACTCCTAGGGTGCGCACGGTGCTCGTACTTGGTTCCGGTTGCTTCGTTTTGCTTCGTGTCTTCGAATCTCCAAGACCTAAATATATTACGGCGGCAGTATATATATAATAAATACTGCAGTATTAATAATTATTTTTTTTTTTTTATTCACTGCAGTATTTTTACAAACCAAAAACTGCACATACTAAAAATAAAAAAAACTGCAGTAACCCTAAAAAAATACTGCACATATATATAAAAAAAAAATAAAACCTAGCAATCTACCAAGAAGGAATTATGGAGATAATAGACCACCCTTCTTGTTACAACTCCGAAACAAAAATTATATTGAAAATCTAGGGCCAAAATCGAGCAATAACAAACCACATAAAATATATATAAATCCATACATCACATGTAATTATATATTTGAATACCTAGAGTGCCATCTCTTTCTAAACATGCATAATCACAATAAAAAGAAATAGATCCACGTATATATACGTTAATTAATTAAAAGGGTTCAACCTAGGCTCTGATACCAATTGTAGGGGAAAAATAAACAAATAAAAGTGTTACACGCAGCGGAAGCGATACTAAAGACAATTTAGTGACTTTTAAAATTTTTCCTTTATGAACCTTAAACCCTTTTAATCAATAAACATGCATATATATCAACAAAAGTAAATTACCTCTTGTCGCGTGATCCGATTGACTTACGTCGATGGTAATCCGCAAGACCTTCAATCCGAGCACGAACGTGGATCACCTAGGAGCGTGGTCTCCCTTTCCTTTGAATTGCAAACCTGTGAATGGACCAAACAAATACTTTCTTTTCTTTGTTAGTCACAAAACAATCAAAAGAATGTCAAAATTATTCCGGTCACTTTTGAGTTCACAATCTTATGATCGAAACTCGCGTGAACCTAGATCGATATCGTATACACAAGCTTATTGATGTTTAAACAATTGTATACTATCAAAGAATAATTTTTCACTCCTTTTTGTCTTTCTAGAATAAAAACTCTCTTAGAATTAAGAAGAAGAAGAAAGAAAATAAAAACTCAAGCACCAATTAATTGATGTGGCCGAACCCTATAAGAACATATATATAGGTTGGCCGAATTTTTCTTCTTTTTCCTTTAGGGTTGCCGAATTCTATGTAGTATCTAATTAGGGTTGGCCGAATTTCATCATGTCACTTATATAGGGTGACTAAAATTCAACCCTAATTCTTTTTAACTTTATAGACTTCAAACCCTAATCCAACTCTTTTATTTTTATTCTTTTATTTGACCAAAAAAAAAAAAGACTCCTTATTTGATTAAATAAATAATACTAATTTATTTATTTACTTATCAAACAAGTCTTTTACTTTTAGGAAAGATTTGTTTCTTTAATTAAACAATTAATCAATAAATCAATTAATTCTTATTTAATTATAACAAATGAAACAAAATAATATTTTTAGGTCAAAACTTTAACCTAGCCGCCCCACTTATATATAAGATGGGCCTAATATTATTTTCCTATTTCATTTAATCCATTGGACTTTAAATAAAAAAGCCCACATGTGAACCAGACCCATTCTTACTAAAAGAAACAAGCCCACATGTCTTTCATTAATATATTAATATAATTGAGCAGCCCATTACTTAAATAATGTGCAAATTATATTCTTAATATATTAAATGCAATTCTAGATGGACCCTTAAATTGGTCCGGTAGAATATATCAAGTGATCCATGCAAGTCCGTGTGGATTGGGGATCTTGGCGGGCCATCTAAATTTAAGCTTCAATAGACATAACCTAATCACAATCAACAAATGATTCACTTAGGTCCGATCCATTAATTTTAACTCATTCCACTAAAGAGCTAAAACTGAACTCTTAAATAAAGATAGAAAAGGAAGATGCTCCTCATTCATACCCTAGACAATCATATTGGAGATAGTGTATCCTCGTGATTAATATCAGTAATCGCCAAGAGTTCATAGACCGCCTATAACTCTCCAAGTTACCATATTTACTCATATGACCTTGTTTTGAACTTGGATATTTTGACTTGTCCAGAAGCCATGTTTTCAATAGACACTATCGAAAACTCAACGTTGAGATTTAATATCCAATTACCTCAAAACATCCATATGATGATATTATACTCTCATTTAATTAAATGGAGCCACGATGTCCATATCTATAAATGAAGTCCTCTATCGATTAACAAATGAATATCACCAAACTATCGAGGATAGACTATGCGATATAATCGTACTCATTGATAACTCAAATGATATCACTTGCAACCATAAGTCCATCATTTATCTCAGGATTAAGATAGACCCTCCGATTGTCCTGATAATGAAAAGACTATTATCTATTGACGGTTCTAGATAAAACTTTTCATTGTGATCCAGTTCAATGCACCCAGTGCACTAGATCCTTTTGCTCGAAGACATTCCGATGATTTTAGACTCATCATATCTCATTTGATCCCACTCAAATGCTAGCAAAAGAATTCTACAACTTTAACAAAATAAAGGTGCCCAACCTTTAACTTAAGTTGTGAACATTATTCAAGACTAACTAAAGAATTGTGTCTACCACATACATATCCAGATGTACGAACAATTCTTCTTTTCCCATAGTCTTTAGACCTTATGATTATTTACTTTGACAATTATAATATAAACTATAAATGCTATACGATTTGTTAAACCAGAAATCTCTTTATTAATATGAAAAAGATTGTTAATTACAACATTACACTCTTGCTATTGAGCATAATCCTAACACTCTAGAGTAGCCATTGTCAACAAGATAAAGAGTGAGGCGCTCATACCAAGCCCTCGGTGTTTGTTTCAACCCATATAGGGCCCTAGGTGCATGCATTGTGGCCCTTTTAAGCATATTTTTCTCAATCATGCTTTCTCTTCTACACAATATAATGTACTTAAAGCAAATAGGCCTAATATGGCCTTCAATCCCACAAAAATGGTAAGTAGGAGTAAAGTAGAAGTTCATACCATAGCCTTGTGCAAGCATTTGTGGCTTCTTTCTATTTTGATTTGCTCTTAGATGTTGTGGCAACTCTCTCCTTTGTGGTTGAGCCAAGTTGGCATGTCTTTTAGGTTTAGCATGAAAGACCCCATGTTGAGCTTGCAGGATCCTTTGTTGTAGAAGTCTTGGTTAAGGAGGTCTTGCTTGTGGTGGTAGATCTCTTATTGGAATCCTTGCTTGAGCTTGCTTTGAAGGTTCACTAACTTCAACCCACTTGGTTGATTGTTAAGGGGTTTTAGCATTTTCAACCTCTTTGCTCTTGACAAATGTTGTCTTCTTCAAGGGTGTGGCTTCCATTTCTTCCACATATCCTAACCCCTTTTTGTCACTAGGACTCTTCCCACACGATAGCATCTTGTCAAGCTTCTCGGTTCCGGAAGTCATCTTAGCAATCAACCCTTTTGCTTCCATAAGTTCTTTCCTCAAGCTCTCTTCATTCTTCTTGACCAAGACTAGCTCCATATTCAATCCTTTCTCCATCTCTTCAGCTTAAATCATTTCCTTACTCAAATGAGTTACTTTGGAGGTCAATTCATGCTTCTCCTCTTTAAACTTTTGTATCTCCTTTTTCTTCTTCAATCTAGAGTTCTCAAGGAATCTCATGAAGTCATCGTAGTCCATCTCTTCATCAAATTCAAAATTAGAGTTTGAAGAGTTGCTCTCACCATTAGAGTCACTTTCTTCTTGCTTGTCATCTTCCTCTTCTTTGTCACTCATAACCTTATTTCTATTGTGAGAAGATGCAAAAGCAATGAAGTTGGCAACTTGATCTTCATCATCATCCGAAGACTTGCCTTCATCTTCTAAATCAACATTATCACTCCAAGTTACCGCCATGGCTTTTCTTCTCTTTTTCTTCAAGTTTGCACATTCGGGGGCAATGTGTCTAAAGCCACTACATTCATAGCATTGGACACCCTTCTTTTGGTCCTTCTCTTGAGTTTGCTCTACTTTCTTGAAAGGAGCCTTCTTCTTTACAAACTTTCCCTTGAAGCCAAACCCTTTCTTCTCAAACCTCATGAATTGCTTGAACTTCTTTGCCGTTAAAGGAATTTCTTCATTTGAGTCTTCTTCATCCTTCTCTACCTTGATGCTCTTTAAGGCAAGACTTTTGTGCTTCTTTGGAGGAGTTGATGTAGGAGCCTTCCTAGATTCATAAGCCAAGAGTCTTCCAATCACTTCACTTGGCTTCATCTTTGAATAGTCACTATTTTCTTCCAAGGTCGTCACTTTGGATTCAAATCTTTCGGGAAGTGACCTTATGATCTTCTGCTTGATCCTCCTATCATAATAGGGATCTCCTAATTGGTGACTTTGATTCACTATGCCATAAGCTTCACTTGGAAGTCATTGAAACACTCATCTTCTTCCATCCTTATGGTCTCGAATTGTGTTTGAAGAACTTGGAGCTTGGAATCCTTGACCACCTAGGTTCCTTAATGAGTCGTTTCCAATATCTCTCAAGCTTCCTTTGCTATCCTTGTAGTTTGAATCAACTTATATTGGTTGTCCTCCATGGCACAAAGGATTGCGTGCATGGCTTTATTGTTCCATTTTGAAGCCTCGAACTCTTGGGGGGTCCATTGTGCTTTTAGCTTGGGAACTTCCTTTCCACCTCTCGTAGAAGTCATCATAGGTGGCGCGTATCCATCTTCAATAGCCATCCATGCACGATCATGAATTTGACACACATATGCTTCCATTTTACCTTTCCATGATGCGTAGTTGACTCCCGTGAGCAATGGAGGTCTAGTGCTAGAAGCACCCTCGCCTCCAATTCCATTTCCACTAATTGTGTTTGGGTTTGAATGAAATGAATGCACACAAACACGCTAAACACACAAGACACACAAAATGATGCAAACAAATGCAAAAGACTCTAACAAGAGCAAGGATATCCTAATTATGTTAAGGAACCCGCTCTGATACCAATTGAAAAAAATATATACAATGAGCCTAGCTAGTCAAAAAAAATTAAACACAAATTAATTACCAAATTTTCGTGATTTTGTTGATATTAAAAAACAACCTCTAGCGAATTTTTACGTGGAAACCCACACGAGAAAAACCTCGGGCTGTTATGTGCGCCACACAAGAACCTCGAATCCACTATTTGCAAATACGGTTACAATCTAGGTTGACCATATCACACCTAAGGTTACTAATTCGTCTTTGCTACCCACGGGCCTTTAATAGTGACTCTAATCCCTTGTTTGCAAACTACCAAATGGTAAATACAAGACTTGTCTCTAAAGAGAAGAGATAAAACAACCTAAGGTGAATATATGCAATATTCAAGATACTAAAATGCAAGGTTAGACATTTAAGCTTATCTAGGCATGGATGAACATGTTATACATTCTTAGATATCATTTTGCTAGATGACATGCATAAAACATAGCTAAATAAGCAAACAAAGTCCTATATGCAATATCTACCACAACCAACACACAAAACAAAATAAAGAAACTATCTTGAAACTATTCAAGTCATAAAGAAGCAATCTTGAGACTAGTCAAGTAATAAAGATGCAATCTTGTATAGCAAGAACATGTGAAAAGATGCAAAAATGATGTTCTAGCTACAAGTCAGTCATGTGAGCAAAGAAAAGAAACCAAGAGAAATCGTACCTAACCCATGGTAGATGATGATAGGAAGATGCTAGATACACATGGGAAGGTGTTTGGTTGAGTAAAAATGAGTTTTTGGGAGCTTCTCTCTCTAGAGTTTGAGTTTCTCTTACTTGAATATGATTTTGAGCTCTAAAAAACGAGCTAGGAAGAAGAAGATGTATATATAGTAGCTCTAGATGAAATGACAACGTTTTGGAAGTTTTTTAAAAAATTAAGCGACTAATCAAGGTGACTGAATTTGGTCGCCATGATTTCTAGTCACAAAACAAAAGTTGTTGCAACTCGGTGAGGCAAGATGATTTGGCCGCCACAAAGGTCGCCATGAATTCTGATCAGAGACCCGAATTTCGAGCGACTCAAAACATGACCAAACGACATTGAAACATTTCAAATAATATACCATTAGAAAGGTATGGAAGTCTACTTTCTACTCCATCTAATGGAATAACGTTTCGATGTCTTTAGAAAATGTTATAGTCATTTGAGTGACCAAAGGTCAGACTTGGACAACAACAATATTGCCCAAACTCATGGTATAAGACCATGTGACCTAAGACCAAACCAAGAGAGGAAATGGACCTCTTTAGTGGCCACACATCGCTCTAAGACAAGCACATCATGCAAGCGTAAAAGTTTCCGATCACACAAACATAAACAAATTACATCACACAAAACCACACTTAGAACTAACAATGAAGTACAAGTGTGATTGTGAATAAATAACATGCATAGGAATGGATAACATCATGAATAATCACCAAGAATGTGACACACAACAAACATGTGCAAGTGTGAATAGTGAAATACAATCATACAAGAATCAAATATCACACATGCATGCTAGAGTAGTGTCTATGTGCAACTAAATCTCTTCAAGAAGGAGTCAAGATAAGTAATCTACCTTCCTTGAAGCTATTGATGTCTATAATGAGGTCCTTTGACATTTGATGAAGATTTCTTTATTCGTAAGCTACCCTTACATAATTGAACCCCATTGTGGTTTTGTCAACAAAATTAAGCCAATAAAAAAGAGGCACTTACAGAACTCTTTCTATAAAAGCACTTAGTAAAGATCCTGTTTTTATGAAAACAAAATCTTATTATTTTCTATAAAAACTCCTTGGTGGTCTGCGTGGGTAAGTCCTATTTGAAAAAGGCAATAGCAGACTTTATGAGTGTTTGAAAATTTGTTTTGTTTAAAAAGAAACCATGAGATCTTGAAAGGCATGTTAGAGTTTCTCTATAGTTTTGCATACCCCTTTTTAGTTTAGATAGAGGTTGGACATTTCAGAACAGACATGTCAAACATTTGAAGAAAATGTCTTTATATGTTTATCAAACACTGTTGGGAAAATTTTACTACCTAAAATGTCACAAGTGGTATTATCTCATTAATTTTCCCTATTGAAGTAGCATTCTTGAATGGTTAACTTAAAAAGCTATAGTGGGTCTAACTCAGCCTTAAAAGCTAGCATATAGCTTATAGGGTGAGGGTTCCAACTTCCAAGTGATGTAGGACTATCATTCATAGCCACGCCAAATAATTCATTGTATATCTAATTAAATAATACCAATGTAAATGATTTTTGAAGAATCTTTCCTGATCTTCAGGGTCTGTAAAAATGCTGCCTTGAAGTTTTAGCATTACAAGCTTGTGGTCGGTATGACTGTGTAAAGAAATGAAAATGATTTCATGCATGACTCTACGTGCAATAGGATCGTCAAAGAATGGTTTCAACCGCGATCCATGTGACAAAAGGGATCTCTTTTTCCTCATACTGGTATGTTTCTTTTGAACGTGCAATCGATTAGGTATTATAGCCATGCAAGCATTATAATAAAGTGTTATGGTTTTCATGCTCTATTGATGATCATGATCAATGTGACGAGGAGCTGTTAAGGTCAAAAGCACTTGTTCCTCAACCTTTGTCACTTGTTGCAATTCATCATTCAATGGAACAGCCGAGAATATAGAGTTATCAAAGATGGATTGTGAGTGAAGTGGTAAATAAACATACATCAGAGTCTTTAACAGAGCCATCTGAAGGCCACTAGAGAATCTACGTTTAAAAGTTGAAAAGAGTGGAAATTTACCAAGTGGGTGTTTATCAATCAGAATCTTCTTTGATGAGTTGCAAATTGAGCCAAAGCTTCGTTTGTTTGGCTCTAAAGGTAGAGTCAAGTCCGAGGTGTAGGCACCATGCTTTGCATTGGTTTCAAAGAGTGTTGATAGGTAAATGGTTTTTGGGGCCAGATCGGGGCTGGGATACCAAACCCCAACCCCAACCCCAACCCAGATGCATGATGCTTTTTATTTTTGAATCATGAGTTAATTGATAATTATTTGTGATAAATTATTGGCCCACTTTTTATTCAAATTATAAAAAAATTACAATAGAAAAAATAATTGGAATATTAAATAATTTTTGATATTTTTCGATTAATCAACCAGAAGCGTTTTTTCCGTTTTTATTTTCAGAATACAACTGTCAACCTATGCTACCAGAAGCATTTTCGGATTTCAAAATTAAAACCAAAAACACTTTCATTTTCATTTTTCTTTTCGAAAAACAGTAAATAAAAAACGCTTATAGGACGTGCTCTTATCTTCTCAAAAAAACAAAACCTGAAATTGAAACAAAAATAATAATAATCGTAATTGGCATCACAATCATATGTTCATCACCATCAACATCCACACCATCTCTAGATATCATCACCCACATCAACTTTAGAAATCAACACCGACCCTTCCAACCTACCAGAAATCAAACCCACTCCATCATCGAAGAAGAAAAAGAAGAAGACGGGGGTGGTGTAACGACAGAAGATTACTAGAGTTGGCACCTGATCGAACCAAAATTGGTATGATTTTGGCCCTTATTCATTCTCTTTCCGCTTGATTCTTGAGTATTCCCCGTGTTTTAACTATGTTAATCAAGTGCTTCAAGTTTATCTATGCCACAAGGGCATTTGTGAAGAAGGAGATGGATTTGATATAAAAAGTGCATAAATAGTGAAAAATAGGACATTGTCACTATTTCAGGTGTCGCCTTTGGGCACACCACGACAGAAGGCATGACACAATGAAGACTCAAGCCAAAAAGTTGTCGTAGAATGGTCGTTGTTGCACCACAACCGCGACAGATAAAAGAAATCTTGATAAATCAATCAGATATGGTGTAGTGATAGAATGTCGCTGTGGTACCACTACCGCGATAGAGAAGATGAAACCTATGAAGTCAATCAGGTCCAGCGTAGCTGTTAGTGTCGTTGTGTGACCAAGCATCGACCACTTTCAAGATCTCAGATCCCTTTGTTACCTTTCCTATGTCGCTGTCTGCATGACCACAAAAAAGACAAAAAGCAACCTTGACAACTAGATCAAAGGATGAATAATCGTCTTCGTGATGGTGTCACTGTTTCAAAAACCATGAAAATGCAACCGCGACACATGCCATATCAGCATTTCTGGTAGTTATTGTACAAAACTGAGAACCAATAAAAAAGCTCTTCTTCTCCAAGTTGAAGAGAAGTTTTTCCAAGCACAAATTTATAGAGATTTAGACTAGCATTCTCTCCTCCATACTTCATACATTCAACTTCCTCCTCCATACTTCATACATTCAACTTCCTCCATCTCTAATCTTTTACTACCCTTTCCATCCAAAAACTCAACACCAAATCTTGATTACTTCACCGAACCATTCCTTTTTTCTCATTCTCTACATCTCCATACCTTTTTCACTTTCCATTAAACATCCACTCATCTAGACACATCCTCATTTACCATTCTTTGCACTATGAGCATCAAAGGAAAGAAGGATCAAGTACTAAAAAAGAGGCCCAAGGTTTATTTCCTAATCTATTACTTCTTTGCTATTTGATTGTAACTATGTGTAACTAAATCCTCATTCTATGGGATAGATGTGAGGAACATTTGAATTTGGGTTTTTCTTAAGATATATTGTATTTGAATCTCTATTTGTGTTTTATTTATTTGATAACTAGATCCTATTCATTATATAATTGGCATTGTATACCCATTAGTTGATTATACTCTTGTCTAGGATAATTTGTTATGCAATCAATCTTGGATTGACACCCTTGATTGATTAAGAACATAATAAATATGATAGATTATTAGAGGGTATATCAACCACAATAATCTAAGCCTTGATTTGTAATAAACCAATCTCACCTTAACCCCCTCTCCTTAATCGGTTAGACATTTTGGTGGAAAGTTGTTTAGGATTCGTAGTGATGACCTAAACACGTCTAAGAATACAAATGGTTAACAAGTATGAGATTGGTTCATTAAAGTAGCTTGAAAAGCAATGCCAATAATCCACTTGCAACTCCATCATTTCCCTAGTTTTTCTCTTAATTGATTACATTCATTTTCTTATCAAAGATTGTTGAGCATTCTATTTTCCCTATCACATTTTGTTACATTTACTTTATATGTATGCTTGATGGTTTCTCAAACCATACACTATCCAAACTACCATCATTTACTTTATTGCATTTTAGATTAGTAAATCAATCCAACATATTACTATAATTCCCAGTGGAACGAATCTTTGCTTACCATTTTACTAAGTTTTACATCCTAAGAGGATTCCTAAGTGGTTAAACATGGTTTTCAAATGATCACATAAAAACATCGTTTTATTATGCACAAATGACCACCTCAAAATTGGCGCTGCTGCCGGGGAGTTGGTAGCGATTGTTGAATTGATTAACTTTTCTTTGTAGTTTATAATCTTATTAGATATCTTACTAACTTTTACTTTCACCTAATTGTTATTTTTACTTATTGTATACTGTTTGTTAGATTTTGGTAGTTCTTTTTACTTTTTTTGTGTTTTCTTTTATTTATTCTATTTTCAAGAGTTTAGGTTCATGCACGGTAGGAGACCCTTTGGAAGAGGATTACACCCACCGTTGGACGAAACAAACTGTGTTGGAAGAATTGTAAGGGAATTTGAAGAAGTTACCAAGGAGGGAGGAGTAAGCTCCTATAAGGAGAGAAGAGAACCAATGACCTCTCACTAACCAAGGTCAAAGGATGACCATGGGGAAGTATTCATTACCTACAATTGGGAATCAACCTTCACTAATTGTCCTAAATCTGGTTGCAAGGAGATATGAGCTAAAGAGCTTGCACATCAATCTCTTACCTTCATTCTTCAAAAAGTTGAATGAGTATTGCTTGCAATTCATGAAGGAATGTAGCACAATCATTGATACATTTCCTATCATGCAACTCACTCGAGAGCAACTTCATATGAGATGTTTCCAATATTACTTAAACGATTTGGCGAAGAAATGGTTGATAGGACTTAGGCTAGGATCTTTGACAAAATGGGTACAAGTTTGTAATGTATTCTTTAATAGGTTTTTCCCTTCTAGGAAAGCAAATGAGATGAAGGCTAGGATTGCAGATTTCAATGAAAACAAATGAGATTTGTTTCATGAGTCATGAGAGAGGTATCAACTACTCTTGGCTCAATGCCCTCCTCACATGTTTATTGAAGAGTACAAGGTGTCTTGCTTTCAAGGTTGTCTCACCTGTTTCTCTCAAGTATTGGTGGATAAGGCTTGCGGAGGTTCATTTGATATGAAAGCCACAATTAGGATTTATGAAATATATGAGATGCTAGCAGAACTCTCAGCAAAGGAATGCAAATGGTGTTAGGGGTGGCAAGTTTGAAGTAAATGCTAGCACGGAAACGGCCATTGAGATGCCTAGGATGAACAAGCAAATTCAATCCTTGCAATCTTATATAGAAAGCATGGGATATCCAAATGACGGGGTGAATATACTAGGGAGACAAGAAGCAAGCTCTAGTATACAAGCCAATGGAAGTGAAGGTTTCAATGACATGAATGAAGGGTGAGAGCAAGAGGAAGTCCAAGCTATGGGTTTCCAAGGTCAAAGGAATAACCCCTATTCAAATGCCTACAATCCGAGGTGGAGAAACCATCCCAACTTCTCTTGGTCCAACAAAAACAACATATTAAACCCATAATCCAGCAATCAAGGTGGAAACAATCAAAATGGTAACCAACAAGGTGGATACCGTCAAAGAGAGACACAAGGTGGCAACCAATAATGAGGATACTATAAAAGATAAGCTCAAGGTGGAAACTACTAGGGTGGAAACCAATGGTACAACAACAACAACAACAATGCTCAATCTAGCATATATCAATCTCGTCGAAACTTTGATGATGAAATGAGAGGGATGATACAAGGCTTCCAAAGGGCCGAGCAAACATTGGCAAACTTCATGCAAGCTAGTGGTCAAAGGTTTGGCAACCTAGAGGCTTCATTTGGAAAGTTGGACACTCATGTATGGCAAATTGCTGAAGCCCTCCAAAAGCAAGAGAAGGGCAAGTTTCCAATCCACACCAAGTAAGCAAAGAAGGTTAATTTTCTAAATATAGATGGAGCTAGAGAAGAATGATGTTTGAAAAAGCATTTCCAACCAAGATTGAAGATCTATAAAGTTCTTTGATCCCCATATTGGTTGGAAAACGTGAAATGCTAAGGAGTGTGCTTGACTTGGGTGCAAGCATCAATATGATGTACCAATCACTATATGATAAGTTTGGTTTGGAAGGTGTTATCTAAAAAATGTCACTAGGACTTTCCGTACAACATTTAGCCATGAAATACTGGTGCCCCCCAACGAGGTCATGAGGGTAAGGAGAGGAGATGAGCGCTTGTGGCTCTAATACTGATTTTCGATTTATGGTACCGGGTACCCTGTTTATTGTCCCTAGTACTTGGTCTGTCGTCCTTGGTACCTGGTCCGTGGTACCCTGCCTATTGTCCTTAGTACCCGGTCTGTGGTACCCTGCTTGTCGTCTCTAGTACACTGTCTATTATCCCTGGTACCCGGTCTGTGGTACTTGATACCTAGTTCGTTGTACATTGCGTATCGTCTCTGGTACCCGGTCTTCTCTCCAGTTTTCCTCTGTAGTTCCCTAATATAAAGAGGAATAGATGCTCCTCAATGATCCAGGTGGTCGCAAAGGATGAGACCAAGGATAAGACCACCCGTAGATGACTCTTTCCATGCTTCGGTTCCTCTAGTCAAGATCAAAACCCATCCCAGTTCTTGCACTTTAGAGATAGAGGTTCTCCTCCATCTATCGAGTGCCTTGAGAATTGTTCCTTGGATAAATGGCCATATTTTGAGGTTAGCAGAAGTCCCCATAGTCTTTAATGTTGGAGATCTTTGGAGATGTTAGAGGCTTGCCCTTAAATCACATGGAGAATTCTCGTTAAGCGGATCCAGCAACCAACCAGAGCCATGACTTTAGATCCTTTCTTGTGTTAGGATTATGCTCAATAGCAAGAGTGTAATGTTGTAATTAACAATCTTTTTCATATTAATAAAGAGATTTCTGGTTTAACAAATCGTATAGCATTTATAGTTTATATTATAATTATCAAAGTAAATAATCATAAGGTCTAAAGACTATAGGAAAAGAAGAATTGTTCGTACATCTGGATATGTATGTGGTAGACACAATTCTTTAGTTAGTCTTGAATAATGTTCACAACTTAAGTTAAAGGTTGGGCACCTTTATCTTGTTAAAGTTGTAGAATTCTTTTGCTAGCATTTGAGTGGGATCAAATGAGATATGATGAGTCTAAAATCATCGGAGTGTCTTCGAGCAAAAGGATCTAGTGCACTGGGTGCATTGAACCGGATCACAATGAAAAGCTTTATCTAGAACCGTCAATAGATAATAGTCTTTTCATTATCAGGACAATCGGAGGGTCTATCTTAATCCTGAGATAAATGATGGACTTATGGTTGCAAGTGATATCATTTGAGTTATCAATGAGTACGATTATATCGCATAGTCTATCCTCGATAGTTTGATGATATTCATTTGTTAATCGATAAAGGACTTCATTTATAGATATGGTCATCGTGGCTCCATTTAATTAAATAAGAGTATAATATCATCATATGGATGTTTTGAGGTAATTGGATATTAAATCTTAACGTTGAGTTTTCGATAGTGTCTATTGAAAACATGGCTTCTGGACAAGTCAAAATATCCAAGTTCAAAACGTGGTCATATGAGTAAATATGGTAACTTGGAGAGTTATAGGCGGTCTATGAACTCTTGGCGATTACTGATATTAATCACGAGGATACACTATCTCCAATATGATTGTCTAGGGTATGAATGAGGAGCATCTTCCTTTTCTATCTTTATTTAAGAGTTCAGTTTTAGCTCTTTAGTGGAATGAGTTAAAATTAATGGATCGGACCTAAGTGAATCATTTGTTGATTTTGATTAGGTTATGTCTATTGAAGCTTAAATTTAGATGGCCCGCCAAGATCCCCAATCCACACGGACTTGCATGGATCACTTGATATATTCTACCGGACCAATTTAAGGGTCCATCTAGAATTGCATTTAATATATTAAGAATATAATTTGCACATTATTTAAGTAATGGGCTGCTCAATTATATTAATATATTAATGAACGACATGTGGGCTTGTTTCTTTTAGTAAGAATGGGTCTGGTTCACATGTGGGCATTTTATTTAAAGTCCAATGGATTAAATGAAATAAGAAAGTAATGTTAGGCCCAATCTTAATCAAGTGGGGCGGCAAGGTTAAAATTTTAACCTAAAATATTATTTTGTTTCATTTGTTTTAATTAAATAAGAATTAATTAATTTATTGATTAATTGTTTAATTAAAGAAACAAATTTTTCCTAAAAGTAAAAGACTTGTTTGACAAGGAAATAAATAAATTAGTTTTATTTATTTAATCAAATAAGGAGTCTTTTTATTTAGTCAAAATAAAAGAATAAAAATCAAGGAGTTCGATTAGGGTTTGAAGTCTATTAAGTTGAAAAGAATTAGGGTTGAATTTAAGTCACCCTATATAAGTGACATTATAGAATTCGGCCAACCCTAATCTTAGACTACATAGAATTCGGCAACCCTAAAGGAAAAAGAAGAAAAAATTCGGCCAACCTATATATGTGTTCTTATAGGGTTCGGCCACCACAATCCATTGTGCTTGAGTTTTTTATTTCTTTCTTCTTCTTCTTAATTCCAAGAGAGAGTTTTTATTCTAAAAAGACAAAAGAGAGTGTGAAATTATTCTTTGATAGTATACTATTGCTTAATCATCAATAAGCTTGTGTATACGATATCGATCTAGGTTCACGCGAGTTTCGATCATTAGATTGAGAACTCAAAAGTGACCGGAATAATTTTTGACATTCTTTTGATTGTTTTTGTGACTAACAAAGAAAAGAAAGTTTTTTGTTTGGTCCATTCACAGTTTTGCAATTCAAAGAAAATGGAGACCACGCTCCTAGGTGATCCACGTTCGTGCTCGGATTGAAGGTCTTGCGGATTACCATCGACGTAAGTCAATCGGATCACGCGACAAAAGGTAATTTACTTTTGTTAACATATATGCATGTTTATTGATTAAAAGGGTTTGGTTAGTAAAGGAAAAATTTTAAAAGTCACTAAATTGTTTATAGTATCTCTTCCGCTGCGTTTACCACTTTTATTTATTATTTTTCCCTACATCTTGAGGGGACAATACCCATGCTCAAGGCATCAAAGCTACTCTTTCGAGGGGCCTGGTACAACGATGCGGAGAGAAACAAGGGCCACGACTTCGGATCCCTTCATGAGGGGACAATACCCATGCTCAAGGAATCGAGGTAGCTCGTCTGAGGTACCCGGTAATTCCTGGATACGGAGGGCAACCAAGGCCAAGAATCTAGATCTCTTATTGAGGGGACAATACCCATGCTCAACGTATTGAGGTAGCTCGTTCGAGGTACCCGATAATTCCTAGATGAAGCAGGCAACACAGGCCACGACTCCTGATCCCTTCTCAAGGGCTTTCGTACTTAGCCCAAGGCATCAAGGTAGCTCGTCCAAGGTACCCAATAATTCTTAGATGCGGCAGGCAACCAAGGCCACGACTGCGGATCCTTTCTTAAAGGGATAATGCCTATGCTCAAGGCATCGAGGTAGCTCGTCTGAGGTACCGGTAATTCCTGGATGGGGTGAGCAAGCAAGGCCATGATTCCGGATCCCTTCTTGAGAGGACAATACCCATGCTCAAGGTATCGAGGTAGCTCATCCGAGGTACCAAGTAATTCTTGGATGTAACGGGCAACCAAGGCCACGACCCTGAATCCCTTTTTAAAGGGACAATACCCATGATTAAGGCATCGAGGTAGCTCATCTGAGGTACCCGGTAATTCCTAGATACGGCGGGCAACCAAGGCCACGACTCTGGATCCCTTATTGAAAGGACAATACCTATGCTCAACGTATCGAGATAGCTCATCCGAGGTACCCAGTAATTCCTGGATGCAGAGGGCAACCAAGGCCATCACTCTTGTTCCCTACTTGAGGGGACAATACCCATGCTCAAGGCATCGAGGTAGCTCATCTGAGGTACCCAGTAATTCATGGATACGGCAGACAACCAAGGCCACGACTCTGAATCCCTTCTTGAGGGGACAATACCCATGCTCAAGGCATTGAGGTAGTTCGTCTGAGGTACCCGGTAATTCCTGGATACGGCGGGCAACCAAGGCCACGCTCCGGATCCCTTCTTGAGGGGACAATACCCTTGCTCAAGGAATCGAGGTAGCTCGTCCGAGGTACCCAGTAATTCCAAGATGCAGCGGGCAACCAAGGCCATCACTCTTGATCCCTTCTTGAGGGGACAATACCTATGCTCAAAGCATCGAGGTAGCTCATATGAGGTACATGGTAATTACTGGATACGGCGGACAACCAAGGCCATGACTCTGAATCCTTTCTTGAGGGGACAATACCCATGCTCAAGGCATCAAGGTAGCTCGTCCGAGGTACTCGGTAATTCCTGGATACGGCTGGCAACCAAGGCAACGACTCTGAATCCCTTATTAAGGGGACAATACCCTTGCTCAAGGGATTGAGGTAGCTCATCCAAGGTACCCATTAATTCCTGGATGCAGCGGGCAACCAATGCCACGATTCCAGATCCCTTCTTGAAGGGACAATACCCATGCTCAAGGCATCGAGGTAGCTCATCCAAGGTACCCGGTAATTCCTGGATGCGGCGGACAACGAAGGCCAAGACTCTAGATCCCTTCTTAAGGGGGTATTACCCATGCTCAAGGCATTTAGGTAGCTCGTCTGAGGTACTCGATGATTCTTGGATGCGGCGGGTAACCAAGGCCACAACTCCTGATGGATGCGGCGGGCAACCAAGGCCACAACTCCCGATTCCTTCTCGAGGGGACAATACCTAGCTCAAGGCATCTTGAGGGGACCAGACCCTCATCAAGGAATAAGGGTTTTTTATCGTAGACTAGTCACTCAATCAAATTTCCAGCAAGGTGCTTTCACAAAAGATTAGACACTCGATCAAATCTTCTCATGTAGGGGTCACCGTTCTCCGAAAGTTTGCTCAATAGAATGATGAGCCTTCAGCCCCAAAGTAATGTTGCTAGTTTCAAGGCTTGCTTAGGCATCAAAAAGTACCTAACCACTGGAATAAGGTTCTAGGCTCCACTAGAACGAATTGGAACCTAGGTGGCCACTTGGGCGTTGAATGGTCTGGTGCAACAAGTGAGGAGCCACCTTCAAGATGCTGGTCTAGAGGCTTGTTAGGGTAAAAAAAAAGTCCCCAACAACTGAAATGAGGCTCTGGACTCCATTTAGACGAATCGGAACCTAGGTGGCTCACTTGGGCGTTAAAGGGCCCAGTACAAAAAAGTGAGGAGCCACCTTCAAGATGCTGGTCCAGAGACTTGTTAGGGTATAGAAAATTCCCTAACAACAAAAATGAGGCTCTAGACTCCATTCGGATGAACTGGAACCTAGGTGGCTCACTAGGGCGTTAAGGGGCCCGGTGTAACAAGTGAGGAGCCACCTTCATTGATATTCCCTAGAGAGATGTAGTGTATATTATACCTAGAGGGCGGTGAATAGGTATTGTCTCAATTTCTTCCAACTTCAAAATTTGCGGATAACAAGAATGAAATGTACACATGATTTGATTTAACAATTGTATAGTATGAGTCAATACATGTAAAAATCAATATACAAGAGATACAAGCAATACATGATACGGAAGATAATAAAAAGTAAAGCGAAAATAGACACAAGTATTTTTACGTGGTAAACCTCAAAGAGGAAACATCCACGAGTTAAATAACCACAACCACTGGCAAAGCAATCCACTTTATGAAAAAGACTTACACACTCAAGGCTATCAACAAATGATATCCACCCTAAGCTATCAACTCCTAATCTACCCTCAAGGCCTAGTAAACCACCTAGCCTACTCTATATCCAAGATGCATCTTACACCTCTGGAGAGCAACTCTCTATCCAAGGCTCTCAAGCCTCTAGGAAGATTTCCTTGCTTAGCTATCTAGATCACAAATGATCCTAGTCAAGCTTCCCTAGCTTAACCATCCGGAGTACCAAACTCCTAGCTAAGACTTTGGCTTAGTTATCTAGATCCTCTTGATCTTAACTACGTCTTCGTGCTTGGCTATCCGAAACACTTTTCTAGCCAATTCTTGTTGCTCAAACCAAGGCTTCACTCACCTTAACAGGAGACTTCAACCTTTCCAAAAGGCAATGATCTAAGTGATGCAAATGATGCAAACACAAGTCAAATAAAGCAAGATGATCAATCAAACTCTATGAACATGCTTAGATATATTCTAGGATATGCTTTCAACAAACAATAACAAATGTACCTAGAAATCAAGGCATGTATATCAATAAGAACTAGATGTGGATATTAAATATATCACAAAAATCTTAGTTCTTAGATCATGAAATTAAACCTAGAAAATATCATGAAGAACATCACATATAACATTTCTAGAATCAATTTCAAGTTAAATCAAGTTTAGCAAATATATGTTCAAGAGAAATCACAAAGCTAAAAATCAATTAACAAATGCTTGTATTTTGGTTTTTAGATCACTCGATTTCGAGTTTGTATGAGAGAGTTATGATCAAAATAAGAAAACTAAAATTTAGAGAAAATTTATGATTTCATCTTTTTCAAATTTTCTACACTTAAAGTTTGGAGGGAAGGAGGAGAGCTTTTGAAAGAATTCAAGGGAGGGAAAGACAGACCAACCACAGCCTGCCATGTCACCTCCATGTGTGGGGCACGTGTGCCACACGTGGGCAGAGAGGCTGCCTGGCCGTGTGGCACACGTGGCTTCCTTTTGCTTGGCCTTTGGCCGAGCAAACTCCCTTGTGCTCCTCTCTCGTTTTTCAGCCGTATTGTTTCACTCATCTTAACAAGAGACTTCAACCTTTCCACAAGGTAATGATCTAAGTGATGCAAATGATGCAAACACAAGTCAAATAAAGCAAGATGATCAATCAAACTCTATGAACATGCTTAGATATATTCTAGGATATGCTTTCAACAAACAATCACAAATATACCTACAAATCAAGGCTTGTATATCAATTAGAACAAGATGAGAATATTCAATATATCACAATCTTAGTTCTTAGATCATGAAATAAAACCTAGAAAATATCATGAAGAACATCACATATAACATTTCTAGAATCAATTTCAAGTTAAATCAAGTTTAGCAAATATATGTTCAAGAGAAATCACAAAGCTAAAACTCAATTAACAAATGATTAAACACCCCTAGGATATGATCTAACATCATTCTTACCACAAATCATCTATCAAATAAGAAGATTAAAAGAGATGATCAAAGATAAATTGACAAGAAGAAGTTTCACATACAAAGATGAAACTCGGACTGAAGAACAGCTTGCTGCGAATAATCACGAATTCATCTTACTCTGAAAATGCTTGGGGTTTATAGCTCTCTTCAAGACCAATAATTTTTGTTTTTGGATCACTCGATTTCAAGTTTGTATGAGAGAGTTATGATCAAAATAAGAAAACTAAAATTGAGAGAAAATTTATCATTTCATAGTTTTCAAAATTTCTTCACTTAATGTTTAGATGGAAGGAGGAGAGCTTTTGAAAGAATTTGAGTTAAAGACAGACCAACCACAGCCTGCCATGTCACCTCCACACGTGGGGTGCATGTGCCACACGTGGGCAGAGAAGTTGCCTGGACGTGTGGCACACGTGGCTTCCTTTTGCTTGGCCTTTGGCCGAGTGAACTCCCTCATGCTCCTCTCCCGTTCTTCAACCGTATTCGGGCATCCAAACTCCGAATTCTAATTTTTTTTTAGATTACAAACCATGACTCCCTCACGCACAACGAATACTATAAAAATTTAACAAAAGGTTGATAATTCATCTTAGAAAATAACGACGAAGACAACTTAACGAATAAGAACGCAAAGTAGCGTAGCTACATCGTTTGGACTCAAAACCTAATGAATGAGTAATCAAAATGACCAGGACTCAATAAGGATTCAAATTAGATCATGTTCAAGTCTAAAATATAATATAAAAAAAAAACAAATAAACACAATGTCACACAAGTATGTCATATCTAAGCGATAGTGATAAAACATGTAATTCTACAATGTTTGTCTATATGAGACCAATGCATGAGCATACTTAAATGTGTGTGAATGTGTTATACCAAATGTTTGCACAATGATACAGGGACACACATGAATGAATTGTGTGTGTGTACGCTTATGCCTTGTAAGAGGAAGAAGAATCTTAATACCTTAGCATCCAAGAATGTGATGTTCCCCTTGAAGACGATATTTGTATAAGACGTCGCTTTTAACCTTTGAAGCTTCTTTTCACCAAGAACCACTTAAGCAACACTTGTTACAAATATAGAGAGTTTTGCAATGGAATCAAGCCAATACAAATCAAGGATCTTACATTCATAATGCTGGTCCAAAGGCTTGCTAGGGCATTACAAAGTCCCCAACAATTGAAATGAGGGTTTGGACTTGGATCGGATGAACCGAAACCCAGGTGGCTCACTTGGGCGTTGGACTGCCCGGTACAAAAAGTGAGGAGCCATCTCCTTCAAGCTAGTCCACAGGCTTGCTAAGGCATCAAAAACTACCCAAAAACTGAAATGAGGCTCTGGACTTCATTCAGATGAACCAGAACCTAGGTGGCTCACTTTGGCGTTGAGGGGCCTGGTGCAACAAGTGAGGAGCCACCTCCATCAAGCTAGTCCAAAGACTTGCTAAAGTATCAAAAACTACCCAATAACTGAAATGAGGCTCTGGACTCCATTCGGACGAACCGAAACCTAGGTGGCTCACTTGAGCGTTGAGGGGCCCAATGTAATAAGGGGAGTATCAAAAAGTCCCTAGCAACTGAAATGAGGCTCTGGACTTGGTTTGGACGAACCAGAACCTAGGTGGCTCACTTGGGCATTGAACGGCCTGGTACAACAAGTGAGGAGCCACCTTCATCAAGTCGGTACAGAGGCTTGCTAAGGCATCAACAGGTCCCTAACAGTTGAAATGAGGCTTTGGACTCCATTCGGACGAATCAGAACCTACGTAGCTCACTTCGGTGTTGAAGGGCTGGATGCAAAAATCGAGTAGCCACTGGTCTCGCAGTGGAGTTACTACTCTAGAGGCTTGCTTAGGCATGTAAGAGGCCTCAATAAATGTGGGAAGCCTCTAGGCTTTCCTCGAACGGATTGGGACTTTAGTGGCTCACTAGGGCATTGATTGGCCTAGTACAAAAGGATAAGAGCCACCGCCATGATACTGGTCTAGAGGCATGCATGGGATCCTTAAAGTCCCCAGCAACTGCAAAGAGGTTCTGGACCCTCCTCAAATGAGTCGGGACAGTAGTGGCACGCTTGGGTGTTAATTGGCCCGGTGCAAAAAGTGAGTTTCCACTAGTCTCGCAGTGGAGCTGTTGCTTTAGAGGCTTGCTTAGCCATGTAAGAGGCCTCAGCAAATATGGGAAGCCTCTTGGCTCTCCTCGAACGGATTAGGACTTCGATGGCTCACTAGGGCGTTGAGTGGCTCGGTACAAAAAGAGACGAGCCACCAACATGATATTGGTCAAAAGGTATGTTTGGGATCCTAGAAGTCCCCAACAATTGAAATAAGACTCTAGACCCTCCATGAATGAATCGGGACAACAATGGCTGTCTTAGGCGTTGATTGGCTAGGTACAAAAAGTGAGGAGCCACTTATCTTGCAACTGAGTTGTTGCTCTAAAGACTTGCTTATGCATGTAGGTGGCCTCAACGAATATGGGAAGCCTTTGGGCTTTTCTCAAACGTATTGGGATTTTGGTGGCTTATTAGGGCGTTGAGTGGCCCGGTACAAAAGGAGAGGAGACACCGCCATGATACTGGTCCAGAGGCATGCTTGGGATCCTAAAAGTCCCTAATAACTAAAATAAGGCTATGGACCCTCCTCGAATGAATCGGGATATTAGTGGCTCACTTGGGCCTTGATTGGCTCGGTGCCACAAGCGAGGAGCCACCTTTATGATGGTGGTCCAGAGGCTTGTTAGGGCATCAAGAAGTCCCCGGCAACTGAAATAAGGATCTGGAATTCATTCGGACGAATCGGAACCTAGATGGCTCACTTAGGTATTGAAGGGCCCAATGCAAAAAACGAGAAGACACCGCCATGATACCAGTCTAGAGGCATGCTTGGGATCCTAGAAGTCCCCAACAACTGAAATAAGGCTCTAGACCCTCCTCGAATGAATCAAGATAGTAGTGGCTCGCTTGGGTGTTGATTGGCTGACACGTTTGAAATGGTCCTACCAAAGCTACACCAATTTACTCTACTCTACCTACTCTACCTCGGCTATACTAGAGGGACGGGCAAGTGTTTCACCCTTCACAAGTGCACGAGTTGTTAAACTCATATAGGGTGCAAGAGTAAGGGTTATCGTTCCCACAGAGAACTAGGACGATTAGTTAATAAAAGAGCTAATGAATTGTTACGAATCTAAACTAATGCAATACTTAAACGATTGATGATTAATGAGCTAAATATGCTAAGGTGTAGGGAAAAATAAACAAATAAAAGTGTTACAGGCAGCGGAAGCGATACTAGAGACGATTTAGTGACTTTTAAAATTTTTCCTTTATGAACCTTAAACCCTTTTAATCAATAAACATGCATATATATCAACAAAAGTAAATTACCTCTTGTCGCGTGATCCGATTGACTTACGTCGATGGTAATCCGCAAGACCTTCAATCCGAGCACGAACGTGGATCACCTAGGAGCGTGGTCTCCCTTTCCTTTGAATTGCAAACCTGTGAATGGACCAAACAAATACTTTCTTTTCTTTGTTAGTCACAAAACAATCAAAAGAATGTCAAAATTATTCCGGTCACTTTTGAGTTCACAATCTTATGATCGAAACTCGCGTGAACCTAGATCGATATCGTATACACAAGCTTATTGATGTTTAAGCAATTGTATACTATCAAAGAATAATTTTTCACTCCTTTTTGTCTCTCTAGAATAAAAGCTCTCTTAGAATTAAGAAGAAGAAGAAAGAAAATAAAAACTCAAGCACCAATTCATTGATGTGGCCGAACCCTATAAGAACATATATATAGGTTGGCCGAATTTTTCTTCTTTTTCCTTTAGGGTTGCCGAATTCTATGTAGTATCTAATTAGGGTTGGCCGAATTTCATCATGTCACTTATATAGGGTGACCGAAATTCAACCCTAATTCTTTTTAACTTTATAGACTTCAAACCCTAATCCAACTCTTTATTTTTATTCTTTTATTTGACTAAATAAAAAAGACTCCTTATTTGATTAAATAAATAATACTAATTTATTTATTTACTTATCAAACAAGTCTTTTACTTTTAGGAAAGATTTGTTTCTTTAATTAAACAATTAATCAATAAATCAATTAATTCTTATTTAATTAAAACAAATGAAACAAAATAATATTTTTAGGTCAAAACTTTAACCTAGCCGCCCCACTTATATATAAGATGGGCCTAATATTATTTTCCTATTTCATTTAATCCATTGGACTTTAAATAAAAAAGCCCACATGTGAACCAGACCCATTCTTACTAAAAGAAACAAGCCCACATGTCTTTCATTAATATATTAATATAATTGAGCAGCCCATTTCTTAAATAATGTGCAAATTAAATTCTTAATATATTAAATGCAATTCTAGATGGACCCTTAAATTGGTCCGGTAGAATATATCAAGTGATCCATGCAAGTCCGTGTGGATTGGGGATCTTGGCGGGCCATCTAAATTTAAGCTTCAATAGACATAACCTAATCACAATCAACAAATGATTCACTTAGGTCCGATCCATTAATTTTAACTCATTCCACTAAAGAGCTAAAACTGAACTCTTAAATAAATATAGAAAAGGAAGATGCTCCTCATTCATACGCTAGACAATCATATTGGAGATAGTGTATCCTCGTGATTAATATCAGTAATCGCCAAGAGTTCATAGACCGCCTATAACTCTCCAAGTTACCATATTTACTCATATGACCACGTTTTGAACTTGGATATTTTGACTTGTCCAGAAGCCATGTTTTCAATAGACACTATTGAAAACTCAACGTTGAGATTTAATATCCAATTACCTCAAAACATCCATATGATGATATTATACTCTCATTTAATTAAATGGAGCCACGATGTCCATATCTATAAATGAAGTCCTCTATCGATTAACAAATGAATATCACCAAACTATCGAGGATAGACTATGCGATATAATCGTACTCATTGATAACTCAAATGATATCACTTGCAACCATAAGTCCATCATTTATCTCAGGATTAAGATAGACTCTCCGATTGTCCTGATAATGAAAAGACTATTATCTATTGACGGTTCTAGATAAAGCTTTTCATTGTGATCCAGTTCAATGCACCCAGTGCACTAGATCCTTTTGCTCGAAGACACTCCGATGATTTTAGACTCATCATATCTCATTTGATCCCACTCAAATGCTAGCAAAAGAATTCTACAACTTTAACAAGATAAAGGTGCCCAACCTTTAACTTAAGTTGTGAACAATATTCAAGACTAACTAAAGAATTGTGTCTACCACATACATATCCAGATGTACAAACAATTCTTCTTTTCCCATAGTCTTTAGACCTTATGATTATTTACTTTGACAATTATAATACAAACTATAAATGCTATACGATTTGTTAAACCAGAAATCACTTTATTAATATGAAAAAGATTGTTAATTACAACATTACACTCTTGCTATTGAGCATAATCCTAACATAAGGGACATATGAAATTAGCAATGATGCACCACCAAGTAATCACTCTTATGCTTTTTAGATCAAAATCACTATGATTAGTTCCATTTGCAATTAAGGGCAATCAACAACTCATTCAATTATCCTCTAAAGTCTTAGATGACATTAAGTGAGGTTTTGGTTGGAACTATGATTGAGAGTGTGTGGTCATACAGATATTACCATTAATCAACACACTATATATAAGAGTTATTAGATGTCAATACATAATTCAAAAGTTCCGAATAAGATATTCCATCAACTCTTAGTACAATTACCAATACATGATTTTCTAAGGTCTATGAGAAACATGTTATGATTTCATTAATTAAACATTCATCAAAGCAATTAATTAATACAAATAAAAGTGATAACAAGGTGGATAACATCATCACTTTCATAAATCCCCTAACATAAGTGGGTTAGTTACACATGATAACTAAGAATAGCATAAGTATGAAGAAAAAGAAGAAATACAACCCTTGAAGTCTAGATCGATTCCAAGGCCGAATAGCACCCTTCTCCATAACAATTACTACCCAAGATGATCATAAGCAACTCTCAAAAGCTAGTTTTACTAATTGCTTCACTAAGATCGATTTCTTTATGCTAAAGTAAGCTAAGATAAACACAAATACCTTGAACTCCTCTAAGCTAAAGGGAGAGTCTAACTATCTATCTAAAACTCTCACTTGTGTTTCTTTCCTCAGAAAACTGCCTAATTATAGCATTTGGTTTAAAGTTGGGCAAGGGAAAAGCCAGAATTGTCTTTGACGAATCGTCCGTGGCTTCTTCCTACGATTTGATCCTATAGACAGAACCCGCGAGATCTTCTTTGAAAGACTCTGTGACTTTGGGTCCACTGGTTCACGGGTTATTTTTCGTGAGAATGAACCTGCGAGCTTCTTCAGCAGTCGTCCGCGGTTTCACCTTCTTCTGCCTGGCGGCTTCTTTCCCGTGAACTGAACCCGCGGAACAACTCCCTACGAGTTCAGGTCTTCTGGCTGGCTGGACATGTCTCTCTGTTGATTCCCGCAGCTTTGTGCCACAGTTACTTTCCCGCGAGTTCCTCTTTCCAAGACTTTTTCTCCTCTTTAGACCTCTTTTCTCCAACTTTCATGCAAACACCTTCCTAATTGGCATATCAGTTGAACTTAACCAAAACACAAGTTATATATACAAGAATGCTCGAAAACGAGCACAACAGGTAGGAAAAAAGAGTGATAAATGTGAACATTTGGAGCACGATCAATCCCCCAAATCTATCTTTTGCTCATTCTCAAGCAAAACAAATGTAAGGTTCCCATTTATTGATTGACTTATTTCGTAGACAAACCACAATATGGGGTTTGAATTGTAAGGGTAGTTTAGGTGATTGAGGATCAAGCTCAAAGGCTCTCTCAAGATCTCAAGGTGACAAGCACTCCAAAGGTATATCTCTAGTGCTTATTTTTCATTTAAGAGATTTAGTTGCACACACACATTTATCATATTTGCATATGTATGCATACTCTTCAAATGTCACATTCCACACTTGCACTTCTTTGTTATATTTTTATGTGTGGATTTGTCCATAGATAAGTTTTGAGCGATTCGGAGACTTGTCTATATATTTTGGATGATTTCCGAGACATTTGGGACATTCCGTGTTTTTATATGAAACCGAAATTCAATTTCCAGCTTAGAGTGGAAAGTTATATAATTTTCCATCTTTATGATTGAGTATAGGTCTATATTCCGAAGACGGAATTGAATTCCGAGTTTCGAGGTCAAAACTGGACTAAAGATCACTCGGAACAGAAGTCGGCTTGGTGTGGCATGAAAGCCAAACCAAGAGAGGCTTGGCGTGAGAGGTGCGCGCAGCCCACGTTTGCCTAACGCTAACCTCACGCCATATCTCTCTCGGCCCTCGTTTGCCTCACGCCAACACCTGATTTGCATTTTATTTTTTGTTTTGTTAAGGGTGTTTTATTGTGTGTTAGATGGTGCTTGTGAACTCATGATTGCTGTGATTGCATGTTGCATGAGTGGAGTTGACTTAGCACATCATTCGAATACTTGAAGCCTCTTACGTGAGCTCACCACACTGGATTACTCTCATTTGTCTTTTACTCCTAACATCCAAATACGGTGCGTTTTTGTTTGTTAAAAAATATATATATTTATATATTTGTAAAACCTGCAGCTGTTTATTAAGAAAACCTAAACATATATATATATATATATATTTTTTTTTTTTCTTCTCTTCATTGCGTGAATTTGAGAGCAAAAATATAATTTTTAAGAGACAAATATTTTTAAGAGATAAAAACTCCCAAAAACTTTTCTTTAACTCACAAAACCCATTTTCATATATATCAAAATATCATCTAAGCATTTTCTAGCATAGTTAGGATGCTTGCTTGCATAGGTCTTGCTCAACATACATCCCTTGGTATGTTCTTCATTATTATCTTACATAATTAGTGTTTTATTTATCAAGACATCTCTTAGATTACTTGCTTGTTCTTAAATTAAATTCTAATATTCAAGATAGAAATTGTTGTGTTGATATGATTGAGTGTTGTATTGTGATAGTTATCTAGGTTTTCTTAATCTATAATTAGCTAAGCTTTATAACATGTCGTTTAACTATTGATATTTAGGATTGTATTAATTGGTATTTCATCATCCTAGATAAGCATCTAAGGTTACCTAGCTTTATTTGCACATTGGATATCATCATATATTCAGTTAGGTTTTATTATCTCTTCATTGAGAAGTGAGTCTTGTGTTGCTTCCGGGATTAGGTAGCTTAAATCACAAGCAATTGAACTAGATTCACTTATACCGAGATTATGTAGTGGTAGTGAGTTACATACAGGGATTAGGTTGTAATCATTTATCATTAGTGGATTCAAGGTTCGAGTATGACGCACTTACTAGCCCGTGGTTTTTCCCATGAGGGTTTCCACGTAAATATCTTGTGTCATTAACGTTTCCGCACTTTATCCACTTGATGTATTATTGTGACTGGTTAGGGGTATTTTAGTAAATTGACTAATCGCGAAAATTGGGTAATAACAATTAAAATCTATTCAACCACCCCCCCCCCCCCCCCCCCACTTTAGATTAAATATTGAACACACCGTTAATTTGTTTCAATAAAGAAAGGAAAACAAGGAAATACTAAGTAATCTAAACTAATTTAACTAATCCACTTTTGTAGGAAGCACGATGACACTTAGCATGTACCACACGCCTTTTAAACCTCTAGGTGCCCCTAGTAGGAGGAGTGTAGTCTGTTGAGGGTTTACCAGATACGATACCCATAAACACAACTCTACAATTCACATTGAGAAGCAACAGTATATATACAAACAAAAACTTCAGCCAAGCTAAGCATTCTAAATTAAGACTAGTAAAACTCTAATGCTATCGAAACAACACATAATGCCAGTATGCCAACACTCAGGATATTTTTGGTCTACAAATCAATACACTCATTCACTAGGGATGAATTCGCCTTAACTTCTATATCTCACAGATTCATCTCTTTCTTCTCTCAGAGTCTTACGCTATCTCTCTTTAACCACATGCGAATTTGAGTTTATGTAAATAAAATTCAAATATAAACGCATGTGAATATTTTAAAAACGCACTTTGTAGTAAATGATCTCATGAATGAATTGATGAACCATGAACGTGGAGAGAACATGTTTTGACTTGTATTCCTAAGCTATACATCTAAAAGATCAGCTAGGGCTTTCCTTGGTTGTAATGGGACCATGGTGATGTTAGGATTATGCTCAATAGCAAGAGTGTAATGTTGTAATTAACAATCTTTTTCATATTAATAAAGAGATTTCTGGTTTAACAAATTGTATAGCATTTATAGTTTATATTATAATTGTCAAAGTAAATAATCATAAGGTCTAAAGACTATGGGAAAAGAAGAATTGTTCGTACATCTGGATATGTATGTGGTAGACACAATTCTTTAGTTAGTCTTGAATAATGTTCACAACTTAAGTTAAAGGTTGGGCACCTTTATCTTGTTAAAGTTGTAGAATTCTTTTGCTAGCATTTGAGTGGGATCAAATGAGATATGATGAGTCTAAAATCATCGGAGTGTCTTCGAGCAAAAGGATCTAGTGCACTGGGTGCATTGAACTGGATCACAATGAAAAGCTTTATCTAGAACCGTCAATAGATAATAGTCTTTTCATTATCAGGACAATCGGAGGGTCTATCTTAATCCTGAGATAAATGATGGACTTATGGTTGCAAGTGATATCATTTGAGTTATCAATGAGTACGATTATATCGCATAGTCTATCCTCGATAGTTTGGTGATATTCATTTGTTAATCGATAGAGGACTTCATTTATAGATATGGACATCGTGGCTCCATTTAATTAAATGAGAGTATAATATCATCATATGGATGTTTTGAGGTAATTGGATATTAAATCTCAACGTTGAGTTTTCAATAGTGTCTATTGAAAACATGGCTTCTGGACAAGTCAAAATATCCAAGTTCAAAACGTGGTCATATGAGTAAATATGGTAACTTGGAGAGTTATAGGCGGTCTATGAACTCTTGGCGATTACCGATATTAATCACGAGGATACACTATCTCCAATATGATTGTCTAGGGTATGAATGAGGAGCATCTTCCTTTTCTATCTTTATTTAAGAGTTCAGTTTTAGCTCTTTAGTGGAATGAGTTAAAATTAATGGATCGGACCTAAGTGAATCATTTGTTGATTGTGATTAGGTTATGTCTATTGAAGCTTAAATTTAGATGGCCCGCCAAGATCCCCAATCCACACGGACTTGCATGGATCACTTGATATATTCTACCGGACCAATTTAAGGTCCATCTAGAATTGCATTTAATATATTAAGAATATAATTTGCACATTATTTAAGTAATGAGCTGCTCAATTATATTAATATATTAATGAAAGACATGTGGGCTTGTTTCTTTTAGTAAGAATGGGTCTGGTTCACATGTGGGCTTTTTATTTAAAGTCCAATGGATTAAATGAAATAAGAAAATAATGTTAGGCCCAATCTTAATCAAGTGGGGCGGCAAGGTTAAAATTTTAACCTAAAATATTATTTTGTTTCATTTGTTTTAATTAAATAAGAATTAATTAATTTATTGATTAATTGTTTAATTAAAGAAACAAATCTTTCCTAAAAGTAAAAGACTTGTTTGACAAGGAAATAAATAAATTAATTTTATTTATTTAATCAAATAAGGAGTCTTTTTATTTAGTCAAAATAAAAGAATAAAAATCAAGGAGTTCGATTAGGGTTTGAAGTCTATTAAGTTGAAAAGAATTAGGGTTGAATTTAAGTCACCCTATATAAGTGACATTATAGAATTTGGCCAACCCAAATCTTAGACTACATAGAATTCGGCAACCCTAAAGGAAAAAGAAGAAAAAAATTCGGCCAACCTATATATGTGTTCTTATAGGGTTCGGCCACCATAATCCATTGTGCTTGAGTTTTTTATTTCTTTCTTCTTCTTCTTAATTCCAAGAGAGAGTTTTTATTCTAAAAAGACAAAAGAGAGTGTGAAATTATTCTTTGATAGTATACTATTGCTTAATCATCAATAAGCTTGTGTATACGATATCGATCTAGGTTCACGCGAGTTTCGATCATTAGATTGTGAACTCAAAAGTGACCGGAATAATTTTTGAATTCTTTTGATTGTTTTTGTGACTAACAGAGAAAAGAAAGTTTTTTTTTGTTTGGTCCATTCACAGTTTTGCAATTCAAAGAAAAGGGAGACCACGCTCCTAGGTGATCCACGTTCGTGCTCGGATTGAAGGTCTTGCGGATTACCATCGACGTAAGTCAATCGGATCACGCGACAAAAGGTAATTTACTTTTGTTAACATATATGCATGTTTATTGATTAAAAGGGTTTAAGGTTCATAAAGGAAAATTTTTAAAAGTCACTAAATCGTTTATAGTATCGCTTCCGCTGCGTTTACCACTTTTATTTTTTATTTTTCCCTACAATTGGTATCAGAGCCTAGGTTGAACCCTTTTAATTAATTAACGTATATATACGTGGATCTGTTTCTTTTTATTGTGATTATGCATGTTTAGAAAGAGATGGCACTCTAGGTATTCAAATATATAATTACATGTGATGTATGGATTTATATATATTTTATGTGGTTTGTTATTGCTCGATTTTGGCCCTAGATTTTCAATGTAATTTTTGTTTCGGAGTTGTAACAAGAAGGGTGGTCTATTATCGTCATAATTCCTTCTTGGTAGATTGCTAGGTTTTATTTTTTTTATATATATATGTGCAGTATTTTTTTAGGGTTACTGCAGTTTTTTTTATTTATTTTTAGTATGTGCAGT
The DNA here is from genome assembly GCA_035582765.1 of Acer negundo. Taxonomy (NCBI): domain Eukaryota; kingdom Viridiplantae; phylum Streptophyta; class Magnoliopsida; order Sapindales; family Sapindaceae; genus Acer; species Acer negundo. The sequence goes on from CM069238.1 coordinate 3,807,090, forward strand.
TTTTGGTTTGTAAAAATACTGCAGTGAATAAAAAAAAAAAAAAAAAATTAATACTGCAGTATTTATTATATATATACTGCCGTAATATATTTAGGTCTTGGGGATTCGAAGACGCGAAGCAAAACGAAGCAACCGGAACCAAGTACGAGCACCGTGCGCACCCTAGGAGTGGATTGGGCTACGCATGACAAGCCCAAACTTTGGTGGGCTGCGCATGGCAGCCTTGTGTGGCCTTATGGGCTGCGCAAGGCAGCCCCTTTGTGGGGTTGTGGGCTGCGCACACCCATGGGAGAAGGCCGAAGGATGAGCGTATGGTTGATGGGCCACCTGAAGATCTTGTATTCCTGACAAATTGTAATTTACTTGTTTTTCTAGGATGGGCCAAAATTGTTGCTATTTAATTTATGCTTAAATATTACAATATTTGTTATTGTATGATAACATGACATATAGAATAGGAGTGCCACGCATATATCTCTTTTGGTATGAACATGCATTGAATGATTTAGGTATCTAAATTGGCATCTAGATAACTCGGTAAATCATTCTATGGGATTTAATCACACGCCTTAAATAATTGAGTGGGAGAAGGTGTTTTGGTAACACCTATGGCCTCCAAGGTTAGTTGAGCTTTATTATTTATTGGTAATCCCCCCAAGGGGCGTCTATGAATGGAATTTAGCAACATACTTCCTTACAAGGATAGACTAGACAATGGACTCAAACGAGATCTACTCCCCAAGGAGGGATTTTCGTGAGAGAAAATTGAGGGTCGATATCTTGGTAACACACTCAATGTAATTTTATTGATATCCTCCCAAGAGTTCTTGTCAGTAAAATTGCAAGGCTAAAATTGAAAACGCTGGTTGTTATGTTAACAATTAGGTGGGACCTAGTCTAACTAGTAAATGGTGCGAACTCCCAAAGGAGGCGTAACATTTATGGGTGTTAGATCACCGTTGAATTTTATGATTGAGTTATTTATTTAATTCAAGATAAATATTTAAAAGTGCTTTATCATGATTATTTACTTATATATGTTTTGTTTTATTCAGAAATCATGACCCCATCACTTATGAACATCCTGAAAGATAACACTTTAACTGGAGATAATTATGTCACATGGAAAAGGAAAATTGGGTTGTTACTGCAAAGTGAAAAACATAAGTTTGTTCTAACTACTCCTAAACCACCTGCTCCTAATAATGAATCTAGCATAATGTGTAGAGATGAGTATGAGCAGTGGAAGACTTCAGATGATATGGCAAAATGTTACATTATGGCCACTATCTCCGACGTGTTGCAACAGCAGCATGAAGGAATGGAGTCCGCTGCTGATATAATGATGTCTCTAGAGGAGATGTTTGCTATGAAGTCTAGGACGACTAAGAGAGAGGCAGTGACTGCTTTTATGAATCTTAGGATGAAACCTGGACAGGCTGTGAAAGATCACATGATGAAAGTCATAGCACATCTCAACATTGCTGAACTGCATGGCGCTGAGATAGATGGTGAGACAAAGATTGATATGGTTGTCAATTCATTGTCAGATTCCTTTGATCAGTTCAAATTGGACTACACTTTGAACAAAAAGGAATACACCTTACAAGGCCTGATGCAAGATGTTCAAAGTGCTGAAAAGATCCTTGTGAAAGGCAAAGGTCAAGAGATTCATATGGTTGGTAAAGTTGCTACTGTTAAGGCCCGTCAAAAGGTCAAGAAACAACAGAAGAAAAAGCAACTTGGGCCTATCAAGAAGGAGACCAAGAAAGTAACCAAGATCAAAGGGAAATGCTTCCTTTGTGGTGAAAAGGGACATTGGAAGAGAAATTGGCAAAGTCCCAGAAAAAGAAGGAAGAAGGTAATTTGAATTATCTAGAAACATGTTTTTTGGCTGATTCTACAGATTCTTGGATCATAGACTCAGGAGCCACTAATCATGTTTGTTATTCCTTGCAGGGGTTTCAAGAAAGGAGAAAGCTGAGTAAGAATGAAATCAATTTGCGCTTGGGCAACGGAACGTTAGTGTCTGCAAGTGCAGTGGGAGATATTAGAGTTTATTTGGATTCTAGAAGGCATTTAGATTTAATAGACGTTTATTATGTACCTCAATTCAAGAGGAATTTAATTTCAGTTTCTTGTTTGAATAAATTTGGATATTCGGTTACTTTTAAAAAAGTTTTTATTATTAGTAAGAATGACAAAATTATTTGCCAAGGTACATTGGAAAACGGTCTATACTTTTTGCATAGAAATATCTCTCACTCGTTAGACACAGAAATAACGGAACCTAATCATAAAAGAGTAAAATTATCAACAGATGAAACCTACCTTTGGCATTTACGCTTAGGTCATATTAACCTTAATAGGATTAAAAGATTGGTAAGTGACGGACCTTTAAGTGACTTAAAGGTTGATGATCTACCAACTTGTGAATCTTGTTTGGAAGGTAAAATGACCAAAAGGACGTTCTCTGCCAAAGGTGCAAGAGCCACTGAATGTTTAGGATTGATACACACTGATGTATGTGGACCTATGAGCATTCAAGCTAGAGGTGGATATGAGTACTTCATCACCTTCACGGATGATTACTCAAGATTTGGTTATGTGTATCTCATGAGACATAAGTCGGATGCTTTTGACATGTTCAAAGCATTCAAAGCTGAAGTGGAAAATCAGCTTGAGAAACACATAAAAATCTTGAGATCTGATCGTGGTGGAGAATATCTATCTGGTGAGTTTCAGCAATATCTTATTGATAATGGGATAGTTTCTCAGTTTTCTGCACCAGGTACACCTCAACAGAATGGGGTAGCAGAAAGGAGAAATAGAACTCTTTTGGATATGGTTAGGTCTATGTCGAGTTATTCAACGCTTCCTATTTCTTTTTGGGGATATGCTTTACAAACTGCTATATACATTCTAAACGATGTACCATCTAAGTCTGTTCCTAAAACACCGCATGAGTTGTGGACTGGGCGCAAGCCTAGTTTACAACACTTAAGGATATTTGGTTGTCCCGCGCATGTGTTAAAAGGAAAGACAGAAAAGATGGAGTCCCGTTCAGAAACATGTATATTTGTAGGGTATCCAAAAGAAACTAAAGGATATTATTTCTATAGTCCTTCAGATCTTAAAGTATTTGTTTCGACAAATGCTAAATTTCTGGAAAAGGACTATATGAATGATTTTGTGCCTAGAAGTAGAATTGTCCTGAATGAGATGTCAGGAGATACAATTCCACGAGAGGTTGCACAACCTAACCCAATTGTAAGTTCTGATCCAACACAAGATCAACAACCTACCATTCCTCGTCGTAGTGGGAGGGTTAGAACACAACCCGAAAGATACATCGGTCTGGGAGAATCAGTGGAGAATCTCCCGGACGACGATGATCCCTATACGTACAAGGAAGCTATGGAGGATGTTGATAGTCGCCATTGGCAAAAGGCAATGCAATCCGAGATTGAATCTATGTTCGATAACAAAGTCTGGTCCCTTGTAGACTTGCCTAAAGGGATAAAACCCATTGGGTACAAGTGGGTATACAAGAGGAAAAGAGGTATGGATGGAAAGGTGGAAACCTTTAAAGCTAGATTGGTAGCTAAAGGGTATACACAGAAAGAAGGTATTGATTACGAGGAAACCTTCTCTCCTGTGGCCATGCCTAAATCCATTAGGATACTCTTATCCATTGCAGCATCTTTAGATCTAGAGATTTGGCAAATGGACGTCAAGACAGCTTTCCTAAATGGAAGTCTTGACGAAAGCATCTACATGATGCAACCAGAGGGATTCATTGAAAAGGGCCAAGTGGATAAGGTATGCAAGTTGCAGAAATCCATATATGGATTAAAGCAAGCATCCAGATCCTGGAACATAAGGTTTGATCAAGCTGTCAAAGGTTTTGGATTTATTCAGAATCCTGACGAACCTTGTGTATACAAAAGGATTAAAGGCGACAAGTTGGTTTTCCTGATTCTTTATGTTGATGATATACTACTCATTGGAAACGATGTAGGTGTATTAACATCAGTAAAAGAATGGTTAGTAAAACAATTTGATATGAAGGACTTAGGAGAAGCAAGTTTTATTCTAGGTATCCAAGTAATAAGGGATAGAAAGAATAGAACGATTGCATTATCCCAAGCTTCATACATAGACAAGATCTTGTCTAGGTTTTCCATGCATGATTCCAAGAAAGGTATGTTACCTTTCAGACATGGAATCAAGCTTTCTAAGGAACAAGTTCCTAAGAATGAGCATGAAGAGCAATTCATGAGTAGAGTTCCATATGCCTCGGCAGTTGGAAGTCTCATGTATGCAATGCTCTGTACTAGACCAGATATTTGTTTTGCTGTTGGCATAGTTAGCAGGTTTCAATCGAAACCTGGACCTGATCACTGGACGGCAGTCAAGCATATTTTCAAGTATCTTAAGAGAACGAGAGATAATATGCTTGTATACTCTGGAGGGGATTTGGTTCCCGTTGGGTATACAGATTCTGATTTCCAATCAGATTCTGACTCCAGAAAATCCACATCAGGGGCTGTGTTTACTATTGGAGGAGGAGCAGTTATATGGAGGAGTATCAAGCAATCTTGTATTGCTGATTCCACCATGGAAGCTGAGTATGTTGCTGCATGCGAAGCTGCCAAAGAGGCTGTTTGGCTCCGCCAATTCTTGATTGACTTAGAAGTGGTTCCTAGTGCGAATAAGCAGATCACTATCTACTGTGACAACAGTGGAGCAGTGGCTAATTCGAAAGAACCAAGAAGTCACAAGAGAGGTAAACACATTGAAAGAAAGTATCATCTTTTAAGGGAGATTGTTCAAAGAGGTGACGTGACGATTACCAAAATCGCGTCAGCAGAAAATCTAGCGGATCCCTTCACAAAGGCTCTACCTCAAAGGAGTTTCGATTGGCATCTAGAGAATATGGGCTTGAGAGATATGACACATTTGCTATAGCGCAAGTGGGAGATTGTTAGGATCATGCTCAATAGCAAGAGTATAATGTTGTAATTATCAATCTTTTTCATATTAATAAAGTGATTTCTGGTTTAACAAATCGTATAGCATTTATAGTTTGTATTATAATTGTCAAAGTAAATAATCATAAGGTCTAAAGACTATGGGAAAAGAAGAATTGTTCGTACATCTGGATATGTATGTGGTAGACACAATTCTTTAGTTAGTCTTGAATATTGTTCACAACTTAAGTTAAAGGTTGGGCACCTTTATCTTGTTAAAGTTGTAGAATTCTTTTGCTAGCATTTGAGTGGGATCAAATGAGATATGATGAGTCTAAAATCATCGGAGTGTCTTCGAGCAAAAGGATCTAGTGCACTGGGTGCATTGAACTGGATCACAATGAAAAGCTTTATCTAGAACCGTCAATAGATAATAGTCTTTTCATTATCAGGACAATCGGAGAGTCTATCTTAATCCTGAGATAAATGATGGACTTATGGTTGCAAGTGATATCATTTGAGTTATCAATGAGTACGATTATATCGCATAGTCTATCCTCGATAGTTTGGTGATATTCATTTGTTAATCGATAGAGGACTTCATTTATAGATATGGACATCGTGGCTCCATTTAATTAAATGAGAGTATAATATCATCATATGGATGTTTTGAGGTAATTGGATATTAAATCTCAACGTTGAGTTTTCGATAGTGTCTATTGAAAACATGGCTTCTGGACAAGTCAAAATATCCAAGTTCAAAACATGGTCATATGAGTAAATATGGTAACTTGGAAAGTTACCATATTTACTCATATGGTGCACTGGGTGTTGAACTGGATCACAATGAAAAGCTTTATCTAGAACCGTCAATAGATAATAGTCTTTTCATTATCAGGACAATCGGAGAGTCTATCTTAATCCTGAGATAAATGATGGACTTATAGTTGCAAGTGATATCATTTGAGTTATCAATGAGTACGATTATATCGCATAGTCTATCCTCGATAGTTTGGTGATATTCATTTGTTAATCGATAGAGGACTTCATTTATAGATATGGACATCGTGGCTCCATTTAATTAAATGAGAGTATAATATCATCATATGGATGTTTTGAGGTAATTGGATATTAAATCTCAACGTTGAGTTTTCGATAGTGTCTATTGAAAACATGGCTTCTGGACAAGTCAAAATATCCAAGTTCAAAACGTGGTCATATGAGTAAATATGGTAACTTGGAAAGTTATAGGCGGTCTATGAACTCTTGGCGATTACTGATATTAATCACGAGGATACACTATCTCCAATATGATTGTCTAGGGTATGAATGAGGAGCATCTTCCTTTTCTATCTTTATTTAAGAGTTCTGTTTTAGCTCTTTAGTGGAATGAGTTAAAATTAATGGATCGGACCTAAGTGAATCATTTGTTGATTGTGATTAGGTTATGTCTATTGAAGCTTAAATTTAGATGGCCCGCCAAGATCACCAATCCACACGGACTTGCATGGATCACTTGATATATTCTACCGGACCAATTTAAGGGTCCATCTAGAATTGCATTTAATATATTAAGAATATAATTTGCACATTATTTAAGTAATGGGCTGTTCAATTATATTAATATATTAATGAAAGACATGTGGGCTTGTTTCTTTTAGTAAGAATGGGTCTGGTTCACATGTGGGCTTTTTATTTAAAGTCCAATGGATTAAATGAAATAAGAAAATAATGTTAGGCCCAATCTTAATCAAGTGGGGCGGCAAGGTTAAAATTTTAACCTAAAATATTATTTTGTTTCATTTGTTTTAATTAAATAAGAATTAATTAATTTATTGATTAATTGTTTAATTGTTTAATTAAAGAAACAAATCTTTCCTAAAAGTAAAAAACTTGTTTGACAAGGAAATAAATAAATTAGTTTTATTTATTTAATCAAATAAGGAGTCTTTTTATTTAGTCAAAAAAATAAAAGAATAAAAATCAAGGAGTTCGATTAGGGTTTGAAGTCTATTAAGTTGAAAAGAATTAGGGTTGAATTTAAGTCACCCTATATAAGTGACATTATAGAATTCGGCCAACCCAAATCTTAGACTACATAGAATTCGGCAACCCTAAAGGAAAAAGAAGAAAAAAATTCGGCCAACCTATATATGTGTTCTTATAGGGTTCGGCCACCACAATCCATTGTGCTTGAGTTTTTTATTTCTTTCTTCTTCTTCTTAATTCCAAGAGAGAGTTTTTATTCTAAAAAGACAAAAGAGAGTGTAAAATTATTCTTTGATAGTATACTATTGCTTAATCATCAATAAGCTTGTGTATACGATATCGATCTAGGTTCACGCGAGTTTCGATCATTAGATTGAGAACTCAAAAGTGACCGGAATAATTTTTGACATTCTTTTGATTGTTTTTGTGACTAACAATGAAAAGAAAGTTTTTTTTGTTTGGTCCATTCACATTTTTGCAATTCAAAGAAAAGGGAGACCAGGCTCCTAGGTGATCCACGTTCGTGCTCGAATTGAAGGTCTTGCGGATTACCATTGACGTAAGTCAATCGGATCACGCGATAAAAGGTAATTTACTTTTGTTAACATATATGCATGTTTATTGATTAAAAGGGTTTAAGGTTCATAAAGGAAAATTTTTAAAAGTCACTAAATCGTTTATAGTATCGCTTCCGCTGCGTTTACCACTTTTATTTATTATTTTTCCCTACAGGTGATTCATGATGAATGGAATGAATTTGATGGAATCCTCAAGATGTTGATCACTTTAACATTAACATTCTGTTAGCTCATTACTCATATGTCTACAAGCGTCTAGACTAAGATTAACATTTTGATGATTGTGCTAAATGGTACTCAATTTTGAGTGTTTAGTCAATCAGAAACTATGGCCTTAAGTGTTTCATTTTACACTTTTACAATTTAGCCTCTCTATTGCACATTTCTCTATCATCGCCTAAGTACACACTATTTACATATTTGAGCTAACTACTTGCATTTAACTTATGCAGCCTATGATTAACTGTTAACCGCTAAAATTGGCCAAGGATCAAAAAAGAATTTCCACCCAGAAATCAAGGAGAAAGTGTTATAGCAGGTAGCATATGGCTACCTCTTGAAGAGAACCCAGACCAACATATCAGGATATATATCCAGGAAAAGCTAGAGCAAGGTCAGAAGCATGAAGATTCCAATCCTACAAACCATGCTACATCTTCCTAATACCCCGCTCTCGTGTGGGCTGGGTATCCCGCATCTACATGGACTGGATATCACACTTCTCGATAGGCCAAGAACCCCGCCACCATGTAGTCCCGATACCTCGCCACAGCATTAACTGATACCCTAAAACCGGGGTAGCCAGGGGACCAATGGAAATCATGTTATAGCAAGAAGAAAGGCGTCGGGATACCCTGACACCAAAATGCCCTGACACCGCAAAGAACTAGCTCGCCAAACACCCTAAGTATCAAGTAAGGATACCACCAAGGTTTAAAGCTACAAAGAAGAACATTAAAGTGCTAGCGTTTTCGTCATTAAAAAGGAGGACTCATTCCCACCATTTAAGTGTCCTATTTTAAAGCAGTTACTGCCAAAATCCACTCAAAGAGGAATCACTCGATTTTAGGGATTAGATTCTACACAATATCTTCGTTTATCGCCAAGGAAAGTTCCAGAATTGTTGAAACCCTAGACCAAAGTTATAGGAGTGCATGGCAAGTAATGGGACCTATACATATGACATTATACTCAACTAGAAAAGGATTGATTCTTTCGAAACCCTAAAGACACAGCTTTTTCTACTTATCGACTTGCATGAGATCTCCACCGCCAACTGTGTCAGACTTTGCCTACAGTGACCGGTGGAGAATATTGTTAACAATTGTATTTACGTTATGGAAAGAATTCATTGTATTCCTCTCCTTCATAATATGAAACAATCGACTGTCCTACTGTTTTGAACATCGTTTATATTGAATTATGCTTACTAGGAATCATAGGTATCGAACTACGTAATACCCCTCCGACCGTGGTCAATTTTGATCATGGTTAATTAAAGTCGTTAATTGTAAATCCACCTCTTAGGTAAATTTCGATTAACACTTTTTACTGCCGTCTGTGGGAACTTACTTCCACCCCATTATCAAAAGCAGCTTAGCACTACCCCGCTAGCAGAAAGATGAGACTCAAATCCTCTCAAGGACAGCCCAACCATTCGGGACCTCACTCCCTTGCTTCTATTCAAAGAGTCTAAAAACAGGGGAGAACCAAAAACAACAACCTGGCACCGGTCCCTTCACTAGAGCCCAAAAGCAATCCTCCAGATCCAGCTATCTAGGAAGTCAATTGAGATGTCTTAGAACAGCAGTCTGTTGCCTATGTAGAGAGTGTCCGCCTCTTGATGATCGCCTAAGGGATACCCTTCAAAGCTGTCAGAGCAGTAGTTGAAACTGGACCGGGTACCCAGATACCGATTTTTGACAGGCTTGGACCTTCACTTTCAACTCCGAATCGCCCAACAGGATCCAGACCTTGATGGGTGAAATCAGCAGTCGACATCCCTCCCAAAAGGAATCAACCAGCAATTAGACCAACAGGAAGGGGGAGGACTCTACAACCCGATACAGGTGGTAGTACCGGACCCAGAAGAAACCCACGAGGTAGCCGATCTAGAAAGGAGGACTTCCAAGAGGTAACTCTAGGGTCCGAAAATTCAGACAATGAAGATATCGTAGCCCGATCCAGACATGAAGCACCCCGATGCCTTGAAGACCGAATGGCCAAGATGGCAAAGGAACTCGATGAGCTAAAGAAGGGAAAGCATCGGGGTATCCAGAAGAACCCCTTGGGAGAAATGAACGCACCCTTCTCAAGGAGAATCCGGGAAGTAGAATTACCCCCCAAGTTCAAGATGCCTACTAAGAAGTACTCTGGTTCGGAAGACCCTATGAGCCACATGGAGAGTTTTATCCTTCAGATGGAAGTTCAAAATGCGACATGGTCAGCAATGTGTATGATGTTCCTTTCCAATTTGACAGATTGTGCCAAGACATGGTTTAGAAATCTTCCCCTAGGTAGTGTGGATTCTTTTACAAAACTCACCACAGATTTTTATGCTCAGTTTCAAGGGATCAAGCCTCGTCCTAAAGACCCTATCCTACTTCAGTACGTGGTCCAGGAGTAGGGTGAGACGTTGAGGTCCTATGTAGAAAAATTCCACAAAGAAGTGATCCAGATGGGGGTGTTTGCAGAGAAGGAAACTTTGGCCAACTTCAGAAGAAACCTATGAGCTAGCAGACTAATCTGATCGTTCGCCAAACACCTACCTGAAACTTACCATGAGGCCTATGATAGGGCACTAGAACAAGTGGACATAGATGAACAGCTCAGAGTCAAGATCGATCAGTCAAGCGTCAGAAAAAAGAAGTTCTGAATCCCGCACCTGTAAAGAAATACCCCAATTATCCTCCAAACCGGTCTACCTACCGACCACAACCTCCTACCACGCATCGGGATAGGTATCCCATAAGAAGAGTCCCTTCAAGAGCAACGCCGCCGCCACCAAGAGGGGCAGCGCAGGTGGAAATAAAGAAAGACTGGTACAACCATTACATTCCCCTCAATGCATCCCGAGAGACCATATACCTCACCATCTGCAACAAGGGTCTGCTCAGAAAGCCAGGTCCTATCAAGATCTAGAATGACAAGAGAAATCATTACAAGTACTATGACTTCCATGAGGACATGGGGCACAACACATTGGAATACTACAGCCTCCGCAACCAGATTGAAGGATTGGTAAGGGGAGGACTTTTAATTTTATTCTTTCAACAGGTATGGGATAGCATCAAGATGGGGAAGGAGGTACAAGGAAAGATGCAGGAAGTAGAGGAAAGAGGAAATGATAGTAGGAAAGATCTAATGCAACAAGTCCAGATCATCCACACCATCAGTGGATGACCTACTTTAGCATGAACTTTCAATAATTTAAGGAAGAACCATGCTAGGAAGATCTCGAGGATTATCGCCAATCAAGACGTATTCCGAGTCACCAGGGGATCCCAAGAATACCATCGCTCTGCCCAGATCATTTTCATAGAGGAGGATGTCTTCAACAGAGTTCAGCCACATGACGATCCCATGGTGATTACGGTATAGATAGCAAATTGCAAGGTCCACCGTTCTGATTGATACCGGGAGCAGTGTGGATATCCTATTCAAAGGGGCTCATGATAAGCTCAACTTGAAGAACCAATGTTACAACAGTTCTACCACGCCTCTATATGGATTAACAAGGGACTCATTAATGCCAGTTAGGTCTCATAGGTTACTAGTAATAATCAGAGAAGCCCCTCTTCAGTAGAACATAATGACAGAATTCGTCGTGGTAGATACCCCTTCCGCCTATAATGCCATCCTTGGAAAACCCTTTCTATCAGGAATTAGAGGAGTGTTTTCTATGTACCACAATGTCTTGAAGTTTCCCATTGGGACCAGGGTAAGAGAAGTTCGAAGAGATCAACAAGCAGCCCACAGCTGCTATACTGTGTCTACCAATCCTACCGCGCTAGCTAAGAGCACATGTGACCTATGAACCAAACCAGGAAATACAAGGACTAGATCAATGCATCATGGAAGAAGAAGAGGTACTAGACATATTCATAAGAGATCCGGAGGAAGAAGGGGAATGGGGATGGACCAGCGGGCACCCCGTAGAGCAGTTGGAGGAGATACCAATACGAGAAAATGATCTTACCAAAGTAGTGAAGATAGGGGGAGCGTTAGATAGCAACGTCAGAGAGAGCTTGGTGGGACTCCTTAGAGAATACAACGACATCTTTACTTTGAGCCAAGATGAAATGCCATGTATCCCTATCACTCTAGCTACCTACAGGTTGGCAGTAGAAACTTTCAAATCAATCAAACAGAAACGAAGGCATTTCAAAGCCGAGCAAAATGTCACGGTCCAGGAAGAAGTAGACAAGTTCATGAATCCCGATACCCCGAATGGATCGCCAATATAGTCATGGTTACCAAATCCAATAGGAAATGGCATATGTGTGTGGACTACACCGACCTCAACCGGTCTTGCCCAAAAGACAGCTTCCCTCTATCTAAGATCGATCAGCTGATTGACTCCACTGCAGGAAACAAGCTCCTCAGCTTTATGGACGCTTTCTCGGGGTATAACAGATCATGATGCACCCCGCCAATCAAGGCAAGACCAGTTTTATCACTAGGAAAGGCCTGTACTGCTACAAGGTAATGCCTTTTGGGCTCAAACATGCAAGTGCCACCTATCAGCGTCTAGTGAACAAGCTATTCAAAGAACAAATAGAAAGATCTATAGAGGTGTACATAGATGACATGATCACCAAATCTCGGCAAACAGAGCCTCATCTAGAGGATTTATGATAGACTTTTCAAATAATAAGGAAGAACCAAATGAGACTGAATCCTGCAAAGTGCGCCTTCGGGGTAGTAGTAGGAAAGTTCCTAGGGTTCATGGTTCACGAGAGGGGGATCGAAGCTAACCGAGAGAAGATCAAGGCCATTTTGGACCTTGAGTCCCCCACTACTCTCAAACAGGCACAAGGACTGACTAGCAAGATAGCAGCATTGAACCGCTTCATATCTCAATCTACAGATAAGTGCCTTCCTTTCTTTAAAATTATCAAAGCAGGGTAAAAAGATGAAGTGAGATCAAGAAAGTGAAAGGGCCTTCCATTCTTTGAAGGAATATCTAGCTAGCCCGTCCTTGCTAGTAAAACCTGTCCCAAGAGAAGAACTGTAACTCTTTCTGGCAATATCAAATACCGCCACTAGCGGGGCTTTGGTTAAGGAATGTAATGACGGGATCCAGAGACCAGTCTATTACGAGAGTCGTGCTCTAACCAAGTCAGAGAATAATTACTCCCTTTTGGAGAAATTCGCCTTTGCATTGGTAATTGCAGCCAGAAAGCTCCAGCCATTTTTTAAGCTTATACCATTGCAATTGTCACTGATCAGTCATTAAGACAATTCCTCCAGAGGCTTGATATGTCTAGCATATTGGTCTTGTGGGCTTTGGAGCTCACCGAATACGGCATCAAGTACAAGCCAAGGACTACAATTAAAGCTCAAGCTTTAGCAGATTTCATTGTAGAATTCAGCATGACTCTAAATCTGAATACACATACGACCCGGACTTGGTTCCGGAGAACCCATAATGGCCTGATAACTGCAAGACCTGGATACTGTACACGGATGAGGCATCAAACCAATCAAGCTGCAAGGCAGTGATTATCCTAATCGACTAAGAAGGGGTCAAGTGCAGCCACTATTTCAGATTTGAGTTCATAGCCACCAATAATGAAGCAGAGTATGAAGCCTTACTAGTAGGGATGAAAGTAGTAGAGGAGCTAGGAGTAGATTTTGTCCTGGTTAAGAGCAATTCTCAGTTGGTAACCAACCAAGTATCGGGATTATATCAAGCCAAAGGTGAAAACATGGTTGCATATCTGGCCAGGGTCCGGGAAGTTATGACAAGGTTCAAAGGTGTGAAGATGAAGTAGACTCCCCGAGAGAAGAACCACCGAGCAGATGTCTTAGCCAAAATTGTTACAGGTAGAGGACAAGCACTGCCGAGAGGGGTACCAATCCAATTAATACCTCGATCAAGCATAGTTATAGGAGTATAAGTCAACCCATTCGAACGACTCCCTTGTTGGATAGATCCTATAGTAGAGTACCTTCAAAATGACACCCTCCCTACTAAACCGGATCAAGCACGCAAACTCAAAAGGATCGCAACCCGGTACTGTTTGGTAGATGGTTTTCTCTGCCGTAAAGGAAAGTCACTTCCCTTGCTAAGATGTCTACATCCGGATGAAACACATTGGGCACTTAATGAGGTACATTCAAGAGAATGCGGAAACCATGTGTCAAGTGAAACCCTAGCATACCAGGTGCTCAGAATGGGGTATTTCTAGCCTACCTTCCATCAAGAAGCAAAGCAGTTTGCAAGGTCTTGTGAACCTTGCCAAAGGACAGTAAACCTCTACCACCTTCCTCCGGAAAGACTCTCATCAATCAGTACACCGTATCCATTCGCCATTTAGGGACTTGACCTCATTGGACCACTCCCAACTGCTCCAAGTCAAGCCAAGACAAGCATGTCGTTGTTGCAATAGACCTTTTACCCGGTGGGTGGAGGCAGAATCCCTTACCCGGATAATCGAGGCAAACACAACCAGTTTCGTCAAAGAAAACATTGTGTGTCGGTTCAGAACCCCGATCATCATAATAACTGATCTGGGCAAACAATTCGACAATGCCAAATTTCGATAGTTTTACGAGGAAAAGAGAATCAACCTCCGTTTTGCATCAGTAACCCATCTTCAAACCAATGGACTGGTGGAGACCACCAACAAGACCATTAAGAAACTTTTGAAGAAGAAACTCCAACAGAAGAAAGGGAAATGGGCTAAGGAACTTCCCAACATGCTTTGGGCATATCGGACAACCAAAAGGACTGTAACCGGGGAAACCTCTTACTCACTAGCTTTTGGGACAAAAGCAGTCCTACCTATCGAGCACAAATTGACATCTTTTAGGGTCCACCACTATAAACCTGAAGATAATGAGATGAAATTAAAAACTAACTTGGACCTCCTCGAGGAGAATCAAGATAAGGTTGCATAGCAGATAGCGGCCTACCAGAGCAAGATAGCCCGGTACTTTAACAAGAAAGTTAAGAGTCCAAATTTCAAAGAGGGAGACTTGGTTCTCAGAAAAGTAACCCAGAATACTCGAATCAGATCAGACGGAGTCATAGCCCCAAACTGGGAAGATCTTTACTTGATTAAGATAGTTCTCCATGGAGGAGCTTACAAATTAGAAGACATGGATGGTTACCCAGTTGACCACACCCAAAATGCTGATCAGCTCAAGAGGTTTTACCTTTAGTGGTTAGCAGAAATAAAGATTCTTTTTTTTTTGGCTGATATGACATCAAATGTATACCCCGATCTTTGCTTTGTATGAGTTTAATAATTCCGTTTCTTCTCCAACCTGATTCTCCAACGATTCGTCTTGAACACTTCGCCATAACTAAATCACCTTAAGACTAGGAGAGCAATACAATACTCTTGATGCCCTCAACTGGGTTAACCCCTCTAGGAGGGTCGCCATAACCAAGAAAACCAAGAGAGCAATACATCACTCTTGATGCCTTGGACTGGGTCAACCCCTCTAGGTGGATCGCCATAACTAAATCACCTCAAGACAAAGAAAACCTATACGGCATTCTTAAAGCCTAGGTAAAGATTTATCAAAGGACCAAAATCCTTTAGTAAGATATCTAGCACCTTGATTCGCCATGTGAAGACCCAGGTCGGGGAATATCCTCCACCAAGATAGATTTATCAAAGGAACAAAATCCTTTAGTAGGATATCTGGCACCTTTCACCATGTGAAAAACCAGGTCGGGGAATACCCTCCACCGGGGTAGATTTATCAAAGGATCAGAATCCCTTAGCAGGATATATGGCACCTTAATTCACCATGTGAAGAACCAAGTAAGGGAATACCCTCAACTGGGATAGATTTATCAAAGGACTAGAATCCCTTAGTCGGATATCTGGCACCTTGATTCGCCATGTGAAGAACCAGGTCAGGTAATACCCTTCACCGGGATAGATTTATCAAAGGACCAGAATCCCTTAGCAGGATATATGGCACCTTGATTCGCCATGTGAAGAACCAGGTCAGGGAATACCCTCCACCGGGGTAAATTTATCAAAGGACAAGAATCCCTTAGCAGGATATCTGGCACCTTCATTCGCCATGTAATAAACCAGGTCGGGAATACCCTCCACTGAGATAGATTTATCAAAGGACCAGAATCCCTTAGGCGGATATCTGACACCTTGTTTCACCATGTGAAGAACTTGGTCGGGGAATACCCTCCACCGGGTTATATTTATCAAAGGACCAGAATCCTTTAGCAGGATATCTGGCACCTTGATTCGCCATGTAAAGAACTAGGTCGAGGAATACCCTCCACCGGGGTGGATTTATCAAAGAGCCAAGATCCTTTAGTTGGACAACTGACACCTCATTTCGCCGTTTGAAGACTTAATACCGAGAAGGCCTTATTAGTCTATCAAGATGGATTGCTAATGAACTGGGATCCCAAAACAGGATAACTGGGCTCCATATACATGAAATGCTCAAAATTTTGCAATATCTTGAGACTGGGTCCGGATTACCACTAGATTGAAATTCCTTGCAAAATGTTCACCAAGTTTCACAAAGGGACTACTGACCAAGTTATCTCTAGGGAAATATTTGCCCAGTTTGCTCTTTATCGGGAAGGATTTTGACAATATCCCAAACAAGTCCTATATCGTTATTCATCAAGAAGAGTACAAAGAGCCAACAAGATTCCAAGTAAGCTTTCATCTGGCTTATTGTTAGGCAAGGACATACTTCAATCAAGAAAAAGTGAACAAGAATATACATGTGCAAAAAAAGATCATCCAATAAATCAATCAGGGTGCCCAAGCCCCACAATCAGGCTACAAGATGTGAATAAACAAAAAACAACAAAAACAAAAGGAAGACCAAGTGAAATCTTGCACCCTTCTCCTTTACAGCCTCCTAAATTTGGACTGGCCACATCAGTTTATTCGATTCCTTTGGAATGGTATCAATGAAGATCTTGCCTAAAGGCCTCTTGCCTTTGATTCAGCCTTGAGTTCATCACCTCTCTCCTTTAGCTTCAAGTCCTCAGTGCATCTTGAAGGTTGAATCAACTCTACCCACTCACGAGTCGTTGGTCTAATAATCCAGACACCAACCTGTTTGTTGACTTCGACACCGATAGCGCACTTGGAGACATCTCAGACACGGCCACTGTATCCTTGGGTACCTTTGTGAATGGCACCATTAACCATAATGACTGCGGATTCACCGACCCAAAAAATCTTCAGATAGTTAGAAATAGGGGAATATGTCTACTTCATCCGGTGACTTCGGGCAATGCACCCTATCCTGCTATAGAAACCCAACTCGATACAAAGTTCCCTACTAGAACAACAAGACTGGGTCAAGATAGAGCTTAACCTGGAATAGCGGTTGACGTGTTCTTTCCTCCTTGCATTCGACTGTGAATCGCCAACCTTTTCTTTATTGAAAGAAGCACCAAGATTGATAGCCGGAATGGATGGATGCTCCATTAAAGGGAAACACTCGGGATAGCTCTGTTTCACACTATATAAATTTTTCAGAGTGAAGGATAAGGAAGAAAGATAGGTTAATTATAGAGAAAATCATGGCGGGTACCGGTACAAAGCAATAATAACCGGTGAAGGTTTCGAGGAGACGTGTAAAAAACAACCCATTCATATGAGCTAACCGATCTTAACTCAACGCTTAAATCAGTGCATTAAAGGCAGATGTAGCAAGAGGAACGTCCCTTTTAGAAAGTAGGAACCACCTAAGCAAGGATTCATTGAAGCAAAGGCACCAGGTATCTCAATGTGCCAATCCTAGGGGACTAGCTACCAGTGTTCTTCACCTGAAATATCTAAGTACCCCGACTCCATAAAAGGGAAGCCAGATCCCGACAACTCGCTAGGAATACGCCTCAAATCAAGGACCCCTATAATAAAGTTCCTGACCGGTTTCATAAGAAGAATACCACCCATATTACTGTTAAGAGTACGGAAAGTCAAGCATCGCCTGGACTATGACGAGTAGGCATCAAGATATCAGTTATTATTAATAACTATTAGCTTAATTATGAGTAAGCAAGCAAGCGAACATTTCAGCCAAGTAATACCAAGTACAAGTAGGATAATATACAGGTCACAAAAAGAAAAATTCTTTCATTGATCAAACAGGGTGCCCAACCCCCGTTTCCGGGCTACAGAGAATTCTTGACTGAATTAATGAAAAAAATCATACATCGTCCTACTTTTCCCCAGCTTTGTCTTCTGGATTGACTGCATTGCTTCTCCAACTGCTGCGGTTCCAGCCTCAGTCAAAACCACCCATGCTCTTGATACCTCAGCTTCAGCGAAAACATTTTCCTCCTCCATAGGAACAACCTCGCTAGACAAAGCTACATCCTGCATCTGGTCATCTTAAGTATAAGGAGCATCCTGAGTCTCCACAGCTTCTTCTACGAGGTCAGTAGCTGGTGCGGTATTCTCTAGTTGCAATGAGGGCTTCACGGTCGGAGCATTGCCTGCTGGGGTTGGATCCTCATTGGAATATTGGGCAACCTTTGCTAAAATCACACCTTGATCCCACCCAAGTGTACCTTGAAAGTCAAAATCAGCAGGGAGGGCCTGGACCATATCATAGGAAGCAGTAAAGTATCCCTGCTCAAAGGATTCATCCGTTTGGGCTTTTAGAGCCATCACTGCATCCCGCTAGAGGCGATTCTCCTCAACAATCATAGCCTTCTCCCTAACCAACTCCTCTCACTGAGCCCGACGGCTAGTAGACTTGATAGTCTTCGTATCCAGAGCGCGTTTTAACCTCTCAAAATCCACTATGGCCTCCTACATACCCTGTTTAGACTCACCAGCAGAACGGATCAAGATATCAGCGGTTTCTTTGGACCGAGCTAGGTCCCTCCTAGCCTCCTCCAACTCAGCCCGGGCCGCGATGTTGGCCTCCTACAAGGTCTTTTGCTGATGCCTCATTGCCAAATTGAATTTAAAAGCCTGCAACAAGAAAAGAGAAATAGGGATCATCCTAAAATTCAATCAAGTAAGAAAAAAGGTCCAGAAACGTACCTCAGCAAGCAAAAAAGCTTCTCTTGTGACAAGAAGATTCCCTAGCATAGAGACCATAGCATCCGGGCTAACCCTAGAGCAAGCAGTAACGAAACGGGATAGTAGCTCCTGCCGGCTACTATCCATCAACCCCGACCCGAAAGGTTGGCTCGTAGGGGGCACTCCAACAACGGATCTTTTTTCCTTCTCCACTCTAGTTCGTTGTTAGGTCTAATCAAGTGCATAAGGGGGAATAGAAGGGGAGGCCGCTGGAAGAGACTTCACGCTGAAAGCAGTTGAAACCCGTTTCTTTGTCTGGATAGGTGATCCTTGAGCCTTAGCAGCTCTTGATAGCATGGCCATTATGGAAGGGCGCGCATGAACCAAATTAGACAAAGGGATCGGATGACGCAGAGGCAATCCCGTTGGAGTAGAAGATAGGGGAGAAATGGGCAAATCAGGCCCAACACTAACACCGGTATCAACACCAGTACCGGGAGAATGAATAGGAGAGTCAATGGGAGGAGGACATGTGAATCACCGGTAGAGGGGACTTGAAACCCCAATCCCATGAGAACAGGAAACGAAGACGGATGAGGGGTGGCAGATATTGTCAGAAAAGGAAAAAGGAATCTAACAAGGGTCAAAGAGGCAAGTGAGAAGAAAAGTAGAAAGGAAGGATATCGCTAGCTTGGATTGGCAACAAAAATCATGAGATACCGATCCAGCCTGGCATCTTTATAAGGATCAACAGTGGGATACTTCGGGTTTAAGAAGAATCGGTCCACAATCTTTTTCAGAAAACCTAGGGACTCAGCATCAATTTTCCCCTTGTCCCACTTATCCTTCTCACTAAAATGAGTAGGTACTAAATAATCAACTCCTCCGACGCATACCGATTGTCCCCAATCTCCCCCAACCACGACCAACTCTTCCCGCCAAGATTTATGGTCCATTATATTGGCCCCAGGTACAGTGAAATTCAGGCGATTGCACGCTCTCAAATAAAACTGGCTTTTATTGTTCGTCAGCAAAGTCGCCACATGATAAACGTATCGAATTTCATCGAAGCCCGGTTCTCTATCCACTAGGTCCTTCTCGCATTGCTCAAGCCAGAGCACTAGGAATCCGGTCAAATGCTTCTAGAAACTCGGTAAGAGTTGTAACGAGGCCAATTCGAGAACATGAAGCGCCCTTCAAAGAAGGGGATAAAAGGGTAGCCTAACCCTACATTCGAAAGCGGATACATGAATGGGAAAATGACCCTCAAGAGGGTAATACACATCAAAATCACGATGTGGCAGAGTAAGAGTAATGCTATCCGGGATCCGGTACTCACTCCTCAAGCATGATAGGTTGTCGACAGTGCATATGGAAGAAGGAATAAGCCGACCATTAGAGGGGATGGCGGGAATCCTATCTCGGACACTTATAAGTGGAATTCCAGTCGGAATTCCTTCACATTCTACACCACCTGCAAGTTGAAACATGTCTACAAGCTTACCGCTGGAAATCTGACCCAATAATCGAATCCTAGTCTAAGTGGGGACACTGAGGTGGAACAAAACTCTCCATGTTATCATCGTTGCTTCTCTTTCTTTTTGATTGAAGACTATCACCAGCGTTAGTTTCCTCCATATCAAAAAGTGCTTTAATACTGTCAGAAGTTTGAGGTTAAGTAGGGTTAGGGTTTTGCGAGGATGACATTAAGAAGAAGAAGAAAAGAAAGTTATCTAGCGAGAGTGAACAGTCAAGGAAAAGGCAAAACTAACTTGCGTTTTCTTGATTATCAGGAAGGCGTGAATAAATTGAGAGGGAAAGATGGATATTTACAGACGCTTAGTGGGTGGTTACCAGAACAGAAAAGGAAAACCTTAATCAATTACCGGGAACGTGCAGGAGACGGTTTCAAGAAAAAAGTGCCAAAAATTGCTCGTTTGAACTTATTGAGCAATATGCAATCTACACCTAGTAAAAACATTTAATATTTGTGTATCCAAGAAAGATTGTCTCTCTGAAAATAGAAATCCAGCCAGACAGGGTACATGACCCAGCGGGGTGTTAAATCCATCAAGCAAAACTAAGAATCCTAACCCCAACCCCGATCTAGATACTGGTGTTCAAGTCAGAGGGACTTCTGTTAATCGCTAAAATTGGCCAAGGATCAAAGAAGAATTTTCCACCTAGAAATCAAGGAAAAAGTGTTTTAGCAGGTAGCATCCGGCTACCTCTTGAAGAGAACCCGGACCAACATATCGAGATATATATCCAGGAAAAGTCAGAAGCATGAAGATTCCAATCCTACAAACCATGATATACCTTCCTAATAACCCGCTCCCGCGTGGGTTGGATATCCCACTTCTCCATAGGCCAGGAACCATGCTACACCATGTAGTCCTGATACCATATAGTCCCGATACCATGCTACATTAAGAAGATTCCAATCCTACAAACCATGCTACACCATGCAGTCCCGATACCTCGTTACCACATTAATCGGTACCCCAAAACTGGGGTAACCAGGGGACCAATGGAAATCATGATACAGCAAGAAGAAAGGCGTCGGGGTACCCTAACACCAAAATACCCTAACTCCGCAAAAAAATAGCTCACCAAACAACTTAAGTATCGGGTAAGGATACCACCATGGTTTAAAGCTACAAAGAAGAACATTAAAGCGCCAATGTTTTCGTCATTAAAAAGGATGACTCATTCCCGCCATTTAAGAGTCCTATTTTAAAGCACTTTCTGACAGAATCCACCTAAGGAGGAATCTCTCGACTTTAGAGATTAGATTCTACATGATATCTTCGCTTATCGCCAAGGAAAGTTCCAGAATTCCTTAAACCCTAGACCAAAGTTATAGGAGTGCATGACAAGTAATGGGACCTATATATATAACATATACTCAACTAGAAAAGGATCGATTCTTTCAAAACCCTAAAGGCACAACTCGATTCTTTGGTAACCTTGATTGTTGTTACTACCATAGTAGTTGTTCGCACTTTGAGAGTTGTTCGCACCTAGGTGGTTGTCGTTAGACCAGGACAAATTAGAGTGATTCCTCAACCCTGGATTATACGTATTCGAGTACGAGTCATTCCTTTGCCTCTGGAATCCCAAGGGCTTTGGCTTCCTCTTCTTGATCAAGTTGCCCTTCTCCCTCATCTATCTCTCCCATGACTTGACTCACTCCATGGGACTGCCCTGGCTTTCCAGATATGAGCTCCTTAATAGATTGGAGTTCTTTGTTCATCATTGACATTTGAATTTGCATTTAGGTGTTCATACCAACCTCTATCCTTCAACCCTTTCTCACATTTGATGTCCTTTGTTGTGAGTTCTGGGTGATCTTATCCAATATATCAAAGGCTTCGATCTCTCTCTTGTCTGTGATTGTACCCCCACATGCATTATCCACTAACATTTGCATGATAGATGACAGTCCACTATAGAAGGAATTCACCTTCAACTTTAGAGGGTATGTATATGGCGGAATCTGAGTGAGCAACAAGTTAAACATCTCTCATGCTTCATGAAAAGGTTTACCGTCCTCCTTGTAAAAAAATGCTATTTTCAACCATAGGTCCTTAGCCTTTTGTGATGGGAAAAATTTGTTGAAGAAAACCTTGCACACTTTAGCCCATGTCACCAATGATCCTGGCCTTAGATTCATGTATCAAGTCATAGCCCCATCCTTCAAACAGTACTGGAAACATCTAAGGTGGAACTGCTCTCTAGTTAGCACTGCTTGGCAAGCCATCACTGAAAAAGTCTCTAAGGTGGCACCGTATTGCTTCATGAATTGAAGACAATCTTCAGTAGCTCTTCCATTGAAAGATGGAAGGAGACCAATATGCATATTCTTCAATTCATATTGCCTCGCCACATCATCGAGTACTATGGCGGCAGGCACATTTCCTACAAAAGGGAGTGTATACTCGCCCATGGTGAGACTGATCGTGCCAAATATGTAATATATTTCAACCCTCATTTCCTATTCCTTTGTCTCGTTCTTGTGTGTATTTTCTATATATTTTATGTCTAATAGGCTCGTTGGTACTAATTGCAGGCAATTGATGTAATTCTTGTGTTAGAAATGTGTTGCGGGAGTTCTGGCCAAAAAGGGGCCAAAAGTGGCTGAAAGAAAGACAAAGGGTCATCAGCAACTTTAAGAGTGCGGGTCGAGTGCGGGTCCCAACCGCACTCCAAGCCAAAGGTGGAACCTGATACCTACAGAGAAGATGAAGTGCGGGTAAAGTGCGAGTCATCCAATCGCACTAGACCCGCACTATTGCCAAGAACAGAGAAGCAAAAAGTGCACCTGACATTAAGTGCGTGTAATCCAACCGCACTCCACCCGTACTCCAAGCTGGAACAAAGAAGTGGAATTTGCACCTGACGTAAAAGTACGAGTCAAGTGCGGGTCATTCAACCACACTCCACCCACACTCTATGGGTGACAACTTCTGTTTTCAAGCTTAAGTGACCTATTTTTGCATCCCCTATAAATAGAAAAGCATGGGAACGAACCATACATCTCACACAAGCTCCCATACATATATTTTCAGCAACTTAGTGTAACTTAACTCTTAGAAAACTCTCCCTACCATCCAAACCATCTCTACTCAACCTAAAGGCAACTAAAGAGATTTGGATTCAAGGCTTCAAGGAAAGAGATTATCTTCAAGGGTTTTCTCTAAATCTCTTCTCTTAGTTTTGTATTTGTTTGTAAAGAACATGAGTAGCTAAAATACCCCACTATGGGGTTGATGTTATTTGTTTGATGGATGTTTGAGCTTTGTACAAAAACTCTATGTTGTATATTTAATCTATCTCTATGTTTTATTCCATTGCTTGAATTGATTTCCATTATTGATTTGCTTGGATACACCCTCTTAGCATGTTAATTTGGATTACTTTAGTAGACAATTAGGTTGTCTAATGCTCTATTGAATGGAAGGATTTCTAGAAATCTAGCTCTACAAGTTGTGCCATTCATCTAATCTTGAATGAGTGGCTTTCACTATACACCCTAGGTTAGCCACTTGTGAGAGAATTAGAAGCCTCTACCATACACCCTAGGTTGGCTACTTTAGTGATTTTGCAAGAATTAACGTTCATGTAGAATCCGGTTGAATAACCTCGAGCCTTATCCGATCTCAAACGGGTTGTCTTCACTATACACCCTAGGTCGGCCACTTGTGAGGGAATTGGAAGTCATCGCTATACACCATAGAGTGGCTATATTAGAAATAGGTTGAGCCATAGTTAGATAGATGAGCTTCATGGTTAGAATCCCGATTGAGCAACTAGCCACTATTGGTTGTTTAGGAGGGATTAATCACTAATAAGGGGTTTTCGCTATACACCCTAGGTTGACCCCTTGCTAGTGATACATAGACAACACTATACACCCTAAGTTGGTTACATTTGTCATCACATGCTTAATTGAGAGTTTGTTGCATTACCCTAATATTCGCATACGAGTCCATCCACTCTATAGTTCTATCATTATACATTCATCACTCTATTCACATCCTATTTAGATTGCATTCTTAGTTTAGTTTATTGTTTTACCTTTACTTATATGCTTACTAGTTCTATTAATCGTAATCTTATCACCGCTACCTCGATCTCAATGGACGACACATGTGCTTACTGCTTTACTTGTATTTATACTTGTGAACACATCGCATAGGTTTTATAAATTGTTTTGACGGACGGTTTTCTAACGGCGAAAAACCATCCTATCAAGACCCAACTATTCATCCCCATACACACTAAGATCACGCTCATAAGCTTGTTGATCATGCTGATTCGGCCAATAAGCCTATTGCTCATGCTGATTCTAAGGATTTGTCTCTCATATTCTTATCGTGCTAATTCTGAGGGTCTCCTTCTTCCATAATCCCCTCAAACTGGTTTACTATTCTTCTTACTTGATTTGTGTTATCGTTGATTGGTAAAACTGGTCTTTTTAATGATCTTCTTCCGTGCATAAACCTAGAATCCTGAAATTCATAAACAAATACCGCACGACATAAAAAGAAACAAACAAACTAAAAAGAAATGTAACTAAACACAAATTCTACTCAAATAAAAACTAATCAAAGCTAAACTCGTCGATCTCTGGCAACGACGCCATTTTGACAAAGTCGTTTTATGTGTATGTAAATCCACTTGTCAAAAACAATTTATAAAACCTCACAAAGCCCTAAATGATATGAAAGTACAAGTATGGCGGTAAGTGGGGTATCATCCACAAGGATCGTATTTAGCTAAAACTAATTTGGAACTTAAGTAATATTAATGCAATAAAAGTAAATGGTTTATGTTGTGAAAATGTGAATGAGCAAACATTATAAGATTATGCTAGAAAAGTAACTAAAAATGGAATGCAAATGGGATATAGATAGATATGATGGAAACTAAGGAATTGACGGACTAGTAAGCTAACATTGGACAATTGCAAACAACACGAAAATACGCTTATTTTAACAACCGTGGCCAACCTAGGATGTATAGAGTTGGCTCTCTATCTGTAGCAAGGGGCCAACCTAGGATGTATAGAATTAGCCCCCTACTAGCGATCGATCCTTCCCGAGCAACCAACCTAGGGTGTATAGAGTTAGTTGCTTGTTTTGGATACTTACCATAAACGCTCGCTATCTAAAAAGAGCTCTATAGAAGATGATGGTAGCCAACATAGGGTGTATAGAGGAGGCTTCTAATCCTCTCATAAGAGCCATCCTAAGGTGTACAGTGACGGACTCCCGTTTGAGGTTAGGTAAAGAACGTGGTCATTAAGCCGAGATTCTGAAAATCCCATCTATTGGCATAAGCAATAAACAACCTAACAGAGTGTATATCAAGTTGTCTACACAAATAGAATCCAAAGAGAAACTTGTAAAAAGAGTGTATCAAAGACAAGTAAATCAATAAAAATATTCATACTCATGAATAGAACTAAGAAAGATAGAAATATAAATGAAATATTGTTTTTATACAAAAACCCAACATCAAAACAAACTAATCCATCAACTCCTTATAAGGAATTTAGCTACTCATTATAAAAATGAAAATAAGAGAAAGATGGAGAAATAACCCATGGAGATCATTCCTTTCTTCAAGTTCCCTTTAAGATGAGTAGATAGTGAATGAAATCAAAATAAATGTATTCTTAGATTTAGATTACAATTTCAAAGTTTTTCTAAGTGTAAAAGCTCCCTCAAAATGAATACAACACTTTCTATTTATGCTCCCTACAAAATAGGTTACAAAACTGCTGTAAAACAACACTGGATAGAATTAGAGTGTGGGTGAGAGTGCGGTTCAAGGACTCGCACTCACCCACACTTTAGTGAATCCTACAATTTCCAGCTCTCTGGAAAAGGATAGAGTGTGGTTAGATGACCTGCACTCACCCGCACTTTATCAAGTCTTCAGCTGTCAGGTCTTGGATCTAGGCAAGAGTGTGGGTGGCTAACCTGCACCCACCCGCATTTTATCATTCCTTCAGATGTCAGGTCCCGAGTCTTGGTGATAGTGCGGTTAGGAGTGCGGTTGGGACCAGCACTGATCCTCACTATTGATGCCTTTGTTGCCATTTGTCCAACTTTTATCTCCTTTTGGTCCCATTTTCATCTGAAAGTCCCGCGATACGCTCTAAGCACCAAAAATGGATAAACGCCTGTAATTACGAACATAAAGCCCATAAGTGATACTAAAATGCTAGAAAAAGGTACAAAGGATAAGGATTTAAGGGCCAAAATGTTCAACATATTTGGCATGATCATGTGACCAACCAACTAAATACCTAGATCTTAGATCTTAAACCACAAAAGAGAGAGAGCAACCTTCAAACTTCCATGGAGGAAAATCCTCCATGGAAATCCTTCCATGGAGGATTAGATACGAAGAGATATGAGGGCTCGTGTGTCAAAACCGAGCCATAAAAGTTCATTGTATATTGAGAGCTTTCGGAGGACTTGTCTTCAAGGGTTATCTCTTACTACTCATTGACATGTACATTTTCTGTCATTAGAAAGATCGAACGTCAAAACAATTAATAAAACATATGTGATGCGTTCACAAATATAAATACGAGTAAAGAGGTATGCACGGGTGTCGTCCACAAGGATCGAGTAGCGGTGATTAGATTCGGATTAATACAACTAGTATGCATAAAAGTAAAGTAAGACGCCATATCCCCGATGAGGAAGGGAGAGATCGATGTCATCCGGGATTCGATACTCCTCCCGCAGCTTAGCTAGGGTCTCCACCATACACACAGAATCGGGAATGATACGCCCATTGTGAAAAGAGGCGAAAGAACCGGTATGCACCCCGGTTAATGTAACGACTGGTGCATCACCAGCCTCCCCTTCCTCGCCACCAACCCTGGTATCTTCTTCGTCGGTGAGGTGAACCACGTCCTCTGGCATATTGTGGAAACCCGACCCGATTCTTAGGTTCCTTGTAGAGCGAGGACGTAACGGTGTCTGTTCATCACTGGACACGTCCACTTTGTTTCGACCTCTCTTTTTTCCCTGTGGTATCAAAGAACCCGCCTCGGATCCCCCTACAAAAAGATCATCGAGACTGTCGAGTGAAGGGGGCAAATCGGGACGAGGTTCAGAGGAAGTGGGATGAAGACTTGGGGAAGGAACTGGAAGTTTTGAAAGAGACGCCATTAGAAAAAAAAAAGGAAAGCCTGAAAGATTGCTGGTAAGAAAAAGAAAGAAAGAAAAAGGCTAGGGTTTTTTCTTTGCTGCTTTTGAATTTGAAAGTAATGAGGAAGGGTAGCTGGAATTCTAGGTTACTTATAGAGAGAGAAAATCGGTCATGCATAAGGAAACCGGAATTGATGAGGAGTTCGTAATCGGTAACGTGCTAGAAAACCAGAATTGATAGGGAGTGGATGACTGGCAACGTGCTTGGAAGACATGCAAATGGCAGTTTTGCATTAATCATGCCAAAACGGCTCGTTTTTGAAATCCGTAAGCCTATCACCATCTGACAAGTGGCTAAAACAAAATGATTACCAACGTATCTAGGTGGGATTTCCTTCCCGGCTATGATACCTAACTGAACAACTAACAGGTAGAAAATCCTTCAAGCAAAAATGGAATCCTAACTCCAACCCCGATAAGACAGCAATGTTCAAGTCATGGGGGACTTCTGTTAGCCACCAAAATTGGCAAAGGACCAAAGAAGAATTTTCAACCTGGATACAAGGAAGAAGCACATGCCGAGATACCATCCAGGTATTCCTAAAATGAAGAATACTGGATCGAATTTGGGTACCTATCTCCTCCCTCGGAGTAACCTGAACAAAGCCTAGCAATCTCGATGACCCCTAAAATGTTCTTACGTAGAGTTTGTTAGGATTATGCTCAATAGCAAGAGTGTAATGTTGTAATTAACAATCTTTTTCATATTAATAAAGAGATTTCTGGTTTAACAAATCGTATAGCATTTATAGTTTATATTATAATTGTCAAAATAAACAATCATAAGGTCTAAAGACTATGGGAAAAGAAGTATTGTTCGTACATCTGGATATGTATGTGGTAGACACGATTCTTTAGTTAGTCTTGAATAATGTTCACAACTTAAGTTAAAGGTTGGGCACCTTTATCTTGTTAAAGTTGTAGAATTCTTTTGCTAGCATTTGAGTGGGATCAAATGAGATATGATGAGTCTAAAATCATCGGAGTGTCTTCGAGCAAAAGGATCTAGTGCACTGGGTGCATTGAACTGGATCACAATGAAAAGCTTTATCTAGAACCGTCAATAGATAATAGTCTTTTCATTATCAGGACAATCGGAGGGTCTATCTTAATCCTGAGATAAATGATGGACTTATGGTTGCAAGTGATATCATTTGAGTTATCAATGAGTACGATTATATCGCATAGTCTATCCTCGATAGTTTGGTGATATTCATTTGTTAATCGATAGAGGACTTCATTTATAGATATGGACATCGTGGCTCCATTTAATTAAATGAGAGTATAATATCATCATATGGATGTTTTGAGGTAATTGGATATTAAATCTCAACGTTGAGTTTTCAATAGTGTCTATTGAAAACATGGCTTCTGGACAAGTCAAAATATCCAAGTTCAAAACGTGGTCATATGAGTAAATATGGTAACTTGGAGAGTTATAGGCGGTCTATGAACTCTTGGCGATTACTGATATTAATCACGAGGATACACTATCTCCAATATGATTATCTAGGGTATGAATGAGGAGCATCTTCCTTTTCTATCTTTATTTAAGAGTTCAGTTTTAGCTCTTTAGTGGAATGAGTTAAAATTAATGGATCGGACCTAAGTGAATCATTTGTTGATTGTGATTAGGTTATGTCTATTGAAGCTTAAATTTAGATGGCCCGCCAAGATCCCCAATCCACACGGACTTGCATGGATCACTTGATATATTCTACCGGACCAATTTAAGGGTCCATCTAGAATTGCATTTAATATATTAAGAATATAATTTGCACATTATTTAAGTAATGGGCTGCTCAATTATATTAATATATTAATGAAAGACATGTGGGCTTGTTTCTTTTAGTAAGAATGGGTCTGGTTCACATGTGGGCTTTTTATTTAAAGTCCAATGGATTAAATGAAATAAGAAAATAATGTTAGGCCCAATCTTAATCAAGTGGGGCGGCAAGGTTAAAATTTTAACCTAAAATATTATTTTGTTTCATTTGTTTTAATTAAATAAGAATTAATTAATTTATTGATTAATTGTTTAATTAAAGAAACAAATCTTTCCTAAAAGTAAAAGACTTGCTTGATAAGGAAATAAATAAATTAGTTTTATTTATTTAATCAAATAAGGAGTCTTTTTATTTAGTCAAAATAAAAGAATAAAAATCAAGGAGTTCGATTAGGGTTTGAAGTCTATTAAGTTGAAAAGAATTAGGGTTGAATTTAAGTCACCCTATATAAGTGACATTATAGAATTCGGCCAACCCTAATTTGAGACTACATAGAATTCGGCAACCCTAAAGGAAAAAGAAGAAAAAATTCGGCCAACCTATATATGTGTTCTTATAGGGTTCGGCCACCACAATCGATTGTGCTTGAGTTTTTTATTTCTTTCTTCTTCTTCTTAATTCCAAGAGAGAGTTTTTATTCTAAAAAGACAAAAGAGAGTGTGAAATTATTCTTTGATAGTATACTATTGCTTAATCATCAATAAGCTTGTGTATACGATATCGATCTAGGTTCACGCGAGTTTCGATCATTAGATTGAGAACTCAAAAGTGACCGGAATAATTTTTGACATTCTTTTGATTGTTTTGTGACTAACAAAGAAAAGAAAGTTTTTTGTTTGGTCCATTCACAGGTTTGCAATTCAAAGAAAAGGGAGACCATGCTCCTAGGTGATCCACGTTCGTGCTCGGATTGAAGGTCTTGCGGATTACCATCGACGTAAGTCAATCGGATCACGCGACAAAAGGTAATTTACTTTTATTAACATATATGCATGTTTATTGATTAAAAGGGTTTAAGGTTCATAAAGGAAAAATTTTAAAAGTCACTAAATCGTTTTTAGTATCGCTTCCGCTGCGTTTACCACTTTTATTTATTATTTTTCCCAACAGAGTTAAACTCAGAATCCTGTCACGGAGCTCAATGGGGTACCCCGCTACTGCACCGGACAAGTATCCCGTTACTAGATCAACATGATACCCCGTTACTGCTTCAGCAGGGTACCCCGTTGTCGCATCATACGGACATCCATGTACAACTTCAGCTGAAATATCCCGCTTCTACATCCAACTGGGAACCCCGCTGCAAGAACAACCGATATCAGGATACCCTGTCGACCAAGCACCTAACTAGGAAAGCATCAAACTAGCAAAAGGCGGGGTACACGAGAACCCAGATGAACCCAAATACCTCTTGGGATCCTCTCGCCAGATAACCATAAGAAATACTCACAGAATTATATATCCATATGTTCAGACAGACAGGTCTTGAAGCTCTAAGGCTAGGGGAATTAAATGCGATCATTCATTTCCCGATGAAAAGGTAGACTCATTCTCGCCTCTCAAGAATTCCATTCGAATAAGGAGTCCACTAGTATCAGAATCCTCTAAAAAAGGAATCGCTTGATTCGGATAATTAAAGCTCCTACAAGGTTGTCTCCTAGAAGGAAGGAAGGAAAGTCCTGTGATCGCCAAAACCCTAGACCAAAATTATATGAGTGCGTGGCAAGCAACATGACCTATATATACAACACTACATTCATCAGAAAGGGGGAGAAAAAAATTCGGCTCCCTAAACTCTACACTCGCATTCAATTCTACTTATCGACAAGCACGAGCACGCCATTTCCATCACCTAACAAAAAACATTGAATACCGCCAAAGATCATTATAACCCAAAATTTTCATCAATTGTATACAGGTTTTTATCAATAAAATTGTACTTGTTAATCTTTCTTTGTATGAGTTTTTAGCTCAGTTTGACAGGAATCTTATTGGTATCGAACTACGTGATACCCCTCCGACCGAGATCTATTTCGATCTTGGTTCTTGAAGTTGTTATTTGGAGATTTACCCCAATGATAATTTTCCATTAACACAATCAAATAGAGAAAGATGATCACTTAAACTCTATGAACATGTAAGAGATTAGATTACTAGAATATGCTTTCAACACTCAATCACAAAATTATCTATAAATCTAAGCATGTGAATCAATAAGAATTAGATTAGAATATTCAATATTGCAATCACAAATCCTAGTCCTTAGATCATGAAAATCAAAACCTAGAAATCAATAATCAAGCTCATCACAAAATATTTCTAGAATCAATTTTCATGTGAATCAAGTTTAGCTTTCAAAGATGTTCAATCAAAATCACAAATAGCTATAACTCAAAAATCATTCAAACAAGTCTAAAATAGGAATCAAAATCATTCTTGAGATTTTTCATCAATCAAGAAATAAGATCTATCAAGTTGATCACAAGAAAAATGTAGAGAGGATGATTACCAATAGAAAAGATGAAAGTCAAACTGAGATCAGATCACCACGAGAAATCTGGACTTGTTCCTCTCTTCAAGGCCAACAATTTTGGCTTTTAGATCACTCAAGTCGGAGTTGAAATAAGAGAGATATGACTTAAACAAAAATGCAAAAATCTTATGGAGGTTTACACAAAATTTGAAATATATAGGGAGGGAAAATCAAATGGAGAGGGAAGATGGGCAAAATAGGAATGAGACACCTTTCAGCCATATTCCCGTTGAGGAGAGTGGCCACCACGGGAATGAGGGAAGGGTGGCCCTTTACTACTTCTCCTCTCATTCGCTCCCTTTCGCGCACCTCACGCGATCTACAACCGTTCTTCGGTCTCTAAACTCTAAATTAAAATTTGGTTTCATATTACAAATCATAACTCAATGACACACGAGGAAGACTATGAAACTTTGACAATTGCATATGAAATCGACTCGATACATGTTGACGAAGACAATGCATTGTAAGAGAACGTAAAGTAGCGTAACTTCCTCGTTTAAACTTGAAATCAAATGAGTGAGTAACTGAAATGATCGGAACTCAACAAGGAATCATATGAGATCATATTCAAGTTCAAGGCAACAAAACCAAAAAATAAAAATAAGATCACACAAGTATGCAATTTACTAGACATAGTCTTAGTACATGCATTTCTGCAATGTATGACAATATGAGATCATCGCATGTGCATACTTTATCAAGTGTGTGAATGTTTTATACCAAATGTAGCACAACTAAGCAAGGACACATATAAATGCAATGTATGTGTGTGCGGTTTGTTTAACGATGTAGGGACACACATGTATGAATTGTGTGTGTGCGCTTACGCTTTGCAAGAGAAGAAGTATTTTGATACCTTAGCATCCAAGAAAGCGCTTATCCTCTTGAATATGATATTTGCATGAGAAGTTGCTTTTCTCCTTTGAAGCTCCTTTCCACCAAGAAACACCTAAGCAACTAACCATTTCAAATTAAGAGAGTTTTGCAATGGAATCAAGCCAATACAAATCCAAATCCTAACATATCTCATGGATTGAAACCTTAAAGCCCAAGTGTTACCCGAACACTTATCGGAGGCCCAAGGTGTTCGAAAATGGCTCTTACGCACATGCAAATGTGCAACCCTGGAGCTTATCATACACGACTGTCTCGTTCGTGCACATGGGTTGATGTTCACTATTGCTTGCGCAAAAGGCATGCATCTGCCACACTTGCGCAAAAGGCATGCATCTGCCACACTTGCGCAAAACGCGGGCGACAGCCATGCCTTGCGCCAAGTGCGTGCAACAGCCTACGCTTGCATGAAGCAAGCATAGTTGCTGCCGCTTGCGTGAAATGCACGTAGCTGCTGCCATTGTGCCTTCAGCTCATGCGTAGCTACTGCTTGCGTGAAGCCTTGCGGTTGCCATCGTCTGAAGCGCACACAGCTGTCGCTTGTGCGTCCAATACATGCCCGTCTTCTACATCTTCTTCAATCATTTTTTTTAATAATATTACAATAATATATTACAAAAACATTTATTTACAAGAGAAGATTTACAACAGAAAAATTGACTCAAAATAAATTAAATTTAAACCTAAACTCATCATACCATACAATTAACGATCAACCATGTTTTAATATATATATATATATAAACATTGTAAGGACCTTTATTTTGTGATTGGCTTATTTCATAACAAACCACATTGGGGATGATTGTGTAATAGGTAGCTTAGATCCTCTTGATGAATATCAAGGTAAGCTTCCAAGCTTCCAAGCAGCTCCATGACTTCAAGATCATGAGCTTCAAAAGGTATAACACTTGACTTTGATTATTGAATAGTTTAGGTGCACACACACACTTCATGCATGCTTTGTTCATCTTACATTTGTGTTCTAATTATTTATATGTGTGCATCCTTTACAACCATTACACTTGCACATCATTCTTAGAATTAAGTGTGGTTTTGTGTGATGTAATTCGTTTCCCGATGATAGGTCGGAAACGTCCGCGCATGTACGATGGTGTGTTTGTCATAGCGCAATGAGTGACTATTTGAGAAAGTCTTACTCTTCTCTTGGATTGATCCTTAGTTTTGGCCTTAAGGGTTAGTGTACTGGTCACTTTACTTACACAGCACTAGCGTTGTGCGCTGGTCGTACGCTATTCGACCAGTGCACCACTAATGCACTAGACGGGTTTTTCTAGGCACTTTTTCAAAACGATATGGTTTCGTCTTGCCCTTCTATATATGCTTTCTCTTCTTCCTTTGGTTGACCTAAAACTCTAAAATTCACATTTTAAAGAGAGGAAGAGTTCTCCTAGAGAGAGAAGCTCCATGAGTTATTCTTTAACTCTCGAAACCCAAAACCCTTGTGCGTCTAACATCTTTCATGCATCAATCTTCTTGGGTCTTCTTGGTTCTTCTTGGTTTCATGGCTGGGTAAGTTACAACCACATTAATTCTCATTTATTGTTGTTCTTACTCTAGATTAGGTATTTGTTGCTTGATTAAATACCTAGACTCATTTATTGCATATATTTATGAGTCTTGATAACATGATTGGGTTTGTTTGTGATAGCTTAATTGATTAGGTTGATTTTGCTTAAATAGCTAATCCATAAATGTTCTTGAATGTTAATTGATGGTGCGAATGTAAAATTTGCTCTACCATGGAAGGAAGAGTGGTTCGTTATCAAGGGCGAATGGGGGAATTGAGTACCCCGTCCTAACCCAATTCACAGCTAAAGACAAATGGGCGAAGGGCGTGTTTTCTCCAGAATCCTAGGATATTCTGGGAAAGATTTTAAAAAGGGGGTATGTCAATGTGCAATATCCTACTTTGGATCCCTTCGAATGAGCCCAGCTAGAGAAGTCTTTAAGGATCTCCTACGCGTTTCCAGGTATAGAAACTTCATCTGTCTTTTTTGTTCATGTATTTACATTTTTTACTCTCCCTTCCTTACTAAGCTATCTTCTTTTTAACAGTCTCTGCTACCCCGCTGGTGACCGGTTCTCCTACTTCATTTGGGACATGGACAGGAGGTGTGGATTTGCCTCCTTCTACCTCTCCTGTCCCATCTCTTCCTCCTTCTCCCTCCAATACTGCCTAGGTCACAACTACTCAGCCTGACGCGATCCTTATTCCTTCTTCCTCTTTCCTCTTTCTGTTTTGGCTAAACCTCCAGCCAAGGTCCCTTCGCCTCTTCTTGCTTCTGCGGGATTGCTTGTCAGGACTCCTACTCGCCCCTCTATTTGTACCCCGGGACGCCAATCCATAAGGTCAATGCTGGCTCGATCTGCCAAAGCCCGGGGCTCCTCAGAATAACCCTAAAAGAAAACCAGAAAGGTTGTTACTTCTCCTACTATGAGCACTTCTCCTAATCCTCCTTCAATAGTATTGCCTTCCAAGGAGTAGCCTGGAATTATAGAGAAGGAGAACGATGAACTTCATCTCGTTTTAGGCCCTCAAATAGAATTGACCCTATGGTACTAGGTTCGCTATCTGAAATAAGTAATGTAGCTTGTCAAAGCCCGTCTCCCTGTCTATGTTATCCCTTGCACACTGCTCCCTCCAGAGCTCTAAGAAGCCCATCAAATGCTTCCATAAACCCGGCGAGATCAGGAGAAGTGCCAATTTTAGAGAGACCAAAGACCGGTGGAGGGTCGAATGAAGAAGGAGCCGAACTTCACGTTCAAAAGCCACTTTATGGATGAGGAGGACATCTCGTGGGTGTTTTTGATTATGAATTAACTAAAGAAAACTAATAAATGCAATGACTAAAAATGGATGCGAATGAAGTGATATGACTAAGGAGTTGATGGACTCGTAAGCGAACATTGGGCAATGCAACAAACTCTCATTTAAGCGCGTTTTGACAAATGTAACCAACCTAGGGTTTTTAGAATTGGCTATTTATCTCTAGCAAGAGGTCAACCTAGGGTGTATAGCGAAGATCTCCTACTAGCGATTAATCCCTCCTAAGCTGTTGGAAAAATACCAAAGAAGTACACGCAGCGGAAGCGATACTAAAAATTAGATGTAGTGACTTTTTAAAAATTTTCCTTTATGAACCTTAAACCCTTTAATTAATTAAACATACATATACAATAACAAAAAGTAGAATACCTTTTGTCGTGTGATCCGATTGACTTACGTCGATGGTAATCCGCAAGATCTTCAATCCTAGCACGAACGTGGATCACCTAGGAGCGTGGTCTCCCTTTTCTTTGAATTGCAAACCTGTGAATGGACAAAACAAACTTTTCTTTTCTTTGTTAGTCACAAAAACAATCAAAAAGAATGACTAAGATTATTCCGGTCACTTTTGAGTTCTCAATCTAATGATCGAAACTCGTGTGAACCTAGATCGATATCGTATACACAAGCTTATTGATGAATAAGCAAATAGTATACTATCAAAGAATAATCTAACACTCCTTTTTGTCTTAGTAGAATACAAAGCTTTCTATGAATTGAGAAGAAGAAGAAATTTATATCAAGAACACATATCTCATACTGGCCGAATTCTATACTTGTCAATATATAGGTGGCCTAAGTTTGCTTCTTCCTTTCTTTTATTATTAGGGTTGCCGAAATCCTAACCTAGAAATAACTAAGGTTGCCGAAATCACATGCCTACCATAGGCTTATGTTGCACCCTAATTTCCATCTAGTTTTTAAGACATCAAACCCTAATCCAATTCATAGATCTTTTATTCTTTTATTTTGACTAAATAAAAAAAGACTTCTTATTTGATTAAATAAATAAAACTAATTATTTATTTCCTTATCAAACAAGTCTTTTAATTTTACATTTAGGAAATATATTTCCTGATTAGAAAAGATTTGTTTCTTTAATTAAACAATTAATTAATAAATTAATTAATTCTTATTTAAATAAAACAATGAAACAAAATAATATATTAGGTTAAACTAACCCTTGCCGCCCCACTTAGAGTAAATGGGCCAAAATATTATTTTCTTATTTCATTTAATCCATTGGACTTTAAATAAAAAGCCCACATGTGAACCAGACCCATTCTTACTAAAAGAAACAAGCTCACATGTCTTTCATTAATATATTAATATAATTGAGCAGTCCATTACTAAAATAATGTGCAAATTATATTCTTAATATATTAAATGCAATTCTAGATGGACCCTTAAATTGGTCCGGTAGAATATATCAAGTGATCCATGCAAGTCCGTGTGGATTGGGGATCTTGGCGGGCCATCTAAATTTAAGCTTCAATAGACATAACCTTATCACAATCAAAAAATGATTCACTTAGGTCCGATCCAATAATTTTAACTCATTCCACTAAATAGCTAAAACTGAACTTTTAAATAAAGATAGAAAAGGAAGATGCTCCTCATTCATACCCTAGACAATCATATTGGAGATAGTGTATCCTCGTGATTAATATCAGTAATCGCCAAGAGTTCATAGACCGCCTATAACTCTCCAAGTTACCATATTTACTCATATGACCACGTTTTGAACTTGGATATTTTGACTTGTCCAGAAGCCATGTTTTCAATAGACACTATCGAAAACTCAACGTTGAGATTTAATATCCAATTACCTCAAAACATCCATATGATGATATTATACTCTCATTTAATTAAATGGAGCCACGATGTCCATATCTATAAATGAAGTCCTTTATCGATTAACAAATGAATATCACCAAACTATCGAGGATAGACTATGCGATATAATCGTACTCATTGATAACTCAAATGATATCACTTGCAACCATAAGTCCATCATTTATCTCAGGATTAAGATAGACTCTCCGATTGTCCTGATAATGAAAAGACTATTATCTATTGACGGTTCTAGATAAAGCTTTTCATTGTGATCCAGTTCAATGCACCCAGTGCACTAGATCCTTTTGCTCGAAGACACTCCGATGATTTTAGACTCATCATATCTCATTTGATCCCACTCAAATGCTAGCAAAAGAATTCTACAACTTTAACAAGATAAAGGTGCCCAACCTTTAACTTAAGTTGTGAACAATATTCAAGACTAACTAAAGAATTGTGTCTACCACATACATATCCAGATGTACGAACAATTCTTCTTTTCCCATAGTCTTTAGACCTTATGATTATTTACTTTGACAATTATAATATTAAACTATAAATGCTATACGATTTGTTAAACCAGAAATCACTTTATTAATATTAAAAAGATTGTCAATTACAACATTACACTCTTGCTATTGAGCATAATCCTAACAATCTCCCACTTGCGCTATAGCAAATGTGTCATATCTCTCAAGCCCATGTTCTCTAGATACCCATCGAAACTCTACTGAGGTAGAGCCTTTGTGAAGGGATCCGCTAGATTATCTGCTGACGCGATTTTGGTAATCGTCACGTCACTTCTTTGAACAATCTCCCTTAAAAGATGATACTTTCTTTCAATGTGTTTACCTCTCTTGTGACTTCTTGGTTCTTTCGAATTAGCCACTGCTCCACTGTTGTCACAGTAGATAGTGATCTGCTTATTCGCACTAGGAACCACTTCCAAGTCAATCAAGAATTGGCGGAGCCAAATAGCCTCTTTGGCAGCCTCGCATGCAGCAACATACTTAGCTTCCATGGTGGAATCAGCAATACAAGATTGCTTGATACTCCTCCATATAACTGCTCCACCTCCAATAATAAACACAGCCCCTGATGTGGATTTTCTGGAGTCAGAATCTGATTGGAAATCAGAATCTGTATACCCAACGGGGACCAAATCCCCTCCAGAGTATACAAGTATATTATCTCTCGTTCTCTTGAGATACTTGAAAATATGCTTGACTGTCATCCAGTGATCAGGACCAGGTTTCGATTGAAACCTACTAACTATGCCAACAGCAAAACAAATATCTGGTCTAGTACAGAGCATTGCATACATGAGACTTCCAACTGCCGAGGCATATGGAACTCTACTCATGAATTGCTCTTCATGCTCATTCTTAAGAACTTGTTCCTTAGAAAGCTTGATTCCATGTCTGAGAGGTAACATACCTTTCTTGGAATAATGCATGCAAAACCTAGACAAGATCTTGTCTATGTATGAAGCTTGGGATAATGCAATCGTTCTATTCTTTCTATCCTTTATTACTTGGATACCTAGAATAAAACTTGCTTCTCCTAAGTCCTTCATATCAAATTGTTTTGCTAACCATTCTTTTACTGATGCCAATACACCTACATCATTTCCAATGAGTAGTATATCATCTGTAGGGAAAAATAAACAAATAAAAGTGTTACACGCAGCGGAAGCGATACTAAAGACGATTTAGTGACTTTTAAAATTTTTCCTTTATGAACCTTAAACCCTTTTAATCAATAAACATGCATATATATCAACAAAAGTAAATTACCTCTTGTCGCGTGATCCGATTGACTTACGTCGATGGTAATCCGCAAGACCTTCAATCCGAGCACGAACGTGGATCACCTAGGAGCGTGGTCTCCCCTTTCCTTTGAATTGCAAACCTGTGAATGGACCAAACAAATACTTTCTTTTCTTTGTTAGTCACAAAACAATCAAAAGAATGTCAAAATTATTCCGGTCACTTTTGAGTTCACAATCTTATGATCGAAACTCGCGTGAACCTAGATCGATATCGTATACACAAGCTTATTGATGTTTAAGCAATTGTATACTATCAAAGAATAATTTTTCACTCCTTTTTGTCTCTCTAGAATAAAAACTCTCTTAGAATTAAGAAGAAGAAGAAAGAAAATAAAAACTCAAGCACCAATTTAATTGATGTGGCCGCACCCTATAAGAACATATATATAGGTTGGCCGAATTTTTCTTCTTTTTCCTTTAGGGTTGCCGAATTCTATGTAGTATCTAATTAGGGTTGGCCGAATTTCATCATGTCACTTATATAGGGTGACTGAAATTCAACCCTAATTCTTTTTAACTTTATAGACTTCAAACCCTAATCCAACTCTTTTATTTTTATTTTTTTATTTGACTAAATAAAAAAAAAACTCTTTATTTGATTAAATAAATAATACTAATTTATTTATTTACTTATCAAACAAGTCTTTTACTTTTAGGAAAGATTTGTTTCTTTAATTAAACAATTAATCAATAAATCAATTAATTCTTATTTAATTAAAACAAATGAAACAAAATAATATTTTTAGGTCAAAACCTTAACCTAGCCGCCCCACTTATATATAAGATGGGCCTAATATTATTTTCCTATTTCATTTAATCCATTGGACTTTAAATAAAAAAGCCCACATGTGAACCAGACCCATTCTTACTAAAAGAAACAAGCCCACATGTCTTTCATTAATATATTAATATAATTGAGCAGCCCATTACTTAAATAATGTGCAAATTATATTCTTAATATATTAAATGCAATTCTAGATGGACCCTTAAATTGGTCCGGTAGAATATATCAAGTGATCCATGCAAGTCCGTGTGGATTAGGGATCTTGGCGGGCCATCTAAATTTAAGCTTCAATAGACATAACCTAATCACAATCAACAAATGATTCACTTAGGTCCGATCCATTAATTTTAACTCATTCCACTAAAGAGCTAAAACTGAACTCTTAAATAAATATAGAAAAGGATGATGCTCCTCATTCATACCCTAGACAATCATATTGGAGATAGTGTATCCTCGTGATTAATATCAGTAATCGCCAAGAGTTCATAGACCGCCTATAACTCTCCAAGTTACCATATTTACTCATATGACCACGTTTTGAACTTGGATATTTTGACTTGTCCAGAAGCCATGTTTTCAATAGACACTATTGAAAACTCAACGTTGAGATTTAATATCCAATTACCTCAAAACATCCATATGATGATATTATACTCTCATTTAATTAAATGGAGCCACGATGTCCATATCTATAAATGAAGTCCTCTATCGATTAACAAATGAATATCACCAAACTATCGAGGATAGACTATGCG
The DNA here is from genome assembly GCA_035582765.1 of Acer negundo. Classification (NCBI taxonomy): domain Eukaryota; kingdom Viridiplantae; phylum Streptophyta; class Magnoliopsida; order Sapindales; family Sapindaceae; genus Acer; species Acer negundo. The sequence goes on from CM069238.1 coordinate 3,847,849, forward strand.
ATATAATCGTACTCATTGATAACTCAAATGATATCACTTGCAACCATAAGTCCATCATTTATCTCAGGATTAAGATAGACTCTCCGATTGTCCTGATAATGAAAAGACTATTATCTATTGACGGTTCTAGATAAAGCTTTTCATTGTGATCCAGTTCAATGCACCCAGTGCACTAGATCCTTTTGCTCGAAGACACTCCGATGATTTTAGACTCATCATATCTCATTTGATCCCACTCAAATGCTAGCAAAAGAATTCTACAACTTTAACAAGATAAAGGTGCCCAACCTTTAACTTAAGTTGTGAACAATATTCAAGACTAACTAAAGAATTGTGTCTACCACATACATATCCAGATGTACGAACAATTCTTCTTTTCCCATAGTCTTTAGACCTTATGATTATTTACTTTGACAATTATAATATAAACTATAAATGCTATACGATTTGTTAAACCAGAAATCTCTTTATTAATATGAAAAAGATTGTTAATTACAACATTACACTCTTGCTATTGAGCATAATCCTAACAATCTCCCACTTGCGCTATAGCAAATGTGTCATATCTCTCAAGCCCATATTCTCTAGATGACCATCGAAACTCTTCTGAGGTAGAGCCTTTGTGAAGGGATCCGCTAGATTTTCTGCTGACGCGATTTTGGTAATCGTCACGTCACCTCTTTGAACAATCTCCCTTAAAAGATGATACTTTCTTTCAATGTGTTTACCTCTCTTGTGACTTCTTGGTTCTTTCGAATTAGCCACTGCTCCACTGTTGTCACAGTAGATAGTGATCTGCTTATTCGCACTAGGAACCACTTCTAAGTCAATCAAGAATTGGCGGAGCCAAACGGCCTCTTTGGCAACTTCGCATGCAGCAACATACTCAGCTTCCATGGTGGAATCAGCAATACAAGATTGCTTGATACTCCTCCATATAACTGCTCCTCCTCCAATAGTAAACACAGCCCCTGATGTGGATTTTCTGGAGTCAGAATCTGATTGGAAATCAGAATCTGTATACCCAACGGGAACCAAATCCCCTTCAGAGTATACAAGCATATTATCTCTCGTTCTCTTAAGATACTTGAAAATATGCTTGACTGCCGTCCAGTGATCAGGTCCAGGTTTCGATTGAAACCTGCTAACTATGCCAACAGCAAAACAAATATCTGGTCTAGTACAGAGCATTGCATACATGAGACTTTCAACTGCCGAGGCATGTGGAACTCTACTCATGAATTGCTCTTCATGCTCATTCTTAGGAACTTGTTCCTTAGAAAGCTTGATTCCATGTCTGAAAGGTAACATACCTTTCTTGGAATCCTGCATGGAAAACCTAGACAAGATTTTGTCTATGTATGAAGCTTGGGATAATGCAATCGTTCTATTCTTTCTATCCCTTATTACTTGGATACCTAGAATAAAACTTGCTTCTCCTAAGTCCTTCATATCAAATTGTTTTGCTAACCATTCTTTTACTGATGTTAATACACCTACATCGTTTCCAATGAGTAGTATATCATCAACATAAAGAATCAGGAAAACCAACTTGTCGCCTTTAATCCTTTTGTATACACAAGGTTCGTCAGGATTCTGAATAAATCCAAAACCTTTGACAGCTTGATCAAACCTTATGTTCCAGGATCTGGATGCTTGCTTTAATTCATGTATGGATTTCTGCAACTTGCATACCTTATCCACTTGGCCCTTTTCAACGAATCCCTCTGGTTGCATCATGTGGATGCTTTCGTCAAGACTTCCATTTAGGAAAGCTGTCTTGACGTCCATTTGCCAAATCTCTAAATCTAAAGATGCTGCAATGGATAAGAGTATCCTAATGGATTTAAGCATGGCCACAGGAGAGAAGGTTTCCTCGTAATCGATACCTTCTTTCTGTGTATACCCTTTAGCTACCAATCTAGCTTTAAAGGTTTCCACCTTTCCATCCATACCTCTTTTCCTCTTGTATACCCACTTGCACCCAATGGGTTTTATCCCTTTAGGCAAGTCTACAAGGGACCAGACTTTGTTATCGAACATAGATTCAATCTCGGATTGCATTGCCTTTTGCCAATGGCGACTATCAACATCCTCCATAGCTTCCTTGTACGTATAGGGATCATCGTCGTCCGGGAGATTCTCCACTGATTCTCCCAGACCGATGTATCTTTCGGGTTGTGTTCTAACCCTCCCACTACGACGAGGAATGGTAGGTTGTTGATCTTGTGTTGGATCGGAACTTACAATTGGGTTAGGTTGTGCAACCTCTCGTGGAATTGTATCTCCTAACATCTCATTCAGGACAATTCTACTTCTAGGCACAAAATCATTCATATAGTCATTTTCCAGAAATTTAGCATTCGTCGAAACAAATACTTTAAGATCTGAAGGACTATAGAAATAATATCCTTTAGTTTCTTTTGGATACCCTACAAATATACATGTTTCTGAACGGGACTCCATCTTTTCTGTCTTTCCTTTTAACATATGCGCAGGACAACCAAATATCCTTAAGTGTTGTAAACTAGGCTTGCGCCCAGTCCACAACTCATGCGGTGTTTTAGGAACAGACTTAGATGGTACATCGTTTTAGAATGTATATAGCAGTTTGTAAAGCATATCCCCAAAAAGAAATAGGAAGCGTTGAATAACTCAACATAGACCTAACCATATCCAAAAGAGTTCTATTTCTCCTTTCTGCTACCCCATTCTGTTGAGGTGTACCTGGTGCAGAAAACTGAGAAACTATCCCATTATCAATAAGATATTGCTGAAACTCACCAGATAGATATTCTCCACCACGATCAGATCTCAAGATTTTTATGTGTTTCTCAAGCTGATTTTCCACTTCAGCTTTGAATGCTTTGAACATGTCAAAAGCATCCAACTTATGTCTCATGAGATACACATAACCAAATCTTGAGTAATCATCCGTGAAGGTGATGAAGTACTCATATCCACCTCTAGCTTGAATGCTCATAGGTCCACATACATCAGTGTGTATCAATCCTAAACATTCAGTGGCTCTTGCACCTTTGGCAGAGAACGTCCTTTTGGTCATTTTACCTTCCAAACAAGATTCACAAGTTGGTAGATCATCAACCTTTAAGTCACTCAAAGGTCCGTCACATACCAATCTTTTAATCCTATTAAGGTTAATATGACCTAAGCGTAAATGCCAAAGGTAGGTTTCATCTGTTGATAATTTTACTCTTTTATGATTAGGTTCCGTTATTTCTGTGTCTAACGAGTGAGAGATATTTCTATGCAAAAAGTATAGACCGTTTTCCAATGTACCTTGGCAAATAATTTTGTCATTCTTACTAATAATAAAAACTTTATTAAAAGTAACCGAATATCCAAATTTATTCAAACAAGAAACTGAAATTAAATTCCTCTTGAATTGAGGTACATAATAAACGTCTATTAAATCTAAATGCCTTCTAGAATCCAAATAAACTCTAATATCTCCCACTGCACTTGCAGACACTAACGTTCCGTTGCCCAAGCGCAAATTGATTTCATTCTTACTCAGCTTTCTCCTTTCTTGAAACCCCTGCAAGGAATAACAAACATGATTAGTGGCTCCTGAGTCTATGATCCAAGAATCTGTAGAATCGGCCAAAAAACATGTTTCTAGATAATTCAAATTACCTTCTTCCTTCTTGTTCTGGGACTTTGGGCAATTTCTCTTCCAATGTCCCTTTTCACCACAAAGGAAGCATTTCCCTTTGATCTTGGTTACTTTCTTGGTCTCCTTCTTGATAGGCCCAAGTTGCTTTTTCTTCTGTTGTTTCTTGACCTTTTGACGGCCTTAACAGTAGCAACTTTACCAACCATATGAATCTCTTGACCTTTGCCTTTCACAAGGATCTTTTCAGCACTTTGAACATCTTGCATCAGGCCTTGTAAGGTGTATTCCTTTTTGTTCAAAGTGTAGTCCAATTTGAACTGATCAAAGGAATCTGACAATGAATTGACAACCATATCAATCTTTGTCTCACCATCTATCTCAGCGCCATGCAGTTCAGCAATGTTGAGATGTGCTATGACTTTCATCATGTGATCTTTCACAGCCTGTCCAGGTTTCATCCTAAGATTCATAAAAGCAGTCACTGCCTCTCTCTTAGTCGTCCTAGACTTCATAGCAAACATCTCCTCTAGAGACATCATTATATCAGCAGCGGACTCCATTCCTTCATGCTGCTGTTGCAACACGTCGAGATAGTGGCCATAATGTAACATTTTGCCATATCATCTGAAGTCTTCCACTGCTCATACTCATCTCTATACATTATGCTAGATTCATTATTAGGAGCAGGTGGTTTAGGAGTAGTTAGAACAAACTTATGTTTTTCACTTTGCAGTAACAACCCAATTTTCCTTTTCCATGTGACATAATTATCTCCAGTTAAAGTGTTATCTTTCGGATGTTCATAAGTGATGGGGTCATGATTTCTGAATAAAACAAAACATATATAAGTAAATAATCATGATAAAGCACTTTTAAATATTTATCTTGAATTAAATAAATAACTCAATCATAAAATTCAACGGTGATCTAACACCCATAAATGTTACGCCTCCTTTGGGAGTTCGCACCATTTACTAGTTAGACTAGGTCCCACCTAATTGTTAACATAACAACCAGCGTTTTCAATTTTAGCCTTGCAATTTTACTGACAAGAACTTTTGGGAGGATATCAATAAAATTACATTGAGTGTGTTACCAAGATATCGACCCTCAATTTTCTCTCACGACCCTCCTTGGGGAGTAGATCTCGTTTGAGTCCATTGTCTAGTCTATCCTTGTAAGGAAGTATGTTGCTAAATTCCATTCATGGACGCCCCTTGGGGGATTACCAATAAATAATAAAGCTCAACTAACCTTGGAGGCCATAGGTGTTACCAAAACACCTTCTCCCACTCAATTATTTAAGGCGTGTGATTAAATCCCATAGAATGATTTACCGAGTTATCTAGATGCCAATTTAGATACCTAAATCATTCAATGCATGTTCATACCAAAAGAGATATATGCGTGGCACTCCTATTCTATATGTCATGTTATCATACAATAACAAATATTGTAATATTTAAGCATAAATTAAATAGCAACAATTTTGGCCCATCCTAGAAAAACAAGTAAATTACAATTTGTCAGGAATACAAGATCTTCAGGTGGCCCATCAACCATACGCTCATCCTTCGGCCTTCTCCCATGGGCGTGCGCAGCCCACAACCCCACAAAGGGGCTGCCTTGCACAGCCCATAAGGCCACACAAGGCTGCCATGCGCAGCCCACCAAAGTTTGGGCTTGTCATGCGCAGCCCAATCCACTCCTAGGGTGCGCACGGTGCTCGTACTTGGTTCCGGTTGCTTCGTTTTGCTTCGTGTCTTCGAATCTCCAAGACCTAAATATATTACGGCAGTATATATATAATAAATACTGCAGTATTAATTTTTTTTTTTTTTTTTATTCACTGCAGTATTTTTACAAACCAAAAACTGCACATACTAAAAATAAACAAAAAAACCTGCAGTAACCCTAAAAAAATACTGCACATATATATAAAAAAATAAAACCTAGCAATCTACCAAGAAGGAATTATGGCGATAATAGACCACCATTCTTGTTACAACTCCGAAACAAAAATTACATTGAAAATCTAGGGCATAAATCGAGCAATAACAAACCACATAAAATATATATAAATCCATACATCACATGTAATTATATATTTGAATACCTAGAGTGTCATCTCTTTCTAAACATGCATAATCACAATAAAAAGAAATAGATCCACGTATATATACGTTAATTAATTAAAAGGGTTCAACCTAGGCTCTGATACCAATTGTAGGGAAAATAAACAAATACAAGTGTTACACGCAGCGGAAGCGATACTAAAAACGATTTAGTGACTTTTAAAATTTTTCCTTTATGAACCTTAAACCCTTTTAATCAATAAACATGCATATATATCAACAAAAGTAAATTACCTCTTGTCGCGTGATCCGATTGACTTACGTCGATGGTAATCCGCAAGACCTTCAATCCGAGCACGAACGTGGATCACCTAGGAGCGTGGTCTCCCTTTCCTTTGAATTGCAAACCTGTGAATGGACCAAACAAATACTTTCTTTTCTTTGTTAGTCACAAACAATCAAAAGAATGTCAAAATTATTCCGGTCACTTTTGAGTTCACAATCTTATGATCAAAACTCGCGTGAACCTATATCGATATCGTATACACAAGCTTATTGATGTTTAAGCAATTGTATACTATCAAAGAATAATTTTTCACTCCTTTTTGTCTCTAGAATTAAAACTCTCTTAGAATTAAGAAGAAGAAGAAAGAAAATAAAAACTCAAGCACCAATTAATTGATGTGGCCGAACCCTATAAGAACATATATATAGGTTGACCGAATTTTTCTTCTTTTTCCTTTAGGGTTGCCGAATTCTATGTAGTATCTAATTAGGGTTGGCCGAATTTCATCATGTCACTTATATAGGGTGACTGAAATTCAACCCTAATTCTTTTTAACTTTATAGACTTCAAACCCTAATCCAACTCTTTTATTTTTATTCTTTTATTTGACTAAATAAAAAAAAACTCTTTATTTGATTAAATAAATAATACTAATTTATTTATTTACTTATCAAACAAGTCTTTTACTTTTAGGAAAGATTTGTTTCTTTAATTAAACAATTAATCAATAAATCAATTAATTCTTATTTAATTAAAACAAATGAAACAAAATAATATTTTTAGGTCAAAACCTTAACCCAGCCGCCCCACTTATATATAAGATGGGCCTAATATTATTTTCCTATTTCATTTAATCCATTGGACTTTAAATAAAAAAGCCCACATGTGAACCAGACCCATTCTTACTAAAAGAAACAAGCCCACATGTTTTTCATTAATATATTAATATAATTGAGCAGCTCATTACTTAAATAATGTGCAAATTATATTCTTAATATATTAAATGCAATTCTACATGGACCCTTAAATTGGTCCGGTAGAATATATCAAGTGATCCATGCAAGTCCGTGTGGATTGGGGATCTTGGCGGGCCATCTAAATTTAAGCTTCAATAGACATAACCTAATCACAATAAACAAATGATTCACTTAGGTCCGATCCATTAATTTTAACTCATTCCACTAAAGAGCTAAAACTGAACTCTTAAATAAAGATAGAAAAGGAAGATGCTCCTCATTCATACCCTAGACAATCATATTGGAGATAGTGTATCCTCGTGATTTATATCAGTAATCGCCAAGAGTTCATAGACCGCCTATAACTCTCCAAGTTACCATATTTACTCATATGACCACGTTTTAAACTTGGATATTTTGACTTGTCCAGAAGCCATGTTTTCAATAGACATTATTGAAAACTCAACGTTGAGATTTAATATCCAATTACCTCAAAACATCCATATGATGATATTATACTCTCATTTAATTAAATGGAGCCACGATGTCCATATCTATAAATGAAGTCCTCTATCGATTAACAAATGAATATCACCAAACTATCGAGGATAGACTATGCGATATAATCGTACTCATTGATAACTCAAATGATATCACTTGCAACCATAAGTCCATCATTTATCTCAGGATTAAGATAGACCCTCCTATTGTCCTGATAATGAAAAGACTATTATCTATTGACGGTTCTAGATAAAGCTTTTCATTGTGATCCAGTTCAATGCACCCAGTGCACTAGATCCTTTTGCTCGAAGACACTCCGATGATTTTAGACTCATCATATCTCATTTGATCCCACTCAAATGCTAGCAAAAGAATTCTACAACTTTAACAAGATAAAGGTGCCCAACCTTTAACTTAAGTTGTGAACAATATTCAAGACTAACTAAAGAATTGTGTCTACCACATACATATCCAGATGTACGAACAATTCTTCTTTTCCCATAGTCTTTAGACCTTATGATTATTTACTTTGACAATTATAATACAAACTATAAATGCTATGCGATTTGTTAAACCAAAAATCACTTTATTAATATGAAAAAGATTGCTAATTACAACATTACACTCTTGCTATTGAGCATAATCCTAACATCATCAACATAAAGAATCAGGAAAACCAACTTGTCGCCTTTAATCCTTTTGTATACACAAGGTTCGTTAGGATTCTGAATAAATCCAAAACCTTTGACAGCTTGATCAAACCTTATGTTCCAGGATCTGGATGCTTGCTTTAATCCATATATGGATTTCTACAACTTGCATACCTTATCCACTTGGCCCTTTTCAATGAATCCCTCTGGTTGCATCATATAGATGCTTTCGTCAAGACTTCCATTTAGGAAAGCTGTCTTGACGTCCATTTGCCAAATCTCTAAATCTAAAGATGCTGCAATGGATAAGAGTATCCTAATGGATTTAAGCATGGCCACAGGAGAGAAGGTTTCCTCGTAATCGATACCTTCTTTCTGTGTATACCCTTTAGCTACCAATCTAGCTTTAAAGGTTTCCACCTTTCCATCCATACCTCTTTTCCTCTTGTATACCCACTTGCACCCAATGGGTTTTATCCCTTTAGGCAAGTCTACAAGGGACTAGACTTTGTTATCGAACATAGATTCAATCTCGGATTGCATTGCCTTTTGCCAATGGCGACTATCAACATCCTCCATAGCTTCCTTGTACGTATAGGGATCATCGTCGTCCGGGAGATTCTCCACTGATTCTCCCAGACCGATGTATCTTTCGGGTTGTGTTCTAACCCTCCCACTACGACGAGGAATGGTAGGTTATTGATCTTGTGTTGGATCGGAACTTACAATTGGGTTAGGTTGTGCAACCTCTCGTGGAATTGTATCTCCTGACATCTCATTCAGGACAATTCTACTTCTAGGCACAAAATCATTCATATAGTCCTTTTCCAGAAATTTAGCATTTGTCGAAACAAATACTTTAAGATCTGAAGGACTATAGAAATAATATCCTTTAGTTTCTTTTGGATACCCTACAAATATGCATGTTTCTGAACGGGACTCCATCTTTTCTGTCTTTCCTTTTAACACATGCGCAGGACAACCAAATATCCTTAAGTGTTGTAAACTAGGCTTGCGCCCAGTCCACAACTCATGCGGTGTTTTAGGAACAGACTTAGATGGTACATCGTTTAGAATGTATATAGCAGTTTGTAAAGCATATCCCCAAAAAGAAATAGGAAGCGTTGAATAACTCAACATAGACCTAACCATATCCAAAAGAGTTCTATTTCTCCTTTCTGCTACCCCATTCTGTTGAGGTGTACCTGGTGCAGAAAACTGAGAAACTATCCCATTATCAATAAGATATTGCTGAAACTCACCAGATAGATATTCTCCACCACGATCAGATCTCAAGATTTTTATGTGTTTCTCAAGCTGATTTTCCACTTCAGCTTTGAATGCTTTGAACATGTCAAAAGCATCCGACTTATGTCTCATGAGATACACATAACCAAATCTCGAGTAATCATCCGTTAAGGTGATGAAGTACTCATATCCACCTCTAGCTTGAATGCTCATAGGTCCACATACATCAGTGTGTATCAATCCTAAACATTCAGTGGCTCTTGCACCTTTGGCAGAGAACGTCCTTTTGGTCATTTTACCTTCCAAACAAGACTCACAAGTTGGTAGATCATCAACCTTTAAGTCACTCAAAGGTCCGTCACATACCAATCTTTTAATCCTATTAAGGTTAATATGACCTAAGCGTAAATGCCAAAGGTAGGTTTCATCTGTTGATAATTTTACTCTTTTATGATTAGGTTCCGTTATTTCTGTGTCTAACGAGTGAGAGATATTTCTATGCAAAAAGTATAGACCGTTTTCCAATGTACCTTGGCAAATAATTTTGTCATTCTTACTAATAATAAAAACTTTATTAAAAGTAACCGAATATCCAAATTTATTCAAACAAGAAACTGAAATTAAATTCCTCTTGAAATGAGGTACATAATAAACGTCTATTAAATCTAAATGCCTTCTAGAATCCAAATAAACTCTAATATCTCCCACTGCACTTGCAGACACTAACGTTCCGTTGCCCAAGCGCAAATTGATTTCATTCTTACTCAGCTTTCTCCTTTCTTGAAACCCCTGCAAGGAATAACAAACATGATTAGTGGCTCCTGAGTCTATGATCCAAGAATCTGTAGAATCAGCCAAAAAACATGTTTCTAGATAATTCAAATTACCTTCTTCCTTCTTGTTCTGGGACTTTGGGCAATTTCTCTTCCAATGTCCCTTTTCACCACAAATGAAGCATTTCCCTTTGATTTTGGTTACTTTCTTGGTCTCCTTCTTGATAGGCCCAAGTTGCTTTTTCTTCTGTTGTTTCTTGACCTTTTGACGGGCCTTAACAGTAGCAACTTTACCAACCATATGAATCTCTTGACCTTTGCCTTTCACAAGGATCTTTTCAGCACTTTGAACATCTTGCATCAGGCCTTGTAAGGTGTATTCCTTTTTGTTCAAAGTGTAGTCCAATTTGAACTGATCAAAGGAATCTGACAATGAATTGACAACCATATCAATCTTTGTCTCACCATCTATCTCAGCGCCATGCAGTTCAGCAATGTTGAGATGTGCTATGACTTTCATCATGTGATCTTTCACAGCCTGTCCAGGTTTCATCCTAAGATTCATAAAAGCAGTCACTGCCTCTCTCTTAGTCATCCTAGACTTCATAGCAAACATCTCCTCTAGAGACATCATTATATCAGCAGCGGAGATAGTGGCCATAATGTAACATTTTACCATATCATCTGAAGTCTTCCACTGCTCATACTCATCTCTATACATTATGCTAGTTTCATTATTAGGAGCAGGTGATTTAGGAGTAGTTAGAACAAACTTATGTTTTTCACTTTGCAGTAACAACCCAATTTTCCTTTTCCATGTGACATAATTATCTCCAGTTAAAGTGTTATCTTTCAGGATGTTCATAAGTGATGGGGTCATGATTTCTGAATAAAACAAAACATATATAAGTAAATAATCATGATAAAGCACTTTTAAATATTTATCTTGAATTAAATAAATAACTCAATCATAAAATTCAACGGTGATCTAACACCCATAAATGTTACGCCTCCTTTGGGAGTTCGCACCATTTACTAGTTAGACTAGATCCCACCTAATTGTTAACATAACAACCAGCGTTTTCAATTTTAGCCTTGCAATTTTATGAACAAGAACTCTTGGGAGGATATCAATAAAATTACATTGAGTGTGTTACCAAGATATCGACCCTCAATTTTCTCTCACGAAAATCCCTCCTTGGGGAGTAGATCTCGTTTGAGTCCATTGTCTAGTCTATCCTTGTAAAGAAGTATGTTGCTAAATTCCATTCATGGACGTCCCTTGGGGGGATTACCAATAAATAATAAAGCTCAACTAACCTTGGAGGCCATAGGTGTTACCAAAACACCTTCTCCCACTCAATTATTTAAGGCGTGTGATTAAATCCCATAGAATGATTTACCGAGTTATCTAGATGCCAATTTAGATACCTAAATCATTCAATGCATGTTCATACCAAAAAGAGATAAATGCGTGGCACTCCTATTCTATATGTCATGTTATCATACAATAACAAATATTGTAATATTTAAGCATAAATTAAATAGCAACAACTTTGGCCCATCCTAGAAAAACAAGTAAATTACAATTTGTTAGTAATACAAGATCTTCAGGTGGCCCATCAACCATACGCTCATCCTTCGGCCCAACCCACGGGCGAGCACAACTCACAACCCCACTAAGGGGCTGCCGTGTGCAGCCCATGAGGACTCCAGGGCTGCCGTGCGCAGCCCAATCCACTCCTAGGGTGTGCACGGTGCTCGTTCATGGTTCCGGTTGCTTCGTTTTGCTTCGTGTCTTCGAATCTTCAAGACCTAAACATATTACGGCAGTATATATATAATAAATACTGCAGTATTAATTTTTTTTTTATTCACTGCAGTATTTTACAAACAAAAAACTGCACATACTAAAAAAAATAAAAAAAAACTGCAGTAACCCTAAAAAAATACTGCACATATAAAAAAATAATAAAATAAAACCTAGCAATCTACCAAGAAGGAATTATGGCGATAATAGACCACCCTTCTTGTTACAACTCCGAAACAAAAATTACATTGAAAATCTAGGGCCAAAATCGAGCAATAACAAACCACATAAAACATATATAAATCCATACATCACATGTAATTATATATTTGAATACCTAGAGTGCCATCTCTTTCTAAACATGCATAATCACAATAAAAAGAAATAGATCCACGTATATATACGTTAATTAATTAAAAGGGTTCAACCTAGGCTCTGATACCAATTGTAGGGAAAAATAAACAAATAAAAGTGTTACACGCAGCGGAAGCGATACTAAAGACGATTTAGTGACTTTTAAAATTTTTCCTTTATGAACCTTAAACTCTTTTAATCAATAAACATGCATATATATCAACAAAAGTAAATTACCTTTTGTCGCGTGATCCGATTGACTTACGTCGATGGTAATCCGCAAGACCTTCAATCCGAGCACGAACGTGGATCACCTAGGAGCGTGGTCTCCCTTTTCTTTGAATTGCAAACCTGTGAATGGACCAAACAAATACTTTCTTTTCTTTGTTAGTCACAAAACAATCAAAAGAATGTCAAAAATTATTCCGGTCACTTTTGAGTTCTCAATCTAATGATCGAAACTCGCGTGAACCTAGATCGATATCGTATACACAAGCTTATTGATGATTAAGCAATAGTATACTATCAAAGAATAATTTCACACTCTCTTTTGTCTTTTTAGAATAAAAACTCTCTCTTGGAATTAAGAAGAAGAAGAAAGAAATAAAAAAAAAAACTCAAGCACAATGGATTGTAGTGGTGGCCGAACCCTATAAGAACACATATATAGGTTGGCCGAATTTTTTTTTTCTTTTTCCTTTAGGGTTGCCGAATTCTATGTAGTCTGAGATTAGGGTTGGCCGAATTCTATAATGTCACTTATATAGGGTGACTTAAATTCAACCCTAATTCTTTTCAACTTAATAGACTTCAAACCCTAATCGAACTCCTTGATTTTTATTCTTTTATTTTTGACTAAATAAAAAGACTCCTTATTTGATTAAATAAATAAAACTAATTTATTTATTTCCTTGTCAAACAAGTCTTTTACTTTTAGGAAAGATTTGTTTCTTTAATTAAACAATTAATCAATAAATTAATTAATTCTTATTTAATTAAAACAATGAAACAAAATAATATTTTAGGTTAAAATTTGAACCTTGCCGCCCCACTTGATTAAGATTGGGCCTAATATTATTTTCTTATTTCATTTAATCCATTGGACTTTAAATAAAAAGCCCACATGTGAACCAGACCCATTCTTACTAAAAGAAACAAGCCCACATGTCTTTCATTAATATATTAATATAATTGAGCAGCCCATTACTTAAATAATGTGCAAATTATATTCTTAATATATTAAATGCAATTCTAGATGGACCCTTAAATTGGTCCGGTAGAATATATCAAGTGATCCATGCAAGTCCGTGTGGATTGGGGATCTTGGCGGACCATCTAAATTTAAGCTTCAATAGACATAACCTAATCACAATCAACAAATGATTCACTTAGGTCCGATCCATTAATTTTAACTCATTCCACTAAAGAGCTAAAACTGAACTCTTAAATAAAGATAGAAAAGGAAGATGCTCCTCATTCATACCCTAGACAATCATATTGGAGATAGTGTATCCTCGTGTTTAATATCAGTAATCGCCAAGAGTTCATAGACCGCCTATAACTCTCCAAGTTACCATATTTACTCATATGATTATGTTTTGAACTTGGATACTTTGACTTGTCCAGAAGCCATGTTTTCAATAGACACTATCGAAAACTCAACGTTGAGATTTAATATCCAATTACCTCAAAACATCCATATGATGATATTATACTCTCATTTAATTAAATGGAGCCACGATGTCCATATCTATAAATGAAGTCCTCTATCGATTAACAAATGAATATCACCAAACTATCGAGGATAGACTATGCGATATAATTGTACTCATTGATAACTCAAATGATATCACTTGCAACCATAAGTCCATCATTTATCTCAGGATTAAGATAGACCCTCCGATTGTCCTGATAATGAAAAGACTATTATCTATTGACGGTTCTAGATAAAGCTTTTCATTGTGATCCAGTTCAATGCACCCAGTGCACTAGATCCTTTTGCTCGAAGACACTCCGATGATTTTAGACTCATCATATCTCATTTGATCCCACTCAAATGCTAGCAAAAGAATTCTACAACTTTAACAAGATAAAGGTGCCCAACCTTTAACTTAAGTTGTGAACATTATTCAAGACTAACTAAAGAATTGTGTCTACCACATACATATCCAGATGTACGAACAATTCTTCTTTTCCCATAGTCTTTAGACCTTATAATTATTTACTTTGACAATTATAATATAAACTATAAATGCTATACGATTTGTTAAACCAGAAATCTCTTTATTAATATGAAAAAGATTGTTAATTACAACATTACACTCTTGCTATTGAGCATAATCCTAACAGTTCATACTCCCTATACTGTAGGAATATACCCGATGAGCAAACCCACAGTAAAACTGCCGAAGATCCCGCGAGTTTAGTCACTCTGGCTTGCGGCAATGAAGCCGCGAAAGGAAGCCGCAGAGAAGATCTAGTGAGTTCAAATACTCTGCCCTGCGGGAACGAACCTACGAACCAAACCTGCGTGCTACAAGAGGTATCCTCTACACTTTGCTTTCCAAAACATAAGTCTCTCCAATTGACTCCTACATGTTTGGATTTGAGAGGATTGTATTGAGACATAGTTTTGTGCTTCAATTAAAGTGGAAAGCATATTTGTTAAGTTTAAAGTACTTGTGGGTCATTGTAGTATGGTGATAAGCATTACCACCAATATGCTTAAAGGAAAAATGCATGCTTGTTTTTTTGTAATTTTTATTTTTGTGTAGATCTAAGAATGCGATTGTATTGTGCTTAGATTTAGGATTTGTTTTGTTTTGTTGTTTTTAGTCTTTGTGATTTTTGTTATTATTATGTCCAGATCTTGCTAAGCATTGTCCAATTTATATACGAAAATGGTTCCGTTGTGCAACATTGAGGACAATGTTAAGTTTAGGTTTGGGGGTATGGACAACTTTTGTGATGTTGTCTTTGTTTTTGTAGGTTCTGTCGTTAAGAATTTTCAAATCTCTATAAAAATTGGTCAAAATTGAAAATTTTGGAATTAAAGTCCATTTTGTTGAGATAATATCTTTGCTTTCAGGTAGAGACATGTCATGTATGCTCTTAGGTCTCCATTTTGACTAGCATCCATGCCATGTATGATCTTCACATCACTATTAATTTGCTTGTCCAATGCTAATCTTTTAATGTTGAGGTAGATAGAACTTTGTTCTTGTTTAGCTTAGGAGAATAGTGGAGACTACCCTTGTGAGAGTTTGTGCCTATAAACGTTTTATTTGAGAGGGTCTATATTATTTCTACTCATTAAACACTCTTCGAATTTTGTTCTTCTAATTTTTAGTAATCTCGGTGTACATCAATTTTACATTGATTGCCATAGAACATATATGTGGACTGCTTGTTGAAATTTGTATTCTCTTACTAGATGGATTGTTAGAAATGATTTTGGGCTATATTGTGTGCAAAACTCCAAATATAGCCTAAACACTTCCATGTCCCTATATGTGTACTTCATTGCTTAAATTGAGACTAAACACCAAACCTACACATATTACCCATATATCAAACATGTAACCACTCCCTAGTTATTAATATGTTAAGGTGCATAGCTTAATAGAAGTCATTTGTAAGTACAAATTGGGTAAAATCGTGTACTCAGGCGAATGTGTAAAAATTGTGCTAGGAAAAGGGCTTTCAAAAAGAAGTGTTAAATGAAAAACACTTAAACCTTCAATCTCTTCAAATGTAAAGTTACTCAAAGATGTGAGTACAAAAATTAGCAAATTGTGAACTTTAAAGTTTATAGCCTAGTGATGAGGTCGTTTGTTTGCTCAACAAAATACTCTTTTATGTTCTTTTGAAAACCATGTTTTAGCCACTTAAAAATCCTTTAATGTGTTAATTCTTAGCAAGTAGTAAGCAAGATTCGTTCCACAGGGAAATAGAGTAATACGTTAGATTTATTGACTAATCTATTTTACAATAAGATAAATCATAATGAGTGGATAGTTTTGTGGTTTGATAAACCACCAAAAATGCAATTAAAATAAACATACAAAAATGATAGGGAAAATAGAAGACTCAACAATCTTGATAAGAGGGATGATGTAAACAAATAGAGTATGTGCTAGGGAATTGATGGAGTCACAAGTGTCATGGGTAATGCTCTTCAAAGCTTTATTAATGACTAAGTCTCATAGATGCTAACCATTTGTTTCCTATAGTGTGTTTAGGCCATTTTTATGGATACTCACCTCAATGCATAATCGATTAAGGAAATGGGGTCAATATGAGATTAATTTGGTACAAATCAAGGGTTTAGATTAGTGAGGTTGATATATCCACCACTAATCTATCATATTCACTAAGTTCCTTAACCAATCAAGGGTGTCAATCCAAGATTGGTTTCACAACAAATTATCTCATACAATAATATGATCTACTAGTGATATATAATGCAAATCACAAAATGTATAGAATCTCAATATTAAGTGAATAGAAAACAAATAGAGATTTCATTACACATAGCTTAAGCAAAAACCCACAACAAATGTTTCTCACATCTATCCCCTAGATTAGGGGTTTAGTTACACATAGTTACAAATCAAATGAATAGGAAGTAATAGTTAAGGAAATCACCTTTAGGCCTCATTCTTTAGTGCTTGCTCCTTCCCTTCCTTTGTTGCTCTTAGTGTCAAGAATGGTAGAAGGGGATGTGTCTAGATATGTGAGTGTTTAATGGTGAGTGACAAAGGTATTGAAATGTAGAGAATGGTAAGAGAGGAATGGTTGAGTGAAGTAATCAAGACATTAGTGTTGAGGTTTTTGATGGAAAAGATAGTTCAAGTTTAGAGAATGGAGGAAGTTGAAAGGGTGATCTATGGAGGAGAAACTAGGTCTAATGCTCTGTAAAATATGTTGCTTTCTAAAGTGCTTAGATCCCTTTCAAGTTGGAAGAGAGGGATATATATAGTCACACTCAGAAATGTACTAATAACTGCTTGAAAATTCGATGTGAAGTGATGTCGCCACTTGTGTAGCCATTGGCGACATCATGGCGACAAACAGTTGCTCATTTTGAGATTCACATGTCGCCACATTTCTCATCTTTTTCGCCAATCATGCAAGTGGCGACAATGAGGAAATTGAAATGTCGTCACTTTATCGCCACTTTGTTGCCATGGTGACACAAAGTGGTGACAACACCTTATGCTTGAAGCTCATTCTGTCGCCACTTTGTGCCATGGAGACACAAAGTGGCGACAACACCTGATGCTTTGAATTCTGAGAAATGCAAATGTCGCCACTTATGCCATCATGTAGCCAATGGCGACACATCTTCATCAAGGTGGCAAAAATACCTTGTTTTGCCAACTTGAGCTCTTTTTGTACCAAAGTCTTGACCTTCTTCACAAATGCCCCTAAAGCCTAAGTAAACTTGAAACACTTGATTTAGCAACATTAAATACGGGGAAATGCCTGAAAATCAAGCAAAAAGAGTCAGGATTGAGGGCCAAAATCATACCAATTTTGGCCTGATCACCTAGACGCTTAAATTGTATTATGAAAAATACATAGAGCTTCTTATATTGAAAGTTTAATATGTAAACACCTTGGCATGATTAATAGTATCCGTTCCTACCATAACATTTATACACCACAAATCACCCTTGGTCACAATACAAATTAGGGAAAGCCTATTTGATCTCTTAAGAAGTCTATATTGGGAATAAGAGTCGATGCTTGCTCTTTTCACCTTTATGGTATTTCAATTCCTTCCATGAGATCCATTTTCAGAAATTATGCTTTATTTGAAAATATTCATATGCGTTGTATATTTGATTCCAATACATAAACTCCAATTTGCATATGCTTGATAAAAAGTGATAGCCTAGATTCTAAGTGAAAATATGACTGAAATCCGGTAAAGATTAGACTTAAGGCGAATTCTAGCCTAGGCATTCAAGGTAGTTGTTCTGTAAACCGAAAGCATCATAAATATTGGCATACTTGCATGACTGTGATGTATTGATTTGGATGGCATATTATTAGTCCTTATGCAGAAATTCTAGCATGCTTGTAGTTTTTGCTTGGTATGCATGGATTGCATCTTAATCTTTTACTTTGTAGAGTTACGTTTGTGGGTACTGTATCGGTAAACCCTTAGGAGACTACACTCTTCCTACTGGGATACCTAGGGGTTTAAAAGGCTTATCGTTTCTCCCACAACAGTGGACTAATTACCTTATATGTTTATTGCTTTAGTGTTCTATAGTATATTTGTTAGTTTTTCATTTTTAGTCTTGCTCAAGGACGAGAAAAAGTTAGGTTTAGGGGTTTGATCGCACTCTAAATGTTCACATTTAGCGCTCCCTTATCTTATCTTTTGTGTTCGTTTCCGAGCACTTTTGTGTATATAATGTGTGTTTTAACAATGTGTAGATAAGTATCCCATAAAGAAGGTGTTTGTATCAAATGTGAGTAAAAACATAGCAAATATATATAGAAGAAGACCACCGCGGGTTTCCACCGAGAGAATGAACTCGCGGAACAGAAGATCATGAAGCCGTGAAAGAATTTCAGAAGAACCCGTGAGTTATCACCACAGGAATGAAGCCATGAACCAGGGGAGCATGAAGCCATGAAAAAGACCAGCTAGTTCAAGCCTTCTGGCCCGCTGGAAAGAGCTCTCGGGCCAAACTCACGGAGCCCCACTGCTACTTCATCATTTTCAGGCTCGCTAGAAAGAACTAGCAGGCCAAACTAGTAAGAATCTGGCTAGTTCGTGTCACTAAAAAGAACCCGCGGATGAACTAGCTGAGACTCTGGCTACTTCGTCCCGCTAGAAAGAACTAGCGGGCTGAAGTAGCCAGACCTCCGTCAAAGCTGAAATCATAATTGACTTAAGGGGATTTTTGGTCTTTTCACACCCCATTCATCCCCTAAACTTGCCCAACCTATAAATACACCCTTTTGCCTCTCTTTCTAAGTGTGACCAACCAATTAAATACCTAGATCTTAGATTTTACACCACAGAAGAGAGAGAGCAACCTTCAAGCTTCTATGGAGGATTTTCCTCCATGGAAAGCCTTTCATGGAGGATTAGATACGAAGAGATAGGAGAGCTCGTGTGTCAAAACCGAGGCATGGAAGTTCATTGTATATTGCGAGCTTTCGGAGGACTTGTCTTCAAGTGTTATCGCTTACTACTCATCTTTTTGTTTTATATTGATGTGTAACCCATGTGGTAATATTTGTAACCAACACTTATGTTATATTATGTTTGTATTGTTCTTTGATTTGATTTGTGTTTTGTTTTATTCTATGCTATCCATTATAATCTCTTATTGTGATATTCATGTGTATGGAGAGTTATATATTGATATGTACGTATGAATGAGATTATGAGTAGATTAACTAATGATGTAGGAGTAGTTGTAATCAAATATCTCATTTATGTATGTATGTTGGTAGAAGATTCAACATGCTATGCTTAAAATGTTTTGAGTGATTGAGAGTTGAGTTTGTGCTTGGATAACTGTTCTAGGTACGAGCTTGGCTATTAGCTCTAAAGAACGGGAAAAGCTTATACATAACCTTGCTAGGATAGCTTTGGTTCATGTTCTTGTGCTTAATGGGTATAGATCTAGACACAATTACTCTTCCATAACTTTGGAAAGTAATGACTTGATTCCGGGGTAATTCCCTAATCAAGAGAACGAACCCTATACTTAA
The DNA here is from genome assembly GCA_035582765.1 of Acer negundo. NCBI lineage: Eukaryota > Viridiplantae > Streptophyta > Magnoliopsida > Sapindales > Sapindaceae > Acer > Acer negundo. The sequence continues at coordinate 3,867,882 of CM069238.1, forward strand.
ATTAAATGGTATTCACATGATCTACAATATACATGATTTGCATATTGTGTTTAGTGAGCCGATTTCCCATGTGGTCTTATATCTTGCATCTCCCCAAGCTACCATTATTTTCGTAGCTAGGGTGTCTTGCCTTTAGGAGTAGACTAATTAGAAAGGCAAGCACCCGGTTACATTTCTATCTTTAGTTCTATAGATTTAGTTAGCTTGCATCTCCATTCACACAAACCATTCTCACTGCATCCACATTCCATTTACATTGCTTTCATAAACTCCAGTGCTAGATACAGTTGACAGATTCCATCTTTCTATGGGAACGACCATTGCTTACTTGTTATACTACTCATTTGACTCGTTGCATTTGCGAGGTAATTAAAACAGAAATATCTTTTTTGACAGGCGTCAACAACCACCCGATCAGTGACGCAATCAATACATGATATGCAAGATAAGGAAACATAAAAACGAACATTAACACAATTGTTTTTACGTGGTAAAACCTTAAAGAGGAAACATCCACGGGTTGATAACCATAATCACTGGTAAAGCAATTCATTATGATGAAAAAGACTTACATACTCAAGGCTATCAACACATGATATCCACTCTAAGCTATCAACTCCTAATATACCCTCGGGCCTAGTGAACCACCTAGCCTACTCCCTATCCTAGATGTGTCCTACACCTCTAGGAAGCAACTTCCTATCCAACACGTCTCTAGGAAGATTTCCTTGCTTAGTTATCCTGATCACAAAGATCCTGGTTAAGCTTCCCTAGCTCAACCATCCGGAGTATCACACTCCTAGCTAAGGCATTTGTTTAGTTATCCGGATCCCCTTGATCCTAACTAAGACTTCATGCTTGGCTATCCGAAACACTTTCCTAGCCAAGTCTTCTTGCTCAAATTAAGACTTCACTCACCTTAACAAAAGACTTCAACCTTTTCACAAGGCAATGATCTAAGTGATGCAAATGATGTAAACATAATCAAATAAAACAAGATAGTCAATCAATCTATATGAACATGTTTAATGATAATCTAGAATATGCTTTCAACAAACAATCACAAATGTATCTAGAAATCAAGAAATGTGAATCAATAAAAACAAGATAAGAATATTCAATATATCACTCAAAAAACTTAGTTCTTAGATCATGAAATTAAACCTAGAAATCATCATGAAGCACATCATACAAGATATTTCTAGAATCAATTTCAAGTAAATCAAGTTTATCTAAAATATGTTCAAATGAGATCACAAAGCTAAAACTCAATAACCAATTGACCAAAAAAACCTAGAGTGTGATCTAACATCATTCTCAACACATTTCATCTGCAAATAAGAAGATTAAATGAGATGATCAAAAGAGAAATCTAAAAGAATATGTTTCACCTACAAATGATGAGACTCAGACTGAAATCTGCTTGCTGGGAAAAATCACGAAATCATTTGACTTTGAAAATGTTTGGGTTTTGTTCCTCTCTTCAAGACCAACATTTGTGGCTTTCGAATCACTCAATTTCGAGTTCAAATGAGAGAGTTATGATTAAAACAAAAAATCAAAAATTGAAGAAATTTTTTGCTCTTAGTTTTTTTTCAAATTTTTCTTCATACAAAAGTCGGAGGGAAGGAGAAAGATATTTAAAAGAGAGAAGGAGGGAAATTCAGGACGAATCAAAGGAGACCACATCACTCTGCCCTATGTGAGGCATGTGAGCCTCACAGAGCAGAGGGATGTGTGGGCCATGAGGCTCACGCGCCTTCTTAGCTTAGGCGTTGGCCAAGCTTGCTTCCGTCGTGCTCCTCTCGCATTCTTCAGCCGTATTTGGACCTCCAAACTCTGAATTCAAATCCATTTTTTAATTACGAATCGTGACTCCCTCACGCATAAGGACAACTACGAAAATTTGCAAATTGATTGAGAATGTGACTCGATACATGACGATGAAGACTGCACAACGTATAAGAACGCAAAATAGCATAGCTTCCTAGTTTGGACTCAAAACCTAATGAATGAGTAACTGAAATGACCGGGACTGAATAAGGAGTCATATGAGATCCTGTTCAAATCCAAAAATAAAAGAAACACGAACAAATAAATACAAAGTCACACAAGTATGCTATTCTCTAGAGATAGTTCTAAAACATGTAGTTCTACAATGTTTGTCAATATGAGATTAATGCATGTGCTTACTTTATCAAATGTGTGATTGTGTTATACCAAATATTTGCACAGCTACGTAAGGACACACATGTATGAATTTTGTATGTGTGCACTTACGCATTGCAAGAGGAAGAAGTATCTTGATATTTTAGCATTCAATAAGCGTTTTTCCTTTTGAAGACGATATTTGCATGAGAAGTTGTTTTTCTCTTATGAAGCTTCTTTTCATCAAGAACCACCAAAGCAACTAACCATTACAATAAAGAGAGTTTTGTAATGGAATCAAGTCAACACAAATCTAAGATCTTAAAATCTCCCCCTTTTGCTATTCCATTAGCAAAACCTCATTCTCACCATACATTGTTCACTCTAATAAACTCAATGTTGATAGCATGCTCTCATCCTCACAATACAAAGAAATCCCTAGACTAAAAGGTTTTTAAATCTTCATGAGTCTTAAAGAATCCCTCTTTGAACATCAAGGTACCTATGAGAAACAAAGCAAACCAAACAAGAGATCTTCTTCTAAAGAAGAATGGTGAGATATTATCACATAAACAAACAAGAAAACTTCCCTTATCTCTTACAAAAAAAAAAATGCATTATCTCAAACGTATCCCTAAGTCTCTCAATCCTGTTAAGCCAAGAATTCTTGTCTCCCCCTAAGTACAAGAATTCTCCACCTTAAGACAAAGTCTCCATTTAAAGGAAAAGGAGGAACACTTCTCACACATTTGGAACATTTCTCCACACATTTGGAACATTTCTCCACACATGGTGAGGTGTATATTTCTCCTCATTTTTGTCAAGGAATAGACAAAGGACACAAGAGATAAAGAACGAGATATTAAGCAAACAAATCGTACAGAAAGCGAAGTTGAATATACTAAGCTCCCCATAAACATATGCTCCACATTATGATCACCAAGTAGATTGTTCACAAGTGGCACACACATTCACATATACAAGCAATAAGAGAAAATATTTCATCACTTTTCAAAGACTAAGAGAGAATCATAGATTTTCATTAATTTCTCAAAAATATTCTCACATTGCTAAAGAATCAAGCACATAAACAAAATATTTGTGTGTGAGAATGCTTCAAACATATGTAGTAGAAGTACTTGTGATATCAACATGCAAACAATTTTCATACCAATCCAACTAAAGCATTTCCAATCTAGGTCAAACTGATATTCATCTGGAATTTTTTTGCTTTAAAGAGAATAGATTTCAACATATGTGCGTGTGTGTGCATGTGGCTCATTTACTCATTTCTATTTGACAATCTGAGCATTTCATAATTCTCAGCTATACTTTATTAAGCCTTTTATTTTGCATTTCTTTAGGCTTAGAATCAAAGAGTTTCTTTTAATGATTCTTTTCAACATTTCTTTGATTTTCTAACATAAACATATATGCTTCATGGTAGCTTTCACTCATCACAATGGCGTAGCCTTTTCCTACATTAGGCGGCTGCACAACCAAAGTGTGTAGCCCTTTTCATGAAGGTGCTCATTGAGTTTTATATAGTGCCAAAGCAAAATGGATACATACCATAGGTCATCTATCATGTACTAAGCAATAGGCTTCTAGATGCATCCATAATCTATATATTTTAAACCACAAATACTCAAAACTAAAACATACAAGAGAAGCATTTGTGCACTTTTCAAAATAAGATTTTCAAGCTCAAGTGCATGATCTAAAAACAATAAAAGATACTTGTTTAAGACCATTACCTCTACGATCTCTTAAAGATATTTGTTATTCAAGTAAAGTTTTGCTCATCGCCATTCACAATCACACAAAAACACTAATTAACACAAATCATGCCAATGGACATTCTAAGAGATTTAAATCTCTCTTTGTCCAAGGGCTTGGTGAACAAGTCCGCAAGTTGATTTTTAGTAGGTATAGGCTCCAGAGTAACAATAGATTATTCAACTAGATCTCTAATGAAATGATACCTATTATTAATGTGCTTTGTACGTGACATGCTTACAATAACACACATCATGATTAAGATCAATGTGAACAATTAACACCAAAAGATCTTAAAAGAGAAAATGTCAATGAGAACCATAAGAACACTATACTAGTTCTCTAATATGACATACTTCGTGAAATTGTGCAAACAATGAGTTAAGATATGAAAATTCAAGTAAGCAAGCAATGTGATATAATGATACCTTCACAAGCTATATTCATCAAATGTAAAGCCTTCGCCCGTTTTATGAGCCCTTTTGGCTTTTTTGTCCTCATGACAATAAGTTGTTGGTGTGTCGATCCAAGAGACTAAAGACTTAGCATTTTCAACACAAAAAACAACAAAAAATGAATTTCTCCAAAAGTCTTAACATGATTGTCACCATATAGCCTACTCTCTATCCAAGATGTGTCCTACAACTCTAGGAAGCAACTTCCTATCTAAGACACTCACGTCTCTAGGAAGATTTCCTCGCTTAGTTATCCAGATCACAAAGATCCTAGTCAAGCTTTCTTAGCTCAACCTTCCGGAGTATCACACTCTTAGCAAAGACTTTTGCTTAGTTATCTAGATCCCCTTGATCCTAACTAAGACTTCATGCTTGGCTATCTGAAACACTTTCCGAGCCAAGTCTTCTTGCTCAAATTAAGGCTTCACTCACCTTAACAAGAGACTTCAATCTTTTCACAAGGCAATGATCTAAGTGATGCAAAAGATGCAAACACAATCAAATAAAGCAAGATGATCAATCAAGCTATATGAGAATGTTCAATGATAATCTAGAATATGCTTTCAACAAACAATCACAAATGTATCTATAAATCAAGACATGTGAATCAATAAAAACAAAATAAGAATATTCAATATATATCACTAAAAAAATCTTAGTTATTAGATCATGAAATCATCATGAAGCACATCATACAAGATATTTCTAGAATCATTTTCAAGTAAATCAAGTTTAGCTAAAATATGTTCAAATGAGATCACAAAGCTAAAACTAAATAATCAATTGATCAAACAAACCTAGAGTGTGAACTAACATCATTCTCAATACATTTCATCCATCAAATAAGAAGATTAAATGAGATGATCAAAAGAGAAAATAAGAAGAAAATGTTTCACCTACAAATGATGAGACTCGGACTGAATTATGCTTGCTGTGAAAAATCATAAAATCATTTGACTCTAAAAATACTTGGGATTTGTTCCTCTCTTCAAGACCAACATTTGTGGCTTTTGAATCACTTAATTTCGAGTTCAAATGAGAGAGTTATGATCAAAACAAGAAATCTGAAATTGAAGAACTTTTCTGCTCTTAGTTTTTTTTTTATTTTTTGTTTTTTTTTATTTTTTTATTTTTTAATTTTCTTCACACAAAAGTTAGAGGGAATGAGGAAGATATTTAAAAGAGAGAATGAGGGAGATTCAGGAAGAATCAGAGAAGGATACATTACTCTACCTTATGTGAGGTGTGTGAGCCTTACGAGGCAGAGGAATGTGTGAGTAGTGAGGCTCACGTGCCCTCTAGCTTGGTCGTTGGCCAAGCTTGCTTCCCTCGCGCTCTTCTCACATTCTTCAGCCATATTCTGACCTCTGAACTCTGAATTTGAATCCATTTTTGGATTACGAATCATGACTCCCTCACACACAAGGAAGACCACGAAACTTTGCAAATTGATTAAGAATTCGACTCGATACATGACGACGAAGACAACACAACGTATGGGAACGCAAAGTAACATAGCTTCCTAGTTTGGACTCGAAACCTAATGAATTAGTAATTGAAATGACCGGGACTGAATAAGGAGTCATATGAGATCATTTTCAAATCCAAAAACAAAAGAAACACAAACAAACACAAAGTCACACAAGTATGTTATTCCCTAGAGATAGTCCTAGAACATGCAATTATACAATGTTTGTCAATATGAGATTAATGTATATGCATACTTTATCAAGTGTGTGAATGTGTTATACCAAATTTTCGCACAACGATGCAAGGACACACATGTATGAATTTTGTGTGTGTGTGTGTGTGTGTTTACGCCTTACAAGAAGAAGAAGTATCCTAATACTTTAACATCCATATAAGCGTTTTTCCTCTTAAAGATGATATTTGCATGAGTAGTGTTTTTCTCCTTTGAAGCTTCTTTTCATCAAGAACTACCTAAGCAACTAAACATTACAAACAAAGAGAGTTTTGCAATGGAATCAAGCCAACACAAATCTACGATCTTACACATTCCACCTCGAACACTATTTGCATTTTTTTTTTGTTGAGAATTATGTTCTAGCATCTCATATATCTCATATATCTCGGTTGCGGTCTTTGTATCAATAGAACCACCGCAAGAAATATCCATCAACACTTGAGAAAAATGGGTGAGACCACCTTGGAAGTAAGAAACCTTGTACTCTTCCGTAAATATGTGAGAAGGGCATTGAGCCATGAGTAGTTGATACCTCTCTCATGACTCATGGAATAGCTCCTATTCACTTTCATTGAAGTCCACAATCTTAACCTTAAGCTCATTTGCCTTCCTAACGAGGAAAAATCTATTAAAGAACACTTGACAAATTTGGCCCCAACTTGTCAAAGATCCTGGCCTAAGTCCCATAAACCATTTTATTGCCAAATCCTTTGGCTAATATTGGAAACATCTCATACGAAGTTGCTCGAGAGAGAGTTGCATGATTAGAAATGTCTTAATGATTGCACTATACTCCATGAATTGCAAGCAATCCTCATTCAACTTCCCATCAAATGAAGGTAAAATGTTGATGTGCATACTCCATAGCTCATACCTCCTTTCACCTATATCCAAGACAATTAGTGAAGGTTGATTCCTAATTGTTGGCAATGAGTACTCCCCCATGGTCATCCTTTAGCCATGGTTAGTAGGAGTCTCTTGAGTCTCTTTATCCCTTTGAGAAGCTTGTTCCTCCCTCATTAGTACTTGACCCTCCATATTTAGAACTTGTCTTGAAACTTCTTCAAATTCCCTCACAATTCATCCAACATGGCTAGATTCATCCTTCGGTGGTTGTAACCCTCTTCCTAAGGATCTTATACCATGCATGCATTTAAACTCCTAAAAATGGAATAGGTAAAAGAAAACACACAAAAAAAAGGTAAAAAGAACTACGAAATCTAACAAACAATAATTAAGTGAAAGCAAAAGTTAGTAAGCTATTTAATCAGATTATAAACTACAAAGAAAAGTTAATCAATTCAACAATCGCTACCAACTCCCCGGTAGTGGTGCCAATTTTTGATGAAGTCGGTTGTGCACAACAAAAATGATATATTTATGTGATCATTTGAAAATCATTTTTAACCACTTATGATGTAAGACTTAGCAAAATGGTGAGCAAAGATTCGTTCCACAGGGAATTAAAGTAATATGATGGATTGATTAACTAATCTAAAAAAGCAACAAAATAAATCATAGTAATGGGATAGGGTGTTGTTTGAGAAACCATCAAACATACATGAAAAGTAAAAGTAACAAAATGTGATAGGAAAAATAGAATGCTTAACAATCTTGATAAGAGTAATGGATGTAAACAATTAAAAGAGATACTAGGGAAATGATGGATTTGCAAGTGGATTATGGGCAATGCTTTTCAAGCTACCTTAATGAACCAGTCTTATATTTGTTAACCATTTGTAGTCTTAAATGTGTTTAGACCATCACTATGAATCTTAAACAACTTCCCACCAAAATGCCTAATTGATTAAGGAGAGAGGGTCAAGATGGGATCGGTTTGTTACAAATCAAGGCTTAGATTATTGCGGTTGATATACCTTGTAATCACATATCTTATTCACTATGTTCTTAATCACACAAGGGTGTCAATCCAAGTTTTATTGCATAACAAATTATCCTAAATTATCCTAGTGGGTATACAATGCCAATCATATAATGAATAAGATCTAGCTATGAATAGAACACAAATAGATATTCAAATATATTAAAGCTTAAGCAAAACCCAAATCCAAATGTTCCTCACATCTAGACCCTAGAAATGGGATTTAGTTACACATAGTTACAATTAAAAGGTAAGAAAGTAATAGATAAGGAAATCACCCTTAGGTCGTATTCTTTAATGCTTGCTCCTTCATTTCCTTAAATGCTCCTAGTGCAAATAGTGGAAGATGAGGATGTGTCTAAATGGGTGGATGTCTATGGTAAGTGACAAAGGTATTATGATATAGAGAATAGGAAGAGAGGAATGGTTGGGATGAAGTAATCAAGATTTGGTGTTGAGTTTTTGGATAGAGAAGGCGAGTTCAAGTATAGAGATAGAGGAATTTGAGAGGGGAAATATGGACGAGAGAATACTAATCTAACTGCTATAAATTCATGCTTGGAATGTATGGTATATCTTTGACTTGTTGGAAGAGAAGAATATATATAGTGGCACTCGGATCTGTACTGTTAACTACCAGAAATATTGATGTGGCAAGGTGTCGCGGTGAATTGTCACGGTTTTTAAAGACAGCGATACCACCGCAATAGACAGTTATAGATTCTTTGATTTGATTATCGTGGTTGTTTTCATATTTTTCACAGTTGTGACAACAGCAACACTGGAAAGGTAACAAGAGATCTGAGATCCTAAGAGTGGTCGTCTGTTTGGTCTCATGATGACACAAAATGGCGACACTAGACCTGATGGATTTCTTGGGTTTCAACTTTTCTATCGCAGTGTGTCAAAAGGGCAACAATTCACCGTGTCGCCACACCTGATTGATTTTCAGGATTTAATCTTCTTTGTCGCATTTGGGTCTCCACAGCGACATTACCGCAGTAACACTTTGGCTGAATTCTTCATTGCAACATGTCTTCTGTCACCGTGTGCCAAAGGCGACACCCTCAAAAGGCGATAATGCCCTGTTTTTCCACTTTGTACACATTTTGCATCAAATTCATCTTCTTCTTCACAAATGCCCTTGTGGCACAAGTAAACCTGAAACACTTGATTAACATCGTTAAAACATAGGGAAATTCCTGAGAATCAAGCATAAAGAGAAGGAAATGAGAGCCAAAATTATATCAATTTTGGTTCGATCAGCAAGTCATTGTTAAAGTGACCCTTGATCATGGAGTTCCAAATATAGACAATGGGTTGTTGAATTTGTTGAAAAACTGACTCTGCATATAATGTGATTTCAGACTCTGCATATATATATATAGTCCTAACACTGTTTAGGTTCGAACTGTAGAACCATAACCGAAACTGGATTTCCGATTTTGGTTTAGGAACCGTACCCAGTTCTAGTTTCGGTTCCGGTTTTAAGGTTCTCGGAGCAGCTTGGTTCGAACCGGACTAGAACCGGAGGTTTCGGTTTGAATCGGCAATCCAACAGTCAACTAACATCAGCAGACTTTTTTTTTTTCTTTTCTTGTCTTTTTTATCTTATCTATAAATAATTCCTCCCCCCCCCCCTTCCATTTTTCCTCACTCCAATTTTCTCCCAATTCTCTCTAATTTTAATTTCTCTCTTAATTCTCCAACTCTCCAAATTTCCAATTCACTCTCAAAGTTTTTTATATTTATTTCATTTGCACTTGTTTTATTTCCAATTTATTTTATTTGCAATTAATTTTATTTCCAATTTATTTTATTTGCAATTTATTTTGGGGTTAGGCTATAGAACACTAGTGTTTCTGAACACCGTGTAGGAAATATTGTGATTGTAATTTGAAAAAGTGTGATCCAAGTTTCAATCACAATATTTTCTACACGGTGTACCGGTGTTCTATAGATTGTCCCTTTATTTTATTTGCAAATTATTTTATTTCCAATTTCATTTATTTGCAATTTATTTTATTTGCAATTACTATCTACTATACTAAGTTTCTAATTCTTCCCAAATTTATTTTTAACCATTTATTTCCATCAATATTTTAACATTTTTTGTTCAAAGAATTTTACAATTTAATTTTTAAATGGCAAGTGGTGGAAGTGGAAGGGGTCACGGATGTGACGGTCCTAGGCGTTCTATTTCGATGAAAGGTAAGGGTCCCATGATTGATAATCTCGGTCGTGATGACCCCACCTATCACGAGTATCTGCAATGCCAGTCCTATATCGAAGACCTAGGCCTAAACTATCCTACTCCCCCTCTAACAATTTCAAAACCCGATCCTAATGACACCATCCCCCCCTCCCTCCCGATTTGACAAGTCAGTAAAAAAATATGTCTGATATTGATACACCTCCAAATTTTGAATTTGATCCACCGGAACCAGAAGAGTAGGAAGATCTGATACAGAAGCAGATCAAATATGATCTCTTTATAAAACATATGAAAAAAGTTAGGCAAGAAGATGGAAGCTATGTATCGGTTTGTAATTACTGCAAAAAAAGTATATAAGTGGACCAAATATGGAGGGTATGACACTTATCGGAAGCATATTTTAACCAAACATCCAGAAGCAGAGACCATATCGAGGTCACAATCACAAATTCCCAGGTACGCTACTCCTAACCAACGATTATTTCGTTATACTGATGAACAAAATAGAGAAGAATTAGCTAGAATTGTAACAATATAACACTTATCATTTAGTTTTGGTGAAAAGATTGGTTTTATTAAATATTGTTGACGAGCATTAAACCTTGCTGCATGTCGTGTTCCTAGAGCCACGCTCACAGCAACACTTGAAAATATTTATGAAAAAGGAAAAAGAAAGTTAGAAAAATGTTTTGAAAAATATAATGGTTGTGTTTTCGTATGTGCTGACATATGGAGTGACCATTGACGATCGTATTCATACTTGGGTATCACTTGCCATTATATGGATGATGCATGGAATATCCAGAAAACAATTCTTGCATTTAGAGTTTTTGATGATGCACAAACAGCTCAAAATATTTTTAGATAGCTTATAATTATTTTTTCTGAGTTTAAAATTGAAAACAAAATTTTTGCAATTGGTTTTAATAATGCTTCTAGCAATACCGCTGCTATTCCAGCTTTACTTTATTTATGCAAACCTTATCTTGGTGGTACATTTTTTCATCAAAGATGTGCATGCCATGTTTTAAATTTATGTGTTCAAAAAGGATTAGAGAGTCTTGAACATTTTATTCTACCTATTAAAAAAGCCCTAATGTGGTTGTGGAAACGGCATTCTACAATAAAAGCATGGTCAAGATATTGTAAACAAAATGGTAGACGTGTCATTAGATTATAGGGATTTATTAGTTTCTTTTGTTCAATTTCATATTAGTCATATTGATCTTCATCAAACTCATTGGGATTCTTGTCACAACATTTTCAATTTGTTAAAAGTATTTTATAATGTTACTAACAATTTATATGGTGTTTATTATCCTACAACTCATTTATTTATATTATTGAGAGTCTTAATATTGTTGGTGCATTTGCTCATTGTGAATCCGACATAGAAATAGCGGAGTCCGTTAATGTTATAAAGGAAAAATAGTTAGAATATTATAGGGAGTTTTCAAATATTTATTTGATTGCCGTGGTTTTTGATCCACGTTGTAAATTAGAAAATTTGTCTTATTATCTAACTTGTTATTATTCTCCACAAGGTTTAAAAATAGAATATGATGTTGAAGCGTGTTGTGGTAGAGTTAAGAAATTATTGTATGATTTATATAATGAATATGTTATACTGAACTTAGATGTTACATGAACACAAAATGTATCTTAGCCCCCATCATCCTTCGGATTTATGAATTTAGGGTATAGTCTGTTATAAAAAATAAAAATTAAAAAATTAAAAAACCAAAAAACCATGAGGTTCTTCTTCATCAAGCTCTAACAAGTATTCTGAGCTTGAATCTTATCTAAGTAGCTCTTTTGAGTTTATAGAAGATACGCCGGAGAAAAATTTTTATATCTTACAATATTAGAAAGAGTATGGAAAAAGTATGGAAAAAATATGGAAAGTACTATCCAATCATGACTATGATAGGCAAAAATATTTTTTCAACACCAGTTTCTATAGTGGTAGTGGAACAAGAGTTCAACGTCAGGGGGAATATCCTGGATGAAAGGCATTCATGCTTGAGTCCGAAATCACTACAGATACAAGTTTGTGTAGATGATTGGACTAAAAGGCAATACAAACAACAAGAAATCAAGCATGAGGAATCGTACGATTTCTTCAAAGATGATGAACTTGAAAGTGGAGCAGCGGAACCGGAATAGCAGATGCAGATCACGATAACAATTAGTCCATGTCATCATCATTAAACCTGCAATAAAAGGTAAGAGAACTACGTGACCTTTGATTCCTCTAAATCTCCCAAGAGAATACGTAGGCAACTTAATTATAGTAAAAATTAAGTGCAAGACTAATAACTTTACATTTTTTTTTAGTTTTAATTTAATTTAATTTTGTAATTTGTAATTTGTCATTTTGTTTATTTTATTTTATTTTCGGGTGACCCAACCCAATGAATTTTATTTTATTTTATTTTTTAATTTGTAATTTATATATTTTATTTTATTTATAAGTCTAATTTTTTTTATTAACAAAGGAAAAAAAAAAGGTTCAGAACCACCACTTCCACTGGAATCGGAACCGACCTATACCGGTTCTAGTTTGAAACTGGAACCGTGTCAGGAATATATATATATATATATATATATATGTGCTCTTTCATTTGTCCATTATCTAGATTATTTTACGAATTGATCATCTGTGACATCCAAATTGGAAGAAGCAGAAGAAGAAGAAGAAAAACAAAAAATACCACACCCAGAAATCAACAGCCACACTCACACCATAATCTCCAAAATCAACACCCACATCCATACACCATCATCTAAAATCAAAATTGAATAGCAATATTTTCTCCGAAAAACAAAACCCAAAATTGAAACCAAAAAAAAAAAAAAAATTTGAACCTTGAATCACCATCAGCTGTTCATCACTATCAATACCCACATCATCATCATCTCCAGAAATCATCACCCATACAATCTCCATAAATCAACACCCACATTTTCTCTCGAACCCCTCTCTCTCTAGCAAATCCCTTTATTCGCGAATGGTTTCTAGTGCGGGTTGATTTGGCGACCAGCGAGATCGAATGCCAATAGGGTTTAGTAGTGGTATGGTGTTTTGGTTCTAGGTCTTGTGGGAGTGTTTGGTTTGTGATGAATCGGATGATATTTTGTTTTTCAATTTCGATTTTATGTTTTTTTTTTTTTGTTTAAGAAGAATCTAGTGGGAGTGTTTTGGTTTTCTGGTGAGGTTTGAGATTGGTGTTTTACTGTTGTTGCTTAAGATTGATGATGAAGATGATGATGATGAAAAAGAAGAATTGGAGAATTTTTGATGATGATTATGGTGATGAATTGGAAAAAAAAAATTTTGAGGTGGGGAATTTTTTTGGTTTAGAACTGAAGAAAAAAATTAAAAAAAAGTTTATTTTTTTGAAAGAATATTTTGCTATTTCACTAAAAGTAAAAATAATATGTTTTATCTGTAATAAAATTCATTTTAGAGAAAAAAAAAAAAGACAGAAATCGAAGAGCAAGTTGCAAACCTTGTTAAAGATTGAAACCAGATGAGGCTGATGAAGAGTTGGAGAGGGAGACCAGATGAGATGAGGCGTTTCAATGTGATGTACTACTATTGTTTTTTTTTTTTTTTTTTTTTTTGTTATATAAAATTATTGAAAAATTGAATGGAGTTAAAAATTAGGGTTTGGAAAAAATTAAAAAGTGTGATGACATGACAATGTGATGATGTAGCAACTGACATGGAAGTGCCATGTAAGCTGCCATGTTAAGTTGGATTCAAATGATGGATAAAAGTGTTAGATGTCTACTATTGTCTTTAATTAAAACCCAACAAACCCAAATCAGAAGATTAACATTAATTGAGGTGTTTTATTTATGGGGAATGCTATCTACTTTTCCCATTTGTTTTTTCTATTCATTGTTTGACACATATACATGTTTTCACTTAATAAAATACTCTAACTTTTTACTGTAAAACTTGTTTACATTTTTACCCCCTATTAATAAGGAAATAATCACTTTCCCCATGTAGTTTGCCATATTAAACACTTTTTCTCCTCTAGTTTCAATAATGACCATTTTCCCTCTTGAAAACCAAAATATTAGAAATTTTATCCCCTTTAGTTTCTCTAATGGCCATTTTTCCCCCTGAAAACCAAAATATTAGATATTTTACCCCATAACCATTAGGTAATCCATTAGTCAACAACTTTGACCATAAAAAAATCAATTAAATGACCTTATTACCCTTGAACACATTAGTTATGCCCCATAATGACATAACTAATTGTTTTTAAAGAAAAAAAATCATAAATAAAAAAAATTAAAATTAATAAAAGTATTTTAAAAAAACATAATTGAAAATAAAAATTTATAAAATTTAATTAAACTTTTAAAAAAATTCAGTATATCAAAAAAAATATTAATGTTTCTTACATTATTTTTACATTAATTAAAAAAATTTAATTATATTTACATTTCATTCATTATATTAATGTTTTTTAAATGAAATTTTTATTTTTACATTTCATTCTTTATATTGATATTTTAAAAATAAATTATTCAGTATTTCAAAAAATTAATGTTATTTACATTATTTTTACATTATTGAAAATTTTAATTATTTTTACATTTCATTATTTATATTAATGTTTTTTAAATAAATTTTTTATTTGTACATTTAATTCTTTATTTTTATTTTTGTTTAATTTTTTTAATTAAATTTTAATTAAATTTATAATTTTTTATTTTCAATTATGTTTTTTTTAAATACTCTTATTATTATTATTATTTTTTTAATTTTCGATTTTTTTTTTAAAAACAATTAGTGGTGTCATTAGGGGGGGCATAACTAATGGGTTCAAGAGTAATAAGATCGTTTAATTGTTTTTTTGGCGGTCAAAGTTGTTGACTAACGGACTTCCTAACGGTTAGGGGGCAAAATGTCTAATATTTTGGTTTTTAGGGGGGGAAATATCCATTACTGAAATTAGAGGGGGCAAAATTTCTAATATTTTAGTTTTCAGGGGGGTAAATGACCATTATTGAAACTAGAGGGGACACAATGTCTAATATGACAAACTATATTGGGGAAAACGATTATATCCCTTATTAATAAAATGATAGAAGCATCCATCAAGGATAAAAAAAAAAAAAACAAGTTTTGCAATAAAAAGTGAAAATTTTTATTCAATGAAAAAGTGTATACGTGTTAAACAATGAGTGAGAACGGTAAATGAAAAAGATAAATGAGATAGCATTCCCCTTTATTTTTTTTTTCTTATTTTGTATTTTTTTTTTCCATAATGAATTTTTATTTAGCTAATATGATTATCTTAACTTTAAATTAAAATAAAAAACAATAAAATCTTAATAATAAAATCTAAAATAAATAGATTACAAAAAAAAAAAAATTATGAAAAAAAATCATTTGAAGTTAAGATAATCATTTTAGCTAAATAAACATCCATTATGACAAAAATACAAAAATAAAAAATAATGGATTTTATTATTATTATTTATTTAAGATTTTTTTGTAATATATTTATTTAAGATTTTATTATTGATAATTTTTTATTTTTTATTTTAATTTAAAGCTAATATAATCATTTAAGCTAATAGTAATAAGGGTAAAAATGTATTTTTACAAGTTTTAAAATGGTTGACTTTCACATGTTTGGTCAAATGGACTAAAGTGATGAGTTTTGAAAAAAGAAATGACTAAATTGATAAATTTAGAAAGACATTTATAAAGGTAACAAATCACTAAAAAGATAGGACTTAAGTGATATTCTATCCTTTTATTTTTTCCTAAAAAAAAAAAAAAAACACATATCTCAGATACGCATGATCTAATTATCTCCTCCTTGTCCAGACACTCTTGTGTTGTGTCAGTTATGTCAACGTGTATTGCCACGTCAGATGTCGTTTTATTCAGAGTATTGGTTTTTTCCTTTTTAGTCCACTACGCTTCCCTCTCTCTCTCTCCTTCTCTCCATGTAAAATAAATCTCTTGAAAATTTTCTCCTGCAAAAAAGAAAAAAAGAAAAAAGAAAGAAAAATTTCCATAATCATCATCATCATCACCTACTGTCACTTCTCTTACTCTCTCGTTATTATAATCATCTAAAACATTTTCTCAAGACGCCCAAACCAAGAACAACAACTCTCTCAATCCAACGATTTTTAATTGGATCCGATTCTTCTTAAACTTGTATTACGTGAATCGGGATCTGCCTGGGATCAACGTGATCTAGCAAATTAACGGTTTGGATCCGATCGGAGGGCAAACAGCGCCATCAGATGGCGCTGTTTAGACGCTTCTTTTATCGGAAGCCGCCGGATCGGCTTCTTGAGATCTCCGAACGTGTCTACGGTGCGCCTTTTCTTTTTCAAATTTTGCATTTTAGGGTCAATTACGTGCATACATAATCGCATTTTTAGGTTAATTGTTCAAATTGTGTAATTCTATTTCTCGTAATTGCTTAACCCAATTATTACTGCCAAGCTAAACATTTCAATTGATTTGTTTTGTTTGCTCAAGTACGGCATTAGCATTTAACATTCTATATAGCTTTTGCCTGTTCGAGCATTCTTATACAACAACCATTTGAGTTTAAAGCATGCATTTTGAATTCCTTATCAACAAAGGCAAGCTGAAACCCTTCACTTAGGAGCTAGATTCTTTTATTTCTCTCAGGTTCTATATAGTTTTTTGTATCTAAGAAAATATTTCTTCCTCTTGAAAGCATCCATATCAGATTTGATAAGTTAATTCTTTTTAATCTTTTTGGAGCCCCTGGTTCAAAATCCTTAACTGTAATCATTTTATCTCCTTCTTCTTTGATTTGATTTGCAGTGTTTGACTGTTGCTTCTCCACTGATGTCTTGGAAGAAGACGAGTACAAGGTGTACATGGGAGGGATTGTAGCACAGCTACAAGACTACTTCCCAGATGCTTCTTTCATGGTGTTTAATTTCAGAGAAGGGGAGAGGCGAAGCCAAATTTCTGACATATTGTCTCAGTACGACATGACAGTTATGGATTACCCTCGCCAACACGAGGGGTGTCCTTTGCTGCCACTGGAGATGATCCACCACTTCCTTCGATCGAGCGAAAGCTGGTTGTCCCTGGAAGGACAGCAGAATGTGCTTTTGATGCACTGCGAGAGAGGAGGATGGCCTGTTCTTGCATTCATGCTAGCGGGTCTTTTATTATACCGGAAACAGTACAATGGAGAGCAGAAGACTCTGGAGATGGTTTACAAGCAAGCTCCTAGGGAACTTCTGCATATTTTGTCTCCTTTAAACCCACAGCCTTCACAGCTGAGATATCTTCAGTACATTTCTAGGAGGAATTTGGGTTCTGATTGGCCTCCATCGGATACACCTCTACTTTTGGATTGTCTGATACTTAGAGTCCTTCCAATTTATTCAGGAAAAGGTTGCAGGCCAGTTGTACGTTTATATGGCCAAGACTCTAAAACACTGGCCAATAGAAGTTCCAAACTTCTTTTCTCAACTTCAAAGACTAAGAAACATGTTCGCCACTATCTACAGGTAATACTTAAGTCGCACCTGTCAGAGTTGAATCTGAAAGATGAAAAGTATATATTGAACTGTTTTTTTGAATTTAACTGCAGGATGAATGTACACTAGTGAAAATAGATATTCATTTTCGTGTTCAAGGGGATGTTGTTCTTGAGTGCATCCATTTAGAAGATGATCTGGTACATGAGGAGATGATCTTCAGAGTTATGTTTCACACTGCATTTGTGCGATCAAATATTTTGATGCTCAATAGGGATGAAGTTGATGTTCTCTGGGATGCCAAGGACCAAGTCCCGAAGGACTTTAGAGCAGAGGTAGGCTTTTGTTATTCTTATTTTATTTTTCTCTTTCCCAAGCTGTAGGAGTTGAATGTATACTCATATCTGTATCAGGTACTTTTTTCGGATGCTGATGCTGTTGTGCCTAATCTCACCACAGTCGTGGCAAATGAAGATGAGAATGAGACGGAATTTGAAAGTGCTTCACCTGAGGAATTCTTTGAGGTGGAAGAACTCTTCAGCAATGTAGTAGACAGTCAGGAAGGAAAGGGAGACTATGATACTCAAACAGTTCATGAAACTGAACAGAATGATGTAGACCATAAAGAAGTTTGGAAGGAGGATGTTGATCCTCCTACGTTTCAAGATTGTGCATCAGACGATGGGCATCACAAACATGATGTGAAGGTGGTGGATCCTAACGTTGATGCAGTAAAGGACATTACTGTGGATGATGTTAAGTACACCATGGATGAGAGATTAGAGACTGATATGCATGCAGTAAAAGACATAACTGTGGATGATGGGGATATTAAGTTAGATAGCATGATAGTTGCTACTGATCTTCTGAGAAACATAGAAACCAAGGAATCGATCGAAGATGTTTGTGACAATCAGGAAGAGATGGAAGATAAAGGTGAAAAAGAAGATGCTGCTGCACTAAAGAACTTACCATCCAAGGTTTCACAGAGACAAAAATCTGATAAATTGCTACCACCTGCCCCTAAGAAACAGCCTACATTGAACTCAAAACCAGTTGGAGACACTGTTTTAGTCAAGCAAAAGGTTAAACAGCAAGAGCCTCAGGCTAATTCAAGACTAGCAAAGCCAAATACCGTATCTCGGTGGATTCCCCCTAACAAAGGCTCGTACACCAATTCAATGCATGTATCATATCCGCCACAAAGATATAATAGTGCACCACCTTGTCTTGCCATTAGTTCTTCTTTCAAAGAATCTAGTTCAGGTACCAATTTCAAGGCTCCTTCTCCTCTCACTTCCCCTGTATCTGTAGTTTCAAAGGATGTTACCACTGAAAGGATGGGTCATAAAGTGGAATCTTTGAAACCAGCAAATTCTACACCAGGGACAGAACTACCAACTCAATTATCACCATTTATTGGCACACAAGAAGTATCCTCTCCTTTGCTGCCTCCTCCTCCATCTCCATCTCTATCTCCACCTACAGTCCTCGTTCCTCCTCCTCCACCACCGTCACCTCCTCTTTCTCATTCTAACAATTCTTTGTTTGGTACTTTTCCACCCAAGTCTTCCTCCCAACATTCCCTATTCTTGAAAGAAAGCGCAGCACCTCCACCTCCACCCCCACCCCCACCCCCACCCCCACCCCCACTTTTTGGCATTGCAGTTTCCAGATCATCTTCTTCACTACAATCTCCACCGCCACCTCCTCCACCGCCACCTCCACCTTTCTCCTCATTTAGTAGGCTGAATATTGGGACTATTTTGCAGCATGAACCTTCCCTTCCCCAACCCCAACCCCAACCTCACCCCGCTCCCCCTCTCCCTCCACCACCACCTCCACCTCCATTTAGTCGGCAAAATAATGGGATGGTGTTGCCTCCTCCACCTTGGAATTCTCAAAGTTTTTCAGTTTCCATTGCCACGGTCACAAGTTCACCACCTCCTCCCCCCCCACCACCACCACCTCCTCTTGTAAATGCATCAAAATTAGCTGGAATGGGGATTCCTGCTCTGCTTCATCCTCCACTTGTACAGAGTACTCCTCCACCACCACCTCCCCCTCCTGGACGTGGAGCTCCTTCCGCCCCTCCACCCCCACCTCCACTCCCACCTCCTCGGCCTATGCATGGAGCTCCACCACCACCACCACCTTTACCTGCTTTACGTGGAACTCCACCTCCACCACCTCCTCCACCTCCTGCACTTGGAGCCTCACCGCCACCACCTCAACCACCTCTAATGCATGGTGCCCCACCGCCACCACCTCCCCCAATGCGCGGTGCCCCACCTCCACCACCTCCTCCGCTACGTGGTGCCCCACCTCCACCACCTCCTCCAATAGGTGGAGCTCCACCTCCTCCACCACCTCCTAGAGGCGGGGGACCACCTCCACCACCTCCTCCCGGAGGTCGTAGTTCTGGCCCTCCTGCTCCACCTAGACCTCCGGGTGGTGCACCGCCTCCGCCTCCACCCTTCGGTGCCAAAGGATCTGCTGCTGCAGCGCCTCCACCTCCAAGAGGTCGTGGATTTTCACGTCCTACAGCAATGGGAGCTACTGCTACAGCACCTCGAAGGTCTTCCTTAAAGCCTCTGCATTGGAGCAAGGTAACAAGAGCATTACAAGGAAGCTTGTGGGAAGAATTGCAAAGACATGGAGAATCTCAAATGTATACTAACTTATCTTTCTACTTTATGTTTTCTTTCCTTTACCATTACATACTTCGTTATTCCTTAAATATGTTTCTTAAATTCCAAAGGAACACATATTGGCATTACAATGCTATTTACTATTATTGTTCCCTTTGAATCACTGACTTTGTGCTGTTTTGTTGTAGTGCACCAGAATTTGATGTTTCAGAGCTAGAGATCCTTTTCTCTGCAACAGTCCCAAAACCTGCTGATTCTGGAGGTAAAGGTGGAGGGCGTCGCAAGTCTGCAGGATCCAAAACTGACAAAGTCCACCTGGTAATTTAGTCATTCAAAACTTTCTAAAAAATTTATTGTTTTGAAAGTTTATTTGTCTCGGATGCAATTCTGTTATTTTGTTTTCTTCTTGATGGTGTTTCTTCTATTGCTTGTTTATGTGAGGAGTTCACTAAATGAAAAAACTCCATATGTTGTCAAAATGTGAATGTCTGCATTTGATAATTTTCGGACACACACACCCAAAAGGATGTCCATATAAATTCCTACATACATGTACATGCATTTATGTTTGCTATATGTCACTATGCATGCATTCCCTTGTATTAAGTTGATTTGTAGCTCTATAATTGTAATTTAAGTTTGGGGTATTAGGTTGATGAATATATTGTTTATGAGAACTTCATGTTTAATATTGGGATGGTTTTCTATTTTGAATGTAGAGAGGTTTATGAGACTGAATATCCATGATGCTTTGAATTTAGTATCCATGCTGTTTTTTCCAAGTCTCTATCTTTAGGTTGATGGAAGGAAATTCTCCTCATTGCATATGACTCGGTGAAACACTTGTCATTACAGTGTTCACCCAAGTGGCCAAGCCACCTGTCTAAACTTTATTTTTACAGAAATGAAGGTGTATGCAGGATGATTGCAAAGAGAATCTGCATTGTGTTAAGTGAACCGTTGATTTTTTTTTTCTTTTTAACAAAATTCTTATGGTATCCTGACGATTGACTTATTTTATGGATATTGATGCTGCTATTTGTTTTCAATGGTTAAACAGAAAATTTTCAAATGGTTTTATTTGTAGTATGACCTTCTGATTGCATTATGGGAATTTGTCCCCACTACTCTACATTGTAATAACAAATTTCTTATCATTGTAGGTTGACCTGAGAAGGGCCAATAACACCGAAATTATGCTTACAAAAGTTAAGATGCCGCTTTCTGATATGATGGTAAGCTAAACATTCATTAAAGTTTTTGCAGTCATTAGAGTTTCTATACAAATATACAATGAAATGGGTGATTTTGGAGATCTATTGCAAAATATATTCTTCTAACAGGGTGTGTTATGTCATGTTAATTCATATGTGGAAGTGGTCTGTATATAACAGGGAGAGTATTATTTTTAAGTGAGAGTCATGTCCCTGTGTTTCCTATAGCTTCTTAAAAGTACTTTCACTAAAACAAAATTACATTTAATAATTCACAGTATGCTACAGCATATAACAAAGATTTTTATACATGCCTTTGGCTGGATGGGTGTACATTGTCTGTGCTCGTCACAGTATTTATGATAGCGTGCATCTATGTCTACATTGGATACATACAGTATGAATGCAAAATTCCTTGATGATGGCAGCACTGAGTTTTCATTTTCATTGCACTGGCAATAAACTTTTTAATAATCGTTTTAAAATATAATAAGTCCCAGGGAGGATATGGGATCTCTGAATATTTTAGTACCCAGTTGATTTTAGCTGTTGGAAATGGGAGTAAGTATAGTGGAAAATGGATCCCAGGGCAGAATTCTTAGCTTCAATAATATATAGGACCCTGCTTATGATTACATGGAATAATTTCATTGGTAACTTATTTTGAGCTAAAGTTAAAATTTCTCAAAGATCATTTTGAAAACATGGTGGAATTGACCTAATGTAAAGATGCATGGAATTATTTATTGGAAGTTGTGTAGACAACAAAATCAGTAGAAAAATTTTAATCCCTTCAAACTAAAACTTCTTGATGTTTCAGATGTCTTTGACTTTACAAATCTATCACCATTCAAGAACTTAGGAATAAAGAGAGGGTTAAAAGGTTAAGGTAGTTTTGGAAAGTCAATAAATTCAATGCTTTTGAACCCACACATTCCCAGTAAAAATGCAGGGTGGTGAGATTGAGTGTGTCATGCTTCTCTGGCATGTGTTTTTGAACATGGTAATGTTTTATGTTTTGCCGAATTGGAAAAACTCAGGATCTGATGATTCCCGAGGTAATGTGTTTTAAAATTATCATCAGTGTACTCAACATTAAAGTCTTTTTGTTTTTGAAAGCAAAGGGGAACAAGATTCTGAAACTTTTGGCTAGTAGAACTCATTATATCTTTTTCAAACTCTTTTTATTTAAACATGATTTTTTAGATTTGGATCCCCTCCTCACCTCCTTTTGTCCTTACCTTGCCCTCACCTAAATGAATGGTCAGGATTAATTCTATCGTTTGGTTGAGTAAAACATAAAAATTAATAGAAATAATCCAGACTATTGATTTGCTATATCAGACACGTGTTAATAGATTATGAAGGTGAGGAGAGGATCCAGATCCGATTTTTTTTTTTTTATCTTTATCTAGAAATTCTTGAAAAATGCAAAAGCCAAACCACCAAAATACTACAAATAAATTAAATAAAATTTTAGGAATAGGCACTGCTCGGTGGTCGGCCCCTAAGAATATTGTTATAGAAAATTGGAACCAAATAATCATCCTAATATGCTTTAATGGTTCCTACTAAATCAAAACCCTAATTTCAATTTCACTAAACGTCTAAGAAATAAAGAGAAAAAAGAAAAAAAAAAAAAGAAGATACACTCCTTGAAAATTCTTTTTATTTTTTTTCCTTCTTGCTTGAAAACCTCTTTCTCTTAGAAATGTTGTTGTAAATATGGGAGTTTTATTTTTCCACTCTCACTTGCCGTTCACCATAGCATAAATATTAGTATTATTTTTTTTTTTCTTTGTTGATCGAAACTAAGAAGAAAGCGGAGTATAATCCAGACTATTGATTTGTTATATCAGACACGTGTTAAATAGATTATGAAGGTGAGGAGAGGATCCATATCTGATTTTTTTTATCTTTCTCCCTAAAAATTTTCACTTACATTTTATAAAAAGAAAGACTCTGCAGTCTTTCTTAGTTACGATCAAAAAAGAAAAAAAAAAACAATACTAATATTTATGCTATGGTGAACGGCGAGTGAGAGAGTGGAAAAATAAAACTCCCATATTTTCAACAACATTTCTAAGAGAGTGGTTTTCAAGCAAGAAGGAAAAAAAAAAAAAAAATTCAAGGTGTGTATCTTCTTCGTTTTTTTTTTTTTTTGTGTTTTCTTTATTTCTTAGACGTTTAGTGAAATCGAAATTAGGGTTTTGATTTAGTAGGAATCATTGAAGCATATTAGGATTATTATTTGGTTCCAATTTTCTATAACAATATTCTTAGGGGCTGACCACTGACCAGTGGCTATTCCTAAAATTTTATTTAATTTATTTGTAGTATTTTGGTGATTTGGCTTTTGAATTTTTCAAGTATTTCACTCAAACCGCAGCAGGAAATGCTATTCCACTAGGGTTTTTTTCAAAATACTTATGAATTTCCAAACCATGTACTGGATTCTGGAATCCAAAAATATAAATGCTTTAAAAATAATAATGTCACTTTGAAACTTTTATTTTAGAACCCCATGTGTTATTTAAGTTACTGTGAAAAGATCATGTCTTAATCTTCGGGTGGGGCGTGACAGTTATTTATTTAATTATATGTTCTGGATATTATGTATTAGCTAATCATATCAATGTGTACCTTTTCTTAGGCTGCTGTTCTAGCAATGGATGAGTCAGTATTAGATGTTGATCAAGTGGAAAATCTTATAAAATTTTGTCCTACAAAGGAGGAGATGGAACTACTTAAGGTGGTGTTTTAACATATATTATGATTCCTTTTTGCACTTTAGCTATTCAATGATCATTTTTTTTTTTCACATTAAAGTTCGCTGAGTGTGCTTATTTTGTGTTAGTTTCCGTCAAGATCAACCTCATCTTATTTGTTCTGATTTGTCTTGTTCATGTTTCTTTAGGCCTACACCGGTGACAAGGAGAACCTCGGAAAGTGTGAACAGGTCTGCAACAGTTCTTTATTGATCAGATTTTGATGTTTGTGATTTGTTAATAAAATACAATCTTTATAGCTTGATTAGTTTTGGTATTGGGTTAGGTTTGCAATCATGAATATGTTTGTAATTATACGAATTATGTTTGTATATGATATATTTATGTTTGTCCATTTAAGACTTCTTCTTTTGCTCTGTCAAATGGATTTCTGTGTTATAATTAAGCAAAATATACTGGGACAATTAAGTGAAATGTTGTTATGTCTGTCATTAGTATCTGATTTTCATCCATGTAAAAAGAATTATCTACTTTTTGATTGTATTTACTCATTGTGTTTTTGGCGTTAATTATCTGCAGAACCCTTCATAGATGCCGTCTTAATATTAATTTTACCTGAAAGCAAATGAAAATGGTTTCTGCACAAAGCAGAAACTTTTTGTTGTTGCTTGAGTTAATGATTCTGAAACCTGTCCTGCATTGTAAGCATAGGTATATAGGCGAATAGCTAACATGTGAGTTGATTCATTAAAAGTTGATACTTTTATCTTTATTAGAGATTTTTAGCATTCCTTTACTTTTCGAGAGCTTTTTTCTGTACTCTGTAGTAGTTGTTGTTCAGTATGCTTTCCTGGTTTCTTTGATGGGGAATTTTCATTATATTTTTCTTTTTCCTTTGTGATCTTTTCTTAATTGATTTGAACGCTTTGAGCCACTTCCAAGAATCACCTCTCAATTGTCTAATTTTCTTGCAGCCATACCTTATAAAATCATGGTAGGAGTTATTTTTGATGGCTGTGTTTTGAGATGAACATTTATGACTGTAGGTAGTGCTAGGCTTCTTTTAGCTTTTTGTCCTTACAGAGTTGATAAAAGCCTCTGTACAGTTATCCTACCAAATTGTTTTTGGTAAAGGTGATTTAGATTCTGTCCTAATGCAGAAGGTAGATGCTCTTATAATTTGAACTTGTGCCTGACAGGTTTGTCATTGTTTTATTAAAGAGCATAAAAAATTAGAATGATAACCATGAATGAATAGATCTACTTGGGTCTTAATTTTTAATAAATTCTTTGTTTCTCATTAAAAGAAAAAGAATTTTACTTGGGAATTTAGGTGGAAAAGTGTAGCTCCTTGTCCACTGCAGTTGATATATATGTTTAAGATAACCATGGTGGGGGAACACTGCTTTTGGGAATGGATGAAGGCTTTGGGAGGACACAGGGAAGACTGGAGAAGAATCTGTCGGAGTTTGTTTTTGTTTTCAATTGCTGTAATCGTGGCACAAAAGTTTAGATTTTGGTAATGGTGGCTATAGCTTAATGTGGTAGTATCTTATAAATATACTTTTCTAGGATGTCATGTTCATAGAAAGGAGAAGTGATTGGTATCTTCCATAACCGAAGTTGGTAACAGCTTTTGGCATTACCTATTACCCCATATCTGATATAATTTTCTAGCTGGTCCTCCAATTTTGTTTAATTTTTCGTTAGACATCATGGTATTTGTGTTATTCAATGGACATTGTCATCACCTATTGTATATGTTAGGCAACTTGATTGCATGTCAGATAATTTTCTTGAACATAAGGTTTCAACAATTGTATATCTCATGTCTTAAATACATATTATATGTTCAGTACTTCCTGGAGCAGATGAAAGTGCCACGTGTCGAGTCAAAATTAAGAGTATTTTCTTTCAAGATTCAGTTCGGCTGTCAGGTTTGGCGGTATCTGCATTTTAGTCTTTTTCCAATGAGTTGATAATTCTCTTTAATTACGCCTTGTCTTGTCTTATTCTAGACCATTTTTTTGCAGATTTCAGAATTTAAAAAGAATTTAAATGCTGTAAACTCTGCATGCGAAGAGGTATGCATTGATGATAGTGAAACTTTCTCTGTAGTGTTTGTATATTCCTTCTCTACTTATGCTCTTGTTCATTGGTAAATTAGGTTCGGAATTCCTTGAAATTGAAGGAAATCATGGCGCTGATTCTTCAACTCGGAAATACATTGAACCAAGGAACTGCAAGGGGTTTGTACCTTTGTAGTCATTTTGGAGTATTATTCGTTTGTTCAAAACTGTTGAATAACTATTAATCCCAAATGCTTAGATTTGTTTGGAAGGCCTCATAATTGGCATTTGAGCTCTAAAATGCTACTTCACATGCATCCTATTGGCATGTCATGTGGTTCCAATTATCCAAACACTGCTTGATGACAAGCCAATTGATTGACTATGCATGTGAGGTTGCATTATAATTAATCAGTATCTTCCATAAATTAATTTATAATGTGAGGTTTGATTCGAAGAGAAGACCTTAAGTCTAGGATGGGCATTTTTCCCCAAATCCCGAAAATCATTCCCAAATGGGGAAATGGGGAGGGACGGAGATGAATTTCATCCCCAAATTGAAATGGGGATGAGGAGGGGGGATCTCCCCCCATCCCCATTTCCCCCAAAACCTCTCTCTCTCCCTCTATATATATATATGTATTTATATTGTATAATATAATTAACCATGGATTTTTTTTTTTTTATAAATGTAAATATGTAATTTTTAGTCATACTGGGAAATGGGGAAAAATATCAGATTGGAAAACGGGGGAAATGGGGGGAAAGGGTTGGGAAATGGTGATGGGGATGGGGATGGAGGACCAATATCCATCCCCATTTCCCCAATGCCCATCCGGAGCTTTGATATCATATTGAATAAACATGGGAAATTGGAAAAATTAAACTAAATTATGGCCCCTTTTATTTTGACGTAACAATTAGCGAGTTTTTTTCTTACCCATACTTGACCCATCTTGGCGATCGACAAAAATGTCCTATTGTCTTCCTTGAAGAACTTATCTCACCACTTAGTTTAACTTGGCCAGGATTGGTCCAAGACTTGGCCAGAACCTGGCCAAAATATGGTAAGGCTTTGACTTGGCCAGGACCTGACCAAACTTGGCTAAGATCTGGCCATGACTTGGTCAAACTTTAATCAAGCTATTCTGGCCTAGTTTAAGGCTGATTTGAATTATATAACGTTAATGCAGTTTTGTTCTTGTGAGTTAAAAAATAAACTCCTACTAATTGTTGGGTAAAATTAGAAGTGGCCTTATTTATAGGTTATTTTTTCCAATTTCTCACTAATGATTAATTTCTATAGTTTAAGCTTCTAGGAAATGACCTACAACAGGTCATCAATTTTAAAGAAAACTATTTAGAAAGTCCATCTTTTATTTTGCTTTATTAAATTTCTTTATACCAAAGTTATTGTTATGATGGCGCTTTTAGGAGATATGATTATCCAGAACTAATAATCATTGGTCAAAGAAAATAGTTACTGTTGGTACAATGTCACTGGTGTTGAATTGATGGGGGCTAATTTGCATATTTTCAAGTGGAATTTTAGTGTTGTAAATTGTAGAGGGTGAAAACTAAACGTGGGCCTGAAACATAATGAAGACGGATCATATGAAAATGTGCTAATGGTCTTTGGTATTGCTCATGGATACTATATGGTGTAGTATTTGCGGGATTCAGAGAGGTCTTTGGTCAAATAGCTTGGCTGTAACTAGGTCCAATATACTGCTGGATTTGAAATGGAACAATGGAGATTATTTAAAATTTGTGTACTTTATTGTTTACACAGATTTTTACTTTACAAATAGTGAGATACTGCAAAGTACATAATTGTCATTGGTTTTGTTCTTACCTGGTCAAGCTAATGGTAGTTTATAAGTAACAAATGGATTGCCAGAGGGCATCTACTTCACACTGAATGCTCCTATAAAAAAAAAATGAACTTCACACTGAAGATTGCTCAAGTTTATAGCAGGAAACCATAAAATTCCTCGTTGGTAACTATGGGTTTTAATTTGGTTGATTAAAAATGTGGTTTCCTTTGTTCTCCACCATCTTTACATGATTTATCCAACATTTCTTTTTCTTCTCTAAACTACTTGGCATATTTTGGTGTCGTATTGTTAAATGCATAAAACCTCTGATCTGTTTTCCTGACTTTTTTGATCAAAAGTTCTTTGGTGGTTACATTTACACATTGATATGAAGTTTCAGATGTTTTTTTAATTTTACAGGTTCTGCAGTAGGATTCAAGCTGGACAGTCTTTTGAAACTCACGGATACACGTTCTTCTAACAGTAAGATGACACTGATGCATTATTTATGCAAGGTAAGGTTACCACATTTCTTTTTCTTCTCATCTGGATAAAAAGAAATTCGTCCAATATGCGTTTGATTATGTTAGAGGAATTAAAGCAATCTCTGTACACTTCTTTCAAAAATATAATAAATAAATTGTGTGCTATATTCGTTTATAAACTTTCTGAAGGTAATACAGATAGGTTAAGGGACGGGTTCTTTCTTGGATGCTGTCCTTTTATCTTTGTAGCATGGGTTTATGCAATTTAGTGGCTTTCTCCAGGAGAATGAACAAGCTGAAAGCTGCTGCACTCAGGTGAAATTGCATTAGGTTAACTCAGGTGATAGTTTGATTAGTTGCAATAGCAATGGTTTATGCTGGAGAATTAATTTAGGCAAATCTTGTTGAATCAGTTGCAATGAAGATGATCAAAATTTATGTCACAGATTTTCATAATACCAATATGAATTCTGTCAAATGCTAAAAGTTAGGAATTTAGCTCCCCCTATTATAACAATCTCCTTATCATTGTGCACCTCTGTTTGGAGCTCCAAAGGATGCCTGGACACCTGAGCAACTCTTTTCCTACAATATTTATATATGCAAGCATAAAATTTCTAAAATTCCTCTGAATATCTGGATTGATACTAAAGGTCACTTTCATTACGGTGGGAACTCTCCATCTTTTTTAGCCAAATATTAATCCATAGATATACTGGTACCATGAGTGCAATTAAAGTTTGCTAGATGGATGCTTTAGGGTTAGATATCTATATATGCTGGCTCCGTTATCTCTTTTTTGTTTTTTAATTTTAATGCTCCTAGTTGGACTTGATAGCCTGTCAGATTTATTCTTTACAACCAATCTATATGTAGCTTTACTGCTGGATACTTTTTTGAGGTTCTGAATATAATTGACAAATTTAATATTCATCGAGTTTAAAACTTTGATTTGTTGTGGCTCAGGTCCTTGCTGCTAAGTCTTCAAGTCTTCTAGATTTTCACCAGGATATTGTTAGCCTTGAATCTGCATCTAAGGTTTCCATCTCTCTCAGTAGATCTGTAGTTGTGTAGTTATATAATGCTTATTCAGCTGGATCCTGCTTTACTGCAGATACAATTGAAATCACTAGCAGAAGAAATGCAGGCTATCATCAAAGGATTAGAAAAGGTCAAGCAGGAGTTCTCTGCGTCTGAAAATGATGGCCCTGTATCTGAAGTTTTCTGTAAGGTATATAATCTCTTTCACTACCTTGTAGTTGTTCAATAGTAATTTAGATTGATTTCATGGTGCTCCGTGTATTTTACCTCATTTTAAATGTCGATTGATGTTAGTTATTTATATTTAAGTATATATCTCATTCATTGGCTAGGAATTGGCTGGTAATTTTAAGCTTTAGTTTTTTGTTTAACTTTGACACATTTTATTTCTAAATAAGAATTTTGATTGGTTTTCAAAAAGTTTGCAAGGAATCTCTTACTTGGATATATTCCTATACAATTGAAATCTTGAGTATATTATTTCTTAAATTTAGTTTTCAACTCACTGAAAATTACTTTTAGCATAAAGTTTGGATGAATTTGAAAAAAATGTGGGAAGTAATTTAGTTTCACTGAGAGTTTGCCTCAGTTTGACATTGTTATGGAGAGGCAATTTACCCTTAAAATCTAGAGGTTTACAGAAGTATTTGGGGTAAGATAATTTTTTATGGTAAATTCCTTGTTCTACCTTAGGATCCTCCTCCACCCCTACTTCCTCTTTTTTATTGTGAATCAGATTAAGCTTTTGAGTAATTAACATAACTGGTCTTCTTTTACGTGTTCACATTTTCAGAAAGTTGTGTTTTAATCTCCTTTGTGCTTAAACTTTCCATATGTGGCTTTATGGCATTTTTGAAGCTTTTTCTGAAGTGAAAACTGTGCTTTGATTTTCAAAATCTTTAG
This sequence comes from Acer negundo, assembly GCA_035582765.1. Classification (NCBI taxonomy): domain Eukaryota; kingdom Viridiplantae; phylum Streptophyta; class Magnoliopsida; order Sapindales; family Sapindaceae; genus Acer; species Acer negundo. Next base: position 3,898,493 of record CM069238.1, read on the forward strand.
GAGTGAGATAATGCTTTCTTTCCTATCTATGCTTCATAGTTTATCGGATCACTTTCTTCCTTCACACTTATCTTCTTCATGATATCTTCTTCTTCAAGACACTGAGCTTGGTAGGCATTTGTTGGGTTGATTTGGCTGACAAGTTTTCTTCCTTGTTCGTCTCTCACATTTCCTTTGTGTGATACATAAACATTATTGCTTTTTTCCATCATTTGGGAGGGGGGAGATGCTAGAAGTGTGCTGCCTCTTTTATTATTATTATTATTATTTATTATTTTGGCATGTCTTGAAGTTAACAAGTCCTTGTATATGTTTATACATTCTAAGAAATTATGAGAACCACTGATTTTTCACTAGGTTTGCTTTAAGTTGAATGTCAGTGGGCCCTTTTCTGAAGTTTCTGGCAGTTGGCTATCGGTGTTCTTAGAGGGAATGTAGTGAAGATAACCTCAATTATTTTCTGATCTGTGTGATGGCGCAATTTCTTCAAATGAAACTTTTGGCTGTACATTTGTGCCTTATAGGTGCTTCATCAATGCTGACTTAAAATGTAGACTTATACCCATTGCTGAGAAGATCTTTAATTTGGCTGCTTTATTCCAATCGTTTTGATGCCTCCAGAGGTCAATTTATGTGGCTATTATCTCCTGTGTGTTGGTTAAGACATGTGAGACAAAAGGGAACAATTAAGAGGTCTTGTGCTAATTGGACCTACAGCCCAATAATTTAGCCTTTTGGGTTGTATGATGACTCAACATAAAATAACCCAAGCAAAAAGATATAAAAAATAACTCAATATTTAATGAATTATAAATCTCCAACATGGTATTAGAGGGGTCTGATGTGATGGGGTTTTCAAAAAAAAAAAAAAAAAAAAAAAAATTGTTCACAAATGAAGGGTGAGGGAGCTCAGGCAATGAGTGGTCTCAAAGAACAAAACAAAAGGAAAAATAGATTAGAAGAATGTGAAGAAAAAGATAATGGAACTATTGAACTGTAGTTCACATGCCAATGTGAGTGTTAGAAATCACATGAGACGAAAGGGAACAAATCCCACATCGGTTAAGTAAACCCTAAAAGGAAGGATTTATATAATAATTGGTCAACAACCCGATAAAATGTGTCCTTTTTGGGGGGTGACTTTTTTAAATATTAGCTCGAGCCCAAAAATATAGAAGCATTAATATTTGACAAATCAAAAATCTCCAACAACGGGCTTTTTCACATGGTTGACTTGTTAGTAGTGCCTGTACTATTTTCTGCTCTTCTTCCCTGTCCTTAGACAAAATAATCTGTATGCCTTTGAGAAGAATTTCACTTTGCCCTGCCCTTTGTGTTCTTCATTTTAATGGTTTTCCATACGTAGAAAGATGACTAATGAGGACGTTGAGTAGATTTCTTTGGGTGTGCTTGTATGACATTTTTACGCAATGGAACTTTGAATTTAATTTGAATTGGACTATTAAGACAACTTATTATATGAAATTGTGAACATAAAATGTCTTACTGGTCCACAGAAAATCCGTCAAATGTTCTGCCACTGTAGCCTATATAAAAGATCTTTGATTATCCGTACTATTCTGTGAAGGATTTCTTACTTTCTTTTTTTGGTTAAGTTCTGCTAACACTCATTTTTTATGGATATAAATTATGTCAGACATTGAAAGAATTCATTTCTGTTGCTGAGGCTGAGGTGGCATCTGTAACAAATCTCTATTCTGTGGTGGTAATTTGCTTGCTCTTTAACTCCGTTTCATACTTGGTTCAATGTCTGTCCAGATAATATGCTGATCGTGTCTTGAATCATTGTCATCTGGTGGACAGGGTAGAAATGCAGATGCCCTTGCGCAATACTTTGGTGAGGATCCTGTCCGTTGCCCGTTTGAGCAAGGTAGATTATTAATATAATCGTTACTAGTTATTCTGTTTGATGTATGTTTTTTTTTCCTCAATAGTTTGAAATGGTGGCCCTTGCAAATCAGACATCATGACTTCTAACTGACAACTGGGCCAGGATATAATCTACGTAATTGAGTTAAGTTTGTAAGGATTTTGTGTGCAAGGGAAAAGGAAAGGTACAAGATAATTGGTAAGTGCTGCTGGGGAGAAAGAAAAGATGGAGGCAGAGACTCCAAAGATGAGAGAAAGGAATGAGATTTAGTGGTGATTGAATGTAAATTTGCACAAATAGTATTCTTTAGAGTAACAGATGCGGGTGGTATGATGGACGAATCTGAAAGTGTGAGGACGAAAAAGAAACAAAAAGAGCTTGAGAATGGAAGATTAAAACTAAAGTGCAATATAGTAAAAATAATAATAATAAATGAAATGCAGTAATTTGCTAATAATATTCAGTTCAGTCTATGTTTATTCATTTATTTGAGAATCGGGGAAATCCAATTTAACATGTTAGTCATTTTCTTGTATCAAATGGTAACATTGAAACTGATCTTTTATATGTACCAATCTCTGCAGTTACGGCGACCCTGTTAAATTTTACGAGGTTATTCCGGAAAGCACATGAGGAAAATTTGAAACAGGCTGAAATGGAGAAAAAGAAAGCTGAGAAGGAAGCTGATATGGAGAAGGCCAAGGGAATTAACCTTACAAAGAAGAGTGTGAAGTAGATTTTGTTTGATTTCTTTCTTCCTCCACACGGGAAATCTAAGCAGAAGTTCGTCGCAATGTTTTTATTCTGAACGACGGTGACTGCTTTCTGGACTGGTGGACAGCTTCCACTCGCCAGCATTTATGCAATGGGAAGCCTTCGAGGCGGAAGTGCTACTCCTTGAGGTCTGCAGACTTGAACCATATAAAGTGGCTTGCTTTGTATGTTTGACCAAGTGATGTTCAATTTAATGACTATTGCCGACAATCCAAGCTTCTACAGGTTGAGTGGATTAAATGGTTGACATAAAGCACGGGTTCTCGACACAATATGGTCAAGAAGATGGGTCTGGCATCACTTTCGGGAGAAATTTTGTAGTCTTGTACCAGTCCTTGGCCAAGTAGGCAGTCTGGTTTGGTTGGCCATATTTGAGCACCAGCGCCACTGGGATTGTAAAGCTTGAAGTCCCACTGTACCATGAAACCGTGTACAAAGCGCTAACCCTCGTCTTAGTTAGGATTCAATTCTTAATCTTGTAACATAAAAGTTGATTTTTGTTTTACTAGTTGAGATTTTGACAGGAGCCCGTCGCAAAAATTGTTGTATAGGTTGACAGGATCAGATAGAGAAATTAGAAGATGGGCATTCTTTAGTGTAATTGTAATATAAAAATAAAAAGAAAAAAGAAAAAAAAAAAAAAAGGAATAGGGCTACTGGTTGGATACTGCTTGTTTAATTCCTTGGATTACTCGATCAAAATACAATTCATGTGATGCAACGAGTCGTTAGTTGTAAACTTGTGTATTATGTTTGTTTAGGTAAGGAAAGTGGATTGGTTCATAACAAAACATATAAAAACGTGGGCATGGTCAATCTAATTAGACAGCATGAGAATTCTTTTGGCTGCACTCTTCGAAATGCCAATTGTAATGAGTTTATCCACCTCACCTCATTACTTTTTACTAGGAAAGGCTATACAATCGGATTAAATAATGTTGATGCACGTTTGTAACAAACCCCAATTACCGATGGAGAAATGTTTGGAGTATATCTCTTTCTCATTAATCCTCTTGTTTTAACTCATTCTGTTTCACATGGAATAAGATCACTATAAGAAAGAAAAGAAGTCTGTATCATTTCCTCTATGGAAACTCCTCTTGACAAATCTCTATGCTCTTGTGATCACCTATCGAAGCTTTGCAGCTTTTGTACAACATACAAGTCACAACTGTATCAAGAAGAATAGAAATTGAGTACAAGTAAGAAATTAACATCCCCTCAAAAGCCATTGAAGCCATACCAAGACGACTATAATCTCGTAAAATCCGATATTGGAACAAGGCTTCAATACCAGCCATGGCTAAGTTGAGTGGTAAAGCTAGTGACAAGGCAGTTGAAGTTTTTCCTCTGAGGAGAAGACATGCTTTGAGAATTGCCATGTATCCGCCGCATCTTTCCATACCCGATAAAACCAATGCCAAATTGCATATTATAAGGGCATTGGCAACAACAATGGAGTAAACAACTGCTCCGGCTGCTGACAAAAACAGAGATCCTTCAAGAAAGTTGAAGGCAAAGAATAAGAGAGAAAACACTGTTGCATTCGCTGAGAGGATCAAGAATGAGTTGCATATGTAGGTCAAGAGCAGATGATTAAAAAGGGATAAAATAGAAGAAAAACAAGGTTTTTGTTTATTCAGGGCTTGAATTATTGATGCTTTGGCCACAAGGAAAAAAGTGAGGGTGAAAGGAAGCGTAACGATTGAACATGAAATTGTTTCAGAGATCTTAAGACTTAGAATGTCTGAAGATTCAGGGAATCCTGCAGCATGGAACAGAGTCCTCACAAGATTGTATATCCACCAAGACGACGGAAGAATGGCTTGTGAGAGCAGAACTGAGACAGAGAAAGGGAACACAACTACTGCAGCAGTTGTGCTAAAGTATTCATAGTTTTGGAGGAAAGTGTAGATTGATTTTCTCATAATCTTGGTTGGTTTCTCCATTGGAATTGTTTTCTTGAAGAAGAGGTTTCTTTTCTCTTTATATTCTCATGGGTTTGGGTGAATAGATTGGCCAACAACTAAAAACTAACACAAGTCCTTCAAAATATGTGCATTTTATAAGCATTCGCACATATATTGTTTAATCTGTTTGGGCATTGTTTTTACCGATGGAAACTGCTCTGTCTTAGTAATCTCCAATTCCTATTACATTAGTTGGGCTAAAAGTAGAACACCATCTCAATTGATGTGAATATATGAGCATAAGCCAAAAACAACCTCTTCTTTTAATGGCTTTCACTTTTTGGGTCTCTTGGTTGGCTTTTAATTTACTCTTTCTTTTTTTTTTCAAGTGTCTTTATATTTTGTTTATAATTGTATCTTTGAAGTTCAATCACAGCCACAGGGAATTATGTACCTCCCATGTGGCCTATAATATTTGTTCCTTTGGAGTTGAAGTATTTTTTTTAACAACTTTTTAGAATTTTTTTTTTTTTTTTTTTTTTAAAGTATTGCGAGAACTATAATAATAGGACTGTCGGGATCTACTGAGATCAAACAATACATATGTAGTCCACATATGTACTCTTATAATCGGAGATGACTATTCCTACGACTCGAAAAGAAAAATTTTCACACGAGCTTATAAAATGTACATCGTAGGATTTAAACCCCTCACCATTTATGTAGAAAAGAAGTGCACTACCGGATTTGCTAAGAGGTAACGTGCAACTTTTAAATTCTTGACATTTCAATTTCAAATATAAAATCACAAGTTGGATTGATACCTTTCTAAGAATAGGATTTTTATTATTATTATTATATAATTTTAAGAATCAATCTTAAATTTAAAAATAACAAAAGATTAATTTTCTATTCCTGTCTAGCAATAGTTGAATCAAATTTTATATACTAAAAAGATGCTAGCCTTTTTTTTTTTATTTTTTTTTTATTTTATATATTATATCAAATACATAATGAATCTTCGAAAGTAGAAATTTGATAAAATTGGTATATGAAATATATTTTTAAGAGATTAAAATATAACTCAACATCTCGGATTATAATCTAATTCTGAAGACATATATTGAAAAGGGGAATGTGTTGGACATGGCAAGTGATGTATTCTTAGCTTTCAAGGTACTTATTAATAATCTCTCTATTTTAAATATAAAATGGAGTTTAATTTTCATTATCCCAAATCAAACAATTATGATGAGATTATGGCCCTTGATTCATCATTAAATCATAGAAATGGACCCCACATATTTAATCATCTACATCCCCAAAACCGATACTCAACTGCTCAAGTAGACATGTACGTACAGTAACATAATTGAATTTGAGCCAGAGTGAGCTGAGCTGAGCCGAGCCGATATAGAACTGAGTTTGAGTAGGGCCCATTGGGCCGAAGTTGATGAAGCATCCGTATCATGCGGTTGGTCCATAGTCTTCTGACCTAATTATTAGTTAGCAAAGAGGGTTTGTTCTCCATATGACGTGGTACTTCTTTCATTTAATTATTATTATATATATATTTTACATTTTCCTTAATTTTAATCTTAATTTTGTTATTTTCTTTTTAAGTTGATTCTGTTGGTAAAGCGTCAACGTATTATTTGGTGACATTTTAACTAAAAAAAGGTGGGGTATTATCGATTTAGTCCCTAAGTTTTGGGGAAAGATCCATTTTTTAAATGTGTTTGCCTTTTTAGAACCATGGTCCCTTACTTTTCAGACATGCATCAAATAGGTCATCTGACTCTAACTTTGACAGTCAAACATATTGGAAAATACAAATTAACCATTTTGCCCTTTGTATTTAATTATTGAATAAGAATAACACTTTTACCCTCTAACCTTTTATAATATTATAACTTTATCAATTTGGATCGTCCAATCAAAAATTTATGTCATAAAACTTATTATTATTTTTTTAAAATTACTTAAAAAATTAATAAAATACATTAAAAATAAATAATATCATAAAAATATTACAATTTTTTTTTAATAAAAACCTATAAATATATAAAAAGTCTTAAAATAATATAAAAATATTTATTTATTTTTTAAAACGGAAATGGAGATGGATGGTGATTTTTTTTTAAAGAAAAACAAAAATTAAAAAAATAAACATAAATAAAACAATTTTTTAAAAAAAATATCTCCAACTATCCATCATTGGGATTAAGAGAAATTAAAAAATAAAAATCCAATCTGGAGATTGGATCTCCACTAGATCTATGGAGATCTCCATCGATATCCACCTTCCCAACCATCCATCACACATGAGACCACTCTCTCTCTTTCTCTCTCTCTCCCTCTAACCAAAATAAAACTTTTCAATTTCAATTGAGAGAGAGAGAGAGAAAAACCATGTCTACATCATCCATGTCCAAGTCTCTTCTCCAATTTTTTTCCCATCAATTACACTCCCCTTCTCTCTCTCTCTCTCTCTCTCTCTCTCTCTCTCTCTTCTCCCTTCTTCTTCCAACTTCTCCGTCGCGACGAGGAAGCTCATCGTCATTACCTACTGCGTGTCTTAGTCGTTGTTCTAGTCTCAGGTGTCGGTCATCAACGGTAACGTTGATAGTAGAGTCTCCGAGAGATCCGAAATCCGCCTTGGCTTCCTTAGCAAAAGCCACATGGCCTCCGACACTTTTGATCTCCTGAAGGTCTGCGTTTCATTTGCTATTCTCCATGGATTTAGTGGAGATAAGATATCTAGATTTGATCTCCACCCCTTTTTTCTTTGTTTTTTTTTTTTTTTTTTTTTTTTTTTGAAATTTATCTTAATCCCGATCGTCCAACACACGATGGACAGTTGGAGATATTTAAAAAAAAAAATATATATATATATATATATATATATATATGTTTTTTTTTTTTTTGTGTATTTTAAAAATGTTTTCCTTTCTTTTTTACTTTTTTTATTTATAATTTTATATTCATCTTATTTTGTGAAAAATGAAATATATATTTTTTATTTTATTGACACGTGGCATGTTTTTATGTTTAAAGTCAAAAATACCCCTGGAACTTAAGTTGCCCTGACGGAGATCAATTTGATACATTTCTGAAAAGTAAGGGACCACGGATTCTAAATGGGGTAACTTACTAAAGTCTTTACTTTTTAGCGAAATGTCACATATTTTAACGTCTTTGTCAAATTGGCAACTTAAGTCCCTTATTTTCCAATATACATCACTTTAGTCAATTTAACCAAAATACTATGGTCAACTCTTACTATACATATATAAGTGAAATTTTACCATTGTCCAAATGATTTATTGAGTTTCAAAAATAAATAATATTAAAATGGTTTATAATAAATTAACAACAAAAATTTACTTTCTAAAGAAAATAAAATAAAACAATTAAAAAAAAAACTAATGGATTATGGAAAATATAAAGTTAAAATAAATAATAAGAAAGTATTTAAAAAAATTTTTAAAAATTATTTCAAAAAATAAAAGGAAAGTTTGTTTTATTTTTTATTAATTATTATTATTATTATTTTTAATGTAATTGGAACTCCGCCGTTGGATCTGGATCAATCCAATGGTGGAGATCCATTTACTTTTTTGAAAAAAACTTTCATTTTATTTTTTGAAATATATATTTTTTTGTTTTTAAAATTTTTGAAAATACTTTCAATTTATTATTTATTTTAACTTTATATTTTCCGTAATCCATTATTTTTTTTTTCTGTTTTTAAAATTGTTATACCTATATTTTTTGTTCTTTTAGAAAATAAATTTTTGTTCTTAATTTATTTTTATAAATTATTTTAATATAATTTATTTTTAAAACTCAGTGAATCATTTTGTAAGGGTAAAATTGTATTTTTATATATATAGTTAAGGTTGGCCGTTAGTATTTTAGTCAAATGGACTAATGTGATGTATTTTAAAAAAGTAAGAGACTTAAGTTACTGATATGATAAAGACATTTAAATATGTGACATATCGCCAAAAAGTAGGGACTTTAGTGAAATTACCTCATTCTAAAAAACTAAACACTTTTAAAAAATTGATATTTTATCAAAAGTTAGGGACTAAATTGATAGTAAAAAAAAATCAAGCAAATGATAACATCAATTTTAGTGCAAATAAAAGAAACGAAAGGAAAAATCAAAGAAAATTAGGATTAATGGAAAATATATAATTAATATGACATTGATGACTTCCCAAACCAAATATCACATTAGTCGAAGAATTTCAACCTTCTAGATGATTAGTTAATTTTGTATTGCATTTGTTAGGGATGACAATGGGGTAGGTTCGGGGCAAGGCGGTCTTCTCCGCACCCCACCCCATTTATTTTTTGAAAACACATACCCTTATAAAACCTCACCATAGATGGAGTGGGTTTGGCGGGACGGGGTACAACGGGGGGTGCTTTCCCATCCTCGTCCATTTACCCCATTTATATATATTTTATTTAAATAATAAATATATAACCATTGAATATAATATAATATATAAAGTAGTAAATAATTCTAAGAAACTATTAAAAAACATCTCATAAACATAATTCTCACAAGTAATTGAATCATTTTCAAACATAAACATAAAGTATGAATTCAAAATGTTCGAAAATCATAACGTTAATCATCTAATAGTTGCATTTATTTCTCTAGTTCTCTCATCATACTATCAACTCCATTTGAGTTTTTTTTAATAGTATTTTATTTTGTCAATTTATGTTAAATAACGGTGAAGAGATATAAAGTTAGGGTTAATAAATATATATATATATATATATATTTATGTTTTTAGATATTTATTTTCTTTGAAACTACGTAGTTTAACTAAATATTATTTTAAGCGGGTCGGGGCGAGGTGGGGAGTATAAAACCCATCCCCGCCCTATCCCCACCCCAAAAGTGCGGGTCTCCACGGGGAATTTTACCATCCCTAGCATTTGTTTCTTAAAAACAAATCTAACAGTCAAGTGTCTATCAAAATCTGACAAGATCAATCACTACAAAAATGACTCTTACAAGTATGGTGGGAATAAAATTCCTACTACAAGGGGATGTCTCTAAACTTTATGATTTAATCGGTAAGTATGAGATTCGAACACCTATCACATAAGTGAAAGGAAAGTGCCCAACCACCGTTAACAATAGCTGCGCATTTTTAAACGTTCTTGATATTGTTAAAACATATGTTTGTGTTTATTATCTGATTAGATAAAATAATGTTTGGATGAGCAATACTTTTAACATATTCTCTAAAACTAGTGATAGATGTTTACAGAGAAAAATGTTTTTAATTTGTTTTCATAAAACTAGTTATATTTTATATATATAAAAAAATATAGTTATATTTAAAGAGTTCTTATTATCCTATATAAATAATATTGAACTAATACGTATTTAATAAGATTTGTGTAAGTCACTTTCAATAATAATTCCCTTCCCTCAACAGTATTCAATATTACTAAATATTTCAACTTTGTATTCAAAGTGAGATGTTATTTGTATTACATTGATTTATGAACATACACTTAAAAAAAATAAAAAAATAAAAAAATAAAAAAATTATGAATATACATTAATTATGATATCAACATCCCACTTGTTAGTTGTCACATGTAAATTGAATTAAATATACAACTCGCTTCCTAAAAAAAAAAAAAAAAATCGCTTAAATACAAGTGTATATTGGATAGAAAGTTGGCATATTTTGTATTATTCTTCCGTCGACATATTTTCAAAATTAGAGAGCTACTTTTCCAAAGATAATTTGGAAAATGAATTATTGTTTCAATATAATTGAACAAAACAAATCTTGCACAAATGGTCCAACCCAAAATAACATTGAGATTGGCTCAATAAAGGATCTCAAATCCCTAAAATATTAACTCTTTTATTATGAATATTATGGGTAAATAGAAAAAAAAAAAAAAAAAAGTCTTTTCTATGTTTTTCAGAGTAAAAGTGGTGGTCTAGTATAGTTCTTTTGTCCGGTGTCATAGTTGGTTCTCTCTTTCTGGTCCGTTACTTTTTTGGTGTTAGATTCCATCATGAGTTATGAGGATATAGCGAAACCGTGTGCAAACCTTGAAGACTTGAAGAGTGTTGGAATGCAGAGAATGTCTTTTAGTCTTGTGGGTAAAGTGTTGACAACGAAAGTTGGTAAACAGGGATGCTTTTATGGGGTTGATCAGGAAGATTTGAAAAGTGGGAGAGGGAGTTGAGATGGAGGCGGTATCCCGGAAATTGTTTTCTTTTCATTCATGTGTGCAGATGATCAAGGCCGGCCTATGGGCTCAGTAAACTCAGCCATTTGCTGGGGCCCCTGTTACAGACCCAAAAGTCTGTAACGAAAAACTTACAAAAAAATATAAAATAAAAGACAATATAGATAGGTTAATTCGAGGAAACCTTAGACCTCCCAAATATTGGTGTTTTGAGGAACCAATAACCTCCCAATTACAATACAAATGTTTCAGACAATAATTCACTAGATACTTTTCATTAATGAATTGAAGCTATTTATACAAAATATCTCTTCTCACTCTCTCCTCACTCTCTCCTAAACTTAAGCAATTAACTAACCCATCACCTATAATTAAATAAGCAGTAAACGCACTAACTTAATAATTTAATTACTCATTAAAACAAAATAAAACATAAAAATAACATTAAAATAAATATCTAAATAAAATTAGCATGATCGTAGCATGATCGCAACATTCCTTCCCTCTTCAAAACATCCTTGTCCTCAAGGATCTTTAAAACATGATTAATTTGAAGCTGAATTCTTGGTGCTTTTCTTATGCTTTTCTTATGGAAAGTACTATTGCAATTTGAAGGTAGCAAAAAGTAAGCTTAAAATTTGATGAGGTAGAAAACTTAAAATTTGAGGCCTTTATTTGCAAGCTGCTTTTTCTTCTCCTTGTTTGCACCATCAAAGTTACCATAGTATAATAGGAGAATTTTGGTGTATACCCTGTTGACTTGTTTGTACAATCGTCAAGATCCAATTCTGTATCATTTTCACCAGCACCTGTAACAACTGCAATTTTATTTTGCTGAGAAATACCTACACCAATGTGTTCCCCATTAATCTGAGAAGGTTGAATAGAATTTGTAGTAACTGTAACCCCATCAACTTGAGAATGTTGAATAAAATTTGTAGTAACTGCAACCTCATTTTCAACATGAAAATAGGTCTCAACCCCATAATTTTTCTTGTCAACAAAAAGCTTAGAGATGGTTGACTCTTTTGATCCCCCAACTTGCACACTTATCTTCTCAATGGTTTCTATCATCTTTTGTAAGATTTGTTGCTGACCAAACATGAAAAAACGCAGCTTCTGCTCGATCTTCTCCAAACGTTGCTCCAGACCCGTTGCCATTGCCTGGCTCTGATACCAATTGATACGAACCCAAATATTTGTAATGAAACACTTACATAAAATATAAAATAAAAGATAGGATAGATAGGTTAATTCGAGGAAACCTTAAACCTCCCAAATATTGGTGTTTCGAGGAACCAATAATCTTCCAATTACAACACAAATGTGAAGACAATAATTCTCTGGATACTTTTCATTAATGAATTGAAGCTATTTATACAAAATATCTCTTCTCACTCTCTCATCACTCTCTCCTAAACTTAAGCAATTAACTAACCCACCACCCATAATTAAATAAGTAGTAAACCCACTAACCCACCAACCATAATTAAATGAGCAGTAAACCCACTAACTTAATAAGTTAATTACTCATTAAAACAAAATAAAATATAAAAATCACATTACAATAAATATCTAAATAAAATTAGCATGATCGTAACAGCCCCCGATTGGCCCAATCAACTTCTTCATATTTTGTAAAAATATGGGGCCTCCACATACAATCTATTTGAGGCCTCAGAACCCAATCTATTTATGTGTAAAGAGGTCAAATCTCAAACATTTATTTTATTCTTCATATTTGGCCCAACAAGTAAATTTAGCATATTATGCATGTTTGGCTAAGCTTTTGGAAGGCTTAAAAGAGCTTTTAGAGCCCAAAAGTGGCTTTTATGAGTATTTGGGTTATTTTGGAAAAGAGCTTATGGATCTCCAAAGCTCTTTTACCAGAAGCCATGCCCAACTTAGGCCCAGTTTGGCATTACTATGCTGTGGGGGGAATTGCTTTTGAATTTGCTGGGGGGGGGGTTGAATTGCTTTTGGAATTGCTGGGGGAAGAATCAGTTGAGTGTTTGGTAAACTGATTTTCAAAAGTGCTGTGAGAACCAAAATCAATTTCAATGTGTTTGGTAAACTGAAGTAAAAAGTGATATGAGTGTGTAAAATTACTAAAAGGACACCATTGTAATGAAACTTGTTCTTGTCCACTATAATTATTTGATGAACTTCAACATAAATTTTTTATAGGGATTTTAATAACTGAAAATGAAGGTAATAATAATAATAATTTTTATTATTTCTCCCTTTCTGCAAAATATAATAAAAATATAATAAAATTATCATTATTATTTCTCGATATTTATATGACCAAGCATTTAATTTTCATCGAATTAAACGACATGCATGTTTAAATTTCAAGTTTGACAAGAAACATTTACACGACATACACAATGCATGAATTTGAGACTTGGGATTTATAAATTTCAAGTTTAACAAGAAACACCAAGAGTTCAATAATCAAATATCAAAGAAAAAACAATATAGCTGTTGGTGTTAAAAAACCATTGATTTTGTCAACTTGTGATTAGATCATCCTAATTTGAAAAATGAGACTTAAATAATGATTGATGGAAACATAATTAATTAAAAAATTTCTGATGTCACAAGAATGGTAGAAAAAACACAAAATTATCAATAGAAAAACTTGTCTATATTTCAAATGTACCTCATCATAGAAAGTTTCAAGCTTTTTCTTGAAATCTATTTCCAAGATCACCCATCAAAGAAACTAAAAAAAAAAAAAAAAAACAAGACAATACAATTCAATAATTTGGCATCTTTTGCAGTCTAGGAAATGATTGCATAGTGGGTTATGTGAATAACATCTTCAAGTTTAACAGGTGGATGTGTCTTGTTTATCATTCTCAAAGCCTGGTACTCCTGGTATAAAAATCCTTTGTACTTTGGTGCCTCTCCAATCTCTTCATAAGAACGTTTTCTCTTGGTTCTTCATTGAACTATGAACTTATCAAGTTTTACCTTGTGGCGTTCAAACCTTGACTTATCACTCACCTTCTTTCTTGTTCTTGAGTGTGGCATCTATAACCTTCTTGATACTGTTGGTTCTTATCTCTTTATAGATAACGGGTCATGGTCCTTTATATTCTTTGTTTTTTTATAAACTTAAATTTAGAAAACGATCCTCCATTACCATATATTGGTTCCGGGTCTCAAATGACCTTGATAAGTTCATAGTTCAATAAAGAACTAAGAGAAAACGTTCTCTTAAATAATTATTTCATTCCAAAATTTTTTGAACAATAAATCAATGAGTCCCTTAAATACTACAAATATCTAAACCCTAGAATGAAAGATAAAAGAAATAAAATATTCGGCAATTAATGCCTTATAATCAAGAAAATAAATGCAAATAAATTTAGGAAATAAATAAAGAATAAAACTAACAACTAGTTGATTTGCTCCTTATTTGGAAAGCTGAATTTAGGAAACAAATCAGCCCTTTATTTGGGAAACAAATCAACTCTTTATTTGGAGAAATAAAACTAGGAAATATCCTAAAATTCGGACTCCTCCAAACCCTAGCTTATACCACACACGCAACAAAATAGATGACCGAATTTGGGTCTGTTGTGATCTGTTTTGGAGGATGAAGTCTTCATAACATCTGTAGGGATCATCTTGGGCTTTCCAAAAAAATATTATAATAGACGATCCGACTTTAGATGCTCTCTATAGAGGCCCATGAAGTTTAGCCTGAATTTGGTCTTCATGTGGGCCGAACTTGGACTTCAACAACTCAGAATCAGCCCCCATTAAATGTTTTTTTGATCCTCTTGGCCATTGTAATTGGCCCAAATGGAACAAGCAATGGATCATTTGATGATGCTTCTTGATTCTCATCATTTGGAGCTTGGTTGAAGGCGATGTTACCAAAATGTCATTTGACTATTCAAGGTAAAAAAGGGGGTAACATCTCAGAGCGTCAAGAGTGCTGATTGGTGGCGGACGGTGAAAAGCAGTGGTTACAGAGGAGAAGCTAAATTCACGGGCGAACAATAATGATCATTAGCGTCTTGATGACAGTTACAAAAAGAGCAATAATGGTTTTAATGGGTTCCAAGACAGTGGGCAAATTTTAAGCAAAAAATTAAATGAGAAGGGCATTGATTTTGTTTTCAAGAATCAACAGGTGGGTGTTGGAAAAATTAAGGAGGGATAGCATAGGCCAAGGCCTGGTACTGCTGGGTCCAGTAATGTTTAAGATGGGGATAACCCTATAGGCAAACATGTGACCCTGCTGGGCCCAAGAGAGGTGGTGGATGGATTAGATAAAAGTATTAGGTTGGGCTAGGAAAATCTCAGTGGGCATGCTAGTTCCCTTAAGGAAACAGAGATACTTGGGCCTTGATGCTTAATGGTGGCTGATCCGGCGCTAAACTAGCTAGGTAAGGACTCTAAAGTCAGATAGATGGGAAAAAGAAATATGGGGCTGGGAGATGGAAGTTATTAGTGAGAAAAAAGAACCAGGCAGAGTTTCACACCAATTCGATTAGTTTGCTGGGGAAATGTGACTGTAATTTGGACTGATAGAGCTTTGATGACAATGATGAAACTTCAAACGCAGAAGTTAAGAGGAGTAAGTTTGTTTTGGAGAATGCAGATGAGATCTCTCAGATATCGGCAGCCAGGTCTCTATCGCCCGATCGACGCAATGAATGTCTTGGTTTGGGCTGGGAAGCTCTCGAGCGGTCAAGGTCTTACAAAAGTTAAAGCAGGATTCGGGCCTGGATTTGGTTTTCCTCATGAAAACTAAAGGAGGAGATAGGTTAATAGAGATGTTAAGGGTTAAATTAGGCTTTGTTGGTAAACTTGTGGTGAATTCTGTAGGGCATAGTGGGGGTTTATGTTTTTTTTGGTCTAATAGGGTACAAGTTGATTTGCTCCCATTTTCGAATTTTCACATTGATGTCCAAGTGTTTTTGCACGTCTCTAAGGTTTGGAGGCTGACGAGCTTTTATGGTAATCTTGTGCTGGAGTGCCGCTATCATGGGTGGACACTACTTTGTCGACTTCGTGGTTTGTCACAGCTGCCTTGGTTATGTGTGGAAGATTTCAAAGAAATCATTTTAAAAAGTGAGAAGATTGGGGTCTGGCTAAGCCTAGGCATTGTTGGAAAATTTTCGGGAAGCCTTGGATTGGTGTGAGCTTTGTTATATAAGGTTCCAAGGTCCAGCTTTTACTTAGAGCAATAAGTGCGAAGGTCAGAATTTGATTCAGGAATGTTTGGACAGTGGTGTATGTTGTTTCAATTGGAAGAATATTTTCCCTAATACGGTGGTTTATCATCTGGTATATTGGTGTTAGGATTATGCTCAATAGCAAGAGTGTAATGTTGTAATTAACAATCTTTTTCATATTAATAAAGAGATTTATGGTTTAACAAATCGTATAGCATTTATAGTTTATATTATAATTGTCAAAGTAAATAATCATAAGGTCTAAAGACTATGGGAAAAGAAGAATTGTTCGTACATCTGGATATGTATGTGGTAGACACAATTCTTTAGTTAGTCTTGGATAATGTTCACAACTTAAGTTAAAGGTTGGGCACCTTTATCTTGTTAAAGTTGTAGAATTCTTTTGCTAGCATTTGAGTGGGATCAAATGAGATATGATGAGTCTAAAATTATCGGAGTGTCTTCGAGCAAAAGGATCTAGTGCACTGGGTGCATTGAACTGGATCACAATGAAAAGCTTTATCTAAAACCGTCAATAGATAATAGTCTTTTCATTATCAGGACAATCGGAGAGTCTATCTTAATCCTGAGATAAATGATGGACTTATGGTTGCAAGTGATATCATTTGAGTTATCAATGAGTACGATTATATCGCATAGTCTATCCTCGATAGTTTGGTGATATTCATTTGTTAATCGATAGAGGACTTCATTTATAGATATGGACATCGTGGCTCCATTTAATTAAATGAGAGTATAATATCATCATATGGATGTTTTGAGGTAATTGGATATTAAATCTCAACGTTGAGTTTTCGATAGTGTCTATTGAAAACATGGCTTCTGGACAAGTCAAAATATCCAAGTTCAAAACGTGGTCATATGAGTAAATATGGTAACTTGGAGAGTTATAGGCGGTCTATGAACTCTTGGCGATTACTGATATTAATCACGAGGATACACTATCTCCAATATGATTGTCTAGGGTATGAATGAGGAGCATCTTCCTTTTCTATCTTTATTTAAGAGTTCGGTTTTAGCTCTTTAGTGGAATGAGTTAAAATTAATGGATCGGACCTAAGTGAATCATTTGTTGATTATGATTAGGTTATGTCTATTGAAGCTTAAATTTAGATGGCCCGCCAAGATCCCCAATCCACACGGACTTGCATGGATCACTTGATATATTCTACCGGACCAATTTAAGGGTCCATCTAGAATTGCATTTAATATATTAAGAATATAATTTGCACATTATTTAAGTAATGGGCTGCTCAATTATATTAATATATTAATGAAAGACATGTGGGCTTGTTTCTTTTAGTAAGAATGGGTCTGGTTCACATGTGGGCTTTTTATTTAAAGTCCAATGGATTAAATGAAATAAGAAAATAATATTAGGCCCATCTTAATCAAGTGGGGCGGCAAGGTTAAAATTTTAACCTAAAATATTATTTTGTTTCATTTGTTTTAATTAAATAAGAATTAATTAATTTATTGATTAATTGTTTAATTAAAGAAACAAATCTTTCCTAAAAGTAAAAGACTTGTTTGACAAGGAAATAAATAAATTAGTTTTATTTATTTAATCAAATAAGGAGTCTTTTTATTTAGTCAAAAATAAAAGAATAAAAATCAAGGAGTTCGATTAGGGTTTGAAGTCTATTAAGTTGAAAAGAATTAGGGTTGAATTTAAGTCACCCTATATAAGTGACATTATAGAATTCGGCCAACCCTAATCTTAGACTACATAGAATTCGGCAACCCTAAAGGAAAAAGAAGAAAAAATTCGGCCAACCTATATATGTGTTCTTATAGGGTTCGGCCACCACAATCCATTGTGCTTGAGTTTTTTATTTCTTTCTTCTTCTTCTTAATTCCAAGAGAGAGTTTTTATTCTAAAAAGACAAAAGAGAGTGTGAAATTATTCTTTTATAGTATACTATTGCTTAATCATCAATAAGCTTGTGTATACGATATCGATCTAGGTTCACGCGAGTTTCGATCATTAGATTGAGAACTCAAAAGTGACCGGAATAATTTTTGACATTCTTTTGATTGTTTTGTGACTAACAAAGAAAAGAAAGTTTTTTGTTTGGTCCATTCACAGGTTTGCAATTCAAAGAAAAGGGAGACCACGCTCCTAGGTGATCCACGTTCGTGCTCGGATTGAAGGTCTTGCGGATTACCATCGACGTAAGTCAATCGGATCACGCGACAAAAGGTAATTTACTTTTGTTAACATATATGCATGTTTATTGATTAAAAGGGTTTAAGGTTCATAAAGGAAAAAATTTTAAAAGTCACTAAATCGTCTTTAGTATCGCTTCCGCTGCGTGTAACACTTTTATTTGTTTATTTTTCCCTACAATTGGTATCAGAGCCTAGGTTGAACCCTTTTAATTAATTAACGTATATATACGTGGATCTATTTCTTTTTATTGTGATTATGCATGTTTAGAAAGAGATGGCACTCTAGGTATTCAAATATATAATTACATGTGATGTATGGATTTATATATATTTTATGTGGTTTGTTATTGCTCGATTTTGGCCCTAGATTTTCAATGTAATTTTTGTTTCGGAGTTGTAACAAGAAGGGTGGTCTATTATCGCCATAATTCCTTCTTGGTAGATTGCTAGTTTTTATTCTTTTTATATGTGCAGTATTTTTTTAGGGTTACTGCAGTTTTTTTTTATTTTTTTTAGTATGTGCAGTTTTTTGTTTGTAAAATACTGCAGTGAATAAAAAAAAAAAAAATTAATACTGCAGTATTTATTATATATATACTGCCGTAATATGTTTAGGTCTTGAAGATTCGAAGACACGAAGCAAAACGAAGCAACCGGAACCATGAACGAGCACCGTGCACACCCTAGGAGTGGATTGGGCTGCGCATGGCAAGCCCAAGCTTGGTGGGCTGCGCACGGCAGCCCTGGAGTCCTCATGGGCTGCACACGGCAGCCCCTTAGTGGGGTTGTGAGTTGTGCTCGCCCGTGGGTTGGGCCGAAGGATGAGCGTATGGTTGATGGGCCACCTGAAGATCTTGTATTCCTGACGAATTGTAATTTACTTGTTTTTCTAGGATGGGCCAAAGTTGTTGCTATTTAATTTATGCTTAAATATTACAATATTTGTTATTGTATGATAACATGACATATAGAATAGGAGTGCCACGCATTTATCTCTTTTTGGTATGAACATGCATTGAATGATTTAGGTATCTAAATTGGCATCTAGATAACTCGGTAAATCATTCTATGAGATTTAATCACACGCCTTAAATAATTGAGTGGGAGAAGGTGTTTTGGTAACACCTATGGCCTCCAAGGTTAGTTGAGCTTTATTATTTATTGGTAATCCCCCCAAGGGGCGTCCATGAATGGAATTTAGCAACATACTTCCTTACAAGGATAGACTAGACAATGGACTCAAACGAGATCTACTCCCCAAGGAGGGATTTTCGTGAGAGAAAATTGAGGGTCGATATCTTGGTAACACACTCAATGTAATTTTATTGATATCCTCCCAAGAGTTCTTGTTAATAAAATTGCAAGGCTAAAATTGAAAACGCTGGTTGTTATGTTAACAATTAGGTGGGACCTAGTCTAACTAGTAAATGGTGCGAACTCCCAAAGGAGGCGTAACATTTATGGGTGTTAGATCACCGTTGAATTTTATGATTGAGTTATTTATTTAATTCAAGATAAATATTTAAAAGTGCTTTATCATGATTATTTACTTATATATGTTTTGTTTTATTCAGAAATCATGACCCCATCACTTATGAACATCCTGAAAGATAACACTTTAACTGGAGATAATTATGTCACATGGAAAAGGAAAATTGGGTTGTTACTGCAAAGTGAAAAACATAAGTTTGTTCTAACTACTCCTAAACCACCTGCTCCTAATAATGAATCTAGCATAATGTATAGAGATGAGTATGAGCAGTGGAAGACTTCAGATGATATGGCAAAATGTTACATTATGGCCACTATCTCCGACGTGTTGCAACAGCAGCATGAAGGAATGGAGTCCGCTGCTGATATAATGATGTCTCTAGAGGAGATGTTTGCTATGAAGTCTAGGACGACTAAGAGAGAGGCAGTGACTGCTTTTATGAATCTTAGGATGAAACCTGGACAGGCTGTGAAAGATCACATGATGAAAGTCATAGCACATCTCAACATTGCTGAACTGCATGGCGCTGAGATAGATGGTGAGACAAAGATTGATATGGTTGTCAATTCATTGTCAGATTCCTTTGATCAGTTCAAATTGGACTACACTTTGAACAAAAGGGAATACACCTTACAAGGCCTGATGCAAGATGTTCAAACTGCTGAAAAGATCCTTGTGAAAGGCAAAGGTCAAGAGATTCATATGGTTGGTAAAGTTGCTACTGTTAAGGCCCGTCAAAAGGTCAAGAAACAACAGAAGAAAAAGCAACTTGGGCCTATCAAGAAGGAGACCAAGAAAGTAACCAAGATCAAAGGGAAATGCTTCCTTTGTGGTGAAAAGGGACATTGGAAGAGAAATTGCCCAAAGTCCCAGAACAAGAAGGAAGAAGGTAATTTGAATTATCTAGAAACATGTTTTTTGGCTGATTCTACAGATTCTTGGATCATAGACTCAGGAGCCACTAATCATGTTTGTTATTCCTTGCAGGGGTTTCAAGAAAGGAGAAAGCTGAGTAAGAATGAAATCAATTTGCGCTTGGGCAATGGAACGTTAGTGTTTGCAAGTGCAGTGGGAGATATTAGAGTTTATTTGGATTCTAGAAGGCATTTAGATTTAATAGACGTTTATTATGTACCTCATTTCAAGAGGAATTTAATTTCAGTTTCTTGTTTGAATAAATTTGGATATTCGGTTACTTTTAATAAAGTTTTTATTATTAGTAAGAATGACAAAATTATTTGCCAAGGTACATTGGAAAACGGTCTATACTTTTTGCATAGAAATATCTCTCACTCGTTAGACACAGAAATAACGGAACCTAATCATAAAAGAGTAAAATTATCAACAGATGAAACCTACCTTTGGCATTTACGCTTAGGTCATATTAACCTTAATAGGATTAAAAGATTGGTATGTGACGGACCTTTGAGTGACTTAAAGGTTGATGATCTACCAACTTGTGAGTCTTGTTTGGAAGGTAAAATGACCAAAAGGACGTTCTCTGCCAAAGGTGCAAGAGCCACTGAATGTTTAGGATTGATACACACTGATGTATGTGGACCTATGAGCATTCAAGCTAGAGGTGGATATGAGTACTTCATCACCTTCACGGATGATTACTCGAGATTTGGTTATGTGTATCTCATGAGACATAAGTCGGATGCTTTTGACATGTTCAAAGCATTCAAAGCTGAAGTGGAAAATCAGCTTGAGAAACACATAAAAATCTTGAGATCTGATCGTGGTGGAGAATATCTATCTGGTGAGTTTCAGCAATATCTTATTGATAATGGGATAGTTTCTCAGTTTTCTGCACCAGGTACACCTCAACAGAATGGGGTAGCAGAAAGGAGAAATATAACTCTTTTGGATATGGTTAGGTCTATGTTGAGTTATTCAACGCTTCCTATTTCTTTTTGGGGATATGCTTTACAAACTGCTATATACATTCCAAACGATGTACCATCTAAGTCTGTTCCTAAAACACCGCATGAGTTGTGGACTGGGCGCAAGCCTAGTTTACAACACTTAAGGATATTTGGTTGTCCTGCGCATGTGTTAAAAGGAAAGACAGAAAAGATGGAGTCCCGTTCAGAAACATGTATATTTGTAGGGTATCCAAAAGAAACTAAAGGATATTATTTCTATAGTCCTTCAGATCTTAAAGTATTTGTTTCGACAAATGCTAAATTTCTGGAAAAGGACTATATGAATGATTTTGTGCCTAGAAGTAGAATTGTCCTGAATGAGATATCAGGAGATACAATTCCACGAGAGGTTACACAACCTAACCCAATTGTAAGTTCCGATCCAACACAAGATCAACAACCTACCATTCCTCGTCGTAGTGGGAGGGTTAGAACACAACCCGAAAGATACATCGGTCTGGGAGAATCAGTGGAGAATCTCCCGGACGACGATGATCCCTATACGTACAAGGAAGCTATGGAGGATGTTGATAGTCGCCATTGGCAAAAGGCAATGCAATCCGAGATTGAATCTATGTTCGATAACAAAGTCTGGTCCCTTGTAGACTTGCCTAAAGGGATAAAACCCATTGGGTGCAAGTGGGTATACAAGAGGAAAAGAGGTATGGATGGAAAGGTGGAAACCTTTAAAGCTAGATTGGTAGCTAAAGGGTATACACAGAAAGAAGGTATCGATTACGAGGAAACCTTCTCTCCTGTGGCCATGCTTAAATCCATTAGGATACTCTTATCCATTGCAGCATCTTTAGATCTAGAGATTTGGCAAATGGACGTCAAGACAGCTTTCCTAAATGGAAGTCTTGACGAAAGCATCTACATGATGCAACCAGAGGGATTCATTGAAAAGGGCCAAGTGGATAAGGTATGCAAGTTGCAGAAATCCATATATGGATTAAAGCAAGCATCCAGATCCTGGAACATAAGGTTTGATCAAGCTGTCAAAGGTTTTGGATTTATTCAGAATCCTGACGAACCTTGTGTATACAAAAGGATTAAAGGCGACAAGTTGGTTTTCCTGATTCTTTATGTTGATGATATACTACTCATTGGAAACGATGTAGGTGTATTAACATCAGTAAAAGAATGGTTAGCAAAACAATTTGATATGAAGGACTTAGGAGAAGCAAGTTTTATTCTAGGTATCCAAGTAATAAGGGATAGAAAGAATAGAACGATTGCATTATCCCAAGCTTCATACATAGACAAAATCTTGTCTAGGTTTTCCATGCAGGATTCCAAGAAAGGTATGTTACCTTTCAGACATGGAATCAAGCTTTCTAAGGAACAAGTTCCTAAGAATGAGCATGAAGAGCAATTCATGAGTAGAGTTCCATATGCCTCGGCAGTTGGAAGTCTCATGTATGCAATGCTCTGTACTAGACCAGATATTTGTTTTGCTGTTGGCATAGTTAGCAGGTTTCAATCGAAACCTGGTCCTGATCACTGGACGGCAGTCAAGCATATTTTCAAGTATCTTAAGAGAACGAGAGATAATATGCTTGTATACTCTGGAGGGGATTTGGTTCCCGTTGGGTATACAGATTCTGATTTCCAATCAGATTCTGACTCCAGAAAATCCACATCAGGGGCTGTGTTTACTATTGGAGGAGGAGCAGTTATATGGAGGAGTATCAAGCAATCTTGTATTGCTGATTCCACCATGGAAGCTGAGTATGTTGCTGCATGCGAAGCTGCCAAAGAGGCTGTTTGGCTCCGCCAATTCTTGATTGACTTAGAAGTGGTTCCTAGTGCGAATAAGCAGATCACTATCTACTGTGACAACAGTGGAGCAGTGGCTAATTCGAAAGAACCAAGAAGTCACAAGAGAGGTAAACACATTGAAAGAAAGTATCATCTTTTAAGGGAGATTGTTCAAAGAGGTGACGTGACGATTACCAAAATCGCGTCAGCAGAAAATCTAGCGGATCCCTTCACAAAGGCTCTACCTCAGAAGAGTTTCGATGGACATCTAGAGAATATGGGCTTGAGAGATATGACACATTTGCTATAGCGCAAGTGGGAGATTGTTAGGATTATGCTCAATAGCAAGAGTGTAATGTTGTAATTAACAATCTTTTTCATATTAATAAAGAGATTTATGGTTTAACAAATCGTATAGCATTTATAGTTTATATTATAATTGTCAAAGTAAATAATCATAAGGTCTAAAGACTATGGGAAAAGAAGAATTGTTCGTACATCTGGATATGTATGTGGTAGACACAATTCTTTAATTAGTCTTGAATAATGTTCACAACTTAAGTTAAAGGTTGGGCACCTTTATCTTGTTAAAGTTGTAGAATTCTTTTGCTAGCATTTGAGTGGGATCAAATGAGATATGATGAGTCTAAAATCATCGGAGTGTCTTCGAGCAAAAGGATCTAGTGCACTGGGTGCATTGAACTGGATCACAATGAAAAGCTTTATCTAGAACCGTCAATAGATAATAGTCTTTTCATTATCGGACAATCGGAGGGTCTATCTTAATCCTGAGATAAATGATGGACTTATGGTTGCAAGTGATATCATTTGAGTTATCAATGAGTACGATTATATCGCATAGTCTATCCTCGATAGTTTGGTGATATTCATTTGTTAATCGATAGAGGACTTCATTTATAGATATGGACATCGTGGCTCCATTTAATTAAATGAGAGTATAATATCATCATATGGATGTTTTGAGGTAATTGGATATTAAATCTCAACGTTGAGTTTTCGATAGTGTCTATTGAAAACATGGCTTCTGGACAAGTCAAAATATCCAAGTTCAAAACGTGGTCATATGAGTAAATATGGTAACTTGGAGAGTTATAGGCGGTCTATGAACTCTTGGCGATTACTGATATTAATCACGAGGATACACTATCTCCAATATGATTGTCTAGGGTATGAATGAGAAGCATCTTCCTTTTCTATCTTTATTTAAGAGTTCGGTTTTAGCTCTTTAGTGGAATGAGTTAAAATTAATGGATCGGACCTAAGTGAATCATTTGTTGATTGTGATTAGGTTATGTCTATTGAAGCTTAAATTTAGATGGCCCGCCAAGATCCCCAATCCACACGGACTTGCATGGATCACTTGATATATTCTACCGGACCAATTTAAGGGTCCATCTAGAATTGCATTTAATATATTAAGAATATAATTTGCACATTATTTAAGTAATGGGCTGCTCAATTATATTAATATATTAATGAAAGACATGTGGGCTTGTTTCTTTTAGTAAGAATGGGTCTGGTTCACATGTGGGCTTTTTATTTAAAGTCCAATGGATTAAATGAAATAAGAAAATAATGTTAGGCCCAATCTTAATCAAGTGGGGCGGCAAGGTTAAAATTTTAACCTAAAATATTATTTTGTTTCATTTGTTTTAATTAAATAAGAATTAATTAATTTATTGATTAATTGTTTAATTAAAGAAACAAATCTTTCCTAAAAGTAAAAGACTTGTTTGACAAGGAAATAAATAAATTAGTTTTATTTATTTAATCAAATAAGGAGTCTTTTTATTTAGTCAAAAATAAAAGAATAAAAATCAAGGAGTTCGATTAGGGTTTGAAGTCTATTAAGTTGAAAAGAATTAGGGTTGAATTTAAGTCACCCTATATAAGTGACATTATAGAATTCGGCCAACCCTAATCTTGGACTACATAGAATTCGGCAACCCTAAAGGAAAAAGAAGAAAAAATTCGGCCAACCTATATATGTGTTCTTATAGGGTTCGGCCACCACAATCCATTGTGCTTGAGTTTTTATTTCTTTCTTCTTCTTCTTAATTCCAAGAGAGAGTTTTTATTCTAAAAAGACAAAAGAGAGTGTGAAATTATTCTTTGATAGTATACTATTGCTTAATCATCAATAAGCTTGTGTATACGATATCGATCTAGGTTCACGCGAGTTTCGATCATTAGATTGAGAACTCAAAAGTGACCGGAATAATTTTTGACATTCTTTTGATTGTTTTGTGACTAACAAAGAAAAGAAAGTTTTTTGTTTTGTCCATTCACAGGTTTGCAATTCAAAGAAAAGGGAGACCACGCTCCTAGGTGATCCACATTCGTGTTTGGATTGAAGGTCTTGCGGATTACCATAGACGTAAGTCAATCGGATCACGCGACCAAAGGTAATTTACTTTTGTTAACATATATGCATGTTTATTGATTAAAAGGGTTTAAGGTTCATAAAGGAAAAAATTTTAAAAGTCACTAAATCGTGTTTAGTATCGCTTCGGCTGCGTTTACCACTTTTATTTATTATTTTTCCTTACAATTGGAAGTCAAACCATAGACTTATTTTGGTCGTGGTCATTTCTTCTTCTGAAAGTGGGTTGAGGAGCCGTAAGAAGCATGGTAAATGGTTCCACTTAGTCTTGCTGGGCTAACAGAGAGGAGTGTAGAACTCTAGTGAACTAGTGTTTGGGTTGTTCGGGTGGGCAAGGGGATCACAGTTGTGTGATAGCATCCATCAAGAATTGCATGCAGCAACTTTCGTGGTGAAATTCGACAAATTAGGTAGGTTTACGGAAGGAGATTGCTCGACAGCAAGAGGTGCTTCATAATGTTTCGGGATCGATAAGGCAGGGTTCATGGAGGTGAATTCAAGAGGTCGAGAACAAATTAGATGGCTTGATAGTGGTGAATAAGTATTATTGGAAACAATGTTCTAGAATTGATTGGCTGAAAGGGGTGATAAAAACACAAAATTTATCACTAGAAGGCCTCCACCATAAGAGCAAGGAATGAAATTCATGGCCTCTTTGATGACTATGGTGCATGGCGCGTGGGTGATGATGATATTGAACAAATAATGAGTGGCTAATTTTCGAATTTGTTCAATTCATAATCTTCTACGATTGAAGATGTTGAAAGAGTGCTTAAAAGTGTGTAGCCACATCTTTCTCTGAGAGCTGGAACCTACCTTGATCGGCCTTTCATTCCTAAAGAGGTTCGGAATGCGGTCTTTTATATGTCCCTTCCAAGGCTCTAGGCCCGGACGGTCTCCCTGCTCTTTTCTACTAAAACTTTTAGGGGATAGTGGGGGATAGTGTTATTAGTGGGAGCTTGAAATTTATGAATGAGGGTGAGTCGATCGGCCCTGTTAATGAAACATTGATCTGTGTAATCCTGAAGGCTCCCTCTCTAGTGCGTATATCGAAATTCCGTCCAATTAGTCTGTGCAACATGGTTTATAAAGTTGTAGCGAAACTATTATCTAATAGGCTGAGAACTGTGATGGACAAAGTGATCTCAGACGACTCAGAGTGCCTTCATTTTAGGGCGTTTAATTTTGGACAATGCAATAATCGGCTATGAGTGCATTCATGCTCTGAGGATGCAGAAGAAGAAGAATGGTTTTATGGCACTGAAATTGGATACGGCAAAAGCTTACGACAGAGTTAAATGGGATTTTATGTCTAAGATTATGATCTGTCTGGGTTTTTTGGAGGCTTGGGTTCATCGAGTAATGGGTTGTGTGAGGTCAGTTACCTATTCTTTCCTTATCAATGGTTCTGTTCATGGCTCTCTTGTTCTGTCTAGGGGACTTCGACAGGGAGACCTTATGTCTCTGTACTTGTATCTCTTTGTAGTGGAGGGATTATCTAGCTTGATTCGTTAGGCAGTTCAACAAAGAAGGTATACTGGTTTTAGGTGTCACAGATCGAGCCCTTTAATTTCTCATCTTTTTTTTTCGCAAACGATAGCCTTTTTTTTATAGGGGCTGATTCGAGAAACTACCTGGTTATTAAAGGAATCCTGGAAACGTATTCGACAAGTTTGGTATGTGTGTGAACGGTACTATTCCTCGTGCAACAACCATTTGGCAGCTTTGATTGGTGTTAAATGGGTGGGATGTCATGATCGATACTTGGGACTCCCAAGTTTTGCTGGGAAGAACAAGACAAAGCTATTTAGTGATCTTAAAGATCATATTTGGAGGAATATAAATGGCTGAAGGGGGAAACTCCTTTCTATTGGAGGCAATGAGGTGCTTCTAAAGGCAGTCATTCAATCTATTCTGACATATGCTATAGTTTCCTTTCAATTACCAAAGGGGCTGATTTTGGAGATTGCTCGTATATGTAACCGTTTCTAATGGGGAAGTAGCGATACACAAGGTAAAATTCATTGGGCCTCATGGAGAGAATGTGTGTTAGTAAAGAGGAATGTGGTCTGAGGTTCAGGGATTTACATTCTTTCGATCGAGTGCTTCTTGCTAAATAGGTTTGGCGGTAGGAAAAACGCCCAGATTCCCTTACTGCTCGTGTGCTTAAGGGCTGCTACTATCCAACTAGCTCTGTGATGTTGGCTAGGCATATTAGAAGAGGGTCTTTCTTGTGGAAAATTTTATGTTGGGGTCGATGATTAATTGAGGCAAGGTCGAGATGGCATATTGGGTCTAACTTGAGTGTTTCGATCTATGAAGATAGATGGATCCCTTACCCTGATTCCTTCAAGGTTATTTCTCCTAAAATCAGAGATGATTTGGTTAATGTTAGTCAATTAAAGACTCATTCAGGAGCCTAGGATGTGCCTTTGATCCGTGCGACTTTTGTGGAGACCAATTCAATGGAAATCCTTTCCATTCCTACCAGTTCTTCTTAAGTGGTGGATTCTCTCTACTGGCATTTAACTACTGATGGTGGTTATTCTGTTAAGAGTGGCTACAAGGTGGGTTTGCGGATGGCAGGTAATGATGGGCCAAGTTCCTCCATTAATTAATATTAATTTATTTGATTTGATTTGAATTCAAACTCTTTTAAATTCAAATTTAAATGAAAATAAAATAATCAAATTATCTTATCTTCATTCAAAATGAAATATCAATCAATACCCTCCATCTAATGATTAATTACACAATTAAATAATCTAATTATTTAATTAACATAATCATTAATATTCATTAATTAAATAATCTCATTATTCAATTAATTATTGAATAGACACGTGTAACTTTCGTAACACAATTAATTGGACAATCTAATTAATTAACCGTGACCCTTGTTACTTTAATCAATCGGGTTAGTAAGAGGACCTAATAGACCCACAGTATTTTGAGCTCCAATAATCTGTAAAATAATTAATTAAACTCTTTAATTAATATTTCATGATTAACTTCGGTGTTATTCCATTAAAAACCTGAAACTGTATTGTCTCAACTGTAGATGTTTTTACACAATCCAATAACATTTGGTGTCTATCGATATAGCTATTACATATGGTATGATCCTCCACAAGTAGTTCATAATTAGAGCTGGGTCATAATGTCCGTTATATCCCTCTAATTATATCTTTTCATTAAGTACCATTGATTCTCTAATGAACAATAAATCCTGCATTCCTTAAGGAATTATGAGAGCGCTCATATTGTTCAAGCCTCGAATCAACTTTTAAAGTAACTACTATCTACTTCTCGCAAGAAGAAGTGGATTCCACTATTGTGTACAAACCTTCCCAGCTATAAGCTAAACTGTGATTCCAACATACGAAGCATATTGATCGGGAATGTAACTCCAATCTTACCCATGGTATATTAAAAATCACGATCTAACTTGAAGGGGTCAATAAGACATTAAGGATTAAGATATCGGGTATTCCCGGCCCACCAAGCGAAACCGGTGGTTTCTTGGTCACGACCAGCTACAGCTAAAGTTCCGTTAAAGAGCGTTTCCATGGGGTAGAACCTCCTCAAGGAATATAAGGTTTTCATGAGGCTGATTTGAGCGCCATCCAGGCACGAATACCCTCGTTTAAAAGAATATTTTTGGTGTATATATAGCCATCTTTTGTCGATAGATCTTATTGAGAGATTCATATAGATCGTGGCCTAGTCCTATATGATCACATCATACAAGGTACCTCTATTCTTATATCACCATATGAATGATCTAAGAGAAGATCACCGTACATTACGGAATAGACCGCAACTGTAGATTAACCACAAATAAAGTACCCAGCTTTATTTGTTATCTACGGACTCTTTAGATTGCTCGTTTCAAGCTGAATCCATTTGTATATGACATTCATATACTCAATTTGAAATTACATCCATCAATCTTTGATGTTAAGTACACATGTTACATATAAATGTATGAGACAATTCATATTTACAAATTACAAGCTTTAGGGCAAAAACCCCAATAGAAAGGAATTGAGTTTGCTTTTGAAACTGGTTTACTTCCAGCTTTGGTTGAGACCGATGCGTTGGGCGTTGTTAATTTGGTTAATTGAGGTTATAGCAAATCTGTTGATGTTGGTCTTGTTATTGTGGAAAATTGCTCTCCCATTCGCAATGATCATTAAGGGAGTCCTTTTGTTCCTAGGAAAGGCAATGCGGCAGCTCATACTTTAGCTAAATTAGCTCCGAATATTGAGTGTAATTGTTTCTAGTTAGAAAGTAACCCCACTTGTATGGATCGTTATGTTTTGGAAGTATGTCCTTTCTAGTTTGTTAATGTTTCTTAATAAAGTTTATTCCTTCAAAAAAAGAGAGAGAGAGAGGGAGAGAGAGAGAGAGAGAGAGAGAGAGAGAGAGAGAATATTATAGGTAAATATAAAAGTGAATGTTGGCCAATTCATGGAAGTAATTTCTAATTTTTTTTTTTTTTTTTTTGTATTGCGACTAGTTTCATCATTATTATAAATTTTGAAACAAATTTAAGGTGTGTTCACTGTTAATCTAGATTGGGGGGGGGGGGGGGGGGTGCCCAATTTTCGTGATTAGTCAAGTTTACGAAAATACCCCTAACTAGTCAATTTATATAGCAAGTGTAATATGTGCGGAAATATAAAAGACACTTGATATTTACGTGGAAACCTTCAACAAGGAAAAACCACGGGTTGTTATGTGCGCCACACACAAACCTCGAATCCACTAATTGTAATGATGTTTACAACCTAGTTGACCTCAACCTCTCACGGTCAATAACCCGCCACTACTACCCGTAGACCTATAAAAGTGGACCTAGTCCAATTTGCTTGCACCACTCACCGGTAGACACAAGACTTATTTCTCAATGAAGAGAATAAACAACCTAATATGAATAATATGATATTCAAAGAGCAACTGAGGCTAGGTAACCTTAGATGCTTATCTAGGATGATGAATAACAATTAATGCAATCCTAGATATCAATAGCTATATGACATGTCAAAAAGCTTAGTTAAACATAGATTATGAAAACCTAGATAGCTATCATAATACAACAATCAATCAATTCATCACAAATAATCTCTATCTTGTATCTAGCATGTGTTGTAAAAATATACAAGTGAATAAAGAGATGACGTGTTAAGAAAGACACTAAAATTAGATGAAGTTAGTGAGAATCTTACCAAGCAAGATGTGATAAAGCAAAACCATGCATGGATGCATTCTATATGAGCATCGATGATGCAATAAGAAGTTTGATGCAAAAAGAAAATGTTTTGAGTGATTAAATGTGAGTTCTTGGGGATTTTTGGCTCTTAAAAAATGTTCTAAGAGAAAAATATGTTTTTTGAACTCTTAGGGCCTTTGAAAAAAAAAATAGAGGGATAAGAATTCATTTTCCCTCTTTATATTTAGAGATATTTTTAACATGTATTATAGCATTCTTAAATGTTATATAATTAGTTTTGTAAATTACTTAACTTTTTTTTTAAAAAATTGATATTTTATATTTTACATACATTAAATTTTGTTTTTGTTAATAATAATTTAAAGCACAATAATAATTATAATAGGTTGAAATTTTAAATAATAATTTTTAATAGCTTATATGATTTCATTAAAAGTGCTATATTATTGAAATTAAAATGTTATTTAAACTAAAATGTTATCTATTAACATCTTTTTATAGCATTTTATTATAATATGCAATAATATAGACAGAGGTGAAGCTATGATTTTAGCTTTGAGGGGGCCAAGACAAAAATTAATATTTAATGTCACGCAAAACAAATTGTAACTAATCGTTATTTTATATCTCGAAAATCATTTATAACTAAATCTATTAAATTTCAGTTCAATTTTCATTTCAGTTACATAATGATTTAGTTTGTGAGAAAATGTTTTTCTTCATTTTGCAAAACCAATGTCTAATCTTAATATATTTGAGAATGGTTTTTTTTTTTTTTTTAAGAATAATGCTTGAATGCTGACTGGGCAGTACCTAAATTAATGACCCCAAAAATGAGAGTATAACATGTGACCCAATTTGTAAGATAAATGTAAAAAGTAAAAGAAAAAAAGACCACGTACTACACTCCCATTGGTGAGGTCAGTATTTTGGGTACTGACTGGTCGGTATCCAAACATTATTCTTTTTTTTAATAGTTTCCAACTAATAAAATATAAATTTTAGTAGCTTTTTTAAAACATTAAAAAAAAACTGATAATAAATATTCAATAATTTAAATCACAAGAGACATAACATTAACAAAAACAGATAATAAATATTCAATAATTTAAATGACAAGAGACATAAAATAAATATATTCATCATAACATATTAAAATATCACTGTATTATTACTATATTTAAATCATAATTATTTCAATATTTGTAATTTAACTTTATAATATTATCTCAAATTAAATTAACTTAAAATAAATTTAAATAGATAAAGATTAAAAAAAAAAAAAAAAAAAAAATTAATGTCCAACACTCTAACTACCCAAGTCAGAGGCACACTATCCAATATTCCCTTTCTCCTCTTTCACAGCTCATAAGTTCTATATATTAGTTCTCCCGATTCCTTTCACTTGGCTCTAACATCTCATCTCTCACCTCTACTCAAAATTTCTTCTTCTTCTTCTGCAATTTTTCTTAACTGAATTTTTTTGTCGGCCCCCCTCTAGATCCGCCCCTGAATATGGATACATTTGATAACATTTTTTTTTAAAAAATAATATAGTGCAATACTATAAAAATCCATATGTGTTGTAGTGTATAGCCGTATTTACTTCTCTACTTTTGGGACTAGCACTAACTTAATAATTTGAGTTTTAATGGTACCCAAGTATGGTGATGGACAAAAATGACCGCAATTTTACTTTTTTCTTTTTTTCAATCCCTTTTACTTTGATTTTTTTTTTTTTTTTCCTTTCAAAAACCTCCGTGGATAGAGGCGAAAACCCTCCATCAACCCTCTATCAATGGAGGTCGAAAAGACCTCCATTAGAGATCGTCAAAATGACCTCTATTGGAGGTCGATGAAGAAAGATTAAAAAAATAAAAAATTGGGGCTTGGAAATATGTCTCAAGGGCCCAATTGAGACTTATTTCCTTGGGCAATAAGTCTCGGTTGGGCACCCGAGAGTTCGAGACTTATTGGCCAGCCAAATGTTTTTTATTTTTTAGTTTTCTGCATTACCTTCATTAAGTCTCGGAATGACCAAAATAAGTCTCGAAAATACCAAAATAAGTCTCGGAGACTTGTTTTCTAATATCCGAGGCTTTTTTTTTTGAAATTTTTTTGGATTAGTTTCTTTGTTTTTTTCTTTTGATTTATGTTTTTACATGATTTTTTTTGTTCCCTCTTCTCGTCGATTCCCCTTCTTCGTCTCAAACACTTACAAAAGAGATAAAATCACAATTCTTCTACAAATTTCTTAAGAGATTCTTCATTTTTCCTGAGCAAAAGTGAAGGAAAAAAATTGTTTTTCTTAAGAGAAAGAGAAAGAAGAAAGAAAAGTGAAGTCAATGGCATTTTTGTCACATTAAATACATTGGTACTAAAAACATTAAATTATAAACTAGGCGCTATCCCCACAAGATCCAACCAATTTGATGCTATTTACCCCAATTCTCACTTAATTTTATCCCAACCTAAATTTCATATAAATCTATTATTATTAACTACTATTTTAATTTGAGTTCTTTAAATAATTACAACAACTTTACATGCAGACTTTTATATAATAGCGTGCAAAGTTTGTTCATAATGTGTAAACATTTATACTCAGTGTGTAAATATTTGTTTTCATTGCAGAAATATTTTTTGTTCTGAAGTCATATCGTGATATTGAACACTATTGAAAGACTTTAAATGGGGCAATCGATATCGGATTTGCATCCATAATATGTCATTGAAATCTTGTTGACGAGGATAACAAAGTTGTAGAGAGAAGAGATAGAAATCTAGTGCAGGAAGAGAAGAACGTTGAAGAGAGAAAAACACAAATGAATGAGAGAGACAAGAGAGAAAGAAAAGGGAGAAGATAGAGAACTTTTAGTAGTGGGAAGGAAGAAAGATGTGGAGAGGAAAACATAGACCGATGAGGGAGAAGAGAGAGAGGAGAATGAGAAGATTTTAAGAAGGAATGGTTAAGAATTTACTAGATGGGTAACTTGGTCAATATACATATTATTTAAGGACATTTTCGTCAAGTCAGTAGCAAAAATTGACAAGATAAGAAATTGGTTTGACGGTGGTTAGTTTTTATTTTGTTCCTAATTTAAGAGCCAAACCAGAGAATTTCGTTTGTTGAAACTTGAAAACAATAATTAGAAGGGTTAATAGCACCAATATCTCTGAATTATACGCGAAGTAGCGATGTGCCCCATAAACTTTTTTTCCTAGCATTAAAACACCCTTGAACTATCATTTATTGGCAAAACCCAACTGTAGATGCCCCCTTTGAGGGGAGGAATAAATCCAACTATTTGTCAATAAACCATAATTCAGGGGGTTTAATGCTACAAAAAAAGTTTAGGGGGTACATCACTAATTCATGTACAATTCAGGGATATTGATGCTATTAACCCTAATCAGAAGGAAAAGAAAATGCATATGGTTTTGTTTGTCATTTTGTCAAAACTGTGAAATGACTAAGAATATCTAACAAACTGACAACAAATTCTTCTTATTAATTAAGTTATTTAGTGTGGATGTTGTGCTGAAGCCTTCAATATAGTACGTGTCGGTGGAGCTTCATAAACAATGAAATTATGATTGTTTATTTTATTCTCTTTTTTTAAAGCCTCAAGATACTGTTATGACTAACATTTCAGTTGGTCAGATATCTTTTACTTTTATCATAAAATAGGAGATTTAGAGAGGAATCGGTCGTTTGTTTTTTTGTCTGAAGATTGAACAATTCTGAAATTTGAACCTAAATAATGTGTTTTTTTTTTTTCGAACATCTAAATATATTGTTAACATGTTAGTTTTTTTTATAAATAAAATTGTCTAAAAATACATAATTTTACATTTATACCCATACTAATTAAAAGAAGTAATTTAACATGTATGTCTTCTGCAAACAAAGTTTAATTTAACAAAACAAAAAATGTATCAAAAAATGTAATTTTACATGTTCTGCAAACAAAATTCAAGTTCAATTATTGTCAAAAAAAAAAAAAAAGATTCAAGTTATTTTGCATGTTATCAATGTTTCTGTTGTATAAAATTGAGGAAACCATTTTAGTTAATTTTTTTTTTTGTTTTAGGGATCATATGTACCGGAAACCAAATAAAAAAAAAGGTTATTGAATTTTTTTTTTGTTGAAATAAGTTCATGAATTATATGTACCAATCTCTTGAGAAATTTTTTTTTTTTTTTTTCCTTCCTTCCTTATAACAACCATTTCAAATAAGAAATATGTTAAATGAAAGATTTCTACACCATATCAAATTAAGATAAATTTGGAAATATATCTTCGTTAAGAGGATAGACCTGAAAGATAATATTTTAATTGTAATCTAGTGATTTTGAATTAAGTTAAAAGTCAGGATTTTTTACTTTATTTTTAAGTTGTTTTTTTGATATTTTTAAATTGTTTGACCACTTACAAAAACAAATAAAACAACTTAATGAGTTCAATTCAGACCCATTAAGTTTTAAGTGGAAAAAACAAATAATAGCTTATTCTTAATCAAACTTAAAACCAGATTTAATTTAATTTGAATGTGAGAATTATTTATATATATATATATATATATATATAATTTTTTAAAATGATCCATTTTCTTATAAACAGTTTTAATAAAGGTACTTCTAAAATACCCCTTAAAATTACAACTTTCTAGACAAAACGAGGTTGGAGGTTTGTCTCTCACACCTACACCATGAAGTTGTGAATTCAAGTCTGCCATTTCCCCTAAATCCCGAATTATTATAATATTTCAAAAAAAAAAAAATTATCAACTTTTCATTTATGAACTTTCTTTATTTTATTTTTATGAATGAATTATTATTTTGGTGAAGTATCAATTAATTGTTATTCTGGTTGTCGCAGAACCGACAGCTGCTGGAACTAATCCAATGTTTTTTTAATTACAATATGACAGAAACAACCTAATCTCTTGTATCAATTGTTCCTCTACTCCACAGACTGTCATTATAAAAATTGTAGCATCTTTAAATAATTTAGTAGTTTAGCAAAATTAATAAACAATTGTGGAAGGCTTGAGTTTTGATTAATCAAGTGAACTGCCACCATATCATATTTTATAATAATAGAGCCGTTTGGTATGAGGTAATCTTTGCTAGGGAATGAGAATCCGAAAACATTCCCTTGATTATTAGCAGCTTTGACTATTTTTCCCTCGAAAGTGAAACCCATTGTAATCACTTTACCCTCTATGGGTTAATTTAAAACCCACCCCATAGGTGGGTTTCATATTACCCTATATCTGATTCCTGTTGTGGATCCACACGCAATTAAAAATAAAATAAATAAAAACCTAGCAATTCATTCTCCTCACTCCTCACTCCTCACTCACCTCACTATTGAAAGCTCTTTTCTCTCTCTATCGTACCTGGTCACCAGACTTCGTTGATCTTGCCACCCTCTCTCTCTGTCAAACTAACCGCATTCACCTGTGAGTTTTCATCTACATTTTTTTTTTTGTTGAAAAATCTCTTTATGAAGCTTTTCTTATTATATCTTCTTTTTGTTAAAAATGGTTGAATCTGTTGTGATTGAGTGTTTCTTGCTATGCGGTTTCTGGGTTTTGCTCGAGATTAGCGATGGGCATTAGGGAAATGAGAATAAATATAGGTCTCCCCATCCCCATCCCCATTTCCAAAACCTATCCCCATCCCCCCCTTTCCCCATTTGGGGAAAAATGGGGATGGGGGAGTTTTAGGGAGAGGTATCCCTGTTCCCATTTCCTTGTTTTCCTCGTTTTTCCTTTTCCCTGTTTTACCAAAAGTTACATACTAAAAAAAATATTTCATTACAAATTCAAAAATATTAAGAATAGAAAGAATAAAAAATATTACGAATATATATATAATAAGTTAGGGTTAAAAAATAGAAAAAATATATATATTAAGAAATATATACATACATACATATATATATATATATATATATAAGGTTTGGGAAAAATGAAGAAATGGGGATGGGAGGGCCTCTCCCCATCCCTATCTCCATCCCCATCCTAACCCATTTCCCCCCCCCCCCCCCCCCCCCAATTACGAGGATGAAGAAGTGGGGATTTGAGTATCCGGAGATAATTTTCTTTGTTATACTACAACTATGAGATTTATCTGGGTTTATTTTAAACAATTTACTGGTTTTTTTTTTTTTTAGCTATTAATTATGTGTATATTCCCGCCCCCCATTACGAGGATGAAGAAGTGGGGATTTGAGTATCTGGAGATAATTTTCTTTGTTATACTACAATTATGAGATTTATCTGGGTTTATTTTAAACAATTTACTGGTTTTTTTTTTTTTTAGCTATTAATTATGTGTATATTCCCCCCCCCCCATTACGAGGATGAAGAAGTGGGGATTTGAGTATCTAGAGATAATTTTCTTTGTTATACTACAATTATGAGATTTATCTGGGTTTATTTTAAACAATTTACTGGTTTTCTTTTTTCTTTTAGCTATTAATTATGTGTATATTCCCCCCCCCCATTACGAGGATGAAGAAGTGGGGATTTGAGTATCTGGAGATAATTTTCTTTGTTATACTACAATTATGAGATTTATCTGGGTTTATTTTAAACAATTTACTGGTTTTTTTTTTTTTTTTTTTTTAGCTATTAATTATGTGTATATTGTTTCTGGTTTTTTGTTTTATATATTTTTTCATTTTTTGTACCCTTTTAACAGCTATTTTTGGATTTGGGCCTTTGGCCAATCGATCTTGGACTGTTTTTTAAACGATCCATTACATTACATTAAAAAAAAACCTTGACAATAACGAGTATTGACAATTGACGAGTGTAGGCTGAGCTGCGGAAAAGAGACGATTGCAGTGGAGCCGGGAAAAGAGACGAGAGATCTGCGGTGGAAGTGACAAGAGAGATGGTCTGATTGTATCGTATGAGAAAACAGAGAGATGGAGCTGTGCTGGAAGAGAAAAGAGAGATAGGGTTTGATGATAAAAGCAAAAATAGGTTTTGAACCTTGAAAATAGTTCAGTTCATCGGGTTAGTTTGGTTTTGGACCTTCCAAAACCGAAACCAAACCATATTCTATAAGTTTCATTCGGTTCGAACCGAATTGAACCAAACCCGCCCTTAAAACCGAACCGAACACCATATATCGACTCGGTTCAGGTCGGTTCGATTCGGTTCAATGAACCGTGCCAACCCCTGGTTGGGAACTTTCACAAGCTTTTGAGTTTCGATCCTCCCTGCAAGAGTAGTATATATAAACAGAAGATTGACAAATACATTTTTTTTTTTATCAATCATGATTGACAATTGATTAATACAGTAATATATACAAGATACCAACACCTCTGATATGTTCTTGCCCTTTCTCTTGGAGTTTTGACTTCATCGGAACACTGTAAACATATTTGAAGAATTAAATTCAATAAATAAACAATGAGCAATTTTGGATTACTGTTCACCATTGGAATCCAAATAATAACGGAAGCCAATCGAACACCGAATTGTATCACCGAAGATTGGAGAGCGTTCATAGATCGAAATCCAAAAAGTTCCCTTTGATCATAATGCAAATACCCACACTCTAATGATTGAAGATGGGAGAAAGCTCTTCTTGATTTTCTCCACATCTGTTCTTTGCTTTTGTGTTTCTTCGAACACCACATGCACTTCACATGCACATACTTTCTCTGTATTGCACGCTTTTACTCTCTGTACTACACTCAATATACCAAACAACCCCCCATCTATTGCCTTTTGATCAAAAAACGTTTATATATATATATATATATATACAGAAATATCAAAGTCAATGCGCACTGATATAACTTCATCATTGGGTTAGGTGTGAATCATTAGATTTATATACTTTGACTCAAAGTATATATGCACTTGTCAAAGCTTTACCATAATTAGTAGTCTACATGCATTGATACTGATGTAATTATTTTAGTGCGCACTAATATTAACGAGACCGTATATATATATATATATAATTGATAAATAAAATAGTTTTCTTATATGACCTTGGGCTCTTGACCCTACTTTGGTGTCTAAATAGGTCTCTAGCCCATAACCTAATTATACTAACATCTCCCAGTCGAACAAGTGGGGCCAACAAGGGCCAACACAATTGAGTTACCCAAGCCCATCATGGGTGCATAGTTATTAATCAATATCTCTCACTCGCCCAAGATGGCGTAAGATGTGATACAAACAAAAGTGTTGGGATTTATGCCCTAAAACTTGTAATTTGTAAATGTTATAAATTCAATAATAAAATAAGTAGTTATTTCATTTAAATATATTAATTCATACTCTTATATTTTATATGCAAACATCCAAGATTGCTAGATGTAATTTCAAACAGAGCATATGAATGTTATATACAAAGGAATTCAATTTGAGACATGTAATCTAAATAGTCCATATAAAGCAAATAAAGTTGGGTACTTTATTTGTGATTAATTTACAGCTACGGTCCATTCTGTATTGTACAGTTGTCTTATCCTAGACTACTCATATGGTGTTATGAGAATGGAGGCACCTTATATGATGTGATCATATAGGACTAGGCCACGATCTATATGAATTTGTCACTAAGATCCGTTAGTTGAAAAGATTCATATATATTGACTAATGATGGCTATATATGAGTGATCTAAATCATGAGTGCCTTACTAACTCTTTCAGGTTAGATCATGGTTTTTGATTTACCATGGGTGAGATCGGGATAGCATTCTCGGTCAATATCTCCGTATATTGAAATCACGGTTTGGCTGGTGGCTGTGAAGATATGCACACAATAGTGGAATTTACTCCTTCTTGCGAGAAGTAGATAGGTAGTTCCTTTTAAGGGTTGATTCAGGGCTTGAATGATTAAGAGCGCTCTTCTTCTTCCGTAAAGGAATGAAGGATATAATCATTTAAGAGAATCAATGGTATTTAAAGGAAAAGATAAAACTAGAGAGGTATAACGGACTTTATGACCTACTTCTGATTATGAACTACTTGTGGAAGATCATACCATATGTAATAGCTATATCAATGGACACTGATATATTGGTTGTGTAAAATATCTACAGTTACAAGAGTACAACCTTGGTCTTTTAGTGGAATAACTCCAAGGTTAATAATTATGAAATATTAATTAAAGAGTTTAATTAATTTTTTCTAAGTATGAGCTCAAAACCGTGGGTCCATTAGATCCTCTTGCTAGCCCTATACGATTGATAGTAATAAGACTCATAGAGAATTAGATGGTCCAATTAATTGTGTTATGAAAGTAACTTAAATTATATTTTGAGTATTAATTAAATGATGTGATTATTTAATTAATATATTATTTAATTGTTGAATAAAATATTATTAAATAATATGATTATTTAATTGACATATTAATAATTAAGAATTATTAATTGTAATATGGAGGATTCAGTTTCTAACCTTGATAAGAGCAGTAAAATAATAAAGAGCAATAAAATAATAAGTGGTTATTTTTATTTACTCTAAATAGGTCAAGGGTTCAAACCCTAGTTAAAGTAATAATTAAAAAAGATTTGGAATCCTATTTTAATTTGGATTTACTAAACCCTAGGTTTCTAGTATATAAGATATATTTATCAAGAAAAAGAAACTATTCGGAACCGTACGGAGCATCAAGAGGTGCGGCCACAAGAGAGCAAAAAGAAAAAGAATTTTTTTTTCTCTCACTAGGGTTGGCCGAATTCAAGAAGGAAGTAAGGTGTTGTCTTCCAGTTCTCTCAAGCCTCCATTCAATTGCTCTTATAATCCGTGATATGCCCACACACACAAATAGCTAGATCGCGAGACATAGCTAGGAAGGTTTAGTGGTATTGGATCGAAAATAAAAGGAAGGAGTATTCTTCAAATGTATGAAAACAAATCTCTTCCTCATATTCGTGTATATACAAAAGGTTTCAGAAGACGATAGAAATTTTTTGAAACCTATCGTTCTTATTTATCTTGACTAATTACAAACACTTTTTCACTGCGCGACTTACAATTGGTATCACAGCCAATTTTTGTAATACACGAATATGTTATACTTGTTTTCAAAGTCTTTTCGATATGTATGATATGTGTAGGCACAATCTAGGGTTGTATGATGTTTATATTTTTTTTTTATAAACATAGTTGATCGTTAATTGTATGGTACAATGAGTTTAGTTAAATTCGTTTCGGGTTGTAATAATTAGTTATTAATTTTTTTTTATGTAATCATTCTATTTAAATCAATATTTTGTAATATGATTATGTAACCGTTTACGAAGAACAAGATTCAAGAACAAGCGAAGAACGAAGACACGGCTGCTACGTGCACGAATCACAGTCGTGCCGCACAAGCTATTGCGCGCAAGTGTTGCACACTAGCAGGCTGCCGCACTGGTCATTGCACAAGTCATATGCATGATTGTTAAGCAACATGTTGTTGCTGTGTGCAAGTGTTGCACGTGATAATAAAATAAAAGGTAACAGCTGTGCAAAAGTGGTGCAGCGCACTATTGTATAAAGCATGGTGCAGCGCAAAGCAAGGCATGTGCACAAGCTTGGTGCAACAGCTGGGCTGTTTTGCGCAAGGGGTGGCAGTAGCTTGCGAGTGTCGTGCAAGGTTGCGGAAAACCACTCTCTCATGTGGACGACGGCTACACGTGAAGCGCAATGCCAAGTGTTCATGATGCTAGGGTTTGCGTATTCGAAAGTGTGAATGGGCCGAAATATATATATATATATATATATTTTAAATAACTTGGGCATCAAACAAATGTTATTGAAACATATGGGCCTTAGTTTATGATTCATGAGACGGATCACCATAAAAATATTAGAGTTAATCAAGTTGGACTTGTTTAAAAACCCATTAGATGCAAAAAATGGACTTGAAGA
The DNA here is from genome assembly GCA_035582765.1 of Acer negundo. Lineage (NCBI taxonomy): Eukaryota > Viridiplantae > Streptophyta > Magnoliopsida > Sapindales > Sapindaceae > Acer > Acer negundo. The sequence continues at coordinate 3,940,434 of CM069238.1, forward strand.
AAAAGAGATTACAAGAAGACCAAGGAATGCCTTGGATTAAATTTTTGTAATTAGGTTATTATTTTTTAAGTTAGATAGCTCATCGTACTCGGTCAACTCATGTATATTTTATTTATGAGATGATTAAAGTATTGTCATGCATACTTATGCCAAATAGATTAGATGTGCCTACACTTGCATTATAATATATCATACATGATTAATAGCCCATTTGTTTTATATGCTGTTTAATTTTTATTATGATTAAAATTGAATAATCACATAATTGGCTATTAATAATCACCGAGTTTTTACTCCTAAAAACTAGATAATACTCATTAAAAAGTTTAATTAAATAGATTAGTAAAGCCCAATACATTATTAAGATTAATATGATTAAGACCTTAATAATAATTGGACCGGATAATGTGATTTAATTTTAATAGTTAAAACTTTGTAATTCTCACATTTAATTCTAGTCTATTTAAAGTAGTTTACATAGATTATAATTCGATTAATAAATTAGTTTTTAAGAGTTAAAAAATCTGGTTTATTATTTAATGTTAATAGGATGAGATTCTAGTAACATAACCTAAAAGAACTAGATTTTTCTTAGCCGTTTAATCTAGGTTCATCTAGTAGCATTAGAAAACCCTAACAGCAAATAGTGAGTGGAAGAGAGATATATAACATTATATCCCGCAGTCTCTATCATTATAGAACACCGTGAGATTCAAGTGGGGCCTAGAGACGGCTTTGTTTTCTTCCTCCCTAAGGAAGGTCTCTATAAGAGTCAATATCAAGGTTAATTTCCTAACGGATAGGATTTTTGGATGTATTTTGGGATTGATTGACCTTAAGACAACAACTCTCAAGTTAAGTTTTAGGGTGCGTTTGGTACGGGGATTGGACAAGAATGGACAGGACTAGACAGGACAAGGCGGGACAGGATTAGACAGGACAGTTGTTCCGTATTATGTTTGAAATGTCTAGGAAAAAATTGTTTTCTATACCGTTATGTATTTAGTATGACTGTGACAGAACGGAACAAGTAGTCCAAATGACCAAAGTGTCCCTATTGTCCTTTCTGATGTTTGTTGCCTCTTGCCACGTAATAGTGACAAATAATATATTTATGTATAATATTAATCAAAATCTGATTTTTTTTTTCATAAATTTTAATATTTGAGAATGACCGTCTACGTCATTGTATAAATTTTCTTAGGGGGAATTACAGTTTGGTCCCTATATTTTAACAAAACATTATATTTTTACTTGACTTATGTGTATTAGAGTCTTTGATCCTCATCTTTTTAGAAATACATCAAAATAGTCCTTTGACTAAAAAACTAATAGTCAAACTTAACATGACTTGAGAAAGTACTATTTTACCATCGGTTTAAAATTATTACATATTCAAAAATCAAAATACTATATTTACATTATCAAAATTAAATTATAATGCTATTTAATAATTATAAAAAAAGAAAAAAATAATAATAAAACGGAGACCATCTCTCTGCATATTAATATATATAATATTAATTAATAAATTAATTATCTTAAAACAAAAGAATGGATGAAAGAGATTGATCTCCTCCATCCATCAATCAATCTCCACAATTGGAAATTAAATTTTTTGTTTGGGATTTGGAAAAATAATTTTTAAAAAAAGAAATCAAAAAATTAAACTCCATCAATTTACCATTACTCCAGATTTGGAAAGTTTTTGGGATTTATTAAAAAAAAAATATATATATATATATATATATAAAGTTGGGAGATCTAAATTAAATTTTTTGTGGGTTCTTTTTGTGAGTTCAAGAGGATCCTGCTTGTGGCCCACTTATTGATGTATCAACATCAAATTTCACTGCTTGTTTTGACAACACTTCACCACCAGAACCAATTGATGATGTTGATGATGATGCATCGATAACATTAAACGTCAAAGACCCCATTTTTTCTTGCTTCTTTGAAGCCGAATTGTTGTTCCACAAAATCCCACTATCTGGATTTTTATTACTACCATCAATATCCCTATCTGGATTCTTCTCGACCTAAAAAAATATAATATTAAATTTTTTGTTTGGGATTTGGAAAAATAAATTTTTTAAAAAGAAATTTTAAAATTAAACTCCATCAATTTACCATTACTCCATTTCTGGAAAGTTTTTGGGATTTATTAAAAAAAATAAAATATTAAAAAAAAAAGTTGGAAGGAGATCTAGAAATATTTCTAGATCTCTTCCTGCAGTGCATAGTAGAGACAGATATATATATATATATATATATAAACAAAACAAAACAAAACAAAAGAGATAAAGATGATCAAAGAGAGGGAGAGAGAGAGAGAGAGAGAGAGAGAGAGAGAGAGAGAGAGAGAGAGAGTATAACAGACAATAATCGAGAGAAGAAAACGGAAGCAAAGAAGAATGAGAAAATAGAGATATAGGAAACCATAACATATCATAAAAATAAAACTAAAAAATAGAGAAAACTGAGAATAAGAGAGGGCTGATTGAAGTGAGAGAAATAGAGATAATATAGAGAGAAAATAGAGAAAGCAAAAGCTTGAGAGAGAGAGAGATAGTTGGTTACAGTCAGAAAACGAACATGCGAAAGAGAGAGATGGGCTTGGATGAAGAATGAAACAAAATGACAAAGGAAAGAGAGAATTCAGTGTTAGATTAGAAAAGAGAGAGGATGACTATGCGATGTATCTTCTCCATCTCAGATGGAACCCCATTGGAGCATATCTGCTCCAAAAAAAAAATTCGAAGATGAAATAGTCAAGTAGAGGTGTGCTTGGATTTGGATTGATGAAGACATATGTGTTTGATTTTTCTTTGGTGCGATTTGAATGAAGAGATGAAAAAAAAATTATTTACTGATTTTTGAAAAAAAAAAAAATTAGATTTTTCGTTTCTGGGTTTCCATTTACATTGAAATGATTTTTTTTTATTTATATTTTTATTTCTTAAAATATATTTATTTCCGGAATTTTGATTTTTTTTTTAATTGTCATTGGTACACGTCACTTTTGCACCATTATATGTGCAGAGACATAAATACCCTTACTCCCATTAACTTTGACTAACGGACCATTTTGATGTATTTCTGAAAAGATGATGACCAAAAACTCTAATACATATAAGTCGAGTAAAAAAGTGGCGTTTCGTCAAAATATAGGGACTAAACTGTAATTCCCCCATTTTCTTATGCAAACCAGATGAAAACGAGAAGAACTTAAAACCAACCCCAAATTTTAACAGCAGAAAAAAATAATTCAAATTTTCTGAGCGTCAAATTGACAACTGAGATTCTAGAGAGAAATCTGGCTAGAGCTTTGAAAGATAGTGATCAAACATGTTACAGGCATGAGCACAACAAATTTCCAGGGAATTGTACACATCAAAGGCAAGAAAACAACGGTGCCAAGACAAATAATGTATGAAATTAAATTCAAACCAATTTATTAACTTGTTGTATCCATTCCTTCCAAACAATTAATTTTTGCAGGAATATGTACTCATCTTTAGGTAAAGACCTTAGCCTCAGCTTTGTGGTATTCCTAAGTAACATTTTGCATAAAAGAACGTTATAAAAAAAAAAAAATTTTTTTTGAAGAGACCTGGAATTTTTCCAGATCTCTTCAACAAAAAAAAAAAAAAAAACAAGAAAAGTTTTTATTTTGCTTCTCTCCAGATCTCTTCAAGCTTATTATTCTTATGACTAAATATAAATGATAAATCAAACAAGATCTTCTTCCTGATATGAGGATTTGTATTACACTAGGAAAAAAAAAAATAAAAAAACGAAACTAGATCTAGATGAAAATGGAGAAGAATAGAGAAAGTGAAAAAAAATAATAAAGAATTTTAATAAAATCTGGATCCAGTTGGATTTTTTTTTTGGGTGTTGATGATTAAAGATTGTTAGTGTGATACTGTGATTCAGATGTTGGATTTTGGATGATAAAGATGAAGTTGTGTTGTGGAGTGAGAGAGAGGAATTCGATGATGAACTAAGGAGAGAGAGATGGAATTTAGGTAAAGATATATTTGTAATATTTGAAAATTTTAAAGGGTACACAAGTCCTTTTCAGACTTGTCCCTCGGCATTAGACAACTTGTTCTACCTTTTTTTGGTGTGACAAGTTTTGTTGTTTTTGGTCCCATCCAGTCCTGTTCTGTCCCACGTTGAAGTCATGCCAAACATGGGACAAGAACAAACTGTCTCATGTTGTTCTGTCCTGTACCTTATTCTAAACGTAGCCTTAGGGATCTGAAATGATGGGTTACGCTCGCAAGGATTTAATTAAATAGTTAATTATAATTCTGACTAAAATAAATGATGATTAAATAATATAAGAATAAAGAATTATTATGGAGTATCATTTAATTGAGATGTATCGATTCGACATACAAGAACTTGACCTATCTTAAGGTGGCACTTACTTGTGGCATGTTGGACTATTGTGGTATATTAACCTTTTTTAGGGATTTTTATTGTTCATTAAACATGTTTCATGCATCATGTTTAATTATATGCTGAATAATTTAATATATGTTATAAATGTATGAACGAATGAATAAGATTTTATTTATGTTTATTTCAGTGATGTCTTCCGCTTTACTTTCAATACTTGCCAATGACAAATTAACCGGGAATAACTATAAGAAATGGAAACACAACATTAATGCAATCTTGGTTACCAACGACTTTGAAATTCCCTAGAGAGATGTACTGTATATTATACCTAGGGGGGTGCGGTAAATACCTATAGTCTCAATTTCTTCCAACTTCAAAATTAACGGATTACAAGAATGAAATGTACACTTGATATGATTTAACAATTGTATAGTATGAGTCAATACATGTAAAAATCAATATACAAGAGATACAATCAATACATGATATGTAAGATAATAAAAAGTGAAGCGAAAATGAACACACGTACTTTTACGTGGTAAACCTCAAAAAGGAAACATTCATGGGTTGAATTACCACAACCACTGGCAAAGCAATCCACTATATGAAAATGACTTACACACTCAAGGCTATCAACAAATGATATCCACCCTAAGCTATCAACTCATAATCTACCCTCAAGGCCTAGTGAACCACCTAGCCTACTCTCTATCCAAGATGTGTCCTATACCTCTAGAGAGCAACTCCCTATCCAAGGATCTCAAGCCTCTAGGAAGATTTCCTTGCTTAGCAATCTAGATCACAAATGATCTTAGTCAAGCTTTCCTAGCTCAACCATCCGGAGTACCAAACTCCTAGCTAAGACTTTTGCTTAGTTATCCGGATCCTCTTGATCCTAACTAAGTCTTCGTGCTTGGCTATCCGGAACATTTTCCTAGCCAAGTCTTCTTGCTCAAATCAAGGTTTCACTCACCTTAACAAGAGACTTCAACCTTTCCACAAGATAATTATCTAAGTGATGCAAATGATGCAAACACAAGACAAATAAAGCAAGATGATCAATCAAACTCTATGAACATACTTAGATATATTCTAGGACATGCTTTCAACAAATAATCACAAATGTACCTAGAAATCAAGACATGTATATCAATAAGAACAAGATGAGAATATTCAATATATCACAAAAACTTTAGTTCTTAGATCATGAAATTAAACCTAAAAATTATCATGAAGCACATCACATATAACATTTCTAGAATCAATTTCAAGTTAAATCAAGTTTTGCAAATATATGTTCAAGAGAAATCACAAAGCTAAAACTCAATTAACAAATGATCAAACACCCCTAGGATATGATCTAACATAATTCTTACCACAAATCATCTATCAAATAGGAAGATTAAAAGAAATGATCAAAGAGAAAGTGACAAGAAGAAGTTTCACATACACAGTTGAAACTCTGACTGAAGAACAGCTTGCTGCGAAGAATCACCAATTCATTTGACTCTAAAAATTCTTGAGTTTTGTAGCTCACTTCAAGACCAACTATTTTGGTTTTTGGATCACTCGAATTCGAGTTCATATGAGAGAGTTATGATAAACATAAGAAAACTAAAATTGAGAGAAAATTTCTGATTTCATCTTTTTCAAATTTTCTACACTTAATGTTTGGAGGGAAGGAGGAGAGCTTTTGAAAGAAATCAAGGGAGTGAAAAACAGAAAAATCATGGGCTACCACATCACCTCCACGTGTGGAGTGCGTGTGCCACACATGGGCAGAGAGGCATCCCAGCTGCGTGGCACATGTGGCCCATACGTGGCACATAAAGGTTGGCCTTTGGCCAATCTCGCTCCTCTCTCGCACCTCCCACGTTCTTTTGCCGTATTCGGGCCTTCGAACTCCGATTTCAAATTCGTCTTCGGATTACGAATTGGGACTCCCTCATGCACAACGATGACTAAAAAACTTTGCAAAAAGTTTGAGAATTCATCTCGGAAAACGACGACGAAGACAACTCAACGAATGATAACGCAAAGTAGCGTAACTATATCGCTTGGACTTGAAACCTAATGAATGAGTAACCGAAATGACCGGGACTCAATAATGAATCATATGAGATCATGTTCAAGTCCAAAATATAATAAATATAAACAAATAAACACAATGTCACAGAAGTATGTCAAATCTAAGCGATAGTGATAAAACATGCAATTCTACAATGTTTGTCTATATGAGACCAATGCATGAGAATACTTAAATGTGTGTGAATGTGTTATATGAAACGTTTGCATAAAGATGCAGGGACACACATGAATGAATTGTGTGTGTGTGCTTACGCCTCGCAAGAGGAAGAAGAAACTTGATACCTTAGCATCCAAGTGTGCGATGTTCCCCATGAAGACGATATTTGCATAAGATCGCTTTTAACCTTCGAAGCTTCTTTTCACTAAGAACCACCAAAGTAAAACTTATTAAAAATATAGAAAGTTTTGCAATGGAATCAAGCCAATACAAATCAAGGATCCTATAATCTCCCTTATTGGCTATTCCATGGAAAAACCCTATCCTTACCATACATTGTTCACTCCAATAAACTCAATGTTGATAGCATTCTCTTATCCTCACATTACAGAGAGATCCCTAGACTAAAAGGTCTTCAAGCCTTCTTGAGTCTTCAAGAATCCCTTCTTGAACTTCAAAGTACCTATGAGAAAAGAAGCAAACCAACAAAAGATCTTCTTCTAAAGAAGAATGGTGAGAAATGATACGAAAAACAAACAAGAATTACCCTTATCTCAAACAAATGCCTTATCTCAAATAAATGTTCTTTTTAAAGCTTTCCCTAATCTCCTTAATCTTGTTAAGCAAGAATTCTTTTCTCCCTCTTAAGACAATGTCTTAATTAAGCACAAAGAGGAACAAGACTCACACATTTGAAACATTTCTCCACACATGGTGAGGTATACATTTTCTTTCTCCCCTATATCAAACATGGATTTCCTTATATCAAACATGGTGAAGTATACACTTTCTCTCCCTTTTTGTCAAGGAATAGACAAAGGAGACACGAGATAAAGACGAGATATTAAGCAAACAAATCGTATAGAAAGCGAAGTTGACTAAACTAAAGCTCCCCCTAAACATATGCTCCACATACTGTCATCAAGTAGATTTGTTCACAAGGGACTCACACATTTACACATTCAAGCAATAAGAGAAAATATTTCATCACTTTTCAAAGTCCAAGAGAGAATCATAGATTTTCATTTATCTCTCAAAAATATTCTCACATTGCTAATGAATCAAGCACATAAGCAAAATATGTACGTGTGTGAATGCTTCAAACATATATAGTAGGAGTAATTGTGATTTCAACATGCAAACAATTTCCACACCTATCCAACTAAGCATTTCTAAAAATAGATCAAACCGATATTTATCTGGGTTTTTGCTTTAAAAGAATAGATATCAACATGTGAGCGTGTGTGTGCAAGTGGCTCATTTACACATTTCTATTTGACAATCTGAGCATTTCACAATTCTCAACTATACACCATTTAGCCTTTTTATTTTTTAATTTCTTTTAGGCTATGAATCAAAGATATTTTTAAATGATTCTTTTCAACACTTCTTTGATTTTTTAACAAAAACATATACACCTTATGAAGGATTTCAGTCATCGCAATGGCATAGCCCTTTCCTACATTGGGTGGCTTCACAACCAATGTGTGTAGCCCTTTCCATGAGGGTACTCGTTGAATACTATATAAAGCCAAAGGAAAATAGATACATACCATAGGTCATTTATCATGTATTAAGCAATAGGCTTCTAGATGCATCCATAATCTACATACTTTCAACCACAAATACTCAAAAAACTAAAACAAATAAGAGAATCATTTGTGCACTTTTCAAAAAAAGATTTTCAAGCTTAAGTGCATGATCTAAAAACAATAAAAAATAGTTGTTTAAGATCTTTACTTCTCAAGTGAGTAGCTCTAAAAGATATTCATATTTAAGTAAGTTTTGCTTATCAAGCCAATCACAATCACACAAAGACTTCAATCAACACAAATCATGCCAATGGACATTCTAAGAGTTTTAAACCTCTCTTTGTCCAAGGGCTTTGTGAACAAGTCCGCAAGTTGATTTTTAGTATGTATATGCTATAGAGTAGCAATTGAATTTTCAACTAGGTCTCTAATAAAATGATGCCTAATATCTATGTGCTTTGAGCGAGAGTGTTGAACCGGATTTTTAGAGATGTTAATGACACTTAAATTATCACAATAAAGTGTCATTTTTCCTTTTTCTATCTCATGATCCTTAAGGATTTGTTTCATCCAAAGTAATTGTGTGCATGCACTTCTAGCCGCAATCATACATACAATAATACATATCATGATTAAGATCAATGTGAACAATTATCACCAAAAGATATTAAAGAAGCAAATGTCAATGAGAACCATAAGAACACTATACTAGTTCTCTAATATGACATGCTTCATGAATCACATATACAAACATTTAGTATAAACACAAAAATCCTAGAGAAATTAGATAATATCTTCAAACTTCTTCTAGCAAAAAACTAGAGCTTGTATTCAAATATTCAATTAATTGAATCCAATCAAAGCTCTAAAAACATACACAAACATGTGTTATTTTCGAATATGATCAATCAATGAATCATAGCACAACTAGGAATCATTTATCATTTGAATATTAATAATCAATTCTCAAATATTCCTAGATACAAAGCTAATCACAATACAACTCACAATCATGTGAAAACATAGGTTTAGAAAACCTAATTACATTTGAGAATCTAATCATGATGAAATTAGCTTTGATGAAGTAGTGCAAACAATGAGTTAAGAGATGAAAATTCAAGTAAGCAAACAATGTGATATAAAGATACCTTTGCAAGCTATTTTCATCAAATGTAAAGCATTCGCCCGTTCTATGAGCTCTCTTGGTTTGTTTATCCTCATGACAACAAGTTGTTTGTGTGTTGATCCAAGAGACTAAAGACTTAACATTTTCAACTCAAACAACAAAAAAATGACTTTCTCCAAAAGTCTTAAAATGATTGTCACTATAAAGATTTCACAAATAAAACTTCTTCAAAAGTTAATCAATGAATTTCGACTATCATAACAATTATGTGAGATAGCTAAGTTCATGTCAAATTCATAGAGAAACAAAGCAAGCTTGCTAAGTTACTCAAAACTAGACACTAATCTTAAAGCTAACTCACATGTGCAACTTACACTAATGACTTTCTCCAAAAGTCTTAAAATGAATGTCACTATAAAGATTTCACAAATAAAACTTCTTCAAAAGTTAATCAATGGATTTCGACTATCATAACAATTATGTGAGATAGCTAAGTTCATGTCAAATTCATAGAGAAACAAAGCAAGCTTGCTAAGTTACTCAAAACTAGACACTAATCTTAAAGCTAACTCACATGTGCAACTTACACTAATGGTAAGAGCACTCACCCTTGACCCATTTGGTCTTAGGTGCAGAAAAACATAAACCATCATGATCATTTCTCATGGCAACATTATATCTAGAAGACAAATTATCAACAATCTTCTCTTTAAAGATATTTCTCATGTTAAACATATCATTATTGCCATCAATAAAAATATTATCAAGACTATGCATATGATCATGTGAAACACTCTTTTACACCAAAAATTTCTTCACATTCTTTTTCACATGATTATCATTATCATGCACAACATTCAAATAGTTATCATTTGAAACATGTTTAGAAGAATGAGTAGGAACATTTTTCAAATCATACTTTTTAATCCAAGCTTTTCTAGTATGTTCCTTTACAAGATTATTGGCAATGTGCATAAGTTCCAAAGGCTTCTTGGTAGCTATAGAAGTGCTCTTCTGATGAGACACTTTGGTTTGTTTACCTAGTTGACAAGGTTCACAAGCACTTTCTAATTTCCTACCAAGACTAGGTAGATCTCTAACAATGCTACCTTTTTCAAGCTTCATTAAGTCCTTAAAGTTCATTTGGCCCAAACGTTGATGCCACAAATCAAGCTTGTTGCACTCAGATGCCATGTTGCAAGTTAGAGGATCCATCTCAAGACAATAGCAATTGTCTATAGGCTTTTTGATTTTTAGGACAACATTGCCCCGTTTATCAATTATAGTGCATACATCTTTGTTAAAGCTAACTTCCTTAAAGATTTCACACAAGTGAGTAATGCTTATCAAGTTAGCTTGTAACCCATCAACATACAAAGTGTTTCGAAGTTTAGGCAATCCAGGGATACATATTGTTCCCTTGCCTAGAACTTTCTTTTTGGTGCCATCACTAAAAGTGACCCAACCTCCAACCTCTATCCTTTAAAACAAGATTCTTAAAGAACTCTTTGTTCCCGATCATGTTCTTAGAGCAACTGCTATCTAGGTACCAAGAATAGGAGGAGTTGGCTCTTAAAGTATATTGTGTAACTAGACATTAGAGTGTCTTTTCTAACCCACACACTCTTCACAATTTGCCTCTCACTCTTACCATTAACTTGCTTTGACTCAATGTTAGACTTTTTATCATGCAGCTTGACCTCTCAAAAACATCAAACAAAGAATTATCAACTTTCTTATGCATGGTAGCTTATGCATGGTAGAGTGAGGCATAACACAAGATTTAGCAAGCAAGTTATTAACAACTTTCTTCACAACATGCTCTTCCAAGGTCTTCCTAGGTCTATTTCTATATCCATACATGGATGAATGCCTAGGTCCATTCAAAGACATATCATGATAAGCATTATCAAGTTTGCAATTCTCAATGTATTTAAAGCATTTAGGTCAAATATGTCCTACCATATTACAATGATGACATATAGGTTTAAATTTGAGAATTTTACCATTTGCATTTGCTTCCAAAGCATTTGGTCTTCTCATAACTCTACCTCTTTGAAATCCAACCTTTGATGCTCCACCTCTTGCATTAGAGGTTTTTGCTCCTTGACGTTGATCTTGTTGTAATCTTCCATTTGAGTTCCTTATTGATGAAGAGGCACCTTCGGTAGCTTTTATAGCTTTACCTTGAGAGAGAATATCTACATTAGTTTCACAACTTGCTTTGAAAAAAAGTAGATTTATTAGTAGAAGAAGTAATCCTATCATTAACATAACCTAAACCTTTTTTGTCACTAGGATGCTTACCACTTCTACTGAGAGTTTTAACCTTGAATGAACTAGATGACATCTTGTTAATCATCCTACTAGTCTCATCAAGTTTGTCATTAAGCATCCTATTTTTAATGGTATATTTTTCTAAAATTTCATCATTTTTCCTAACATCTGCACGTGATTTATTTAGCCATTGCTCATACTTTTTCTCTTGATTTAAGTGCTCACTAAGTTTTGCTTTAAGCATGTTTTCTAGCCTTCTAGCACTAACAAGAGAATTATCCCTTTGCTCAATTTCTAGATTCAAGATGCCAAGTCTATCATTACTATCCTTTAGGTTCATTTCTGGACATATGATCTTGTCTTCAAGTTCATTAAAATCTTTTGAGCCTAGACCATGATTATCTAGTTTCTTATTGAGGGACACATATTGACTTTGGATAAGTGATCAGTCTAAAGAATAGGATCATTGATCTTTTTCTCATCTAAGTCAATGGGTTCCACAAAAGAAGCCACATAGGAATACACTTTCTTAATCATGACTATCATAAATCAAACACAAACACTAGGAAGTAAGGATTTATCTAAGTGCGTCAAGACACCCGCTTTGATACCAAATGAAATTCCCTAGAGAGATGTAGTGTATATTATACCTAGAGGGGGCGGGGGTGAATAGGTATAGTTCCAATTTCTTCCAACTTCAAAATTTGCGGATTACAAGAATGAAATGTACAGTTGATATGATTTAACAATTGTATAGTATGAGTTAATACATGTAAAAATCAATATACAAGAGATACAATCAATATATGATATGGAAGATAATAAAAAGTAAAGCGAAAATGAACACAAGTATTTTTATGTGGTAAACCTCAAAGAGGAAACATCCACATGTTGAATAACCATAACAACCAGCAAAGCAATCCACTATATGAAAAGGACTTACACACTCAAGGCTATCAACAAATGATATTCACCCTAAGCTATCAACTCCTAATTTACCCTCAAGGCCTAGTGAACTACCTAGCCTACTCTCTATCCAAAATGTGTCCAACACCTCTAGAGAGCAACTCCCTATCCAAGGCTTTCAAGCCTCTACGAAGATTTCCTTGCATAACAATCTAGATCACAAATGATCATAGTCAAGCTTCCATAGCTCAACCATTTGGAGTACGAAACTCCTAGTTAAGACTTTTGCTTAGTAATCTGGATCCTCTTGATCCTAACTAAGTTTTCGGGCTTGGCTATCCGGAACACTTTCCTAGCTATGTCTTCTTGCTCAAATCAAAGCTTCACTCACCTTAACAAGAGACTTCAACCTTTCAACAAGGCAATGATCAAAGTGATGCAAATGATGCAAAAACAAGACAAATAAAGCAATATGATTAATCAAACTCTATGAACATGCTTAGATATGTTCTAAGATATGCTTTCAACAAACAATCACAAATGTACCTAGAAATCAAGGCATGTATATAAATAAAAACAAAATGAGAATATTCAATATATCACAAAAATCTTAGTTCTTAGATCATGAAATTAAACCTAGAAAATATCATGAAGCACATCATAGATCATGAAATTAAACCTAGAAAATATCATGAAGCACATCACATATAACATTTCTATAATTAATTTCAAGTTAAATCAAGTTTAGCAAATATATATTCAAGAGAAATCACAAAGCTAAAACTCAATTAACAAATGATCAAATACCCCTAGGATATGATCTAACATTATTCTTATCACAAATCATCTATCAAATAAGAAGATTAAAAGAGATGATCAAATAGAAAGTGACAAGAAGAAGTTTCACATACAAAGATGAAACTCGGACTGAAGAATAGCTTGCTCTGAACAATCACGAATTCATTTGACTCTGAAAATGCATGGAGTTTATAGCTCTCTTCAACACCAACAATTTTTATTTATGGATCACTCGATTTCGAGTTTGTATAAGAGAGGTATGATCAAAATACGAAAACTAAAATTTAGAGAAAATTTCTAATTTCATCTTTTTCAAATTTTCTACATTTAATGTTTGGAGGGAAAAAGGAGAGCTTTTGAAAGAATTCAAGGGAGGGAAAAACGGACTAACCACGGCTTGTCACGTCGCCTCCACATGTGGCGTGTATGTCCCACATGTGGGCAGAGAGGCATCCCAACCGTGTGGCACACGAGGCACACAAAGGTTGGCCTTTGGCCAATCTCTCTCTTCTCGCGCACCTTTCGCATTTTTTAGCCGTATTCAGGCCTCCTAACTTCGATTTTGAATCCGTCTTCGGATTACGAATCATGACTCCCTCATGCACAATGGAGACTACAAAAATTTGTAAAACGGTTGAGAATTCATCTCAGAAAATGACGACGAAGAAAACTCAATGAATGAGAACGCAAAGTAGCGTAGCTACATCATTTAGGCTCGAAACCTAATGAATGAGTAACTGAAATGACCGGGACTCAATAAGGAATCATATGAGATCATTTTCAAGTCCAAAATACAATAAACATAAACAATTAACAACAATGTCACACAAGTATGTCATATCTAAGCGATGGTGATAAAACCTGCAATTCTGCAATGTTTGTCTATATGAGACCAATGCATGAGCATACTTAAATGTGTGTGAATTTTTTATACCAAATGTTTGCAAAACGATGTAGGGACACACATGAATGAATTTTGTGTGTGTGCGCTTACGCCTTACAAGAGGAAGAAGTAACTTGATACCTTACATCCAAATGTGCGATTTTCCTCTTGAAGACGACATTTGCCTAAAACGTCGCTTTTAACCTTTGAAGCTTCTTTTCACCAAGAATCATCTAAGTAACACTTATTACAAATATAGAGAGTCTTGCAATAGAATCAAGGATCTTACAATCTACCCCTCTGTCTATTCCATGGTGAAACCTCATCCTCACCATACATTATTCACTATAATAAACTCAATGTTGATAACATTCTCTCATCCTCACATTACAAAGAGATCCCTAGACTAAAAGGTCTTCAAGTCTTCTTGAGTCTTCAAGAATCCCTTCTTTGAACTTCAAAGTACTTATGAGAAAAGAAGCAAACCAACAAAAGATCTTTTTCCAAAGAAGAATAGTGAGAAATAACACCAAAAACAAACAAGAATAACCCTTATCTCAAACAAACGTTTTATCTCAAATAAATATTATCTTTAAAGCTTTCCCTAATCTCCTTAACCTTTTAAAGCAAGAATTCTTTTCTCCCCTTAAGACAAGAATTCTCCCCCTGAAGACAATGTCTCAATTAAGCACAAAGAGGAACAAGTCTCGCACATTTGGAACATTTCTCCACACATGGTGAGGTATACACTCTCTTTCTCCCCTATATCAAACATGGTGAGGTATACATTTTCTCCATTTTTGTCAAGGAATAGACAAAGGACACATGAGATAAAGACGAGATATTAAGCAAACAAATCGTATAGAAAGCAAAGTTAAATAAACCAAAGCTCCCCCTAAACATATGCTCCACATATTGTCATCAAGTAGATTTGTTCACAAGGGACTCACACATTCACACAATCAAGCAATAAGAGAAAATATTTCATCACTTTTCAAAGTACAAAAGAGAATCATAGATTTTCATTAATCTTTCAATAATATTCTCACATTGCTAATGAATCAAGCACATAAGCAAAATATCTGTGTGTGTGAATGCTTCTCACATATATAGTAGGAGTAATTGTGATTTTAACATGAAAACAATTTCCACACCTATCAAACTAAAACATTTCCAAAAATAGGTCAAACCGATATTCATCTGGGTTTTTTTCTTTAAGATAATAGATATCAATATTTGAGCGTGTGTGTGCATGTGGCTCGTTTACCCATTTCTATTTGACAACCTGAGCATTTCACAATTCTCAACTATACACCATTTAGCCTTTTCATTTTTCATTTGTTTTAGGCTATGAATCAAAGATATTTTTAAATGATTCTTTTCAACACTTCTTTGATTTTTCTAACATAAACATAAATATATACACCTCATGGCGGCTTTCACTTATCACAATAGCGTAGCTCTTTCCTACATTGTGTTGCTTCACAACCAAGGTGTATAGCCCTTTCCATTAGGGTGCTTGTTGAATACTATGTAGAGCTGAAGCAAAATGGATACATACCATAGGTCATCTATCATGTACTAAGCAATAGGCTTCTAGATGCATCCATAATCTACATACTTTCAACCACATATACTCAAAAACTAAAACATATAAGCAAAGCATTTGTGCACTTTTCAAAAAATAAGATTTTCAAGCTTAAGTGGATGATCTAAAAAAAAATAAAAGATACTTGTTTAAGATCATTACTTTTCAAGTGACTAGCTCTAAAAGATATTCATATTTAAGTAAGTTTTGCACATCAAGCCACTCACAATCACACAAAGACATCAATCAACACAAATCATGCCAATGGACATTCTAAGAGTTTTAAACCTCTTTTTGTCCAAGGGCTTTGTGAACATGTGCACAAGTTGATTTTTAGTATGTATATGTTGTAGAGTAATAATTGAATGTTCAATTAGGTCTCTAATAAAATGATACCTAATATCCATGTGCTTTGTGCGAAAGTGTTGAACCGGATTTTTAGAGATGTTAATGGCACTTTAATTATCACAATAAAGTGTAATTTTTCCTTGTTCTATCTCATAACCCTTAAGGATTTGTTTCTTCCAAAGTAATTGTGTGCATGCACTTCCGGCCGTAATCATACATACAATAACACATATCATGATTAAGATCTGAAACAAATTAAGGTGTGTCTAATATTAATCTAAATGAGGGGCGTGAACAGATTTTAATCAATTTTACCCAATTTTCGTGATTAGTCAAGTTTACGAAAATACCCCTAACTAGTCCATATAATATAGCAAGTGTAATATGGTGCGGAATTTAAATAACACTTGATATATACGTGGAAACCCAACCACTGGGAAAAACCACAGGCTGTATAGTGCGCCACACTCGGAACTCGAAATCACTAATTGAAATGAAGTTTACAACCTATGTAGACCTCGTCTAACACTCTGGTCAATAACCCCGCATTTCTACCACGTGGGCCTTTAAAAGTGATCCTATTCCAATTTGCTTGAAGCCTAAGCAACCTTAGCTCCAAGTATTACTTCTTAATAAAGAGATAAAAAGTCCTATGTGATTATATGATGATATTCAAAGAACAAACAAGGCTGGGGAACCTTATATGCTTATCTAGGATGTTAAGATGACAATTAATGCAATCCTAGATATCAATGGCTAGATGACATGTCAAAAAGCTTAGATAAACATAGATTATAAAAACCTAGATATCTATCACAATACAACACTCAATCAATTCATCACAAAAAATCTCTATCTTGTATTTAGCATATGCTCTAAAAACATACAAGTGAATAAATAGATGACTTGTTAAGAAAGACACTAAAATTAGATGAAGTTAGTGAGAATCTTACCAAGCAAGGTGTGATGATTCAAAACCATGCATGGATGCACTCTATGTGAGCATAGATGATGCAATATGAAGTTTGATGCAAAAAGGTTTAGCTTTGAGTGATTAAAGGTGAGTTCTTGTGAAGTTTTCTCTTGAAATATTTTCTAAGTGAAAAATATGCTTTTGGAACTCTTAAAAACAACCTAAAATGAAAGAGACATATATATAGGATGTCAAAATGAAGTGGCGTGGTTTTGATATTTTTTTCAAAAATATGCCTTGGGCACCCTACACACGCCCTACGTAGGGCGGGTGTATGGCACCTCAACTGGAAAATTGAAGAACAAGTTCTTTAATGCCGCTGTACGTGGAGCGGAAATGGGCGAACCAAAGGCGATTGCTCTCGGGATTTGAGAGCTGCCATTTACCCGCTCTACCTAGGGAGGGTGTACGGAAAAACACCAGTGAAAATAAATTCGATCAGGTGCCCCGCTGTACGTAGGGTGGACATACAGCGGATAGGTGCGACAGTGCATCAGCATCAGCTTCAGCTTCAAGCACCTCAAAACATGACCAAACAACATTGAAACCCTTCGTATGATATATCGTTGGAAAGGTATGGAATTCTACTTTCTATTCCAATTTATGGAATGAAATTTCAATGTCTGTAGAAAAGGTTATGGTCAATAGAGTGACCAAAGGTCATATTCGGATAACATCTGTGATACCTTGTTTTAGTGGTCACTTTGGAGATTTCAAAACCAATCCAAACGGTCATGAAATATTATGAATAATATACTGTTGGAAAGGTATGGGTGTCTAGTTTTCCAGAATTTAATAAAACTCAATTTCAATCTTTTATTAAATAGTTATGGTCACAAGACCATACAAAGGTCAGTTTTGAAAAAACATTTAAATCGTTGAAATATAATCTTTTGAAACTAGACACTTTACTCCAAATAAGCAAATCGAATCTAACGCTTATCAGAGAGAAGAATAAGACCTTCTCAAGTCGCTAAGACATGCACACCATTGTGCAAGTGCGGACGTTTCTGATCACACAAACGGAAACGAATTACACCACACTTAAGACTATCATACATGAAGTTAGGGGTGGGCGTTTACCGGTTCAGTTCGGTTTTCACTAAAACCGATAAAAAACTGATAAAGCTCGGTTTTTGAAAAAACGAACCGATCCAATAAAATTCAAAATGTCAACCGATCAAAAACCAACCGAATTGGACCGGTTCAGTTTGGGCCTATTGGGCCAAAATTCTGGACTTTAATTATTACACACTTTGTTCATTTTTTGAACCTATTGAGCCGAATTTATCTATACCTTACAACGAAAACACACTAAAATCTACAAATCATTTTAAAATTTTCTGCTGATATACTGATACAATACAAAACAATGTCAAATTACATTTCAAAATTCAATACAATATACCTAATAAAATAACACAAGTAATAACAATCCACAACATAATACCTAATAAGAGTTCATAAACCACATATTAACGATCCACAATATAATAAGAGTTTATAAACAATCCATAAAGTCTAGATCAAAGTATCAAACAACATAATAAAACAGTACATCAATTGAAATTCTTAAAATTCTTCATTGCTCTATAAAAGTATTCCACAGTAGTCCTTGTTTCATTGATTGTTCCAAACCCACTCCAAAGTAATAAGAAACATGTGTCATTGAATGTAAGATTAATATAACTGAAAAGATCAATCACATACAAGCCAATTAAAATGAAAATTAAAAATCCGAAGCAACAAAATAAGTACCAAATGAGTTCAAATCAACAACCTAATCTGATGTTGGGAATTCAACAATGAAAAACAATAATAATAATAATAATAATAATAATAATAATAATAATAAAATAGCAATTAAGATCAATTCAATTAGAGAGAGAGAGAGAGAGAGAGAGAGAGAGAGAGACCATTAACAAAACCCAGATCTGCCTGAACTGACATAGACTACCTAAGAAATTATTTGTTTCTAGCTTTAAACACAATCAAACAGCCAGAATACTCTAATTGAGTGTTTAACAACAATCGAGTGATAATTACAGAAGATCTATATATTGAGAAGACATAGTGAAACTAAGAAATGATTGAAAATTATATACTTGATAATTATTCATTGGTTTCAGCAATCGAAAATCGTCGCCTTTTGAGTTCTTGCTGTTACTGCTATGAAGAGAAAAATTAAAAAAAAAAAAAGCAAATTTACAAAAAAAAAAAAAAGTGAAATCAACCAACAAAGAAGGGAAAATGGAAATGAATAGTTGAATACTGACCTTAAATCGAAGGACCAAAGGACGAGAAACTTATCAATCGGGAAAGAAGGCGTCACGATTCATGAGTAGAACACGACCATCGATGAGCGCCGGAAGACGACAAGTAACCGAAGACAAGTGTCAGAAGATGACTGATTGAAGACGAGCGACAGACGAGAAATTGAGCTGCAGGCGAAGGTGTGTAAGCGTGGTGAAGACTAGAGTGAAGATTGAAGTGTATGGCTTGGCTGTTGTCTGCTGAAGAGTTAGAAATTAGAATTAGGTTTTTATGTTTTTTTTTTTTTTTTTGTTTTTTTGTTTTTTTTTTTTTGTTTTTGTTTTTTTAATTTATACTGGTTACCGGTTCGGTTATCCAATTTTAGACATCAAACCGGAAAAAACCGGTCTAACCGGTTTTTTTAAAAATACAACTGAACTCAACCGGTCACTTAATAAAAACCAGAAAAAAACCGGTCCAACCCGTTCGATCCACTGGTTCGGTTCGGTTCGGTTGACCGGTTTTTTGCCCACCCCTACATGAAGTGTAAGTGTGTGTGGGAAGTGAATGCATCCTAATGCTTGCATGTCATGGCATTTCAATGAATTAGATGCAATCAAATAAACATGCATGAAGAGATATTCAATAACATGAATGCACATATATAAAAACACACAATATACAATTATTAGAGATATGCATGAGCTGTGAGTCTGTGCAACTAGATCTCTTCAAAGCAAGTAAGCACAAGAATATACCTTTGGTGCTTATCAACCTTGAGGTCTTGAACAAGGTCTTTTGAGCTTGATCCTCAATCACCTAAACTACCCTCACAATATGGGAATCCTTACAAGATCAACGTGAAAAATTATCACCAAAAGATCTTAAAGGAGCAAATGTCAATGAGAACCATAAGAACACTATACTAGTTCTCTAATATAACATGCTTCATGGAGCACATATACAAGTATTTAGTACAAACACAAAAATCCTAGAGAAGTGAGATAATATCTTCAAACTTCTTCTAGCAAACAACTAGATCTTGTATTCAAATATTCAATTAATTGAATCCAATCAAAGCTCTAAAAACATACACAAACATGTGCTATTTTTGAATATGATCAATCAATGAATCATAGCACAACTAGGAATCATTTATCATTTGAATATCAATAATCAATGCTCAAATATTCCTAGATACAAAGCTAATCACAATACAAGTCACAATCATGTGAAAACATAGTTTTATAAAACCTAACTCACATTTGAGTATCTTATCATGATAAAATTAGCTTTTATGAAGTAGTGCAAACAATGAGTTAAGAGATGAAAATTCAAGTAAGCAAGCAATGTGATATAGAGATACCTTGGCAAGCTATTTTCATAAAATGTAAATCCTTCGCCCGTTTTATGATCCCTCTTAGCTTGTTTGTCCTCATGACAACAAGTTGTTGGTGTGTCTATCCAAAAGACTAAAGACTTAGCATTTTCAACTCAAACAACAAAAGAAATGACTTTCTCCAAAAGTCTTAACATGATTGACACCATATAGATTTCATAAAAACAACTTCTTAAAAGTTAATCAACGGATTTCGACTATCATAGCAAATATGTGAGATAGCTAAGTTCGTGTCAAAGTCATAGAGAAACAAAGCTAGCTAGTTCCCGGTCATTATTACCTTGCACCGGTACTCACCTATTTTTCCCTATAAAAACCCTGTCTCTCTTCATCATCTTTCACTCTACAAAATTATAAAAGGAGAAGCAAGGTCATCCTGAGCTTTTTCCTTTGGTGGCGAATCCATCAATTTCTACCGTTAGTCTCGGTACTTCTCTTGATATGGAAAATGTTGATTCTGATAATGATTCACGGTCGAGCGTAAGGAGGAAAGACAACGACAACCGTGATTTCATGTCAAGATCGATCACGATCTAGCCTTGTCGTTCTAGTAGAGAACTTTGTATCGAGTTGGGCTTCCGTAACAGGACCGGGAGCTTCATCTGAAGTTATCAGATAAAGCTAGGATTGTCCTCTCTCTCCAACTATTTGAAGGTTTTCTAGGTCGATGAATCCGCATTCATCATGTTTAATGTTGTCATTCACAAGGGTACCCAAAGACACGGTGGCCGCGTCTAAAATGTCTCCAAGCGCGCTATCGGTGTTGAAGTCAACAAATAAGTTGGTGACTAGATGATTAGGACATACACCCATGAGTGGGCAGAGCAGGTTCAGCCTTCAAGATGCACTGAAAGCTCAATGCTGAAGAAGAAGGGTGAAGAACTCAAGGCTAAAGCTAAGGCAAAAGGACCTTTCAACGGGATCCTCGTTGATGCCATTCTAAAGGTATCGAAGATGCTGATGTAGCCGGCCTGAGTCTAGAAGGCCACAGAGGAGAAAGATGCAAGATTTAACTTGATCCTCCTATTTTTTTTTTCACATCTTGTACCCTGATTGCGGGGTTTAAGCAACCTGATTGGTCAATTGGATGCTTCTTTCTTGCAAATGTATTGTCTTCTGATTTTGCTGGGTCGTGGTAGGACCTTTCATAAAAATAATCTAGATAAAAAACTTACTTGGAATATTGGTGATTTTTTGTATGTGCTTGCTTCTAGTATGCTTGGTAGAGTCTGACTTACGCCTGCTAATTAACAATACAGGATCTGTTTGGGATGTTGTCAACCTCCCTTTTTTTTTTTTTTTTTTTTATCTGGCCATAGAGTAAACTAGACCCTTATTTTCTCTGAAGATAACTCGGTTGGTATTCCCTTTATAAAACTTGGTGAAATTTTTGTAAAGGACTTCAAACCAGTGGTGCTTTGGACCCAATCTCAAGGTATTGCAAATTTTTGAGTATATCCTATATAGGGAATCCAAGTATCCCGCTTAGGGATCCCGATTCCTTGGTAATCCATTCTGACAGATCGTTAAGGCCTAAGGGGCCCTGGCTCTTTGATTAAAACAATCCCGGTTAAAGGTATTCCCCGACCTAGTTATTCACATGGCGAATGAAGGTGCTAGATATCTTATGGGAACGTTTTTCGCCGTTAGAAAATTGTCCATCAAAACAATTTATAAAACCTATGTGATGCATTCACAAGAATAAATACGAGTAAAGCAGTAAGCACGGGTGTCGTCTACTGAGATCGGGGTAGCGGTGATAAGATTAGGATTAATAGAACTAGTGAGCATAAAAGTAAAGTATATAGTGGGAGAAAATATAATATAAACTAAACTAAGAATGCAATCTAAATGGAATGGTAATGGAGTGATGAATGTACGATGATGGAACTATAGAGTTGATGGACTCGTAAGCGAATATTGGGGAAATTGCAACAAACTCTCAATTAAGCATGTAATGACAAATATAACCAACATAGGGTGTCTAGTGTTGGCTATGTATTAGTAGCAAGGGGTCAACCTAGGGTGTATAGTGAAAACCCCTTACTAGTGATTAATCTCTCCTAGATAACCAACAGTGGCTAGTTGCTCAATTGAGATTCTAACCATGAAGCTCATCTATCTAACTATGGCTCAACCTATTTCTAACATAGCCATCCTAGGGTGTATAGCGATGACTTCCAATTCCCTCACAAGTGGCCGCCCTAGGGTGTATAGCGGAGGCCACCCAATTGAGATTGGATGAAGCTCGAGGTTATTCAACCGAATTCTACGTGAATGTTAGTTCTTGTAAAATCACTAAAGTAGCCAACCTAGGGTGTATAGTTAAGGCTTCTAATCCTCTCACAAGTGCCGACCTAGGGTGTATAATGCTGGACACTCGTTCAGGGTTAGATTAAGAACACGGTTGTTGAGTTGGGATTCCTAAAATCCCATCCATTCAATAAGCAATAAATTTTCCAAATTAACATGCTAAGAGGATGTATCCCAACAAATCAATAAGGAAATCATTCAAAGTAATGAATAAAATATAGGGATAAATATGTATATTAAACATAGAGTTTATTTACAAAGCCCAAATATCCATCAAACAAAATAACATCAACCCTATAATGGGGTATTTTAGCTACTCATGTTCTATTACAACAAATAGAAAACTAAGAGAAGAGATTAAGAGGAAACCTTTGAAGAGTGTCTCCTTCCTTGAAGCTTGATTCCAATCCTCCAAGTTGCCTTTGATGAGTAAAAATGGTTTGGATGAGAGGGATAAGTGTTTCTAACTCTAAGTTACAAGATATGTGTGGTAGGAAGTGGGAGATCAATGGTTCGTTCCCATGCTTGAGAGCCTTGGATAGGGATTTGCTCTCTAGAGGTGTAGGACACATCTTGGATAGAGAGTAGGCTAGATGGTTCACTAGGCATTGAGGGTAGATTAGGAGTTGATAGCTTAGGCTGGATATCACTTGTTGATAGCCTTGAGTGTGTAATTCCTTTTCATATAGTGGATTGTTTTGCCAATGGTTGTGGTTATTCCACCTATGGATGTTTCCTCTTTGAGGTTTACCACGTAAAAATACTTGTGTTCATTTTCGCTTTACTTTTTATTATCTTCCATATCATGTATTGATTGTATCTCTTACATGTATTGACTCATATTATACAATTGTTAAATCATATCAAGTGTATATTCCATTCTTGTAATCCGTAAATTTTGAAGTTGGAAGAGATTGGGACTATACCTATTCACCCCCCTCTATGTATAATAAACACTACATCTCTCTAGTGAATTTCACTAGTTCTTCAAATGGTGAATCAAGGTGTCAAATATCCTTCTAAGGGATTCTGGTCCTTTGATAAATCTATCCCAGTGGAGGGTGTTCCCCTACCAAGGCTTACAAGAATGTCGTATAAGTTTTCTTTGTCTTAGGGTGTTCCTTGGTCCAGGGCATCAAGAGTGTTGTTCTGCTCTCCTGGTATTCTTTGTTATGGCAATCCTTCTAGAGGGGTTAACCCGGCCCATGGCATCAAGAGTGTTGTATTACACTCCTAGTCTTGAGGTGATTTAGTTACTGTGAAATGTTCAAGATGAGCATTGGAGAATCAGGTTGGAGAAGAAACTGACTTCTTTATTGAATTATCAAACTCATACAGCACAAAAATCGTGGTATACATTTGATGTCATACCAGCCGAATAAAATAAAGAATCTTTATTCTTGCTAACCACTAAGGGTAAAATCTCTTGAGGTGATCAGATTCCAGGTGTGGTCAACCGGGTAACCATTCATGTCTTCTAATCTGTAAGCTCCTCCACAGACTACCATCTTGATCAAGTAAGGACTTTCCCAGTTGGGGGCTAAGACCCCGTCTGATCTGCTTCGAGTATTCTTGGTTATTTTTTCTGAGAACCAATTCTCCCTCTTTGAAACTCTGACTCTTTACTTTCTTATTAAAGTACCGGGCTATCTTACTCTGGTAGATCGCTATCCTCTGTGCAACCTTATCTTGCCTCTCCTCAAGGAGGTCCAAGTTAGCCCTTAACTTCATCTGATTATCTTCAGGTTCATAGTGGTGGACCCTAAAAGATGTCAGTTTGTGGTTGATAGGTAGGACGACTTCTGTCCCAAAAGCTTGTGAGTAAGGGGTTTCCCCGGTTACAGTCCTTTTGGTTGTCCAGTATCCCCATAGCACATTGGGAAGTTCCTCAGCCCATTTTCCTTTCTTCTGTTGGAGTTTCTTCTTCAAGAGTTTCTTCATGGTCTTGTTGGTGGCCTCTACCAATCCATTGGTTTGAGGATGGGCTACCGATGCAAAACGGATGTTGATTCTCCTTTCCTCATAAAACTGTCAAAATTTGGCATTATCGAACTACTTGCCTAGATCAATTATTATGGCCATTGGGGTACCGAAACGGCAGACAATGTTTTCTTTGACGAATCTG
The DNA here is from genome assembly GCA_035582765.1 of Acer negundo. Taxonomy (NCBI): domain Eukaryota; kingdom Viridiplantae; phylum Streptophyta; class Magnoliopsida; order Sapindales; family Sapindaceae; genus Acer; species Acer negundo. The sequence goes on from CM069238.1 coordinate 3,965,613, forward strand.
GTGGTGTTTGCCTCAATTGTCCGGGTAAGGGATTCTGCCTCCACCCACCGGGTAATTTATTGGAGAGGAAATAAATTATTTCGCCCTGTTGCATTCTTCAATTTTTCGATACGGTTCTAACGGTATAAAAAACGTAAAATTCTGGGTGAGGGTTCAAAAGTTATGAACGTTTCTTCGACCAAAGGTCATGGGAGATGCCCTGTTTTGAAATTTTGCAAGTGAACCATCTTTGACGTCTGTTTACACACTTTTCCAATTTTAATTTTGAAATGTTTTCTAAATGAAAAGTGTACATTTGCATGTCTATTTTCCTGTGAAAAATTTGAAAAGGTTTTGTTGAGTATTTTTGAAAATATACATGGAAGAGCAGACATAGGTCAATTTCAAAAGTCACCAGTTTTTTTTGGAACTTTATCCTCCATGTTGAGTTGGTGTTTCGCATTGTGTTTTTTGTGTTTTGAGTCATGTTAGGTGCACTCTGCTAGGCCGAACTCTCATGTTTTCAACATTGAGGACAATGTTGGGTTTTGGTTTGGGGGTGTAGACGCCTTTTTGAGTCATCTTTTATGTTTTGAGTCTTTGAGTCTTTTTGTGTCTTTGAGTCTTTGAGTCTTTGAGTCTTTTTGTGTCTATTTTTTCAATTTGTCGCTTGGCCAAAAATATCGAGCTTTAATTAGTTTGGATGTGATGCCTTTAGTGTGTGCTTTTTGGCTAGTTCTTTTTATGCGTTGGAATCTTTTGATGTAGCTTGGTGCCACCTTAGGGTCTCGCTTGCACTTTCATGGGTTTGTCCCATCCTTTGGTGTTAAGTTGAGGGGACTCAGCACTTTCGCGCCTTGTTCTAATAGTGGAGATTACCGTGACATCACAAACACAAACCTTCAAATTGTGCATTTTGAGTGTTAGTATTGATTATTCTTAAACACTCCTCTCGTCATACCGTGTCACATGCCATAGGACATGCATTTGTATTGTGGATTGCATGATGGATGCTTTCATTCCCTTGATAGATGAATTGTAGAAGTGATATTAGGCAATGTGTGTGAATTTAACTACCTATGATAGCCTAAACACACTCATATCCTTATTGTGTGCTCCAAAGCTAAACTTGAGGCCAAACACTACTCTTTCAATTGGTACCACGTACAACCATATACCTCAGAGCCTAAACACATGCCTACCTTTGTACTAATCATGTTAGGATGTGTAACGGTGGTAATGAAATAGTTAAGCTCTTAATGGTCAAATAGCGTGTACAAAGAAACAATTGTTGAAAATGTGTTAAGGGAGGGGCTAGAAATGTAAAAGTACCAAAAATAGTACTTGTGAGCCCTAATTGCCAAAGAAAAGGGGAATCGTGCAAATCAAATGAAAAAAAAATGAGAAAAAGAAAAATATGCTTGAATTGTGTTATGCTAAATACTCGCAATGTGTTGTATAGCATTGGAAGCATAAATGTGGGTAAAACGAATACCTAAACGCTAGCGTGTGAGTGATCAATGAAGGAAAAGAGCATTGTTTGGGTGTATGGATATATTCTAGCATGATTGGTGATTTTGAACTCTAAATTTCCATATTCTTTGTCTCACTACATTAAACCCCATAACCAAGCTATAACCAATGGAAAAGCCCTATTTGATCCATAATAAGTCTAGATTGGGAATGTTTGTTGAAGCATAATCTTCCACATCCATGGCATTTGATTCCGTTCTTAGGCTAGTTCACAAAATATTAGCGGTTTTTCAATGATATATTGTATGCAATGCATTAGACTCCCATGCATAAACTCTATCTTTGCATACTTAGCATGTGTGAACTTAGGACTGTGAGCCGAAAGAAAAGAGAGAATCCACGTGAGCTTTAAAATTAAAATGAATTACGCTCGAGGTGTGGAAGTGAGTAGTCCTTGACGCATGAGTACCTTTAGGTGTGGGATTCGTGTTGGTGCGAGTTTCTTTTTGGTATCTTCAAGTTGCTCTAAATCATGTGCATATGTTTACTCCTTTCAATCACACTTTTTTGTATCACATCAATAGTTGGACTTGCGGCCATTTTGAAATTTTTTCTTAGGTGTCTAGGAAGTTTTTCAGTCCGGTCAGTTTGTCAGGGCATCTTATTTGTTTTGTTTTAAGTTTGCTTGAGGACGAGCAAATGTTTGGTTTGGGGGTGTTAGATCGTGCCAAATATGTTGTGTATTTCGGCCCTCATTTCCATATCCTTTGTTTTGTTTTCTTGGCTTTAGCGTCTCTTATGGGGTTTTTGTGTGTAATTGCAGGCATTCTTACATTTTCGAAGTTGGAAATAGTATTCAGGACTTTTGTGTGAATAAGGGGTCAAGTGGTGCAAAAAGAGGTCAAGATCCAGCGTAGTAATTCCCGCGTTGGACCCGCACACCAAAGGATTGAAGAAGACAGCAGAACGCCATAAAGTATGGGTAAGTGCGGGTCCCTGAACCGCACTCCACCCGCACTCTATACTTTCCAGTGTGGGAATTCTAGCGTTGAAGTGCGGGACATTGAACTGCACTCCACCCGCACTTTATGAGAAACCCGGGAGCTGAAATTGTGAAAATATGATAAAGTGCGGGTCCCTAAACCTCACTTGACCCGTACTTGTCCCGCACTCGACCCGTACTCTACACTGTCCAGCGTTGGATTGTGTTATGTTAAATACTTGTGAAAATGTGTTAAAGGTGGGGCTAGAAATGTAAAAGTACCAAAAATCGTACTTGTGAGCCCTAATTGCCAAAGAAAAGGGGAATTGTGCAACTCAAATGAAAAGAAATTGAGAGAAAGAAAAATATGCTTGAATTGTGTTATGCTAAATACTTACAATGTGTTGTATAGCATTGGAAGCATAAATGATTGTAAAATGAATACCTAGACGCTAGCGTGTGAGTGATCAATGAAGAAAAAGAGCATTGTATGGGTGTATGGATATATTCTAGCATGATTGATGATTTTGAACTCCAAATTTCCATATTCTTTTTCTCACCTCATTAAACCCCATAACCCCGCTATAACCAATGGAAAAGCCCTATTTGATCCATAATAAGTCTAGATTGGGAATGTTTGTTGAAGTATAATCTTCCACGTCTATGGTATTTGATTCCGTTCTTAGGCTAGTTCACAAAATATTAGTGGTTTTTTCAATGATATATTGTATGCAATGCATTAGACTCCCATGCATAAACTTTATCTTTGCATACCTAGCATGTGTGAATTTAGGACTCCGAGCGGAAAGAAAAGAGAGAATCCACGTGATCTTTAGAATTGAAACGAAATACGCTCGAGGTGTGGAAGCGAGTAGTCCTTGACGCATGAGTACCTTTAGGTGTGGGATTCATGTTCGTGCGAGTTTCCTTTTGGTATCTCTAAGTTGCTCTAGATCATGTGCATATGTTTACTCCTCTCAATCACACTTTTTTGTATCATATCAATAGTTGGACTTACGGCCATTTTGAAATTTTTGCTTAGGTGTCTAGGAAGTTTTTCAGTTCGGTCAGTTTGTCAGTGCGTCTTATTTGTTTTGTTTTAAGTTTGCTTGAGGACAAGTAAAGTTTTGGTTTGGGGGTGTTTGATTATGCCAAATATGTTGTATATTTATGCCCTAATTTCCATATCCTTTGTTTCGTTTTCTTGGCTTTAGCGTCTCTTATGGGCTTTTTATGTGTAATTGTAGGTATTCTTACATTTCTGGAGTTAGAAACAGTATTCGGGAGCTGAAATTGTGAAAATATGATAAAATGCGGGTGAAGTGCGGGTCCCTGAACCTCACTTCACCCGTGTTTGACCCGCACTCTACACTGTCTAGCGTTGGAATTCCAGCGTTGGAGTGCGGGTTATTGATCCTCACTACACCCGCACTTTGCGTGAATTCCCACGCTGGAATTCCCACGTTGGAAAGTGTAGAGTGCGGGTGGAGAGCGGTTCAAGGACCCACATTCACCTGCACTTTATGGCGTTCTGCTGTCTTCTTCAATCCTTTGGTGTGCGGGTCCAACGCGGGAATTCCTATGCTGGATCTTGATCTCTTTTTGCACCACTTGACCCCTTATTCACAAGAAAGTCTCGAATACTGTTTCCAACTTCGGAAATGTAAGAATGCCTGAAATTACAGACAAAAAGCCCATAAGAGACGCTAAGAAATGCTAAAGCCAAGAAAATGAAATAAAGGATATGGAAATGAGGGCCGAAATATACAGCATATTTAGCGCGATCAATATCCCGCTAAGGGATTCTAGTCTTTTGATATATCTAACCTAGTGGAGGGTATTCCCCGACTTGGTTCTTCACATGGTGAATCAAGGTACCAGATATCCTGCTAAGAGATTCTGGTCCTTTGATAAATCTGTCACGGTGGAGGGTATTCCCCGACTTGGTTCTTCACATGGCGAATCAATGTGCCAGATATCCTGATAAGGGTTTCTGGTCCTTTGATAAATCTATCTCGGTGGAGGGTATTCCCCGACCTGGTTCTTCACATGGCGAATCAAGGTGCTAGATATCCTGCTAAGGGATTCTGGTCCTTTGATAAATCTATCCCGGTAGAGGATATTCCCTGACTTGGTTATAAGATCCTTGATTTCTATTGGCTTGATTCCATTACAAAACTCTTTATATTTGCAATAAGTGTTGCTTAGGTGGTTCTTGGTTAAAAGAAGCTTCAAAGATTAAAAGCAACGTCTTATGCAAATATTGTCTTCATAGGGAACATCACATAGTTGGATTCAAAGGTATCAAGTTTCTTCTTTCTCTTACAAGGCGTAAGCGCACACACACACACAATTAATTCATGTGTGTCCCTGTATCGTTGTGCAAACTTTTTTTTATAACACATTCACACACATTTAATTATGCTCATGCGTTAGTCTCATATAGACAAACATTATAGAATTGCATGTTTTATCACTATCTCTTAGATATGACATACTTGTGTGACATTGTGTTTATTTGTTTATGTTTATTGTATTTTGGACTTGAACATGATCTCATATGATTCCTTATTAAGTCCCGGTCATTTCAGTTACTCATTCATTAGGTTTCAAGTCCAAACGATGTAGTTACGCTACTTTGTATTCTCATTCGTTGAGCTGTCTTTGTCATCGTTTTTTGAGATGAATTCTTAACCTTTTTGTAAAGTTTTCTAGTATTCATTTTGTATTGTAATCCGAAGATGGATTCAAAATCGAAGTTCGGAGGCTCGAACACGGCCGAAGAACGCTAGAGGTGCGCGAGAAGAGCGAGATTGACCAAATGCCAACCTTTGTGTGCCACGTGTGCCACACGGCTGGGATGCCTCTCTGCCCATGTGTGGCACATGTGCCCCACACATGGAGGTGATATGGCAGCCTGTGATTTGTCCATTTTTCCCTCCCTTGAATTCTTTCAAAAGCTCTCCTCCTTCCCTCCAAACATGAAGTGTAGAAAATTTGAAAAAGATAAAATCATTAATTTTCTCTCAATTTTAGTTTTCTTATTTTGAACATAACTCTCTCATACAAACTCAAAATCGAGTGATCAAAAAACCAAAATTGTTAGTCATAAAGAGAGCTATAAACCCCAAGCATTTTCAGAGTCAAATGAGTTCGTGATGGTTCACAGCAAGCTATTTTTCAGTCCGAGTTTCAACTTTGTATGTGAAACTTCTTCTTGTCACTTTCTCTTTGATCATCTCTTTTAATCTTCTTATTTGATAGATGATTTGTGGTAAGAATGATGTTAGATCATATCTTATGGTTGTTTGATCATTTGTTAATTGAGTTTTAGCTTTTTGATTTCTCTTGAACATATATTTGCGAAACTTGATTTAACTTGAAATTAATTCTAGAAATGTTATATGTGATGTGCTTCATGATAATTTTTAGGTTTAATTTCATGATCTAAGAACTAAGATTTTCTTGTGATATATTGAATATTCATATCTTGTTCTTATTGACTCACATGCTTTGATTTCTAGATAGATTTGTGATTGTGTGTTGAAAGCATATTCTAGATTATCACTAAGCATGTTCATAAAGTTTGATTGAACATCTTGTTTTATTTGTCTTGTGTTTACATCATTTGCTTCACTTAGATAATTACCTTGTGGAAAGGTCGAAGTCTCTTGTTAAGGTGAGTGAAGGCTTGATTTGAGCAAGAAGACTTGGCTAGGAAAGTGTTCCAGATAGCCAAGCACAAGGACTTAGTTAGGATCAAGAGGATCTGGATAACTAAGAAAAAGTCTTAGCTAGGAGTTTGGTACTCCAGATGGTTGAGCTAGGGAAGTTTGACTAGGATCATTTGTAATCTAGATTGTTATGCAAGGAAATCTTCCTAGAGGCTTGAGAGCCTTGGATAGGGATTTGCTCTCTAGAGGTGTAGGACACATCTTGGATAGAGAGTAGGCTAGGTGGTTCACTAGGCATTGAGGGTAGATTAGGAGTTGATAGCTTATGGTGGATATCACTTATTGATAGCCTTGAGTGTGTAAGTCCTTTTCATGTAATGGATTGTTTTGCCGGTGGTTGTGGTTATTCCACCCGTGGATGTTTCCTCTTTGAGGTTTACCACATAAAAATACTTGTGTTCATTTTCGCTTTACTTTTTATTATCTTCCATATCATGTATTGATTGTATCTCTTGTATATTAATTTTTACATGTATTGACTCATATTATACAATTGTTAAATCATATCAAGTGTACATTTCATTCTTGTAATCCGTAAATTTTGAAGTTGGAAGAGATTGAGACTATACCTATTCACCCCCCTCTAGGTATAATAAACACTACATCTCTCTAGGGAATTTCACTGGTTCTTCAAATGGCGAATCAAGGTGTTAGATATCCTTCTAAGGGATTTTGTTCCTTTGATAAATCTATCCCGGTGGAGGGTGTTCCCCGACCAAGGCTTAAAAGAATGTCATATAGGTTTTCTTGGTCTTAGGGTGTTCCCCGGTCCAGGGCATCAAGAGTGTTGTATTGCTCTCCTGGTATTCTTTGTTATAACGATCCTTCTAGAGCGGTTGACCTAGCCCAGGGTATCAAGAGTGTTGTATTGCACTCCTAGTCTTGAGGTGATTTAGTTACGGTGAAATGTTCAAGATGAGCGTTTGAGAATCAGGTTGGAGAAGAAACTGACTTTTTATTGAATTATCAAACTCATATAACGTAAATATCGGGGTATACATTTGATGTCATACCAACCGAACAAAATAAAGAATCTTTATTGTTGCTAACCACTAAGGGTAAAACCTCTTGAGATGATCACAATTCCAGGTGTGGTCAACCGGGTAACTATCCATGTCTTATAATCTGTAAGCTCCTCCACGGATTACCATCTTGATCAAGTAAGGACTTTCCCAGTTGGGGGCTAAGACCCCGTCTGATCTGCTTCGAGTATTCTTGGTTACTTTCTGAAAACCAAGTATCCCTCTTTGAAACTCCGACTCCTTACTTTCTTGTTAAAGTACCAGGCTATCTAACTTTGGTAGGCTACTATCCTCTGTACAACCTTATCTTGCTTCTTCTTGAGGAGGTCCAAGTTAGCCCTTAACTTCATCTGATTATCTTCAGGTTCATAGTGGTGGACCTTAAAAGATGTCAGTTTATGCTTGATAGGTAGGACGACTTCTGTCCCAAAAGCTTGTGAGTAACGGGTTTCCTTGGTTGTAGTCCTTTTGGTTGTCCGGTATGCCCATAGCACGTTGGGAAGTTCCTCAGCCCATTTTCTTGTGGTGAGAGGGATACCTGGTATTTCATCGTGGTTCCAAGCAAAGATGTTGTTGTATTCTTTGAGGAGGTCCACCAAGTTCTCTATGACTCTACTATCTAACACTCCCCCTATCTTCACTACTTTGGAAAGAACATTTTCTCATATTGGTATCTCATCCATCTGTTCTGCGAGGTGCCCACTGGTCCATCTTCGTTCTTCTCCTTTTGAATCTTTTGTGAATATGTCTGGCACTTCTTCTTCTTCTTCCATGATGCATTGATCCAGTCCCCGTATTTCCTTGCTTGGTTCATAGATCACATGTGCGCACTACTTGTTTAGCGCGATAGGATTGGTAAACACAGCATAGGAGCTGCAGGCCGTTTGTTGATCTCTTTGGACTTCTCCTACCTTGGTCCCCACGGGAAAGTTTAAGACATCATGGTAGATAGACAAAACTCCCATAATTCTTGATAGGAAGGGTCTTCCTAAGATAACATTATAGGCGGAAGGGGTATTTACCACAACAAATTCTATCATTATGTTCTGCTGGAAAGAAGCTTCTCTGATTATTACCGGTAGCCTATGAGACCCAACTGGCATCAATGAGTACTCTGTAAATCCATACAGAGGCGTGGTACAACTAGTACAACTGTTGTAGTGATGGTTCTTCAAGTTGTGATTATAAAGAACCCTTTGAATAGGATATCCACACTGCTCCTGGTATCAATCAGAACACGGTGGACCTTGCAATTCGTTATTTGTATCGTAATCACCATGGGATTGTCATGTGGCTGAACCGTGTTGAAGATGTCCTCCTCTATGAAAATGATCTAGGTAAAGTGAGGGTATTCTTGGGATCCTTGAGTGACCCGGAATACGTCTTGATTGGCGGTAATCCTCGGGATCTTCCTAGCATGGTTCTTCCTACTAAAGTAGAACCTCCATTGATGGTGTGGATGATCTGGACTTGTTGCATTAGATCTTTCTCGCTATCCTTCCGTCTTTCCTCTACTTCTCGCATCTCTAAATGTACCTCCTTCCCTATCTTGATGCTATCCTGTACCTATTGCAAGAATTCAATTAAAAGTCCTCCACTTACCAATCTTTCGATCTAGTTGCGGAGGCTGTAACATTCCGATGTGTTGTGCCCCACGTCCTCATGGAAGTCACAATACTTGTAATGATTTCTCTGGTCAGTCGGGATCTTGATTGGACTTAGCTTCCTGAGCAGACCCTTGTTGCGGATGGTGAGATATATGATCTCTCGGGATACATTGAGGGGGATGTAATGGTTGTACCAGTCTACCTCTCTTTCCACCCGCGCTACCTCCCTTGGTGGTGGTGTTGCTCTTAGAGGGGCTCTTTTTAAATGATACCTATCCCGATGTGGGGTAGGAGGCGGTGGTCGGTAGGTTGACCGGTTTGGAGGATGAGTGTGGAATTTCTTTACCGGTGCGGGTTTTTGAGCTTCTTTCTTCTGACGCTTGACTGATCGGGCTTCATCGTGCTTGACCTTGACTCGGAGCTATTCATCTATGTCCACCTGTTCTAATGCCCTATCATAGGCCTCCTGGTAAGTTTCAGGTGGGTGTTTGAAGAATAATTGGAATAGTCTACCTGCTTATAGATTTCTTCTAAAGTTGGCCAAAGTTTCCTTTTCAGCAAACTCTCCCATCTTGATCACTTATTTGTGGAACTTTTCTATATAGGACCTCAACATCTCACCCCGCTCTTGGATTACATACTGGAGTAAGAAGGGGTCTTTAGGACGAAGCTTGATCCCCTGAAACTAAGCATAAAAATTTGTAAGGAGTTTTTTTAAAAGAATCTACACTACCTAAGGGTAACTTTCTAAACCAAGTCTTGGCACAGTTTGTCAAAGTAGAAGGGAACATCCTGCACATTGCTAACCGGGTCGCATTTTGTACTTCCATCTGAAGGACAAAACTCTCCATGTGGCTCATAGGATCTTCCGAACCAGAGTACTTCTTAGTAGGCATCTTGAACTTGGGGAGCAATTCCGCTTCCTGGATTCTCTTTAAGAAGGGTGATCCCAAAAGGTTCTTCTGGGTACCCCGATGCTTTCCCTTTCTTAGCTCCTCGAGTTTCTTTACCATCTTGGCCATTCGGTCTTCAAGGCGTCGGGGTGATACATGTCTGGATCGGGTAGAGATTCCTTCACCATCCGAGGTTTTAGACCTTGTAGTTACCTCTTGGCACTTCTCGTTTCTAGATCGGCTACTTCACGGGTTCCTTTTAGGTCCGGTACTACCACCTGTATCGGGCTATAGAGTCCTCCCCCTTTCTGTTGGTCTAGTTGTTGGTTGATTTCTCCTAGGAGGGATGTCGACTACTGATTTCAGACGTCAGGGTCTGAATCCTGCAAGGCAATCTGGGATTGGAAATGGAGGTCCAAGCTTGTCAAAAATCGGTACCTGGGTACCCGGTCCAGTGTCTCCTATGGTCCTGATAGCTTCGAAGAGTATCCCTTGGGCGATCATCCGAAGGCGGACACTCTCTACATAGGCAACAACCTGCTGTTCCAAGATATCTCAATTGACTTCCTGGATAGCCAGATCTAGGGGGATGCGACTTGGCTCTAGTGGAAGGACCGGTGCCAGGTTGTTGTTTTTGGCTCCCCTCCCTTGTTTTTAGACTCTTTGAATAGAATCAAGGGAGTGAGGTCCCAAATGGTCGGGCTGTCCTTGGAAGGATCTGAGTCTCATCTTTCTGCTAGTGGGATAGTGCTAAGCTGCTTTTGATAATCGGGTGGAAGTAAGTTCCCAAGGACGGCTCCAAAAAGTGTTAATCGAAATTTACTAGCGTGGTGGAATTACAATTAACCACTTTAATGGACCACTATCAAAATTGACCACGGTTGGAGGGGTATCACGTAGTTCGATACCTATGATTTCTAGTAAGCACAATTCAATATAATAAGGGTTAAAATAGTAGGACAATCTATTGCATTATATTATGAAGGAGAGGAATACAATAAATTGCTTTGAGTAACGTAAACACAATATTCAACAATATTCTCCACCGGTCACTGTAGGCGAAGTCTGACATAGTTGGCAGTGGAGATCTCGTGCATTCTCCGCCGGCCACTATGGGACTTTCCTTGGCGATAAGCGAAGATATTGTGTGGAATCCAATCCCTAAAACCATATGATTCTTTTTTAGGTGGATTCTGACAGAAACTATTTTAAAATAGGACTCTTAAATGTTGGGAATGAGTCCTCCTCTTTAATGACAAAAAGCACTAGCATTTAATGATCGTCTTTGTAGCTTTAAACCTTGATGGAATCCTTACCTAATACTTGGGCTGTTTGGTGAGCTAGTTGTTTGCGGTGTCAGGGTACCCAGACGCCCTTTTTCTTATTCTATCATGATTTCCACTGGTCCCCTGGTCCCCCCGATTTTTGGACACCAGTTGATGTTATGGCGTGGTATCGGGGTGACATGGTGGCGGGGTTCTTGATCTATTTAGAAGCGGGATAGCCGGTCCACGTGGGAGCGGGATACTAAGATGGTGTAGCGTGGTTTGTAGGATTGGAATCTTAATGCTTCTAACCTTTCTTCGGCTTTTTTTGGATATATATCCTGATATATTGGTCTGGATTTTCTTCAAGAGGTAGTCGGATGCTAACTGCTAAAACACTTCCTCCTTGGTTTTTAGGTGGAAAATTCTTCTTTGGTCCTTGTCCAATTTTGGCGGTTAACAGATCTTGTAGCGAGTGTTACAGCAAGAGATTGGTTTAAAGTCCGTCATCTTAGAGGGATTAGGGACTTTAAGGACCAAATCAAGAATCGTATCATTGAGCTCTTTAAAAAGAAGACCTAAGTGAAAGAACTCTTGAATTGCGTTAATAACATCATCATAAACTATATGCCACGTCTTCTTAAGGAAATGAGCATTATAGCCATCGGAACCAGGTGCCTTATTAAGGTGAAAAGAGAAGCAAACCTTAGGAATCTCATCAATTGTAACTTCTCTACTCATAAAATTAGCTTGATCATTAGGGATGTGTTTATCAATAACATTTCTAAAAGAACAAGAATCATGTCTAGAAGGCAGAGAGCTTCCAAGGATATTTTAGAAGTGACGTATAGCTTCGGATTTGGGTATGTCCTTCAATTAAAGAACCATCTTTACCAGTAATAGAGAGGATCTTACTTCTTATGCATCTCCCATTGATGGCTTTGAAAAAATTGGAGGAGTTACAGTCATCAGCCTTGCGCCATTGAACTCTAGATTTTTGTCTCAAAAAATCCTCCTCCGCCAAAAGAGCCATTGTATAAGAACTCATTAGCTCTTTCTCTTGCATTCTAAGGCTTGCATCAAGATGCTGCCGATCAATAAGAGGTTGACAATCAACAAAAGCAGCCTTGGCCTCAATCAATTTTACAGTCACATCCCCTATTGTATTCTTGTTAAAGGATTTTAAAGCCTTCTTTAATTTTTGAAGCTTAAAGCAAAGCTGAAATTGCATATTTCCATGAAAATTCTCCTGCCAACAACTCTCAACCAAAGGAAGAAAGTCTTCTCCTTCTGTTAGAAAATTGAATGATTTAAAATGGCAACTCTTCTTATTACCTTCCCACTTGAGCTTAACCAAAGAGGGGCTATGATCCAAGATGCTAAGAGGAAGAAATAAGGCTTCAGAGTGCTCAAACTTTGCCATCCATTCCTTATTAACTAGAACTCTATCCAATTTCTTAGAAATGCAGCCATTGCTTATTTTATTACACCAAGTAAGGAGAAAACCCGAGAAACGAAGGTCATCTAACTCCACAGACAAAAGACAGTTATCAAATTCTTCCATAGCTTCCAAAATTTTGTAAGAACTCTCAATCGATTCTTGCACCTTCCTAGAGACATTGAAGTGCCCAACAATAATCCAAGGAATACCACTGTGCTAGGTGAAACTTATACTATCCCAAAGAGCTCTTCTAGCTCTATCATTATTAGGACCATAAACAAAGGTATTTTTAAACTGATCATTACTTTCCAAACTACAAGCTTGACAATGAATGATCTAATCTGTTTCACTAATTCTGTTGATATTAAGAATCCTAGGATCCCATCAAACCCAAATTCTACCAAGACCATGACTATTGTAATTGTCTAACATATCACACTCTTTAAAAACTGAATTGACAACTATAGGTTTGTTGATCCATCTCACTCTTGTTTCAACTAAACAAACTAGACTCAGCTTGTGATCAAACATAATTCTTTTAACTTTTAATTGTTTAGGGGAGGCATTCAGACCCCTAATATTCCAACAAGCAAAATTAATCATTGAGAGATAAAGAATACTACACCTTATCTTGAGAGCTACTATCCATGCCTTTCTTAGAAGCCTTTGACAACCATTTCTTCTTCTTATTCTTCTTACTTGAAGTTTCAGAGGGGCTAAAGAGCCTAATAATAGGGACCCCATCAATATTCTTGATCTTTGTAAGCCAAAGGGAGTGATCCGGAGAGGCTATGGTAGGAGAGTTGTCTTCACCACTCAAATTATCATCATCATCAACAAGAGCTGAGAAATTGTTAGAGGTATCAATAACTTTTTCCTTAGAAGGATCTATGCTAATAATCGGAGTAGGCACATTGGCAACATGAAGGGAGTGATCCAGAGAGGCTGTGGTTGGAGATCATCTTCACCTCACAAATTACCACAATCATCAACAAGAGCTGAGCAATTATTAAAGGTATCAATAACATTTTCCATAGAAGGATCAACACTAATAATTAGAGTAATAACATTGGAAACATGGATTGAGGCTTAATTTTGGGATTAAACCCAGAAATAGCTTCATCCCTTTTTGTAGTGGTTTTAGAAAGAGGCAAAGGCTCGAAGGCCTCTAGAGGTGTAGAAACAGAGGCTGTATCTCCTCTATTAACCTTCTTCCATTCTTACTTTGGTTTGGAAGGAAGTTCAATATCAGAAGATGATTGCATAGGCTTGAGCCTAGGGCAAGTCACTACGGAATGGCCAAAGGATTTGCATTCAGTACAGATTTTAGGATTCCATTAGTATTCAACCAAAATTTTAACACTTTCACCATGAGTTGGATCCGCATTGTCTCCGGTAAAAAGGTCAAAAGAATCAATCAAGTGACATGTAGCATATATTTCAATACAAATTCTAGCAAACGAGATTCTATTCATGGATTGCATTAGATTATCAGTATAAAATGGCTTGCCAACCACACTAGCAATAGGGCTCAAGCCCTTTTCATTCTAGTATTCATGTGGAATATTGAAGAGCTTAATCCATACCGGGAGTTTAGAATATGTTTCTTTTGTTAAAATGAGCCTAGGATGCCATTTCTTGAGAATCACCATCCTTCCAGTAAATAACCAAGGGCCTGCTTCCAAAACATTAGAGCAAGCTTCATCATCCGAGAATTTGAAAAAATATAACCCTTTGTCATTAGCTAACACTTGCAGTAGACCACAGTTTCCCTATATACGCATGGCAATACTGTTGACTAGAGAGAAATTGAGCTTCTTCTCAATAAAGTGACCCACCAAGCAATTCTTCCATGCCTTAGAGCCATCATCAAGCATATTTGGTAATATTTTAGGTTCATAGGCCTAGAATGAGACCTTCCATATTAGAACAATAGTTGTCACCTTTAAGCACATTACAATAGGTAGTAGGAGCTATTTCAGGAATTTTAGGAGAGGGGCATTTAGGTTGACCTTCAGGCTTGTTTGAATCATTAATCACCAAAAGAGAAGTGGTAGGGATGTCTTTACGTTGTTGTACCTTAGAATACTCGAATGAGGCAACACCACCAAGCTTGTCATGCTAGCCTTCAACATTTGTGGAGGAACATGCTTTTTCTTTTGAGGCAAGCTTTTTGGCATTACTTAAAGAGGAAAAAGGCACGTGTTGCTGCAGCATAGCTGGTCTTAAAGTTTCAGTATGCTTTTCAGAGCTATCACCTTTATCCTTGGTCCCCTTCTTCTTCCCTATCACGTTCTTGGAGGGAACCACCATTTTTGAACCTTCAAGAACTCCATTGTTGCCAAAGATGATAGAAGTCGATAAAGACTCTATCACGTTCTTGGAGGAAGCCACCATTTTTGAACCTTCAAGAGCTCTATTTTTGCCTCCAAGAGCTTTTTTCTTCTTCACAATGTTCATAGAAGTTCCCACCATTTTTGGGCTTTGAAGAATATCCATAGTTGGTAAACCTTCATTCTCAAGAGACAAACTAGCTCCTTTGCTAATAGCTTCGTGACCAGCTGCAATTTCCTCATTTTGACGACCTAATCCAACTCCATTACTAAGAGCTTTGTTTGAAACTTCACTAGTTTCCAAGAGAGGAGGAAAACCAAAAAAGAAATATACATTTGAAAGAGAAAGATGCCCTCATTTCCTAGACTTAATGTTACTCTTAATAAGAACACTAGACTTTAAAATGGAAATAACACCAGCAGAGGGGACTTTTTGAGAAGAGGAAAGAGGACGGTCTTCCATGCTAGAAATGGGAGGAAGTTCACTAGAAAATGAGTGTTTAGGTAAGGAAGCCATGGATGGAGAAGAATCCACAATGAAAATGGGATGCGAATAGAAAGAGGCAGTAAGGAATTCTAGAGAGAAGGATGAGCATCTCTCTCTAAACACTTAGAATAGATTTTTTATTCTAGTGAAGTTATGACATGTTTAGGGTTTATTTGTGATAGCTTGCATCATTAGTCATTTATGCCTAAATAGTTAATCCATAAATGTTCATGTATGCTTAGTTAATGATTAGGTTGGCTTTGTTCATTTAGTCAAGTTCATGAATGTTTATGTGCTTGTTATTTGACAATTAGGTTACTAGAATTGTTCTACATCTAACTGAGACCTCATTTATGTGCATGTAGGCTTATTTGATAATTAGGTTGTTAGATTTGCATCTTAAAATCTAATTAACCATGTAGTGTTTAGTCTTGCACTTTATTGCATTTAGAATATTCATATATTCACTTAGACTTTAATTCTCTTCAATAAGTCAAAGTCTTGTGGCTACATCTAGTTGCACAAGCAAGTGAAGTCTTGCAACCAAGGGTTGGTTGGCAAGCATTTGTTAAGGCTCGCTATTAAAAGCCTACTGGTAGAATAGATTGTTATCTTGAAGTATGACTTGTTTGTCAACTTAGATTGTAAACAGTTATTCAAGTAGTGGAGTTTTGTGACTAAGTGGCTAGCGATGCTAGTCCCATGGGTTTTTCCTTGTTGAAGGTTTCCCACAAAAAAATCAAGTGTTCATTTAATTCCGCATTTACATTTGATTTTTGTTGTCTATTTGTTTGGGTTAATTGTGATGAATATTGACTAATCGAAAAAGTTGGTAAGTAATCGATTAACAACCCATTCACCCCTCTCTAGGTTGTATTAGACACACCCTGTATATTTTCACTTTCCTTGCTAGAACTATCCTAGACACATACGTTTCCAACTCTGGATTTATTAATTGTATTTAAAATCTTTTATTATTAATATATCTTGAATATCTGATATTAAATATTAATTATCACCGTCAATATAGCCTTATGGATTTTATTGACAAGAACTCTAAATATTAATATATCCATAGTGTATAACCAAAAGTTTCAACCCTCAATTTTCTAATATGAGAATTATTTCCTAGGGGAATATAATCTCGATCAAGTCAACGTCTAGTTTATTGCTTTACAAGATCTCCCAAGACTCCATTCACATGATCTCCTATAGGAGTATCAACGAAACATCTTATTTGACCAACTTTGGAGGCCACCGGTATCTTGTACCTTCTCCCACTCAATTTTTTGTCGTTTGTGGATTTACACTTAAATGATTTACCAAGTTTTCTAGATGCCATAAGAAACCTAAACCATTTGATGCATGTCATTGCATAAAAGAGATTTGAGTGTCACTAATTATTCTATATGACATGTTATTTTATGCATAACATTCATCTAATCATATATTTATAACAAACAACTAAGTAATAATCTTATCTATGGTCATCCCTAAAAAAAATTACAAAGATTACAAAAATTTGAATCTATAGGTCTTTATCTTCATCAAGAACATGTAGTCGCATACTCCTAGAAATAATTAACAATCCAATCCAATCCAAAACTCTTGTGAATTAATGAATTATAAAACAAATTTAATTAGTTAATCAACAACTCTAATTAATTAAAACTTGTTGAAGAAGAATCCTTATCAAATTAAGTTTCCAATTATTCCACAACTATTGTAGAAGTAGGAAACTCAATTTCCTTTAAAAAAAAAAAACTTTATTTTCAAAATAGAATTCCACTCAATTTACAACTCTTGTGAATTTAGGAAATCAATTTCTTGAAAAACAAGAAAATAAAAAAATAAAAAAAAAAACTTTTTTATTATTAAATCTGGGCAGGTGCGGAAGCGCCGCACGCATGGCCACAGGCTAATGCTCAGGCGCTTGACAAGGGCAGTTTTATGTCTTTTAAACACATCAAAATGATAGTTTACGTTATAAAATCGAGTATTTGTTACCAATTGCAACTACATCCAAATATGAAATTAATATAAATGGCAAGCAAGGGATCGTCCTCAGGGATCAAGATGGATAATTGAAATGCTTTCTAATCTACCTGAGACTAACTAAATGCATAAATAGATAAATCATAATTGGAAGAGAAAGATGTTTGATTTTTGATAAAAACAAAAATAAGTAACAAAAAATGTAAAATAAAAGGTAATGGAAAATATAATCTCAACAATCTAGATAAGAATATGGATTTAAACAAATTAAGAGAAATCTAGAGAATTGATAGAGTTGCATTGGACCATGGGCAATACTCTCTTAGCTTCATTAATTCATGATTACACAATTATGGACAGATCTCATTCAAAAGTGTGATTTGGCCGTAGATACTAAACCAAACCACTTATCCCCAAAATTCCTCGCCTATGATATTTAAGAGTAATAGGATAATGGTGAGATCAGTTAGTGTCGATCAAATGGTCTAGGAAATTGGGGGTGATATTCCCACCAATGAACCTATCCTATTTACTATGAGCCTTAATCAATTAAGGCTGTCAAGTCTCAACCAATTTTATCTCAAATTATCTTACCAATATTTCAATTAAACAATGATGTTCAATTCAATCGCATAGGGAATAAGATCTAATTAAGCAAGTGAATAGAACTATAGTTGTACAAATATATTATTGAAAGCTAAACAAAACCCATTGTCCAAAAGATGCTCACACCAATCCCCTAGAATGGGGATTTAGTTACACATATTCATAAACAAAGAAAGGAGGTAAAAATAGAGAAATAACCCATTAGTCTTCTCTTATAAGCTTGATCCCTCCTTGAGCTCCTTGCCTTGAATCTTGATGTAAAGAGTGGGAAGTTAGGATATGTAGTGAACTAGAGTCAAATGGAAAGTGACAAAGGGAAGAGATGTAGAAGATGGGTAGAGAGGAATGATTGAGGGAAAGTAATCTAGATTTGATTTGTTGTGTTTTTGGATGGAAAAGACAATACAAGATCCGGAAAATGATGATGAAGGTCGAATCTAGTGTGTCTATGGATGTCTCTCTAATTGAATCTAAGAGATGTATTTATAGTGGTCTAAGAAACAAGCTTGTAACCGTTAGATTCATTGAGGTGGCAAGAGTCGCTGCCCGATTGTCGCGATTTGGACCCAGCAACATTTCTCATGACAGACGGTTATATGGATCGATCTGGTTTTCACGGTTGACTTGCTAGCGAACTTGGGGTTGACATCTGGATCTAGAATTTTGCAATAAATGTCGCGGTTGTTGCCTAGCAACGCAAAGGGGGAAATTTCCTCATAATTTGAACTTCAATGTCTTCTTCTTTCATTGTTGCGGCTTCCCAGTAACGACGTAAATTGGGCAATATTCACTGATCTTGGGTTCTCTATGGTGATGTGTAATTTTTACGATTTTGACCCAACTTCCTAGCGACATTTTCAAAAATCCTTAAGTAATCTTCAAGCTTCAAGAAAAAGGTACGATATCTTTTATTATATGTTAATTAATCAAGGGTTAAAATTCTCTTTTAAAGGAAAATTTTAAAATATACAAATCTATTTTTTGCTTCCACCTCATGTATTTTCCCTACACAAAGTTATGACATAAACACATCTAAGAATACAAATGGTTAACTTATAAGAGATTGGTCCATTAAAGTGGCTTAAAAAGCATTGCCCATGCCCACCATCCAAACGTACCATGATTTACTTTTGTTTACCGCAAAAAATGGCAAGAGTCAAGCAAAATTTTTTCCATCCAGGTCTAGATTATTTAAAAGTAGCAAGAAGCTAATGAGAGTATCCGGCTCCCCAAAAAGTAACCAGAACAGTATGTCCAGGTCTGCCTCCTACAAATCCAGATCAAGATCAGGGCCATCTAGGTCCCTAAGTATCATTAGACAAAGAGGTCAAGGTCCTAATGACCCCACTACAACGTTATCCTAGTACACTGCTACTACATTGAACCAGTATCCCAATACCCCGATACCCCGATATCTGGGTACCCTAATCACTCATGAACCAACCTACCAGGCAACGAAAGGCCAAGATGAAAAGGAAGACTATTAAGGAAGAAATGGACCGAGAAGCCAGCATCATGCTATAGGTAAGACAATATACACCAACATTTAAACATAAGAAAAGTTTACTTCTCCCACCACTTTTAAAGATCCGTCTTGAATGGGATTAGTCAACTTTTTCATGATTGCCAGGGAAGGAAACAAAATCACCTGATTATGGGAATCATTCCTGCACCTAAAATAAGGTCACCATCAATGTCCCGTTAATTGCTTAATTGATTGCCTAATCAATTGATTTATTGCCAGAGTAATGAGAAAGAAATGAGACCTATAAATAATTCAGGCTCTCGACTGAGAGGGGATCGAAAATCAGACTTTCGACTTACACCTTACAGTTTTTTCCACTTATCGACTAGCACGAGATCGCCATCGCCAACTATGTTAGAAAACTACATACCTGATAAACTCCACAAAATACAATTGTATCATGTATCTCTATTTCATCGATTAATAAAACAGTCAGTCTCCTACTCTTTACATTGACTTATCTTTATCTCTAATCGCCATTGTATTTTGCCTATTTAACTGAACACATAAAGGTATCTAACATGGTATCTCTCTCCGATTATGATCTACTGATCGTGCCAAATATGTTGTATATTGAGACCTTCATTTTCGTATCCTTTGTCTCATTTTCTTGCGTTTTAGCGACTTTTATGGGCTCTTTGTTTATAATTTCAAGCATTTGTACATTTCTGGTGTTGGAAACAGTATTTAGGATTTTCGTATGAAAAATGGGTCAAATGGTGCAAAAAGAGGACAATAACCAACAGAAGCTCCAAAAGTGTAGATAAAGTGCTGGTCAGCGCACCCGCACTCTATCTGCACTGTTGATGAAACCCAAGAGCTTCTCAGCTGAAGAAAAGATAAAGTGTTGGTCAGCTCACCTACACTCACCCTCACTCACCCACATTCAGCACTTTCCATCACTGCCAATGATGGGTTTTTCGACCATTTTTGAGGGGTAATGTTGTCATTTCATGCCTAATTCGTGCCATAACCTTCCAAGCTTATAAATGTACCACTATCTTCGCAAGAAAAAAGGCTCTTCACCCAAAAATAACCTAGAAACCCTCTCTTTTACACTTCATCTTCTTCACACAACAAAAGAGAGATAGAGAGACCTTCGAAGGCATCCATGGAGGTTTTCCTCTATGGATGTCTCACTATCACCACCTTCCATATACAACCACCCATATTTGGATTAGATTCATGAGGAAAGAGCCACCCTATCTTGTCTATGAGGAGGAGAAGCTTCAATGGAGCTTAGAGATCCTAGTTAATACCTTTGGTTTCCTCTTTTTACTATTCTCTTGTATTTTCTTTATTTGATGTGTATCCTTATCAGGGAAATATGTAAACCTAACATTAATTTCATTTATTCGATTAACTTGTTTTTAATATTTTCAAGTATTGTCTCATTCAATTGCTTTGTATTGTTTCTTGACTTGTGTTGAATAGGCTTGACAACCCTCTTAGATGCATGTTTAGGGATATCTCTTGTCTTTACATTCACTGCATGTAGGTTAGAAATTGATATGTGTTCATGATTGGGGTTAGAAGTAGATTAATGTAATTTAAAAGTAGATTAATCAAACATCTCTTGATTGTGTGTATGTTGATAGATAAATTGAAATGCATGTTTTGGATTGATTTGAGTGTTTGAGAATTATGGTTAAGTAGGTACATCAACTCTTGGCCTTGATTATGCTCTTAATTGTTTGGGTGAAATTCATGATGAGTACAAACCATGCCATTGTGGATTTCAGTTCTTTAGACCTTCATGCTTTATACGACCCTTGGTCGTTGCTTGCACGATACACTCTCTGTGAGTAGTGATTGAGGGCCCAAATTTACACTTAATGCTTCCATTATATGGTTGTTGCTTACACGTGACAGGTGAGTAGCGATCAATGGTCGATCCTTTTAATATTCTCTTAGGCTACCATTGTTCGTTGCTCAAGCGATACACCCTCGGTGAGCAGTGATCGAGGGTCGGCCTTTATGCTTAATGCATTCCTTTTATGGTCGTTGCTCACATGATATACCCTCGGTGAGTAACAACCGAGGACTAGGCGACTCTCCCCATTTCCATATTTAGAGGTCGTATCAAAGGCTAGGTTGAACCCAATCTTGTAGTGTTTTATGCAGTTGGTTTTTATGAGTGACGCGAATGCCATAGTGGTCATGAGTACCTTGTGTGTCCATCTATTTCCATCTCCAACCCAGCTTTATTTTAGTAACTTAGGGTGGTTGCCATTATGAGTAGATTAATTTAGTTAGGAATATATTAACTTAGAAAGGAAAGCACCCGGTTACATTTCTATCCTTGGTTATCTTTTATCATTCTTGTCTCATTCTCTCACACACACATGAACATGCTTACACTTCACACACATCACTCTCACCCTTACCATGTTCTTGTTTACATTGCTTTAACAATTACTAAAACGTGAAACGATCGACAGATGACACCTCCTTATGGATGAAACCCTCACTTACCACTTTACTAGTTTTTAAAACTTTAGAGCATATTGCGTATGACAACTTTATAAATTCTTTTGAATTCGCAATTTCCTAGTGACAGAAAAAACACATTCAAAAGCACGTACGCTGTCGAGGAGGTGTCCTTTTCGTTGATTGTTTCTAGTTTTAGCTAATAGTGTAGTATTGTAAATATTTCATTAAAAGAACCATGAGTGCATCGATTGCACTCCAACAACCTCATCAAGCAAACAGCAGCACAACGACGACCTAAGAGGTTTATACAACCAAGGACACGAGTGGTGTTCCAAAAAGCATCAAGTGGAAAAGAGGTTAGAGTGCAGCAAGAGGTAGTGTCTCTGCAACACTACTACAAAATTGTTTAAAGACATCGGTTCTTTAAATCGGTTTTTAGGTAACCGATTTAAAAAAACTTTTAGACATCGGTTTTTTAAAAAACCGATGTCTTAAATATTGATATTTAAAATGACAACAGTTTTAGGGAAAACCGATATGGATTTATTTTTCAACAAGAAATCGGTTTTCCTTAAAACTGATGTCTTAAATATTGTGGTTTGAAAAGACAACGAGTTTTGGGAAACCGATATGGATTTATTTTCCAACAAGAAATTAGTTTTCATTAAAACTTATGTCTTAAATATTGCGGTTTGAAAAGACAACGATTTTTGGGAAAACCAATATGGATTCAAAAGCAAAATTTTGCTGAAATTCAAATCTGACCTATGTCCACATTCAAGTGTACATCTCTAAAAATACTTAACGTTATTTGCTCAAATTTTGACACAATAAAGTAGACATGAAAACAAACACATTTAATTCAGAAAATATTCCAAAGAACGATTGTGAAAAGTTTGAAAATGAGCGATGAAAACAGCTCATTCACGGATTTGCGTTGCTTCTAACCTTTGACTTAATAATTGATAATAACTTTCAAAATACCGTCTAGAATTTTACGTTCATTAAACCGTTGGATTCGTATAAAAAATCAACATGGACAAAAAATTATTTCCTTACTAAAAGATACAGTTTTGAGGAAAACGTTTGCACAAAAATATCTCTAGCAGAAGAGAGCGTCGCTTCTGATCTTTGACTGAATAATTGATCATAACCTTCAAAATACCGCCTAGAATTTTAAAATTCTTTATACCGTTGGATTTGTATCGAAAAATCAAAGAACCCTACATGGACGAAAAATTATTTCCGTGCCAAAAGACACAGTTTTAAGGAAAACGTTTGCACAAAAATATCTCCAGCAGAAGAAAGCATAGCTTCTGACCTTTGACTGAATAATTGATCATAACTTTCAAAATACTGCCCAGAATTTTACGTTCTTTATACCATTGGATTCGTATCATAAAATTGAAGAACTCAATGTGTATGAAAAAATTTATTTCCTAGTTTTAAGGAAAATGTTTGCACAAAAATATCTCTAGCAGAACACAAAACCACACAAAAAATGTAATGAAAAATAAACCCACCCCCAAACCTAATCTTACATTTGTTCATTAAATTGCAAGATGCATGTAGATAAATATCTCCCATGTAGTGAGAGTTGTATTCCAAATCATGCTTAATACAATTGATGTCACTAGTCTTCTATAGAGTATAGACCCAAAACTCGATTATATATGTTTTAGAAAATATAATTTGATTAAATGTTCCAATAAATATTTTTTTAATAAATGTTTGTCGTACAAATTAGAATTTTGATTAGTGGAATTAATTTAAATTTATTTAACAAGTTATTTTTTTTTTCCTAAGGATTCATATAGGTTATATATAAATATTGTGCAATTGTTAACACATCCTTTTGTAGTCAAGTGGTAAAAGCTTACCACTTTGACTTTGAGGTTGCAAGTTCAATTCTCCATAATGACAATTAAATTGTCATTATTATCATAGGTGGGGTGGGCTAGCGACGGCAGCCGGACATTGGAGTAATCAACTGATGGGAATAATTTTCATAATTCATCAATTTTACATCGCGGTTTTTAAATCGGTTTTACATATAACCGATGTGTTTTCATGTGTTTTTACATCGATTAAAAACCGATGTCTTTAGCAAGTTTTTTTTTTCTAAATCACTCAAATAGATATCGGTTTTAAAATTTTGAAAAACCGATTTCTTCCATGTAAAATAACCGATTTCTTTTGAGTTTTTTGTAATAGTGCAAGCTTCTTCCCAAATTGAAAATTCGATATCAACTCCTCTAACTGTTTCTATTTTTTGATATATATTACCCTACTTATGTTGGCGTAACTTAAATGTTTATGGGTAATGTTTTCAATGATGAAGCATGTTTGAGTGAGTTGATTGGATGTACCGATGTGTGCTTAAATGCTTTGGGAGGTGTTTGATGTTATTAATTGTGCTTGGGAATATGGTTGTTATTAAGGCAGAAATCACCTATGTGCTTTAATGATTAAAATGCTATGCTTGTTTTTCTTTTGGTTTAAGTTTGTTTTCTTAAATAAATGGTACTAGGCTCTGATTTGACAATTGCGCGTATTGAGTGGAATCTTATTTGCCTAAACTCTCTAATATGTTTTGTGAGTGTATAGATTGTCTATAGCTTCTCTAGGAAGCGATTTGTGCTGTTTGGGCATTAATGCTAGGTTCTCATCCCTAGGGAGGAAACAATGACAACTTGCGAGTCTTAGAGGGACAAGCAAGCCAAGAGTGCTCATAAAAAGAGCAAGAGTCTCATTTTTGTGAAGGTAAGCTGAAATTAGGAGTTCGAAGAGCCGAAGTGCCATACCAATGTCTTGCCTAGATGATAAATAGAGCGCTTGTGGCAGGCAACCCACCTCGTTTTTGAATTATTTCTTTCTTTTAGTTTTTATTTGCTTTCCATTAAATAATTTGTGGATGATTATTTTGGTGGATGATTGATATATATTGAGCTTTATTTGATTGATTTAATTTTGGATGTTTGAGCCAAAAGCTCTTTTGCATGCGCTAAATGATTATGAGCCGGAGGCTCTTTTGCATGAGTGTGATTATATAGGTTTGTGCTTATTGTTTTATTCAGTCCTGGGGTTGCCATGCCCTCACTCCGTCAATTTTGAAATGTTTGTGGTAAATTGATGGTGAAGAGTATGTGTGATTTGTGCTTAATTGAGATGATAGATGAATTGCATTTTATTAGTTGAGCCTAGTTTTGAGTCTTTTCTTTTCATTTTTGTTGGGCATTGATTGTGCATGATTAGTGGCTAGGTTTGTTTTGCTTTGTGTCGAGTTAGGTGCACGCCGTTAGACCAGAATCTTTTGTCTTCAAAATTGAGGACGGGTTTTGGTTTGGGGGTGTAGACGCTTTTTTGAGCCGTCTTTTATGTCTTGAGTCATTTTAGTGTCAATTTTTTCAAATTGTCGCATTGACAAATTTTTTGAGCTTTCATTAGCTTGGGTGTGATGTTTTGAACGTGCTTGTGACGAGTTTATTTATGCTTAATTTACTTAATGTAGTAGCTTTTGTCACTCTAGGGTCTCACTTGCACTTCCTGGGTTAGTCTCATCCTTTTAGTGTTTAAGTTGAGGGGACTCAGTGCTCTTACGCCTTATTTTAATAGTGGAGATTACCGAGTGAGTTCACAAACACAAGCCTAATAAAAAGTGCATTGAGTGTATAATCTTCTCTATTCTTGAAATATTTTTCTCGTCGTATGCATCACATGCCATAAGACATACATCTCATACATATTGTGGATTGCTTGATGGATGCATTCATTCCCTTGATGGACAAATCGTGGAAATAATCTTAGAAAATGTGTGTGCAATTAACTATTTATAAAGCCTAAACACATTCCTTATGTCCCTTATGTGTGCTTCAAAGTCAAACTTGAGGCCAAACACATACCCTTTCATTTGTACCACATATGAAACAAATTAAGATGGTGAATAGATTTTATCCAATTTTACCCAATTTTTCGTTATTAGCCAAATTAACGAAAATACCCCTAACTAGTCTCAATAATATATCAAGTGTATAAAGTGCAGAATTGTAAATGACACAAGATATTTACGTGGAAACCCTCACAGGAAAAACCATGGGCTAGTAAGTGTGCCACACTCGAACCTCGAATCCACTATATGTGATAACGATTACAACCTAATCCCGGTCAATAATCACACACCTACCTAATCTTGATATAAGTGAACCCAGTCCAATTTGCTTGTGATTTACACCTACCTAATCCCGGTAGCAACACAAGACTTACTTTTCAATGAAGAGATAATAAAACCTAAGTAAATATATGATGATATCCAAATAGCAAATAAAGCTAGGTAACCTTAGATGCTTATCTAGGATGATGAATATAAATTAATGCAATCCTAGATATCAATAGCTAGATGACATGTCAAAAAACTTAGCTAAACATATATTATGAAAACCTAGATAGCTATCACAATACAACACTCAATCAATTCATCACAAACAATCTCTATCTTGTGTTAGCATATGATCTAAAAATATACAAGTGAATAAAGAGATAACTTGTTAAGAAAGAAACTAAAATTAGATGAAGTTAGTGAGAATCTTACCAAGCAAGTTGTGATGATGCAAAACCATGCATGGATGCACTCTATGTGAGCATAGATGATGCAATATGAAGTTTAATGCAAAAAGGATTAGCTTTGAGTGTTTAAAGGTGAGTTCTTGATTATTTTTCTCTTGAAATATGTTCTAAGGGAAAAATATGCTTTTTGGACTCTTGAAAAATGACCTAAGATGAAAGAGACATATATATAAGGTGTCAAGATGAAGTGACAACGTTTTGAATAAGTTCCTCTGTTTTTGCCTTGGGTGCCATACGTGCGGTGCTTCTGTAGAGCGCCTGTACAGCGCCAATGCTCTGTTCTCTCGAGTTTTTGATAGGCGCTGTACGTACAGCGCTTTGAATAGCGCTCATACAACGCCTTCAATAAAGAATGCACAAAATGCATCAGACCTGATGCATTTAAAAACCCATTTCAACCAAGTCTTAGTTGAGCGTTGTATGTACAACGCCCTTTGCAAATTTTGCATCCTACATGCCTAAATGTCATGGCATTCTAATCCTAAGATGCAATCAATAAAAACATGCATGAAGAGATATAAATGATCATGAATTTGCACATATAAAAGTACACACAACATATAAGAATAAGAATTATGCATGTGTTGTGAGTGTGTGCAACTAATCTCTTCAATTGCAAGTAAGCACATAGAAATTTTACCTTTGGTCCTTATCAACCTTGAGGTCTTGAACAAGAACCTTTGAGCATGATCCTCAATCATCTAAACTACCCTTACAATTCAAACCCGAAAATGTGGTTTGTCCATGAAATAAGCCAATCAAAATATGGGAATCCTTACAATCTCCCCCTTTGGCTATTTCGTGACAAAACCACCTATCACAATGATTCTTCACAACAAAATATAAAATATAAGACTACAATGATTTTCTACATTACAAAGAGATGTTACAAAGATATAACTTCAAGTCTTCAATCTTGTAGAATAACCAACCCTTCAAAACAAAGTTTCTACACTTTCCAATACATGTAAATGTGAGATTTATCATGTCAGAACAAAAACAAGCATTTGCATTTAAGAATTTAAGCACATCATGCAATGTATGTGAAATGCAATGCTCTCCCTTAATGTGTATTCTCCCTAACATGTAATTTTGCTACGCCACAATTAGCACAATAAGCAAACTCCCCTTACCATCATATTACTCCCCCTTTTTGTCATGAGATGGACAAAGGAGTATTCCCCAAATGGGTCACTTAAGGCAAAGAGAGATAGAAGTATACATGTCATTTGCAGAATCATATAAGGCATTTTATGCAACTCAATTAAGAGGAGAGATACAATGAGATTTATTTTCATAGAAAATGTGTGATTAAAAATGCTTTGCATGGAAGACATATTGCATTCAAGTCCAAAAATAAATGGTATTTGGCAAAGCAAATGACAAAGGTTTCCTATAGGAATTCAAACCAATTTCACCATTTGTCATGAATTAAAGCAAGGATATAGAGAATTTCTTGATTTCAATTTTAGAGCACTATATCCAACTTTATAAGCGAAATATGTAATTAGCAACTTTGCACTCTATTTGATTTTTTTCGGATAAGATATCCGTATGATAGTAGACACGATCAACAAATAAAAAAAGAGACATTTGGATTTTTAGAATCCTTAGAATGGATACACGATCCTTTGTTCATTTTGAGTCTCATAAGCTTTTCACACAATGTTTTGCATTTAAGAATAGCAATCATCAAATCATGCTTTTTCATATTTAGCATGTCATTAAGAATCATCATGTTATGGAGATCATTATAGGTCATTCAATACATACTTTATAAGTTAATCTCCTAGTCCAAAAATGTATGTTTGAACATAAAAATAACATGGATTGCATTCAAAGCATGCTTCACACTTATTGAGATAAAAACATATATACATATGTGCAACCAAGATACTTAAGCAATTAATAAATAAGCCTAAAAGTTTTCAAATCTTGCATGCAACAAGTATGCAATTGCTCTCATCAATCACCAAACTACATCACTCCACAAGACATATCCTAATAGATTTACTAAGTGTTTTAAACCTAGTTGCATCTAAGGGTTTTGTAAATAAGTCCGCTATTTTATCATTAGTACCTACATGTTCAAGTACTATGCATTTATTTTCAACTAGTTCTCTAATGAAGTGATGTCGGATGTCAATATGCTTAGTCTTAGAGTGTTATACCGGAT
The DNA here is from genome assembly GCA_035582765.1 of Acer negundo. Taxonomy (NCBI): domain Eukaryota; kingdom Viridiplantae; phylum Streptophyta; class Magnoliopsida; order Sapindales; family Sapindaceae; genus Acer; species Acer negundo. The sequence goes on from CM069238.1 coordinate 3,994,187, forward strand.
TCTTGGAAATATTAATAGCACTCATATTATCACAAAAAAGAGTGAGTGTACCTTAGTTGAATCTGTAGTCGACTAGCATTTGCTTCATCCATAGGAGTTGTGTGCATCCACTCCTCGCAGCTATGTACTCGGCCTCGACCATGGACAAGGAAATCGAGTTTTTCTTCTTGCAAAACCAAGACACCAAGAAGCAACCGCCCGATGTGCTTTTCCTATCATCACAATTTTCTACCTAATCCGCATCACTAAAGCCAACTAAACTAGCATTAGTGTCAAAAGAGTGCAAAATCCCATAGTTGGATGTCCCATTCACATAGCGAATTATTCTCTTAACGGAAGAGAGATGGGACTCTTTAGGATCCGCTTGGTACCAAGCACACGCACCCACACTAAAGGATATATCGGGCCTACTTGCAGTCAAATAAAGCAAGCTACCTATCATGCCCCGATATAGAGTTTGTTCCACACTTTTTCCACTAGCATCCTTGCTTAGCTTCAAAGTGGTACTCATGGGTGTATCACAATGTTTGGCATTTTCAAGACCAAACTTCTTCACTTGGTTTTTGGCATATTTGGCTTGGGTTATAAAAATCTCATCATTTAATTGCCTAATTTGCAAACCTAGGAAGTAACTTAGCTCATCAACAAGACTCATCTCAAATTCATGAGACATGACATCAACAAATTGTTGGACTTTGGTGTTGTTGGTGGAGCCAAAAACTATATCATCAACATATATTTGAGCTATGAAAAGCTCATCATTATTTTTCTTGATGAATAGAGTCTTGTCAACACTACCTCTTTTATAGTCATTGTCAACAAGAAATTGAGTTAGGCGCTCATACCAAGCTCTTGGTGCTTGTTTCAACCCATATAGAGCCTTCTTGAGGCGATAGACATGGTTGGGTAGTAAGCATCCACAAACCCCTTGGGTTGTTCAACAAACACTTCCTCTTCCAAGAAGCCATTGAGGAAGGCACTCTTGACATCCATTTGGTGCAATTTAAACTTGTGCACACAAGAAATGGACAAGAGAAGCCTAATGGACTCTAAACGAGCAACGGGAGCAAATGTCTCATCAAAGTCAATACCCTCAATTTGAGAGTATCCTTGTGCAACAAGTCTAGCCTTGTTATGCACTATGTTGCCATCCTCATCAGATTTGTTCCTATAAATCCACTTGGTGCCTATCATATTAGTGTTCTTAGGCCTAGGAACTAAAGTCCAAACCTTATTTTTTTTGAATTGGTTTAGCTCTTCTTGCATGGCAAGGACCTAAAATTCATCATTCAAGGCTTTATCAACCTTTTTGGGTTCTATTTAAGAGGTGTCGCATTTATAGCTAATTACATTAGCTAATTGACGCCTAGTCCTAACACACTCATCAACTTCTCCAACGATGTCCTCTTTATCATGGAGTTTTCTAACCCATGGAGCGGGTTCTTTAGAGTTCAAGAGAGGCACTCTATCAATAGGTTGTGTGTCCTCACCAATAGGATTAGATGTCCCAACATTAAGAGTCTCCATAACCTTCTCCAAAGGAGAATCATTTACAACAACAACCTCCTTCTCATGGTTACTAGACTTGAGCCTTTCATCATCAATGACAACATTGGATGATTCCTTGACGCTTCGAGTTTTCAAATTGAAAAATCTATAGGCTCTACTATTCAAGGCATAGCTAATGAATATACCCTCATCACTCTTAGCATCGAAATTGCCAAGTTGATCACGGTCATTCAAAATGTAGCATTTGCTTCCAAAAGTGTGGAAGTAGCTAACATTTAGTCTCTTACCTTTCCATAATTCGTAGGAGGTGTTTTTAGTTCCAGGTCTTAGGAAAACTTTATTTCCTATATAGCAAGCCGTATTGATGGCTTCGTCCTATAGGTTCCTAGGGACTTAGTTGCTAAGCAACATAACACGGGATATCTCTTAAAGGACTCTATTTTTCCTCTCAACAACTCCATTTTGTTGAGGTGTCCTAGAAGCTGAAAACTCATGGGAGATGCTTATGCTATCACAATAGGTTCCAAAGGAAACATTTTCAAATTCCCTCCCATGATCACTTCAAATCCGTTTTATGCTTTTAATACTTGAGTTCATTTCATTTTGAAGTTTATTACAAAGCATTTTAAACTTATCAAAAGTTTCAGATTTTTCTCTAAGAAAATATGTCTATGTGAACCTAGAGAAATCATCTACACATACAAAAATGTATCTTTTTCCACCTAAACTCTCTGTTTGCATGGGACCCATTAGATCCATGTGGAGAAGCTCAAGGGGCTCCTTGGTGGAGAGATACTTGCCCTTTTTGTGCATGCTCTTGGTTTGTTTTCCTTGTTGGCAAGGTCCACAAAAACCATTGGCTTTCTTTCCAAGCTTAGGAAGGCCACACACAACATTTAACTTGTCAAGGATTTTTAAATCCCGAAAATTGATGTGGCCAAGTCTTTCATGCCACAACACAACTTGCTCTTCCTTGGACACATTGTTTGAGACTATTCTAGCTTCGAGATAATTGCAATTGTCACTAGATCTCATACCTTTCAACAAGGTTTGTCCATTGGGCAATAGGATAGATCAATCATTTTTTGCTAAATAAGACGGAAAGTCTTTCATCACTTAGATGAGAAATGCTAATTAAATTGGTTTTCAAGCCATCAACAAATAAAGCATTGGACAAGGAGGGTAATCCGGGAATGGAAATGGTTCCTTTCCCTACAACTCTCTTTTTGGATCCATCACCAAAGGTGACACATCCTCCTTCCTTCATGACAAGAGTCTCAAAGAAACTCTTGTTTCCCGTCATGTGTCTAGAACACCCACTATTAAGATACCAAAAATTAGAAGAATTTGCCTTCAAAACAATTTGTGCAACATGGGAAACATTTTCATTCTTTCTAATCCACCTAGGTAAAACATTTTCTTTCCTAGTGGTCTTTGATACATGGGTTCAAGAAGTCCTAGGATCATGCATATTAATTCTATCATTCCTAGGAACATGCATCATGGCTCTTTTCTTTTTCTTCTCAATCATGCTTCTAGTTTTACACATTTTAATGTATTGAAAGCACCTTGGTCTAATATGACCATCAAAACCACAAAAATGACATGTAGGGATAAAGTTAGGGATCATACCATAACCTTGTGCTTGAATTGGAGCCTTCCCATGTCAGTGTGGTTGAATTGGTTCAATGTATCTTTGTTGTTAAACCGGTCTAGCTTGCTTCCTAGCCTGAGGTTGCATGATTGGTCTCTTTCCTTTGTTGAGAGCCATTTGTTAAGGAAAGTTAGCTTGATAATCTCTTGAGGGTTGAGTTTGTGGTTGTCTTTTTTTAGCCACCATCACTTGTGCACTTTATGAGCATTATCCTAGATCAAATTTCTTCTTAGGAGTTAGCACAGGTGAGGCTACTTTGTTGCCCAAACTCTTAACAAATACGGTCTTGTGGTGAGTGAAGGTCTCCTTACAATCTTCAAATCCAAGACCTTTCTTGTCACATGGATTCTTTCCAACACCAATCATATGGTCAAGCTTCTTGGTGCTAGAAGCCATTCTAGTTAAAGACTCTTTAGCTTCTCCAAGCTCCCTCTTCAAGCCTTCTTCATTCCTCTTAGATAAGTCTAACTCCTCTCTTAGCTTATCTTTAACTTTCTTGGCTCTTTCCACTTGTTCACTTAAGTGATCATTATGAGACGAAAGTTTTTGATTCTCTTCTCTCAATCTTTGAATCTTTCTTTTGGTTTTCATCTCTAAGCTTTTAAACTCGGCAAGATATTCAACAAGAACTTTTTTCTCCACATATCCATTTGTGGAGTGACATGAGGAGTCATCTTCACTTGAGTCATCTTCCTTTTGGTTTTCTTGTTCTTCTTCACTAGCACTTTTGCTCTAGTAGGAGGAGGCAAAAGCTAAGAAGTTAGCCATGAGTTCTTCATCATTCGAAGACTCATCTCCCTCATTGGAGTCATCACTACTTCTACTCCATGTGGTGACCATCACTTTACCCTTCTTCTTTCATTATGATTAGCACATTTGGGGGCAAAGTGACCTATCCCACCACACTCATAGCATCAGACCCCTTTCCTTTTGGTTTTCTCTTGCCTAGGGTCAAACTTCTTGAATGGACCCTTTTTCATCAAGTTTTGGCCTTTTGATCCAAATCCCTTCTTCCCAAACTTCGTAACCTTGTTGAACCTTCACAAAAATAAGGCAAGTTCTTCGTCCGAGTCAATCTTCTCCTCCTTTTCATCCTTAGAGGCTTTTAAAGCAATTCCTTTATGCTTTTTCAGAGGAGTAGAGCTAGGAGACTTCCTAGACTCATAGGCGAGGAGTCTTCCAATTACCTCGCTCGGCTGTATGTCCTTATATCCACTATTTTCTTCTAAAGCCGCCACCTTTGATTTAAGCCTATCAGGGAGAGATCTCATAATTTTCTGCTTGATTCTCCTATTCGAATACGAGTCACCAAGTTGATGGCTTTGATTGACAATATTCATCAACTTGATTCTGAAGTCATTGAAGTGTTCGTCCTCCTCCATCCTAAGCTTGGAGTCCTTGACAATTTCGGTTCCCTCATGTGCAACCTCTATGATATCCCATGCCTCCTTAGCAATCCTAGTGTTTTGAATCAATTTGTATTGATTTTCGTCCATTGCACAAAGTATGGAATGCATCGCCTTCCTATTCCATTTCGATGCTTCAAACTCTTGCGCATTCCATTGCGCCTTAGGCTTGAGTATATCTTCTCCTCCACCCATGGGAGTCATCATAGGTAGATCATATCCATCTTCAACCGTCATCCATGCACGGTCATGAATTTGACATATGTAGGATTCCATCTTCCCTTTCCATTGGGAATAATTCAAACCAGAGAGAAGAGGAGGTCTCGTGCTAGAAGCTCCCTCGTTGTTGCCACCGTTTCCACTCATTTTGTATAATGAATGAAATGAAATGAAATGTATGCAAAATGTATGAATGAGAAAAAATCACACAAATGCAAAACACACCAAAATGAGCAAGGATCACCTAAGTATATCTAGGAACCCGCTCTGATACCAATTGAAACAAATTAAGGCATGCCTAATATTAATCTGGAGGGGGGGTGAATAGATTTTATCTGATTTTACCCAATTTTTTGTTATAAGTTAAATTGATGAAAATACCCTTAACTAGTCACAATAATATATCAAGTGTATAAAGATCGGAATTATAAATGACACAAGATATTTACATGGAAACCCTCACGAGAAAAACCACGGGCTAGTAAGTGCGCCACACTCGAATCTCAAATCCACTAAATGTGATAACGATTACAACCTAATCCCGGTCAATAATCCAACACCTACCTAATCCCGGTATAAGTGAACCTAGTACAATTTGCTTGTGATTTACACTTACCTAATCTCGATAGCAACACAAGACTTACTTCTCAATGAAGAGATAATAAAACCTAAGTGAATATATGATGATATCCAAATAGCAAATAAAGCTAGGTAACCTTAGATGCTTATCTAGGATGATGAATAACAATTAATGCAATCCTGGATATCAATAGCTAGATGACATGTCAAAAAGCTTAGCTAAACATAGATTATGAAAACCTAGATAGCTATCACAATACAACACTTAATCAATTCATCACAAACAATCTCTATCTTGTATTTAGCATATGATCTAAAAACATATAAGTGAATAAAGAGATAACTTGTTAAGAAAGACACTAAAATTAGATGAAGTTAGTGAGAATCTTACCAAGCAAGTTGTGATGATGCAAAACCATGCATGGATGCACTCTATGTAAGCATAGATGATGCAATATGAAGTTTGATGCAAAAAGGATTAGCCTTAAGTGTTTAAAGGTGAGTTCTTGATTATTTTTCTCTTGAAATATGTTCCAAGGTAAAAATATGCTTTTTGGACTCTTAAAAAATGACCTAAGATGAAAGAGACATATATATAGGGTGTTAAGATGAAGTGACAACATTTTGAATAAGTTCCCCTATTTTTTCCTTGGGTGCTGTATGTACGATGCTTATGTAGAGCGCCTGATAGGCGCTATTTGTACAACGCTCGTACATTGCCTTCAATAAAAAATGCACAAAATGCATCAGACCTGATGCATTTAAAAACCCATTTCAACCAGGTTTCAGTTGGGCGATGTACGTACAGTGCTTTGTACAACGCCCTTTCAAATTTTGCATCCTAAATGCCGAAATGTCATGGCATTCTAATCCTAAGATGCAATCAATAAAAGCATGCATGAAGAGATATAAATGATCATGAATTTGCACATATAAAAGTACAGACAACATACAAGAATAAAAATTATGCATGTGTTGTGAGTGTGCAAAATCCTCTTCAATTGCAAGTAAGCACATTGAAATTTTACCTTTGGTGCTTATCAATCTTGAGGTCTTGAACAAGGGCCTTTGAGTATGATCCTCAATCACCGAAACTACCCTTACAATTCAAACCCCAAAATGTGGTTTGTCCATGAAATAAACCAATTAAAATATGGGAATCCTTAGAACATATAACCATATAGCCATAAGCCTAAACACATTCCTACCCTTGTTACTAATCATGTTAAGGTGTGTAGTGTTGTGTGGTTGAAAGGTGTAAAAGCTCTAATATGTAAAGATAGTGTGTATTTAGGCAATATTTGTAAGTGTGAGAGGCATAGGCTCACAATTTTAAAGGTGCCAAAATTTGCACTTAGAGCCAAATTGCTAAATGTTAAATGTGCAAAAGAAAAGATAAAAAAGAAAGAAATAGAAAAGCGTAAAAGAGCCTTGAATGTTCTTAATATAAAGTACCCACACAATGTAGAGTACAATATGTGAAAGCACAATGTAATTGAAAGTTTAAGCCTAGACACTAGAGTTCGAGTATTGAATGCAGGTAGAGCTAAAAGTGTGGGTGTGTAATGTAAATGTGTCTTAGGAGGATTGAAAATACCTACAAGGTTATAGTAAATAACCTAGAGGGGGAGTGAATAGGTTGACACACTAGTTTTAAAAACTCTTAGGTATTTTGATGGGAAAGATTTTCGTCGTTAGAAAACCGTCCGTCAAAACAATTTGTAAAACCTATGCGATGCGTTCACAAGTATAAATACGAGTAAAGCGGTAAACACGGGTGTCGTCGACTGAGATCGGGGTAACGTTGATAAGATTAGGATTAATAGAACTAGTGAGCATAAAAGTAAAGTATATGGTAGGTGAAAATATAATATAAACTAAACTATGAATGCAAAATAAATGGGATGGTAATGGAGTGATGAATGTATGATGATGGTGTAGGGAAAAATAATAAATAAAAGTGGTAAACGCAGCGGAAGCGATACTAAAAACGATTTAGTGACTTTTAAAAATTTTTCCTTTATGAACCTTAAACCCTTTTAATCAATAAACATGCATATATGTTAACAAAAGTAAATTATCTTTTGTCGCGTGATTCGATTGACTTACGTCGATGGTAATCCGCAAGACCTTCAATCCGAGCACGAACGTGGATCACCTAGGAGCGTGGTCTCCCTTTTCTTTGAATTGCAAACCTGTGAATGGACCAAACAAAAAACTTTCTTTTCTTTGTTAGTCACAAAACAATCAAAAGAATGTCAAAAATTATTCCGGTCACTTTTGAGTTCTCAATCTAATGATCGAAACTCGCGTGAACCTAGATCGATATCGTATACACAAGCTTATTGATGATTAAGCAATAGTATACTATCAAAGAATAATTTCACACTCTCTTTTGTCTTTTTAGAATAAAATCTCTCTCTTGGAATTAAGAAGAAGAAGAAAGAAATAAAAAAAAAAAAACTCAAGCACAATGGATTGTGGTGGCCGAACCCTATAAGAACACATATATAGGTTGGCCGAATTTTTTCTTCTTTTTCCTTTAGGGTTGCCGAATTCTATGTAGTCTAAGATTAGGGTTGGCCGAATTCTATAATGTCACTTATATAGGGTGACTTAAATTCAACCCTAATTCTTTTCAACTTAATAGACTTCAAACCCTAATCGAACTCCTTGATTTTTATTCTTTTATTTTTGACTAAATAAAAAGACTCCTTATTTGATTAAATAAATAAAACTAATTTATTAATTTCCTTGTCAAACAAGACTTTTACTTTTAGGAAAGATTTGTTTCTTTAATTAAACAATTAATCAATAAATTAATTAATTCTTATTTAATTAAAACAAATGAAACAAAATAATATTTTAGGTTAAAATTTTAACCTTGCCGCCCCACTTGATTAAGTTTGGGCCTAACATTATTTTCTTATTTCATTTAATCCATTGGACTTTAAATAAAAAGCCCACATGTGAACCAGACCCATTCTTACTAAAAGAAACAAGCCCACATGTCTTTCATTAATATATTAATATAATTGAGCAGCCCATTACTTAAATAATGTGCAAATTATATTCTTAATATATTAAATGCAATTCTAGATGGACCCTTAAATTGGTCCGGTAGAATATATCAAGTGATCCATGCAAGTCCGTGTGGATTGGGGATCTTGGCGGGCCATCTAAATTTAAGCTTCAATAGACATAACCTAATCACAATCAACAAATGATTCACTTAGGTCCGATCCATTAATTTTAACTCATTCCACTAAAGAGCTAAAACTGAACTCTTAAATAAAGATAGAAAAGGAAGATGCTCCTCATTCATACCCTAGACAATCATATTGGAGATAGTGTATCCTCGTGATTAATATCAGTAATCGCCAAGAGTTCATAGACCGCCTATAACTCTCCAAGTTACCATATTTACTCATATGACCACGTTTTGAACTTGGATATTTTGACTTGTCCAGAAGCCATGTTTTCAATAGACACTATCGAAAACTCAACGTTGAGATTTAATATCCAATTACCTTAAAACATCCATATGATGATATTATACTCTCATTTAATTAAATGGAGCCACGATGTCCGTATCTATAAATGAAGTCCTCTATCGATTAACAAATGAATATCACCAAACTATCGAGGATAGACTATGCGATATAATCATACTCATTGATAACTCAAATGATATCACTTGCAACCATAAGTCCATCATTTATCTCAGGATTAAGATAGACCCTCCGATTGTCCTGATAATGAAAAGACTATTATCTATTGACGGTTCTAGATAAAGCTTTTCATTGTGATCCAGTTCAATGCACCCAGTGCACTAGATCCTTTTGCTCGAAGACACTCCGATGATTTTAGACTCATCATATCTCATTTGATCCCACTCAAATGCTAGCAAAAGAATTCTACAACTTTAACAAGATAAAGGTGCCCAACCTTTAACTTAAGTTGTGAACATTATTCAAGACTAACTAAAGAATTGTGTCTACCACATACATATCCAGATGTACGAACAATTCTTCTTTTCCCATAGTCTTTAGACCTTATGATTATTTACTTTGACAATTATAATATAAACTATAAATGCTATACGATTTGTTAAACCAGAAATCTCTTTATTAATGTGAAAAAGATTGTTAATTACAACATTACACTCTTGCTATTGAGCATAATCCTAACAGGTTTTACCTCATCCGGTAAGTCTACAAGTTCCCAGACTGAGTTAGAGTACATGGACTCTATCTCGAGATTTATGGCTTTAAGCCATTCCTCTTTGTCAAGATCTTCCATTGCATTCTTAAATGTCAATAGATCATCCATACTATCAGTAGAGACGACATCTCATCCCTCACCTATACCTAAATAGCGTTCAGGTTGTCTCACAACCCTCCCACTATGTCTAAGTGATAGTGTATCCTGACTAGGAAACATCTGACTATCAGATGTCAATGGATCAATAACTCTTGTTGAGTGAGCACTAGTCGTACCAGGCTCCATTTCATTTAATACAATCTTGCTACGAGGTTTATGATCACTAATATAGTTATCCTTAAGAAACGTTGCATTTGTTGATACAAATACTTTGTTCTCTTTAAGACTATAGAAGTATCCACCTCTGGTCTCCTTGGAATATCCTACAAACAAGCAGACCACAGACTTTGGGTCTAGCTTTCCACTTCTTTAAACCCCCCCTAATAAACAAAAATGTCGCAAACTAGCTTTACGACTATTCCACAACTCTAAGGGAGTCTTAGTAACAAATTTGGATTGGACTACATTCAAAATGCAAGCCGAAGTTTTTAACGCATTTCCCTAAAAGGAATTTGGTAATGATGAGAAACTCATCATTGATCTCACAATTTCAATTAGGGTTCTATTTCTCCTTTCCACGACACCATTTTGTTGTAGTGTACCAGGAGCTGTGAGTTGGAACACTATCCCATACTCAACCATAAAGTCTTCAAACTCTTGGTTAAGGTACTCACCTCATGATGAGGTCGTTTGTGTGCTCAACAAAATACTCTTTTATGTTCTCTTGTAAACCATGTTTTAGCCACTTAAAAATCCTTTAATATGTTAATTCTTAGCAAGTGGTAAGCAAGATTTGTCTACAGGGAAATGGAGTAATATGTTTGATTGATTGACTAATCTATTTTACAATGAGATAAATCATAATGAATGGATAGTTGTGTGGTTTAACAAACCACCAAAAATGCAATTAAAATAAACATACAAAAATGATAGGAAAAATAGAAGACTCAACAATCTTGATAAGAGGGATGATGTAAACAAATACAGTATATGCTAAGGAATTGATGGAGTCACAAGTGTCATAGGTAATGCTCTTCAAAGCTTCATTAATGACCAAGTCTTATAGTTGTTAACCATTTGTTTACTATAGTGTGTTTAGGCCATTTTTATGGATACTAAACATCTTCCCACCTCAATGCCTAATCGATTAAGGAAGGCGGGATCAATGTGGAATTAGTTTGGTAAAAATCAAGGGTTTAGATTAGTGGGGTTGATATATCCACCACTAATCCATCTTATTCACTAGGTTCCTTAACCAATCAAGGATGTCAATACAAAATTGGTTTCACAACAAATTATCCCACACAATAAAATGATCTACTAGTGATATGCAATGCAAATCACAAAATGTATAGAATCTAAATATTAAGTGAATAGAAAACAAATAGAGATTTAATTACACATAGATTAAGCGAAAACCCATAACAAATGTGTTTCACATCTATCCCCTAGATTAGAGGTTTAGTTACATATAGTTACAAATCAAATGAATACGAAGTAATAGTTAAGGAAATCACCTTTAGGCCTCCTTCTTTAGTGCTTGCTCCTTCCCTCATTTTATTTCTCCTAGTGTCAAGAATGGTAAAAGAGGATGTGTCTAGAAATGTGAGTGTCTAATGGTGAGTGACAAAGGTATTGAAATGTAGAGAATGGTAAGAGAGGAATGGTTGAGTGAAGTAATCAAGACATTGGTGTTGAGGTTTTGGATGGAAAAGATAGTTCAAGTTCATAGAATGGAGGAAGTTGAGAGGGTGATGTATAGAAGATAAACTAGGTCTAATTCTCTATAAAATATGTTGCTTTCTAAATGCTTGGATCCCTTTCAAGTTGGAAGAGAGGGATATATGTAGTCACAGTCGTAAGTGTAATGATAACTGCTTAAAAATCTGATGTGGAGTGATGTCGCCACTTGTGTGGCCATTGGCGACATCATGGTGACAAACTGTTGCTCATTCTGAGATTCACATGTCGCAACTTTTCTCATCTTTTTAACCAAACATGAAAGTGGCGACAATGAAGAAATTGGGATGTCGACACTTTGTCGCTACTTTGTCATCATGGCGACAACACCTAATGCTTGAAGCTTTATTCTGTCCCCATTTTGTCGCCACTTTATGCCATGGGGACACAAAGTAGCGATAACACCTGATGCTTTTAATTCTAAGAAATGCAAATGTCGCCACTTATGCCATCATGTCGCCAATGGCGACACATCTTCATCAAGGTGGCGAAAATACCCTATTTTGCCAACTTGAGATCTTTTTGCACCAAAGTCTTGACCTTCTTCACAAATGCCCCTAAAGCCTAAGTAAACCTGAAACACTTGATTTAGCAACATTAAATAAGGGGAAATGCCCGAGAATCAAGCAAAAAGAGTCGGGAATAAGGGCCAAAATCATACCAATTTTGGCTTGATCAAATACCCCAAAACCTATCTTTTGCTAGTCCTCGAGCAAAACAATCACAAGTCAACCCTAAAGACAATCATCAAGAAATTTCAAATGTTTTTTCAATCAAACACTAATTCCTCTGAGCAAGGTTTTACTTCTCATGATCAAAGATGTGAAACCAACATGAGGAGATTAAAAAGATGATGCACTAGTAAGATTAAGTTGCATGCCACTCTAGATATGATTGTATGCAATGTGACCTTACATTCAACATGCCTAAGCTTCAAAGCAAAGATGCTGTTCAGATTAGAATGTAATTCGCCTCAATAACTAATCCTCACCGGATTCTCTCTTTCCTTCTCTTGAGATTCCTAGGTTTCACTAAAAATCATGTGCAATATGAATTTATGTCATAGATATCCAATTGATTGCACATGATGACATTTAAAATGCAATTTTTGAAAAGTGAGTCTCATGAATGGAAATGCAAACCATGAAGTGGAAAGAACATGTATCAACCACAATTTACAAAATGGACATTCCTAAAAATCATAAAGGTCTTCCTTTTGGTTGTAATACGGCCTTAGGTGAATGGTGAGACAAAGAATGGGACAATGGATACAAAAGACTCAATGATTACTGCAAGGATTCCCATATTTTGATTGGCTTATTGCGTGGACAAACCACATATTGGGGTTTGTTGTAAGGGTAGCTTTAGTGATTTAGGATCAAGCTCAAAAGCTCATTTAAGACCTGAAGGGATAAGCATGCCAAAGGTATATCTCTTGTGCTTAGTTTTCATTGAAGAGATTAAGTTGCACATACACACTAGCAATGTTTGCATATGTGTGCTTTACTTTTGTGTGCAGTCTCTTCAAATGTCACATTTCACACTTGCTCTTTATTGTTGTATATTATTGTGTGCTTATGTGTCTTGTAATTCGTTTCCCGATACATTCGAAAACGTTCGCGCATGCACGAACGTGTGCTTGGTTCAGCGTGAAGATCGCCTTTGGAGAATGCCATGGCTTCTCCTTTGGTTTCACCCATGGTGGTGAATCAACAATTTTATCAGTGGCCAGACCACCGTTTAAAACTGCCGATCAGGCCTGGTTGTAAATATCTTTGGTTGATTATACGGTTATGATCGGTGGCCATGACCGTCGTTCGAAACCGCCGATGAAGACCTGATTGAAAATATCTTAGGTCTTAAAATGGCGGTTTGACGGTGATAATGAAACCGCCGATCATACCTGATGCCCTCGGGTTTTGAAACGGCGGTTTAATTGACGGTTTCGAAACCGCCGATTGGCGTTTTCAAGGGTAATTTTATCTTTTCACTCTAACTTTTATGGCCCTTTATAAATACACCACTTTCTCATGGTCTAGGTGTGACTATTTGATTATCAAGAACCCTAAATTTAAAAGAGAGACCTTTGAGAGAGAAAGCAATCAAGATTGCTCATTCAATCACTCAAACCAATTTTCATGTGCATCAAATAACATCTAAGCATTTTCTAGCATAGTAAGGATGCTTACTTGCATGGGTCTTGCTCAACACACATCCCTTGGCATGTTCTTCACTATTATCATACATAATTAGTGTTTTATTTATCAAGGCATCTCTTATATTATTTGTATGCTTTTAGAATATATTCTAGATACAAAATAGAGATTGCTGTGTTTACATGATTGAGTGTTGTATTTTGATAGCTTCATAGAATTTCATTATCTGTGTTTAGCTAAGCTTTATGACATGTCATTTAGCTATTGATATCTAGGATTGTATTAATTGTTATATTCATCATCCTAGATAAGCATCTAAGGTTACCTAGCTTTATTTGCTCTTTGAATATTATCATATATTCACATAGGCTTTTTATCTCTTCACTAAGAACTAAGACTTGTGTTATGATAGGGATTAGGTTGCGTAAATTAGAAGCAATTGGACTAGGTTTACTTTTGAAGGCCTGCGGGTAGTAGTAGCGGGATATTGGTCGGGATTAGGTCGTCAAACCGGGATTAGGTTGTATACGCTATCATAATTAGTGATTTCGAGGTTCGAGTGTGGCGCACTTACCAGCCCGTGGTTTTTCCCTGTTGAGGGTTTCCATGTAAATATCTTGTGCCATTTACAATTCCGCACATATTACACTTGATATATAAATTAACTAGTTAGAGGTATTTTCAAAATATTGTTTTATAACGAAAATTAGGTAAAAAGTGTTAAAATCTATTCACCCCCCCTCTAGATTCATATTGAACACACGTTAAATTAGTTTCAATTGGTATCAGAGCGGGTTCCTAGATATACTTAGGTTATCCTTGCTCATTTTTGGTGTGTTTTGCATTTTGTGCGATTTCTGGATTTATTCATACATTTTGCATTCATCTCATTTGCATTCATCCAAACACTATGAGTGATTTCTGGATGAGCAAAAAGGGAGCGTCGAGTGTAAGGCCACCATTGCTCACTGGCGATAATTACTCATCATGGAAGGGGAAGATGGAAGCATACTTATGCCAAATCCATGATAGGGCATGGATGGCGGTTGACGATGGATACGCTCCACTTATGATGACTCCTATTGGAGGAGGAGATGATGTCCTCAAGCCAAAAGCACAATGGAATGCTCAAGAATTCGAGTCTTCCAAATGGAATAGAAAGGCGATGCACACCATTCTATATGCTATGGACGAGAACCAATATAAGTTGGTTCAAATCACTAGGATCGCAAAAGATGCGTGGGATATCCTAGAAACGGTTCATAAAGGAATCGAAGTGGTCAAGGACTCAAAACTACAAGTCCTCCAAACGTGTTTTGAGACCATTATGATGGAAGAGCATGATCACTTCAATGACTTTCAAGTGAGGTTGATGGACATTATGAACCAAAGTCATCAACTTTATGACCCTTACTCGGATAGAAGGATCAAGCAAAAGATAATGAGATCACTTCCTAAGAGGTTTGAGTCCAAGGTAACGGCTTTATAGAAGAATGATGGTACAAGGATATGAAGCCGAGTGAAGTCATTAGAAGAGTCTTGGCCTATGAGTCAAGAAAGGCTACCACCTCAACTCTTAAGAAGAAAAAGAATCTAGCCTTGAAGAACTCTAAGGTGGACAAGGAGGAGGATGACTCGGATGAAGACTTCACCTTATTTGTGAAAAGGTTCAAGAAGTTTGCTAAGTTTGAGAAGAAGGGCGTTGGATCAAAAGGCCAAAACTTGAAGAAAAGGGGTCCCTTCAAGAAGTTTGAGCCTAAGGAAGAAAAGTCTAAAAGGAAAGAGGTCCAATGTTATGAATGTTGTGGGATAGGTCACTTCGCCCCCGAATGTGCTAATCGGATGGACAAGAAAAAGCGAAAGGCAATAGCCGCCACTTGGAGTGGTAGTAGTGATGACTCTGTTGAGGGAGATAAGTCTTCAAGTGCTGAAGACCTTGCCATAAATTACACGGTATTTGGTGCCACTCATGAAGAAGTTGAAGTTGATGGCGAGGATGACTTAACTAGTGATCCTATAGAAGAGATAGATGTAAAAGTAGATCTAGAGGTGATTGGTGTAGCTACTTATTGGGATATGTCCCATACATCATTAAGAGACAAATTTGATGATCTTTATGAAGGAGATGACTCCATTGGTAAGATGGAGAATATATAAGATGACTCAAAAGTTGAGAATTTGTCATCTAACTCCACAAATAGGAATGTGGAGAGTATGGATCATGAAGACTACTTGAAAAAGTTTGAAAG
Source organism: Acer negundo (assembly GCA_035582765.1). Lineage (NCBI taxonomy): Eukaryota > Viridiplantae > Streptophyta > Magnoliopsida > Sapindales > Sapindaceae > Acer > Acer negundo. Next base: position 4,010,022 of record CM069238.1, read on the forward strand.
CTACAAGGTAAAGAATGAAAAGGAGATTCAAAGTTCGAAGGAAGAAAACCTTAAGCTTTCAACACTAGTTGACTACTTGAGTAAAGAAGTGGTGAGATCCATGAAAGATGAAGATAAGCTAAAGGATGAATTAGCTATATCTAAGAGGAACGAAGAAGGGTCGAAGAGGGAGATTGAAGATGTTAGAAGGTTGATGGCTAAAATGGCCTCTAGCATTAAAAAACTCAACCATATGTTGAGTTTTGGAAAAGGCCCTTGTGACAAGAGTGGTCTTGCCTTTAAAAATGACATGGAGATTCCCACTCCTAGCAAGACCATGTTTGTCAAGAGCTTAGGTAAGAAAAAAGCTTCATTGGTGCACACTCCTAGGAAGAAGATTGATCTAGGACAATGTTCAAGAAGTGCACATGTGAAGGTAGCTCCAAAGAGACAACCTCAAGCTCAACCTAAAAGAGTTCCTCACACTAATTTCCCTCAATCTCAAATCCATCAAGGGAAGGGACCAATCATGCAAGCACAACGGCGGAAGCAACCAAGTCTTGGTCAACAACAAAGAAGGAGAGATCTTATACAACAACCAAGACAACCACAAAGACATGGGAAGGGTTTTATGCATGCACAAGGACATGGTATGCTTTCTAAATTCATCCCTACATGTCATTATTGTGGTATTGATGGTCACATTAGACCAAATTGCTTTCATTACATCAAAATGTGTAGAGCTGAAAGCATGATTGTAAAGAAAAGGGCCAGAGCTAGAATGAATGTTCATAGGAAGGATAAAATTCATTTAAATGATCCTATGATATCTAGAACTCTTGAACCTTTAACCACTAGGATTGAAATTTTGTCACCTAAGTGGAAAAGAAATAATGAACCCGCTTGCTATGAAACTAACAAGTCTCACATTGGTTCAATTAAGTCCAATGGACATAAGAGGTCTTTAGGACCTCATACCCTTCATTGAAGTGGTATGGATTTTGACCTCTTATGGGAAACTCAAGCAAAGAGAGGTACTTTGCATACTTGTCACATGCAAAAATTTGAAATATCTTATGCTTCTTTTTTAATTGCTTGAGTAGCTTGGTTGCACATGTGCGTATGTGTTTTTTCTTCAATAAGTGTGAACCAATGCTTGTATTGCAATCCATGTCATATTTATGTTCAAACATGTATTTTTGGACTAGGAGATTTACATAGGAAGTACAATTTGAATGACCTATAGTTATCTCCATGACATGATAATTCTTAATTGACATGTTTATACAATATGAAAAGCATGAAATTCATATGACATGCTCAAATGTAAAAGCATGAATTGATGATTGCATATTCTTAAATGCAAAATAATGTGTGAAAAAGCTAATGAGACTCGAAATGAACAAAGGATCTTGTATCCGTTCAAAGGATTTTACAATCCGAATGTCTCTCTTTCTTTATATGTTGAACATGGCTATTATCATATAGGTAACAATTCCCAAAAAAATTGAATAGGGTGCAGAGTCGCTCATGCCATGTTTCGCTTATAAAGTTGGATATAGTGCTCTAAAATTGAAATCAATGAATTCTCTATATCCTTGCTTCTCTCATGACAAATGGTGAAATTGGTTTGACTTCTATTGGAAACCTTTGTCATTTGCTTTGCCAAATACCATTGTATTTTGGACTTGAATGCTACATGTCTTGTATGCAAAGCATTTTTAATTCACACTTTTTTATAAAATAAATTCTCCTTGTTTCTCTTTAATAAATTGAGTTGCATAAAGTGGCTTATATGATTATGCAAATATCTTTTATGCTACTATTTCTCTTTGCCTTAAGTGACCCGGTTTGGGACTACTCTTTTGCCTATATCATGACAAAAAGGGGGAGTAGAATGGTGGTAAGGGGAGTTGCTAATTTTAGTAGCTATTGTGCATATTAGGGAGACCCTATATTGAGGGGGACTAACCCATTGAGGGGGAGCATTGCATTACACACATAAATTACATAATGTTGTGCTTAAATTCTTAAATGCAAATGCTTGCTTTATTTTCACTTGATCTTCTTACATACACTTGCTTTGGAAAGTGTAACTTATAGAATAGTGGTAAGTGAAGTTGCTAATTGTAGTAGCTACTGTGCATATTAGGAAGACCATATATTGAGGGGGAGTAACCCATTGAGGGGCAGCATTGCATTACGCACATACATTACATAATGTTGTGCTTAAATTCTTAAATGCAAATGCTTGTTTTATTTTCACTTGATCTTCTCACATACACTTGTTTTGGAAAGTGTAACTTTTTGTTTTGAAGGGTTGATAGTTCTACAAGAGATTGAAGACTTGAAGTTTTTTTACTTTTTAATATCTCTTTGTAATGTAGAATATCCCATGGCTTCAATTATGTTGTAAGGATCAATCTGAGTGGTGGTTTTGTCACGAAATAGCCAAAGGGGGAGATTGTAAGGATTCTCATATTTTGATTGGCTTATTTCGTGGACATACCACATATTGGGGTTTGTTGTAAAAGTAGCTTTAGTGATTGAGGATCAAGCTCAAAGGCTCCTTCAAGACCTCAAGGGATAAGCACGCCATAGGTATATCTCTTGTGCTTAGTTTTTCATTAAAGAGATTAAGCTACACACACACACTAGCAATGTTTGCATATGTATGCTTTACTTTTGTGTGTAGTCTCTTTAAATGTCACATTTCACACTTGCACTTTATTGTTGTATATTGTTGTGTGTTTATGTGTATTGTAATTCGTTTCCCGATACTGTTCGAAAACGTCCGCGCATGCACGAACGTGTGCTTGGTTCAATGTGAAGATCGCCTTTGGAGAATGCCATGGCTTCTCCTTTGGTTTCACCCACAGTGGTGAATCGGCAGTTTGAACGGCGGCCAGACCGCCGTTTAAAACCGCCGATCAGACCTACTTGTAAATATCTTTGGTTGATTATACGGTTACGATCGCCGGCAATGACCACCATTCAAAACCGCTGATGAAGACCTGATTGAATATATCTTAGGTTTCAAAATGGCTGTTTAATGGCGGTGATGAAGCCGCCGATCATACCTGATGCTCTCGAGTTTTGAAATGGCGGTTTAATTGGTAATTTCAAAACCGCTGAATGGAACCACCGATCGATGTTTTCAAGGGCAATTTTGGCTTTTCACTCTAACTTTTATGACCCTCTATAAATACACCACTTTCTCATGGTCTAGGTGTGACTATTTGATTATCAAGAACCCTAAACTTAAAAGAGAGACCTTTGAGAGAGAAAGCAATCAAGCTTGCTCATTTAATCACTCAAACCAATTTTCATATGCATCAAATATCATCAAAGCATTTTCTAACATAGTTAGGATGATTACTTGCATGGGTCTTGCTCAACACACATCCCTTGGTATATTCTTCACTATTATATTACATAATTAGTGTTTTATTTATTAAGGCATCTCTTATATTATTTTTATGCTCTTAGAATATATTCTAGATGTAAAATAGAGATTGTTATGTTGACATGATTGAGTGTTGTATTTTGATAGCTTCATAGGATTTCATTATCTATGTTTAGCTAAGATTTATGATATGTCATTTAGCTATTGATATCTAGGATTGTATTAATTGTTATATTCATCATCCTAGATAAGCATCTAAGGTTACCTAGCTTTATTTGCTCTTTGAATATCATCATATATTCGCATAGGCTTTTTATCTCTTCACTGAGAACTAAGACTTGTGTTGTGACAGGGATTAGGTTGCATAAATCACAAGCAATCGGACTAGGTTCACTTTTAAAAGCCTGCGGGTAGTGGTAGCGGGATATTGGCCGAGATTAGGCCGTCAAACCGGGATTAGGTTGTATATGTTAGGATTATGCTCAATAGCAAAAGTGTAATGTTGTAATTAACAATCTTTTTCATATTAATAAAGTGATTTCTGGTTTAACAAATCGTATAGCATTTATAGTTTGTATTATAATTGTCAAAGTAAATAATCATAAGGTCTAAAGACTATGGGAAAAGAAGAATTGTTCGTACATCTGGATATGTATGTGGTAGACACAATTCTTTAGTTAGTCTTGAATATTGTTCACAACTTAAGTTAAAGGTTGGGCACCTTTATCTTGTTAAAGTTGTAGAATTCTTTTGCTAGCATTTGAGTGGGATCAAATGAGATATGATGAGTCTAAAATCATCGGAGTGTCTTCGAGCAAAAGGATCTAGTGCACTGGGTGCATTGAACTGGATCACAATGAAAAGCTTTATCTAGAACCGTCAATAGATAATAGTCTTTTCATTATCAGGACAATCGGAGAGTCTATCTTAATCCTGAGATAAATGATGGACTTATGGTTGCAAGTGATATCATTTGAGTTATCAATGAGTACGATTATATCGCATAGTCTATCCTCGATAGTTTGGTGATATTCATTTGTTAATCGATAGAGGACTTCATTTATAGATATGGACATCGTGGCTCCATTTAATTAAATGAGAGTATAATATCATCATATGGATGTTTTGAGGTAATTGGATATTAAATCTCAACGTTGAGTTTTCGATAGTGTCTATTGAAAACATGGCTTCTGGACAAGTCAAAATATCCAAGTTCAAAACGTGGTCATATGAGTAAATATGGTAACTTGGAGAGTTATAGGCGGTCTATGAACTCTTGGCGATTACCGATATTAATCACGAGGATACACTATCTCCAATATGATTGTCTAGGGTATGAATGAGGAGCATCTTTCTTTTCTATCTTTATTTAAGAGTTCAGTTTTAGCTCTTTAGTGGAATGAGTTAAAATTAATGGATCGGACCTAAGTGAATCATTTGTTGATTGTGATTAGGTTATGTCTATTGAAGCTTAAATTTAGATGGCCCGCCAAGATCCCCAATCCACACGGACTTGCATGGATCACTTGATATATTCTACCGGACCAATTTAAGGGTCCATCTAGAATTGCATTTAATATATTAAGAATATAATTTGCACATTATTTAAGTAATGGGCTGCTCAATTATATTAATATATTAATGAAAGACATGTGGGCTTGTTTCTTTTAGTAAGAATGGGTCTGGTTCACATGTGGGCTTTTTTATTTAAAGTCCAATGGATTAAATGAAATAGGAAAATAATATTAGGCCCATCTTATATATAAGTGGGGCGGCTAGGTTAAGGTTTTGACCTAAAAATATTATTTTGTTTCATTTGTTTTAATTAAATAAGAATTAATTGATTTATTGAATAATTGTTTAATTAAAGAAACAAATCTTTCCTAAAAATAAAAGACTTGTTTGATAAGTAAATAAATAAATTAGTATTATTTATTTAATCAAATAAGGAGTCTTTTTTTTATTTAGTCAAATAAAAGAATAAAAATAAAAGAGTTGGATTAGGGTTTGAAGTCTATAAAGTTAAAAAGAATTAGGGTTGAATTTTAGTCACTCTATATAAGTGACATGATGAAATTCGGCCAACCCTAATTAGATACTACATAGAATTCGGCAACCCTAAAGGAAAAAGAAGAAAAATTCGGCCAACCTATATATATGTTCTTATAGGGTTCGGCCACATCAATTAATTGGTGCTTGAGTTTTTATTTTCTTTCTTCTTCTTCTTAATTCTAAGAGAGTTTTTATTCTAGAGAGACAAAAATGAGTGAAAAATTATTCTTTGATAGTATACAATTGCTTAAACATCAATAAGCTTGTGTATACGATATCGATCTAGGTTCACGCAAGTTTCGATCATAAGATTGTGAACTCAAAAGTGACCGGAATAATTTTGACATTCTTTTGATTGTTTTGTGACTAACAAAGAAAAGAAAGTATTTGTTTGGTCCATTCACAGGTTTGCAATTCAAAGGAAAGGGAGACCACGCTCCTAGGTGATCCACGTTCGTGCTCGGATTGAAGGTCTTGCGGATTACCATCGACGTAAGTCAATCGGATCACGCGACAAGAGGTAATTTACTTTTGTTGATATATATGCATGTTTATTGATTAAAAGGGTTTAAGGTTCATAAAGGAAAAATTTTAAAAGTCACTAAATCGTCTTTAGTATCGCTTCCGCTGCGTGTAACACTTTTATTTGTTTATTTTTTCCCTACAATTGGTATCAGAGCCTAGGTTGAACCCTTTTAATTAATTAACGTATATATACGTGGATCTATTTCTTTTTATTGTGATTATGCATGTTTAGAAAGAGATGGCACTCTAGGTATTCAAATATATAATTACATGTGATGTATGGATTTATATATATTTTATGTGGTTTGTTATTGCTCGATTTTGGCCCTAGATTTTCAATGTAATTTTTGTTTCGGAGTTGTAACAAGAAGGGTGGTCTATTATCGCCATAATTCCTTCTTGGTAGATTGCTAGGTTTTATTTTTTTTATATATATGTGCAGTATTTTTTTAGGGTTACTGCAGTTTTTTTTTTATATTTATTTTTAGTATGTGCAGTTTTTGGTTTGTAAAAATACTGCAGTGAATAAAAAAAAAAAATTAATACTGCAGTATTTATTATATATATACTGCCGTAATATATTTAGGTCTTGGAGATTCGAAGACACGAAGCAAAACGAAGCAACCGGAACCAAGTACGAGCACCGTGCGCACCCTAGGAGTGGATTGGGCTGCGCATGACAAGCCCAAACTTTGGTGGGCTGCGCATGGCAGCCTTGTGTGGCCTTATGGGCTGCGCAAGGCAGCCCCTTTGTGGGGTTGTGGGCTGCGCACGCCCATGGGAGAAGGCCGAAGGATGAGCGTATGGTTGATGGGCCACCTGAAGATCTTGTATTCCTGACAAATTGTAATTTACTTGTTTTTCTAGGATGGGCCAAAATTGTTGCTATTTAATTTATGCTTAAATATTACAATATTTGTTATTGTATGATAACATGACATATAGAATAGGAGTGCCACGCATATATCTCTTTTGGTATGAACATGCATTGAATGATTTAGTTATCTAAATTGGCATCTAGATAACTCGGTAAATCATTCTATGGGATTTAATCACACGCCTTAAATAATTGAGTGGGAGAAGGTGTTTTGGTAACACCTATGGCCTCCAAGGTTAGTTGAGCTTTATTATTTATTGGTAATCCCCCCAAGGGGCGTCCATGAATGGAATTTAGCAACATACTTCCTTACAAGGATAGACTAGACAATGGACTCAAACGAGATCTACTCCCCAAGGAGGGATTTTCGTGAGAGAAAATTGAGGGTCGATATCTTGGTAACACACTCAATGTAATTTTATTGATATCCTCCCAAGAGTTCTTGTCAGTAAAATTGCAAGGCTAAAATTGAAAACGCTGGTTGTTATGTTAACAATTAGGTGGGACCTAGTCTAACTAGTAAATGGTGCGAACTCCCAAAGGAGGCGTAACATTTATGGGTGTTAGATCACCGTTGAATTTTATGATTGAGTTATTTATTTAATTCAAGATAAATATTTAAAAGTGCTTTATCATGATTATTTACTTATATATGTTTTGTTTTATTCAGAAATCATGACCCCATCACTTATGAACATCCTGAAAGATAACACTTTAACTGGAGATAATTATGTCACATGGAAAAGGAAAATTGGGTTGTTACTGCAAAGTGAAAAACATAAGTTTGTTCTAACTACTCCTAAACCACCTGCTCCTAATAATGAATCTAGCATAATGTGTAGAGATGAGTATGAGCAGTGGAAGACTTCAGATGATATGGCAAAATGTTACATTATGGCCACTATCTCCGACGTGTTGCAACAGCAGCATGAAGGAATGGAGTCCGCTGCTGATATAATGATGTCTCTAGAGGAGATGTTTGCTATGAAGTCTAGGACGACTAAGAGAGAGGCAGTGACTGCTTTTATGAATCTTAGGATGAAACCTGGACAGGCTGTGAAAGATCACATGATGAAAGTCATAGCACATCTCAACATTGCTGAACTGCATGGCGCTGAGATAGATGGTGAGACAAAGATTGATATGGTTGTCAATTCATTGTCAGATTCCTTTGATCAGTTCAAATTGGACTACACTTTGAACAAAAAGGAATACACCTTACAAGGCCTGATGCAAGATGTTCAAAGTGCTGAAAAGATCCTTGTGAAAGGCAAAGGTCAAGAGATTCATATGGTTGGTAAAGTTGCTACTGTTAAGGCTCGTCAAAAGGTCAAGAAACAACAGAAGAAAAAGCAACTTGGGCCTATCAAGAAGGAGACCAAGAAAGTAACCAAGATCAAAGGGAAATGCTTCCTTTGTGGTGAAAAGGGACATTGGAAGAGAAATTGCCCAAAGTCCCAGAACAAGAAGGAAGAAGGTAATTTGAATTATCTAGAAACATGTTTTTTGGCTGATTCTACAGATTCTTGGATCATAGACTCAGGAGCCACTAATCATGTTTGTTATTCCTTGCAGGGGTTTCAAGAAAGGAGAAAGCTGAGTAAGAATGAAATCAATTTGCGCTTGGGCAACGGAACGTTAGTGTCTGCAAGTGCAGTGGGAGATATTAGAGTTTATTTGGATTCTAGAAGGCATTTAGATTTAATAGACGTTTATTATGTACCTCAATTCAAGAGGAATTTAATTTCAGTTTCTTGTTTGAATAAATTTGGATATTCGGTTACTTTTAATAAAGTTTTTATTATTAGTAAGAATGACAAAATTATTTGCCAAGGTACATTGGAAAACGGTCTATACTTTTTGCATAGAAATATCTCTCGCTCGTTAGACACAGAAATAACGGAACCTAATCATAAAAGAGTAAAATTATCAACAGATGAAACCTACCTTTGGCATTTACGCTTAGGTCATATTAACCTTAATAGGATTAAAAGATTGGTAAGTGACGGACCTTTAAGTGACTTAAAGGTTGATGATCTACCAACTTGTGAATCTTGTTTGGAAGGTAAAATGACCAAAAGGACGTTCTCTGCCAAAGGTGCAAGAGCCACTGAATGTTTAGGATTGATACACACTGATGTATGTGGACCTATGAGCATTCAAGCTAGAGGTGGATATGAGTACTTCATCACCTTCACGGATGATTACTCAAGATTTGGTTATGTGTATCTCATGAGACATAAGTCGGATGCTTTTGACATGTTCAAAGCATTCAAAGCTGAAGTGGAAAATCAGCTTGAGAAACACATAAAAATCTTGAGATCTGATCGTGGTGGAGAATATCTATCTGGTGAGTTTCAGCAATATCTTATTGATAATGGGATAGTTTCTCAGTTTTCTGCACCAGGTACACCTCAACAGAATGGGGTAGCAGAAAGGAGAAATAGAACTCTTTTGGATATGGTTAGGTCTATGTTGAGTTATTCAACGCTTCCTATTTCTTTTTGGGGATATGCTTTACAAACTGCTATATACATTCTAAACGATGTACCATCTAAGTCTGTTCCTAAAACACCGCATGAGTTGTGGACTGGGCGCAAGCCTAGTTTACAACACTTAAGGATATTTGGTTGTCCTGCGCATGTGTTAAAAGGAAAGACAGAAAAATGGAGTCCCGTTCAGAAACATGTATATTTGTAGGGTATCCAAAAGAAACTAAAGGATATTATTTCTATAGTCCTTCAGATCTTAAAGTATTTGTTTCGACAAATGCTAAATTTCTGGAAAAGGACTATATGAATGATTTTGTGCCTAGAAGTAGAATTGTCCTGAATGAGATGTCAGGAGATACAATTCCACGAGAGGTTGCACAACCTAACCCAATTATAAGTTCCGATCCAACACAAGATCAACAACCTACCATTCCTCGTCGTAGTGGGAGGGTTAGAACACAACCCGAAAGATACATCGGTCTGGGAGAATCAGTGGAGAATCTCCCGGACGACGATGATCCCTATACGTACAAGGAAGCTATGGAGGATGTTGATAGTCGCCATTGGCAAAAGGCAATGCAATCCGAGATTGAATCTATGTTCGATAACAAAGTCTGGTCCCTTGTAGACTTGCCTAAAGGGATAAAACCCATTGGGTGCAAGTGGGTATACAAGAGGAAAAGAGGTATGGATGGAAAGGTGGAAACCTTTAAAGCTAGATTGGTAGCTAAAGGGTATACACAGAAAGAAGGTATCGATTACGAGGAAACCTTCTCTCCTGTGGCCATGCTTAAATCCATTAGGATACTCTTATCCATTGCAGCATCTTTAGATTTAGAGATTTGGCAAATGGACGTCAAGACAGCTTTCCTAAATGGAAGTCTTGACGAAAGCATCTACATGATGCAACCAGAGGGATTCATTGAAAAGGGCCAAGTGGATAAGGTATGCAAGTTGCAGAAATCCATATATGGATTAAAGCAAGCATCCAGATCCTGGAACATAAGGTTTGATCAAGCTGTCAAAGGTTTTGGATTTATTCAGAATCCTGACGAACCTTGTGTATACAAAAGGATTAAAGGCGACAAGTTGGTTTTCCCGATTCTTTATGTTGATGATATACTACTCATTGGAAACGATGTAGGTGTATTAACATCAGTAAAAGAATGGTTAGCAAAACAATTTGATATGAAGGACTTAGGAGAAGCAAGTTTTATTCTAGGTATCCAAGTAATAAGGGATAGAAAGAATAGAACGATTGCATTATCCCAAGCTTCATACATAGACAAAATCTTGTCTAGGTTTTCCATGCAGGATTCCAAGAAAGGTATGTTACCTTTCAGACATGGAATCAAGCTTTCTAAGGAACAAGTTCCTAAGAATGAGCATGAAGAGCAATTCATGAGTAGAGTTCCATATGCCTCGGCAGTTGGAAGTCTCATGTATGCAATGCTCTGTACTAGACCAGATATTTGTTTTGCTGTTGGCATAGTTAGCAGGTTTCAATCGAAACCTGGACCTGATCACTGGACGGCAGTCAAGCATATTTTCAATTATCTTAAGAGAACGAGAGATAATATGCTTGTATACTCTGGAGGGGATTTGGTTCCCGTTGGGTATACAGATTCTGATTTCCAATCAGATTCTGACTCCAGAAAATCCACATCAGGGGCTGTGTTTACTATTGGAGGAGGAGCAGTTATATGGAGGAGTATCAAGCAATCTTGTATTGCTGATTCCACCATGGAAGCTGAGTATGTTGCTGCATGCGAAGCTGCCAAAGAGGCTGTTTGGCTCCGCCAATTCTTGATTGACTTAGAAGTGGTTCCTAGTGCGAATAAGCAGATCACTATCTACTGTGACAACAGTGGAGCAGTGGCTAATTCGAAAGAACCAAGAAGTCACAAGAGAGGTAAACACATTGAAAGAAAGTATCATCTTTTAAGGGAGATTGTTCAAAGAGGTGACGTGACGATTACCAAAATCGCGTCAGCAGAAAATCTAGCGGATCCCTTCACAAAGGCTCTACCTCAGAAGAGTTTCGATGGGCATCTAGAGAATATGGGCTTGAGAGATATGACACATTTGCTATAGCGCAAGTGGGAGATTGTTAGGATTATGCTCAATAGCAAGAGTGTAATGTTGTAATTAACAATCTTTTTCATATTAATAAAGTGATTTCTGGTTTAACAAATCGTATAGCATTTATAGTTTGTATTATAATTGTCAAAGTAAATAATCATAAGGTCTAAAGACTATGGGAAAAGAAGAATTGTTCGTACATCTGGATATGTATGTGGTAGACACAATTCTTTAGTTAGTCTTGAATATTGTTCACAACTTAAGTTAAAGGTTGGGCACCTTTATCTTGTTAAAGTTGTAGAATTCTTTTGCTAGCATTTGAGTGGGATCAAATGAGATATGATGAGTCTAAAATCATCGGAGTGTCTTCGAGCAAAAGGATCTAGTGCACTGGGTGCATTGAACTGGATCACAATGAAAAGCTTTATCTAGAACCGTCAATAGATAATAGTCTTTTCATTATCAGGACAATCGGAGAGTCTATCTTAATCCCGAGATAAATGATGGACTTATGGTTGCAAGTGATATCATTTGAGTTATCAATGAGTACGATTATATCGCATAGTCTATCCTCGATAGTTTGGTGATATTCATTTGTTAATCGATAGAGGACTTCATTTATAGATATGGACATCGTGGCTCCATTTAATTAAATGAGAGTATAATATCATCATATGGATGTTTTGAGGTAATTGGATATTAAATCTCAACGTTGAGTTTTCAATAGTGTCTATTGAAAACATGGCTTCTGGACAAGTCAAAATATCCAAGTTCAAAACGTGGTCATATAAGTAAATATGGTAACTTGGAGAGTTATAGGCGGTCTATGAACTCTTGGCGATTACTGATATTAATCACGAGGATACACTATCTCCAATATGATTGTCTAGGGTATGAATGAGGAGCATCTTCCTTTTCTATCTTTATTTAAGAGTTCAGTTTTAGCTCTTTAGTGGAATGAGTTAAAATTAATGGATCGGACCTAAGTGAATCATTTGTTGATTGTGATTAGGTTATGTCTATTGAAGCTTAAATTTAGATGGCCCGCCAAGATCCCCAATCCACACGGACTTGCATGGATCACTTGATATATTCTACCGGACCAATTTAAGGGTCCATCTAGAATTGCATTTAATATATTAAGAATATAATTTGCACATTATTTAAGTAATGGGCTGCTCAATTATATTAATATATTAATGAAAGACATGTGGGCTTGTTTCTTTTAGTAAGAATGGGTCTGGTTCACATGTGGGCTTTTTTATTTAAAGTCCAATGGATTAAATGAAATAGGAAAATAATATTAGGCCCATCTTATATATAAGTGGGGCGGCTAGGTTAAGGTTTTGACCTAAAAATATTATTTTGTTTCATTTGTTTTAATTAAATAAGAATTAATTGATTTATTGATTAATTGTTTAATTAAAAAAACAAATCTTTCCTAAAAGTAAAAGACTTGTTTGATAAGTAAATAAATAAATTAGTATTATTTATTTAATCAAATAAGGAGTCTTTTTTTTATTTAGTCAAATAAAAGAATAAAAATAAAAGAGTTGGATTAGGGTTTGAAGTCTATAAAATTAAAAAGAATTAGGGTTGAATTTTAGTCACTCTATATAAGTGACATGATGAAATTCGGCCAACCCTAATTAGATATTACATAGAATTCGGCAACCCTAAAGGAAAAAGAAGAAAAATTCGGCCAACCTATATATATGTTCTTATAGGGTTCGGCCACATCAATTAATTGATGCTTGAGTTTTTATTTTCTTTCTTCTTCTTCTTAATTCTAAGAGAGTTTTTATTCTAGAGAGATAAAAAGGAGTGAAAAATTATTCTTTGATAGTATACAATTGCTTAAACATCAATAAGCTTGTGTATACGATATCGATCTAGGTTCACGCGAGTTTCGATCATAAGATTGTGAACTCAAAAGTGACCGGAATAATTTTGACATTCTTTTGATTGTTTTGTGACTAACAAAGAAAAGAAAGTATTTGTTTAGTCCATTCACAGGTTTGCAATTCAAAGGAAAGGGAGACCACGCTCCTAGGTGATCCACGTTCGTGCTCGGATTGAAGGTCTTGCGGATTACCATCGACGTAAGTCAATCGGGATCACGCGACAAGAGGTAATTTACTTTTGTTGATATATATGCATGTTTATTGATTAAAAGGGTTTAAGGTTCATAAAGGAAAAATTTTAAAAGTCACTAAATCGTCTTTAGTATCGCTTCCGCTGCGTGTAACACTTTTATTTGTTTATTTTTTCCCTACAGTATACGCTATCACAATTAATGGATTCGAGGTTCGAGTGTGGTGCACTTACCAGCCTGTGGTTTTTCCATGTTGAGGGTTTCCACATAAATATCTTCTGTCCTTTATAATTCCACGCATATTACACTTGATATATAAATTAACTAGTTAGGGGTATTTTCGGAATATTGTTTTATTACGAAAATTGGGTAAAAAGTGTTAAAATCTATTCACCCCCCCTAGATTAATATTGAACACACCTTAAATTTTTTTCAATTACACTATGGCATACATTCAAATTATGAGTTCGATTAGCTTCTCACATATAATTCACATATAAGGCGTCCAATTCTTGTGCTTTCAATTCACATCAGCATGCTACTATGATCTTTTCATTTGAGTAGAACATACCACTTTCACCTCTCTCTCTCTAGGCCAATTGTGCGTAAATCTTGTTTCTCTTGTCGTCATTTTCTTTCCCTTTTTGCTTTTCATTTTTCTTTTCAAGTTTTTTTCTCTTTGCATACATTTACATGCCTATGTACACACTTCTACACTTTCAAGTATAAAATCTTACATTGATTTCCTAAACTTTAGTAAATCATTTGGTCAAGGTAAGACAATTATGTAGGCTATAAGGTCAAGTAGATGTAGTTCATGAATGAAAAACTTAAGATGTGTTTGGATTCAAAGGGGCTTGGGAGCACACATTAGATGGTTGGAAGTATTTAGGCCAATTTAGTGGTTTTTTCACATGCATTGCCTAAAATCATTTCTAAAGGTTTGTCCACTAAGCAAATTAAAGCATCCACAAGCATTCCATTAGATTCTATGATAAGCAATGTTTAGTGCAAATAAGACATATACATGCTTGAATGAGTGTTTGAGAATGAGTGTTTAAAGAATGACTATTTGCAACTCAAAATACGCTTTTGAAGGCCGTGTTTGTGATCCTTACGGGAATCTCCACTATTAATTCCTAGCCTTCAAATAACTTGATAATTCACTCTAACATTTTCAGAAAAAGATCAATGCATTTTGTTCAATGACACCCTAAATGGCATGACGTTAATCAAAACCAATCAATGGCAAAGATTCCTAAATCCTCGTTACTCATGTAAAGATCAATCTCAACAAGCAAGGTATGCTTAAAATATGGCATGATCGCAAGAATTTGAAAAATTAGGTTCACATTTTTTAAAACCAAGCAAAATAAGCAAATTGGTGTTGCACAAATGTACCCCCAAACCTAAATTGGACATTGTCCTCAATGTTCATGGGAGATAAATATATGATAAAAGCACAACCCAACACTTTTCAAGCATGGAATTCATACATCATCAAAAGCATGCAATGTCTAACAAAAATTTGGCAAGATACCCTCTAATTCTCCTATACACCAATCTTCCACAAAAATATTCAATTAAGAAAAGCATATCATAAAATTCCATTCAACAAAAACTTCCAATTAAGCACAATCATCCTAAATCCACTACCAAAATCTAATACATACCCTTATTCTAAACAAAAGCGAAATAGGAACAAAAATATAGCATATAAAACATCCGGAATGAAAATGTACTAAAATGGAAAGCAAAGAAATATCCAAGAATAACAACTGAAAACAAATAAAAGTGCTAAAAAAAACCAAATATCCAAAACCAAATGCATGATGCGCATGAGATAGTAAAAAAATGGTGGTGCTAATCCGAATCCTCCTCGTCCTGCGCAGACTCAGCTGTGCTCTACCCTTTTGGATCTTTTCACCCTGCCTCTCTAGTCTCTCTACAGGTCCACGCCTTAACAATCTCCTATGAGCTGTGGCCTCATCCACCCGAGGACCTCTTGTAGTGCGAACTCCCCGATCTGTGAGAGAATAGGCTATGGGTAACTCAATCTACTCTGCCTCCTCAACGGCCGATCATCCAGTCTATAAGAAGGGGTCTGGGGTACTTATTGGGGCATCTAATGAACTGGGCTCTGCTATTGTGGATAGAATAGGTAGAATCGCTGTGGCGACTGTGGCACTTGGAATAGTGGTTGGACCAGTGGCCCTCCTAGGTCTCCTCACATAAGGCTCTCCAAACTGATCTGCTTAAAAGTAATGTCTGCATGACCCTTCTTTAGTGCCTTCTACCTCTCTGCCAACTCCAAACCATCAGCATGCAGGATATCAAAGTCATCATCTTGAGTGCCCATAATGCTCTCTACATCATCTAAGATCCGAAGACCTATAGGCTGACTAGGATAATCAATAACAGTAGGGGTCCCACCAACCACATCATCATCATCATCAAAGCGCTCCTCATCTGGAATCACTCTATCAAACTCTGCCTCGGCACTCATGCCGACCTCTGCTCTGCGTGCTCTCTTCTGCCTCCCTACAGGTGGTCCTTCTGGAACTCTAGGCATCCTAACTCCACGCTAAGCCAGCAAGCGACGCCATGTAGATAAATCCATATTAGATTTAGGAGGTTTAATAGCATCCTCAGATAGATCCACTCCCGCCAATCTATAAATCTCTGTAATCGTACATGGGAAAGGAAGAATGTCTGAATCTGACTCATTTCGGCCAATCCTTTGAATTTCCATCTTCACTACAATGCCAACATTGATGGGCTGCCTTTCCAAAATACAATGCCAACATTGATGGGCTGCCTTTCCAAGTTGCCTCAAACGGGACTATGGACCTGTGAGAAACTAGTCTGTGATGAACATGTTCCAGAATGCAGGCTCAATCCTCAAGTTGGAATGCTTAAGGGTGTCCCCTAGCAGTCCACTGTGTTATAGGAGTGATAGTCATAGTGTTGGCGAAGTCCACTGAACCTCTCTTGTATAATTGGTTCTTGGTGATCCCTTCTATCATGCGCTCTCACAACCTCTCAATCTCCATGACTTCTACTTTTTACAAGGCAAGTGATCTAAGTGATGCAAATGATACAAGCACAATCAACATAAGACATATGATCAATATGAACTATGGAAACTAGAATTAAACAATGAGCACACAAGATGATGTATGAATATATGAAATGTATGGATTATTTACACTTCATGTAGAACTAGACTTAGTCAACAAAGATCACAACGAAAATAGTCTAGGTCTTAACACATGAAAACTGAAATCTAGTATATGTCAAATCACCAAACATACTTAAATCCTATATTTGATTCATGCAACTGAAGCTGGAAATAAACACATGTTCATGAAGCACATATTCAAGACTTTAGAACAAAAACTAAGAAACCAGAGAAATGAGATTAGATCTACAAACTTCTCAAGAAATCAATTAGATCATATATTCACAAATCAATCAAGTCAATCTAATCAATGCTCTAAACATACAACAAATTGTGCCATTTCCAAATGTGTTCAATTAAAGACATATAGCACATCTAGAAATTATTAATCATCTGAATATTCGTAATCAATGCACAAATAATCCTAGATTCAAAGCTAATTAATTTACAACTTACAAGCATGTGAAAACATAGGTTTAGAAAAACCTAACTCACATTCAAGATTCTAATTAAGATCAAATTAGCTTTTAATTGAAGCCTACAAACTTAATAACATATGGTCAAGAACATACACATATATAGGAAGAAAGCCCAAGGTAATTGAAGAACATTTAAGCTCAAGAACACAAAGGATTTGACAATTACTTAGAACAAGGAGTGCAGTCCGAATTTGGTGTGAAACCAAATGAAAACATGATCAAATGACCTCAAGGTTGCTTAGGGTTTGTATAAGACTCCAATACAAAGAATTTCCAACTTGAATCACTGAAATCGAATTAAAGTTGAAAGAGATATGGTGTTCTGAAGTTGGGAAAATCTTAGAGAAAATATCTGCATTTTTCTCTCTTGAAAATGGTTGAAATGTGAAAATGAGAGAGATGGAACATTTAAAGGAGAAAGGGAGAGAAATTAAAAAGGAGTGGGACCCACAAAGGATGGTGGCTTGCCTTTCCGTGGTGGCCACACGCTTCCACGGGAAGGCCTCCCTTGATGGCCTTCTCTCCTCGCGCACCCCTCGCGTTCTTTAATTCCTTCTGCCTCCAAACTCGGAATTTGAATCCATTCTTAGATTATGAACCGTAACCTACTAACACACAAGGATGACTATGAAATTTTGATAAATGGATATGAACTCAACTCGATACACGATGAAAGACAACGTATTGTAAGAGAATGTAAAGTTTCATAACTTCCTAATTTGAACATGAAATCTAAAGAATAAGTAACTGAATCATATGAGAACATATTCAAATCCAAATCACTAAAATACAAACAAATAAACACATGGCAACTCAAGTATGCAATTTCATAGAGATAGTCCTAGTACATGCATTTCTATAATGTTTGTCAATTTGAGACTAATGCATGAGCATACTAAAACACGTGTGTAAATGTATTATACCAATTTAGAGCTACGATACAGGGACACGGATGTATGAAATGTGTGTGTGCTCCTAAGCCTTGTAAGAGGAAAGAGGTATTATTACCTTTGTAGACAATAGCACTTTCCTCGCACGAAGGCTTCACTTTGCTTGAATCCTTCTTATTTGAAGCTTGATAAACCATAAAACTTGGACAACTTAAGAATTCAAAGCAAATAACATTTTGATGTAGAATAATGCCAACTAGACACAAAATCCTAACAGAGGATATCTTTGTTAGGATTATGCTCAATTGCAAGAGTGCAATAATTGACAATCTTTTCATATTAATAAAGTGATTTCTGATTTAACAAATCTTATAGTATTTATAGTTTAATTATTATAATTGTCAAAAGTTAATAATCATAAGGTCAAAAGAATATGAGATATAAAGAATTATCCGTACATCTGGATATGTATGAGGCAGACAAAATTCTTTAGTTAGTCTTGAATATTGTTCACAACTTAAGATAAAGATAGGGCACCTTTACCTTGTTAAAGTTGTAGATTCTTTTGTTAACAGTTGAGTGGGATCAAATGAGATATGATGAGTCTAAAATCATCAAAGTGTCTTTGAGTAAAAGAATCTAGTGCACTAGGTGCATTGAATAGGATCACAATAAAATACTTTATCTAGAACTGTCAGTAGATAAAAATTTTCATTATGAGGACAATCAGAGAGTCTATCTTAATCCTGAGATAAATGATGGACTTATGGTTGCAAGAGTTATCATTTGAGCTATCAATGAGTACGATTATGTAGCATAGTCTATCCTCGATAGTTTGGTGGTATTCATTCGTTAATCAATACTGGACTTCATTTATAGATGTGGATATCGTGGCTCCATTTATTAAAATTGGAGTATAATATTATCATATGGATGTTTTGAGGTATTGGATACTAAATCTTAACGTTAAGTTTTTGATAGTGACTATTGACAAATGGCTTCTGGAAAAGTCAAAATATCCAAGTTCAAAATGTGGTCATATGAGTAAATATGGTAACTAGGAGAGCTATAGACGATTTATGAGCTCTTTGTGATTACTAATATTATTCACGAGGATACACTATCTCCTATAAGATTGTCTAGGGTTTGAATGAGAAACGTTTAATTATTCTATCTTTATTTAAGAGTACAGTTTTAGCTCTTTAGTGGAATGAGTTAAAATTAATAGAATGGATCTAAGTGAATCATTTGTTGATTGTGATTGGGTTATGTCTATTGAAGCTTAAATTTGGATAGCCTGCCAAGATCCCTAATCCACACAGACTTGCATTGATCACTTGATATATTCTACCGAACTAATATATGGGTCCATCTAGAATTGCATTTAATACATTAAGAATATAATTTGTACATTATTTATTTAATGGGCTGTTAAATTACATTAATGTATTAATGAAAGGCATGTGGGCTTGTTTCTTTAGTAAGAATGAGTCTAGTTCACATGTGGGCATTTTATTTAAAGTCTAATGGATTAAATAAAATGGACAAATATTATATGGCCCATGTATGGTACTTGGGCAGCAAGGCTATTATATTAATATAATATATTGTTTTATTTTATTATTTAATTAAATGGAAATTAATTAATTATTTAATTAAGAATCAAAATCTTTTTCTGACTAGGAAATATATTTCTTAGTATTATACTATTGTTGGTAGTATAATAAATATAAAAGATTTTATTTGGTAAGTAGATAAATAAAAGAATTTATTTATCTAGTCAAATTAGAAAGTCTTTAATCTAGTCACAAATACATTAAAGAGTTAAATTAGGGTTTGGAAATCAAAAGAATGATATGAGTCATTGGTGGGAACACAAATCCTCCTCAAGTGAGGATTTCGGCCACTGCCTAAATTTCTTATTAGAGATTTCAGGCAAGCCTAAATTATTGAGGCAAGAGAATTCGGTCAGTATTAAGAGATATATTATTTATATGGCACTTGGCCGATATATACATTTTTTATATGGCTAGAAGAAGTCCAACATATATATATTATTCTTGCAAAGAACAATTCATATGCAGTATTTTATTTTTATTTGGCAAGATGAATTCGTGATACATATATATTATATGCAAGTAGAATTTGGCCACCCAAAGTTCTTGATACTAGAAAGAATTATTTCTTTAGCTTAGAAAAAATAAATCCAACTCTAGGCAGAGTGTGAGAAAATTTGGCCAAGAGAAAGAAAAATAGTAGAGACGTTTAATTTCGATAGTGTACTAGAAACTCTTACATCAAAAGGCTTTGTGCACAACTTCGATTTAGATTCATGCGAGTTTCGATCAAAAGAATGATAATTCAAAAGTGACCGAAACGTTCTTTATGATCTCTTGTGAGTTTTTGTGACTAACGAAAAAGAAAAAGTTTTGTGTTATCCATCCTAAGGTACTCAATTCAAAGAAAGGGAGACCACGCTCCTAGGTGATCCACATTCGTAGTTGGATTGGAAGATCTTGCGGATTACCATTGACGCAAAGTCAATCGGATCAAGCGACAAAAGGTATGGTACTTTTGTTTATACATTAATTTAATTAAGGGATAAAGTTCATCTTTTAAAAGGGAAATTTTTTGTTATATACCAAACCTATTTTCGCATTGCTCTGAGTGTATAAACTATTTTCGCCTACAATCTTTGGGTACGGCAATGATGGTGTTGATTCAGTTAACAGTTCTGGCCTGTTACCTAGAAGGAAAAGAAATCGGGATGATGTTGGATGTTCTGTCCTGCTTCAACACCGCTGGTCGAATTGGAATACAACCATTGGGATGGGTTTCAATTACAATCCTAACTCTCCGGTCGAGGTTCTTGATGTAAAATCGAACGAATAACGAAGAAGAGGAAGGACACCTTTCTGTTATAGGCGTCTCCGCTGCAGTAGGTGGGTACTCACCTAACTCAGTGATTTTTGGTGCATTCCCAACTGTACCTGCACTGTTGACACCATTGAGCATTTGAGGAGGGACTACAGAATCCCTTTAAGTGTTTTCCTTACCATTACATACCAGGGGTTTAACATGTTCACCTTTCCTTTAGACCAGCTCCCAATCCATGTAGCTGCCTTTGAGTATGGGGTCAGGCTACCTGTCCACCCAACTCACACTAGGGTTCTAGAGGAACCAGTTAGGATTCCTGGTGCTCTAGAGAGAGCAATGCCAGATTGTTAAGTTTGCCAAGGAACTGCGCATTGACCAGCTCCGGTATATGTTTCAAGTGGCATCAATTGCGTCTGGTCCTAGGGATCAATTTTACTTGGGGACCAACAATCCCATGAAGTTCACGATCCCTAGAGTTAAGAAGAAAGACAATCCATGGCGTAGTGAATGGGTTATCGTAGGAGGTGATTGGGGTAGGTTGTTCCACATTGGGGGTTCGGAGTTTCAACTCTCCACCCAATTTAGTGGGAGGGCTGAGTGCGAGAAAGAGGGTATCTCTTTTGAGGCAGAGGGCATCCTGAGGAATATCATCACCTAGTCTTACTTGAACCTCAAATTCCCCACTTCTGACCTATTTAAGCCTGGTAGGGTAGACTGCTACCTCCGAGTATCGCATGCTGAACCAGATACGCAGTATTCTTCCCTTATTCCTTGCTTCTTCTTGCTCTCACGAGTCTGCCCCTTTGATGTTGTTTTTTATTTTTATTTTTTACAGTGCCTCCTCCTCGCCATCCTGCACCTCCTCTAATCGGTCCATCTTGCAGCGATCCCAAGTCCCGTTCTATGGAGGTCTCCTATTTGTCCTTCTGCTCCATCCCCGATCGGTCCTTTAATTCACTCTAACTTGATTGAGAATGCCGCCAAACTTGCAAGGGTTTAGGGGTTCTCCCGATCAAGCATCGAGGCGAGAACCCCTTGCCCCCATTGTTGGACCTCTCCAATCAGCTTCCTCTCCTCTTCCTACTGTACCTACTGTTCGTCCAAGCGGGGTGCAAGAGGGAAGAAGCGATGGCACTGCTACTACTCCTCCCGTTGATCTACCTCCTCGATCCAGCTCTCTGTCAATGGCCATGATTGTGCAAAAAATGTTATATATTTTGGCCCTCATATCATTATCCCTTGTCTCGTTTTCATGCGTTTTTACGTCTCTTATGGGCTCTTGGATTGTAATTTTAGGCATTCATACATTTTTGGTGTTAGAAAAGGTAAGGTATTAAGGAATTTCGGGCGAAAAAGGGGTCAAATGGAGTAAAAAGAGGACAAGAACCATCAGAAGCTCCTAAGTGCGGGTACCTTACCCGCACACAACCCGTACTATTGCCAAAACTTGGAGGCTAATCAGACGAGTAGAAGATTGAGTGTGGGTACAGTACGGGTCCCTTACCTGCACAAAACCCGTACTACTACCAAAACCTGGAAGCTGATTAGATGGGTAGATGATAGAGTGCGGATACAGTGCGAGTCCCTTACTCGTACACAACCCACACTGTTACCAAAAACTTGAAGCTGTTCAGATGAAGAGAAGATAAAGAGCGGGTACAATGTGAATCCATTACTCGCACACAACCTGCACTATTGGAAAACCAGAGACTTGATTAGTGTAAGAACCAATAAAGTACATGTATAGTACAGGTCCATTACCCACACTCCACGCCCGCCAGATCTCATTTTTTAAGAATTTCAAATCTATTTTTGTAATCCAACAAATAGAAACTGGCTTTAGATCGAAAATTACACTTGACACTCACATTTTCTTTTCCTTACATCATCTAAATCTAGGAATATTCTCCTAATCATCCAAACACATTTCACACCTATACTCCATTTTTCTACACTTCATATCCACCATTCTCACTTACAATCATCTCTACTCAAGGAAGAACACTAGGAGATTGGAATCCTAGATTCAAGAAGAAGGTCTTACCATGGGTTTTCTCAATCTCACTTCTTTTAGTTCATGTTAACAACCAAAAATGTAGGGGTCCAAAGAAGAAATTTTCATCCATTATTTGAAGTAGTAGGACACTGTAAGGGGTACCCAGCTACTAGAGAAGTAGTTAGACCAGTATATCCGGATATGCCTTCTGCAAAATAAAGATCTCTGAATAACAGGAAACAACAAATGCAAGGTCCGGAGGACCCCGCTATCTCACTACCTTAGTACCCCACTACTACTAGGTATCCTGGTTCCCTGAAACCCCGATACCCAAAGAATACTGGCACCCCTGTCCAGCAGTAAAAAAGGTACCTAGATACCTCTATCGCTTCTAGAACCGGTATACCAGGCAGTAGGAATCAAGATGAAGAGAGGATTATCAAGAAAGAGAAGACCAGAACGCCAAAGAATTAGAATCATGCTACAGGTAAGACAGTACATGCCAACGTTTAAATATAAGGAAAGTTGACTTCTCACACTACCTTTAAAGCTCCACTTTGAATGGTGTTAATGGAAAATTATCATTGGGGTGAATCTCCAAATAACAACTTTAAGGACCGAGATCGGGATAAATCCCGGTCGAAGGGGTAACACGTAGTTCGATACCAACAGAATTCTGTCAAACCAAACTAAAAAATCATACAAGAAAAGATTAACAGGTATGATTTTATTGATAAAAGATGTATACAACGGATGAAATTAAGGCTATGGTGATATATGGCGGTATTCAATGGAAATCTTAAGTGGCGGGAAGGAGTCTACCTTTTTATTGGGAGATGAACGACCGCGTTTCATTTCCCTAGCTTTGGAGTTTCAAGACTTGCTTGTCTGAACATATGGATATATAATTATGTGAGTATTTCGTATGGTTATCTGGCGAGAGGATCCCAAGAGGTATTTGGGTTCATCTGGGTTCTCGTATACCTCGCCTCTTTCTAGTTTGATGCTTTCTTGGTTAGGTGCTTGGTCGGCGGGGTATCCTGATATCGGTTGTTCATGCAGCAGGGTAGCCGGTTAGATGTAGAAGCGGGGTACTTAGCTGGATATAGAAGCGGGGTACTTAGCTGGATATAGAAGCGGGATACTTTAGCTGATGTTGTATCTAGATGTCCGTCTGATGCGGCAGCGAGGTACCCTACTCAAATAGTAGCGGGGTATCCTATCGATCTAGTAACGGGATACCTATCTAATGCAGTAGTAGGGTACCCCATTGAGCTCCGCGATAGGATTCTAAGTAGAACTCCACGTTGGAACATTTTAAAGGTTATCGGGATCGCTGGGCTTTGCTGGTGTTAGTCCGAGGAAAGAGGTAGGTATCCAGATTTGATCCAGTATTATTCTTTCTAGGAGTACTTAGATGGTATCTTGGCATGTGTTTCTTCCCAGTATCCATGTGAAAAATTCGTCTTTGGTCCTTTGCCAGTTTTGGTGGTTAACAAATGGGATTAGTCAACTTTATCAAGATAGCCAAAGAAGGAATCAAAATTGCTTGACTATGGAGACCACTCTCGCGCCTGAAACAAGGTCACCATTAAAGTCTCATTGATTGCTTAATTGATCACCTAAATTGACTGATTGATTACCAAAAGTAATGAGCAAGAAACGAGACCTATAAATAATTGGAGAATTTCGACCGTAAGGTATCCAGAATCCAATTGGGGACTTGACTTTAGACAGATCTTTTCCACTTATCGACTAGCACGAGATCGTCATCGCCAACTATGTAAGAAAACTCTATTAACAAGAAATATTCTATAGGAATACCCACTGTATCATGTACCTTTGTTAATATATCAGTAAATCAATTATTTGCCTCTTTTTTATATTGATTATCCCCATCTTTAATTGCCGTTGTACTTTGTTTATTTTATTGAGAATTTACAGGTAACCGATGTGGTATCTGTCTCCATCTATGATCTACCCTGATCACAGTCTAAAAGTTTTTAATTGGAAATTCACCATAGTGACAATTTTTCAGCTAACAGTTCATACTGTTTATTTACTATGAGTAGCTAAATCCCCACTAATGGGTTGATGTGATTAGTTTGATGGATATTGGGCATGTGTAATTAAACTCTATTATTCTACATTCAATCTGTCATTTATGTTCTATTCTTTGTTATCATTGCTTTTGAATGTTGATTTGTCTTGGATACACCCTCTTAGCAAATTGATTTAGAAAGTATTGGAGGAGACAACTAGGTATACACCCTATTTAGTTGTCTCAAGCTCTTTTGAATGGAAGGATTCCATAAGAATAAACCCTTCAAGTGGAATCCGGCTACATAAACCAAATCTTAATCTAATCTTGAATATGAGGTTTTCACTATACACCCTAGGTTAATCTTTTGTGAGAGATTAAGAGTCATCACTGTTACCAGGAAAATTTTAACGATACCAAAACCTTATTAACACGATATAAATATAAAAATGGTGAAATAACACTATTTTATTGATAGACAATACAATGTATGAATGATACAATGGTACAATGTAAATAAAGGTTTCTAGGGAGTTTCGGTATGTAGTCCTTAGACACAATTGGCGATGGCAATCTCGTACATGTCAATAAGCTGAAAAAATGTATATGTAAGTCAAAAGTCTCTTTCATCTCGGTCTTCTACTGTTTGGTTTACAAGTTCCACGAGTGGTTGGGGTACCTGGATGGTAGGGCAGTAGGATCCTTAGGACCTTAACTTCTCTACCTCTTGGTACTTGAGCATCTAATCAGCTCTGACGTCCCAGCCTAGATTTGTAGGAATCATACTCGGATGTATCAATCTGGTTTTTTCGTGGGGTAGCTGGATGCTTTTGTAGCGTTCTACTACTTTAAATAGTCTTGGCCATGGATGGAAAATTCTTCTCTAATCCTCTGCCATTTTTTATTGTTAATAGAAGTCCCTCCTGACTTGAACACCGGTACATAGCCGCGGTTGGGATCAAGATACATGGAACATTGGAAGGATTTTACTCATCCTAGCTAGTTGTCTTCAATTTGCCTAAGGGGAAGTCTTCATTTGGCACTCTTCAATAAGTGATCCACGTGTCAGGCAAGGATTGGTATGCTTATTTTGAACAAATCGTTTTGGTTCGATTTTATCAAAACCTTCGCTTGCACGTCTCTGGTCATTATTACTGTTTCCTTTTCGGCATCGGTAACCGTCTACTATCTTCTATAAATTGCACACTCTTCTTCTTCATTCATTCACATTGATTTGAATTTTCAAAGAGCAGAAAAAACCTAACCTTCTTTCTGAACTTCTTTCTTTCGATAAATTTTGAGAGACTTCTTTTATTTCTTCTTACTTCTTCTTTTCAATGGCAAACCCACCAACTCCCATTGATAGCATGGATGAAATTCTTAATCTGGAGAAGGTTGATTCCATTGAGAGTTCTTAGTGATAATGATGATGTGGATAGCATTGTTTTGTTCCAGCATCGTCACTTAGATGTTGCCGACAACGTGCTTCGAATCGTAGGTGAGGAGGAAGAGGATGAAAGCACTGAACAGGAGGGAATCCCGACCGAAATTCCAATTAGAGATGCCCAAGATAGGACTTTCATCCTTCCTCTTGAAGGTCGGCTTAAACCCGATTCTATCTGTATCGTTGATGCCCTATCGTGCTTGAAGGGTGAATATCAGATTCCAGATGTTGTCACTCTCACCCTTCCATATCAGGCTTTCGATGTGCATTATCCTCTTGAGGGACACTTCCATATTCCTGTATCTACCTTTGAATGCGGGGTCAGGCTACCTTTTCACTCCACTCTTCGTAGGGCACATCACGCTCTCAAACTTGCCCTATTATAACATTCACTAGGGTTCTTGAAGCACCTAACCAAGTTCATGGTGCTCTTGAATGAGCAATGCGAGAGGGACAAGGTGGACAGGGAACCGGGCTTCGATGAATTCTGGTATGTCTTTTAAGTGGAGTCTCTGTTGTCAGGTTACAAAAGCCAGTTTTATTTAGGGCGCACAATCATCTAAAGTTTATTGTACCTAGGGCCAGCACCAAGTACAACAAATCTTGGTGGGACGAATTGATTGTAGTAAGAGGAGATTAGGGCAGCTCGGTGCACATCCACAGGGGTGAGTATCTGGTTCCTACTCATTTTAGTAAGAAGGATAAATAGGACAAAGGGTAAATCTCTACCGAGTCTTTGGGTATCCTGAAGAAGATTGTAGACCGGAACAACACAAATATACAATTCCCCATCTGTTAATGGGAAATTATCACTGGGGTGAATCTCCAAATAACAACTTTAAGGACCAAGAACTAGATAGATCCTAGTCAGAGGGGTAACACGTAGTTCAATACCAACAAGATTCCTGTGAAACCAAACTAAAAACTCATACAAGAAAAGATTAAATGGTACGATTTTATTGATAAAAACATGTATACAACTGATGAAATTAGGGCTATGGTGATATGTGGCGGTATTCAATGTTTCTGTCAAGTGATGGAGATGGCATGCTCGTGCCTGTCAATAAGTAAAACAAAAAATGCGAGTGTAGGGTTTGGGGAGGCAAATTTTCGATCCCCATTATGATGAATGTAGTGTTGTATATATAGGTCCCGTTGCTTGCCATGCACTCCTATAATTTTGGTCTAGGGTTTCGTCGATAACAGGACTCTCTCTCTCTCTCTCTCTCGGAGACAATCTCGTAGGAGCGTTAATTATTTGAATCAAGTGATTCCTTTTGGAGAGGATTCTAATACAAGTGGACTCCTTATTCAAATGGAATTCTTAAGTGGCGGGAGGGAGTCTACCTTTTTATCGGGAGATGAACGACCGCGTTTCATTCCTCTAGCTTTGGAGTTTCAAGACTTGTCTGTCTGAAAATATGGATATATAATTCGGTGAGTATTTCTTGTGGTTATTTGGCGAGAGGATCCCAAAAGGTATTTGGGTTCAACTGGGTTCTTTTGTACCACGCCTCTTTCTAGTTTGATGCTTTCTTGGTTAGGTTCTTGGTCGGCGGGGTATCCTCATATCGGCTGTTCTTGCAGCGGGGTACCTGGTTGGATACAGAAGCGGGGTACTTAGCTGGATTTAGAAGTAGGATACTTTAGCTGATGTTGTATCTGGATGTCTGTCTGATGCAGCAGCGGGGTACCCTGCTGAAACAGTAGCGGGGTATCTTGTCGATCTAGTAGTGGGATACCTGTCTGATGCAGTAGCAAGGTACCCCATTGAGGTCTGTGATAGGATTCTGAGTAGAACTCCGTGTTGGAACATTTCAAGGATTATCGAGATCACTGGGCTTTACTGGTGTTACTCCGAGGGAGGAGGTAGGTATCTATATTTGATCTAATATTCTTCTTTCTAGGAGTACCTAGATAGTATCTCAGCATGTGTTTCTTCCTTTTATCCAGGTGGAAAATTCTTCTTTGGTCCTTTGCCAATTTTGGTGGTTAACAGAAGTCCCCTCTGACTTGAACACCGCTGTCTTGTCGGGGTGGGAGTGAGGATTCTATTTTTACTTGAAGGATTTTCCACCTCGTCTGTTAGCTATCTGGTTAGGTATCATAGCCGGGAAGGAAATCCCTCCTAGATACGCTGGTAATCATTTGTTTTAGCCACCTGTCAGATGGTGATAGGCTTGTGGATTTCTAAAATGAACCGTTTTGGCGCGATTAATGCAAAACCGCCATTGACACATTTTCCAAGCACGTTGCCGGTCATCAACTCCTTATTAATTCCGGTTTCCTAGCATGTTACTGGTTATAAACTCCTTATCAATTTCGGTTTTCTTGTGCGTAACCGACTGTCTCTATCTATAAGTAACCCAGAATTCCTGCTATCTTTCCTCATTACTTTCAAAATTCAAAAGCAGAGAAAACCCTTAGCCCTTTATTTTTTTCCTCTTCTTATTAGTGATCTTTCAAGCTTTCTTTTTCCTTCTGCAATGGCGTCTCCTTCAAAAATTCCAACTCTGTTCCCAGGTCTTCTTTCTACTTCCTCTGAACTTCGTCTAGATTTGCCTCCTTCACCTGATAGTCTCGATGATCTTCTTGAGAGGAGACTAGAGGCAGGTTCTTTGATACTGAGGGGGAAAAAGAGAGGTTAAGGCGAAACGGATGATTCCGACGATGAACAAACACCGTTGTGCCTTCTTTCTACAAGGAACCCAAGAATCGGGTCAAATTTCCATAAAAGGTAAGAGGATCTGGTCCAACTCACCGACGAAGAATACATCGGGATCGTTAGCGAGGTAAAGGAGGCTGGTGGTGTGCAGTCGTTACCTTGACTGGGGTGCATACCTCTTCTTTTGCCTCTTGTCATGATGGTCGTATCATTCCCGATTCTGTATGTATGGTGGAAACCCTAGCTAAGCTACCGGAGGAGTATCAAATCTCGGATGACATCGATCTCTACCTTCCTCATCGGGGATATGACATTTACACCATGCCGCGAGATGTCCTTCTTATCCACAAAGCGGCTTTTGAATGCGGAGTTCGGCTCCTTCTCCATCCGACCCTTCGCCGAGCTTTGGTCTCCCTAGAACTGGCACCCCTCCAGATCTCCCCGAGTTTTTGGAAGCATCTGATAGGCTTCTTAGTGCTCTAGAAAGAGCAGTGTGTGAGAGACAACATAGATAGGGAGCCGGGCTTTGACAAGCTTCGCTACTTATTCCAGATAGCGAACTTAGTACCACGGGGTCAGTTCTATTTGAGGGCCTCAAATGAGAGGAAGTTCATCGTTCCTAGTGCGAATGTGAAATATGCTCCACCATAGAAGGAAGAGTTGTTCGTTGTAAAAGGAGAATGGGGGAATACGACCAATATTGGGGAATTTGAGTACCCCGTCCTAACCCAGTTCACAGCTAAAGACAAATGGGCGAAGGGGGTGCTTTCTCCAGAATCCCTGGATATCCTGGGAAAGATTTTAAAGAGGGGGTACATCAATGCGCAATATCCTACTCTGGATCCCTTCGAAAGAGCCCGGCTGGAGAAGTCTTTAAGGATCTCCTTCACGCTTCTAGGTATAAAAATTTCATCTATCTTCTTTGTTTATTTATGTGCATTTTTTACTCTCCCTTCCTTACTATGTTATCTTCTTCTTAACAGTCTCTACTACTTGGCTAGTGACCGGTTCATCTACTTCCTCTAGGACAGAGACATGAGGTGTGGCTTTACCTCCTTCTACTTCTCCTGTTCCATCTCTTCCTCTTTCTCCCTCCAATACTGCCTAGGTCACAACTACTCAACATGACGAGGTCCTTATCCCTTTTTCTATTTTGGCTAAATCTCTTGCCGAGATCCTTTCACCTCTTCCTACTGCTACAGGTCGCTTGCTAGGACTCCTGCTGGTTCCTCTACTCACACCCTAGGACGCCAATCCATAAAGGCAATGCTAACTCGAGCTGCCAAAGCCTGGGGCTCCTTTGGATAGTCACAAAGGAAGACTAGGAAAGTTGTTGTTCCTCCTGCTGTGAGTGCTCCCCCTAATCCTTCTCTAGCAGCGGCGCCTTCTAGGGAGCTGCCCGGATTTATAGAGAAATAAGATGCTCCTTTATCCTATCTTGCAACTAATATTCCATCGGGATCGGGATCGGGATCGGGAGGTGTTATTCATGATGAGGTGGTATCTCGGTTCATGGCATCCTGCCCTAGAGAGAGCTTAATGAGCATGGCGAAGCCTGGTGCTAAAGTGGCCTAAGTTGCCTACCACGACAGATAATTTTTGCCATTACTGAATCGCCTTAAGACCAGGAAATAGCCTTATGGCACTCCTGCTGCCTTGGTCGGGGTATGCCCTCCTCTGAAAAGACTAGTGCTAAAGTTGCCTAAGTTGCCTACTAGGACAGATAATTTTTGCCTGATTCGCCTCAAGACTAGGAAATAGCCTTATGGCGCTCCTACTGCCTTGGTCGTGGAATACCTTCCTCTAAGAAGATTCTGATATATCAGACTAAGGACCCAAACTCTTGGCCTCAGTTGCATGATGTATCCTCAAGACCAGGAAATAGCCTTAGAGCGCTCCTACTGCCTTAGTCGGGGTATACCCTCCTCCAAAAAGGATCTGATACACCAGACTAAGGATCCGGACTCGCGGCCTTAGTTGCCCGCCGCATCCTCAAGACCAGGAAATAGCCTCAAGGCGCTCCTACCGTCTTGGCCAAGGTATACCCTCCGCTAGAAAGCCTGGTGCTAAAGTGGCCTAAGTTGCCTACCAGGACAGACCATCAGAAGGATCGGGATACCTTTTCGGTATACCCGGTTCCTTACTTCTCCATCTCTTTAAGAAGAAATAACATTAGAGCATTCAAGCTACCTCGGTCGGGGTATACCCACCTCCGAGAAGCCTAATGCTAAAGCAATCTAAATTGCCTATCAGGAACGAATCTCAGAAGAAACAGGATACCTTACCAAGATACCTAATGGCTTGCTTCTTCCAAAGACACTTATAGTTGGAGTAGGTTTGATTATCAATCGAGATATCCAGAACCTCAAACTGCTACATACTCATTAAAAACCCACTAAAGAAAGGGACGTGTTCTCTTGCTAGATCCCGTTGGTGTTTACAACGACAAGGTAAAAGATTGTTATATGGCTATCAAGTATCCCAATCAAGGAACATGTCTCCAAATTTAGTTCCATTCATTTACAAGTATGAAAGCTGTAGGATTTCACCTGAGTCAGGATTTTCCCTAAGTCAGGATTTCTCCTAAGTCAAGATTTTTCCTGAGTCTAGATTTTTCTAAGTTAATCTCTTTCTAAATCAGAAGAGCAAGCAAGATATAATATGTTCTAACAAATAAAGATCTTTATTGGACTGATGGGTGCCTAACTCCCTTTTTAAGGCTACAAAAAAAAAAAAAATTAATAATACATGAAAGACAAGTTAGGCGTTCTCCTCCTCCTCCTCCAAGTTTTCTCCTTGACTGGCTGTTCCTTCCCTAAACACCTCAGCTGCAGTATCAGGCTGGGTCTCCTCGACTACTGGAACCATAGATCCAGCTGAAACATTTTCCTCTCCCTCGACTACTAAACTGCTCTTGTCCGCCTCAACGTCTGGAACCTCGGTTCCAACTGCATATTCTTCTTCCTCCTCGACTAGAATAAATTCTAAAGAAGGCACGGGGTCCTGTATTTTTCCTTCCTAAGTAGAGGGAGGGACAATCTGATCACTCGCAAGCTGGGCAACATTCGCCATGATTTGTTCTCGGACCCAGTTGAAGGCCGCCTGAAGATCAAACTGAGGAGGCAAAGCCATGGCCACCTCATAGTAGGCAGTGAAATACCCATCTTCAAAGGAAGGACCTTCCTGGGCCTCTAAGCCTGGAGTAGAGGGGCCATGCTCTGTTGGGCTTGAGCCAGCTCCTACTGGGTATCCTCCAACTTGACCTGAAGCCCTATGTAGGCTTCCTTCAAAGTCAGTAGTTGTTTCTCCATGGCCAAAGCAAATTTAAAACCCTGCGAGAAGAAGAAGAGTCAGCACATGTAGGAAAGAGAGGAGAGTAATAAGAGGAAAAGTAGAATGCTACCTCAGCCGATACATAAGACTTTTTGGCTGCCAAAATTTCAGTAGGAAGCTTCGCCATGTTCATTAAACTCCCTCCAGGGCAGGATGCTCTAAACCAGGATACCACCTCGTCGTGGGTAGCACCTCTTGACCCCGATCCCGAAGGAACATCAGCGGTGGGATAAGAGACAGGAGCAGCTTCCTTCTCTGAAATTCCAGGCTGCTCTCTAGAAAGCAATACTGCTAGAGCAAGATTAGGAGGAGTGCCCACAGCAGAAGGAGAAGCAACTTTTCTGGTGTTCCTTAGAGATTGTTCTGACAAGCCCCCGGCTTTGGCAACTCGAGCTAGCATTGACCTTTATGGATTGGCGTCCCGGGGAACGAGTAGAGGGATGAGCAGGAGTCCTGACAAGCAATCCAGCAGAAGCAGAAAGAGGCGAAGAGATATTGGCTGGAGGTTTAGCTAAAAGAGAATGAGAGATAAGGACCGCGTCAGGCTAAATAGTTGTCGCATGGGCAGTATTGAGAGAGAAGTAGGAAGAGATAGAACAGGAGAAGTAAAAATAGGCAAATCAACACCTCCTGTCCATATCCCAGAGGAAGTAGGAGAACCGGTCACCAGCTAGGTAGCAGAGACTGTTGAAAAGAAGATAACATAGTAAGGAAGGGAGAGTAGAAAATGCACAAACACAAACAAAGAAGACAGGTGAAGTTTCTATACTTGGAAGCTCGTAGGAGATCCTTAAAGACTTCTCTAGCCGGACTCCTTCGAAGGGATCTAAAGTAGGATATTGCACATTGACGTACCCCCTCTTTAAAATCTTTCCCAAAATATCCCGTGATTCTGGAGAAAGCACCCCGTTCGCCCATTTGTCTTTATTTGTGAATTGGGTTGGGACGGGGTATTCAAATCCCCCAATATAGGCCGTATTCCCCCATTCTCCCTTAACAACGAACCATTATTCCTTCCATGGTGGAGCATATTTCACATTCGCACCAAGAATGATAAACTACATCTCGTTGGAGGCCCTCAAATAGAACTAACCTCGTGCTATTAAGTTCGCTATCAGGAATAAGTAGCGTAGCTCGTTTAAGCCCGGCTCCCTGTCTATGTTGTCTCTTGCACACTGCTCCTTCCAGAGCACTAAGAAGCCCGTCAGATACTTCTAGAAACCCGGCGAGATCTGGAGGGGTGCTAGTTTTAGGGAGACCAATGCCCGACAATGGGTCGGATGCAGAGGAAGCCGGACTCCGCATTCAAAAGCCGCTTTGTGAATGAGAAGGACATCTCACGGCGGGGTGCAGACGTCATATCCTTGATGAGGAAGGGAGAGATCGATGTCATATGGGATCCGATACTCTTCCCGTAACTTAGCCAATGTTTCCACCGTGAACACAGAATCAGGAATGATACACCCATCATGAAAAGAGGTGAAAGAGCCGGTAAGCACCCCGGTCAAGGTATCGACTGGCGCACCACCAGCCTCCTATACCTTATCAACGATCCCGGTGTCTTCTTCGTCGGTAAGGTGGACCGGGTCCTCTAACCTATTGTGGAAACCCAACCCGATTCTTGGGTTCCTTGTAGAACAATGGCATAACGACGTTTGTTCATCGCCAGAATCATCCATCTCGCCTCGACCTCTCTTTTTCCCCATCAGTATCAAAGAACCCGCCTTTAGTCCCCCCTCAAGAAGATCATTAAGACTATCGGGTGAAGGAGGCAAATCTGGACGAGGTTTAAAAGAAGTGGGAAGAAGACCTGGGAAGGAGTTGGAAGTTTTGAAGGAGACGACATTGAAGAAGGAAAAAATAAAGCTTGAAAGATCGCTAATAAGAAGAGGAAAGAAAGGAAAGGCTAGGGTTTTCTCTGCTTTTGAATTTTGAAAGTAATGAGGAAACATAGCAGGAATTATGGGTTACTTATAGACAGAGATAGTTGGTTATGCACAAGGAGATGAGGAGTTCATAATCGGTAACGTGCTAGGAAACCGGAATTGATGAGGAGTTGATGACCGGCAACGTGCTTGGAAAACGTGCCAATGGCGGTTTTGCATTAATAGCTGCAAAATGGCTCATTTTTGACAGGTGGCTAAAACAAATGATTACTAGCGTATCTAGAAGGGATTTCCTTCCCGACTATGATACCTAACTAGACAGCTAACAGACGACGTGGAAAATCCTTCAAGTAAAAATAGAATCCTAACTCCAACCCCGACAAGACAACGGTGTTCAAGTTAAGGGGGACTTCTGTTAACCACCAAAATTAGCAAAGGACCAAAAAAGAATTTTCCACCCGAATACACGGAAGAAACACATGCCGAGATACCATCTAAGTACTCATAGAAAAAAGAATACCGGATCAAATCTAGATACCTACCTCCTCCCTCGAAGTAACACCAGCAAAGCCCAACGATCCCGATAACCCTTAAAATGCTCCAACGCGGAGTTCTACTCACAATCCTGAGTAGAACATCATGGTTGATTCCCTTAGGATGAGTCAAGTGGATGATTATTTGGTCTTAGAGGCACCCAAGTCAAGGAAGAAAAGAAGCCGAGTTTTCACTCTTGTGCAAGCCTTTGAGGGTGTGATTGAGATGTAAATGGGCAGCCATGATTGTTTGAAGGAAAGACAAAAATGTGATCTTAAAGAGGAGGAAGTGATTTTTGAGAAGATAGGTGAGCTTGAGAAAGAAAACAGCTAGAAGTTTGTTTGCTTAAAACCGAGAAAGGAATGTTGAAGACAAAGGTACATAACTTCTTAACATTGAACAAGAATCTTGAAGAGCGATTGGTGGAGCTTGCCAACAATGAGGAGTCAGGCTCCAAGAACCTAGAGGAACCGGCAAGCCTCTTGACGGAATTTGAGGAGGAAAATGGGAGAAGGTCAAGAAAGATGTTATTGAGTGTTGAGACATCATCCAAGGCCATGTTGGATTTGCAAGAACGATTGAACAGAAAAGAGGATGAATTGAAGTGAGCCAAAGTTAAGGAGTGTGATTTGATTATTCAGCTTGACGGGGCAGAAAACGAGGTCAAATACCTCCAATACGGTTAACACAAAAGGGCCCACATCAATAACAAACAAGGGAGTTGTCCTAACCATCCTCTAACTTGTTATTTTTGTACAAGAAAGGGGCAATTTAAGGCTTATTGCTTTAGGTTCCAAAGATTTAAAGCAAGTCTAGTTAGGTCTAGAATGAATCCACCAAGGGTTAAGCAAGTACAGGTTAGAAAAGACCAATTTGGTCAATTGCGCAAGGTTGGAAGAGATACCGTAGGCCAACCATTGGCACCATTTTGGGTGGCCAAGTGAAGTGTATTCCCTATTTCGGTCAAACCTTCATTAGTTGACCGTGCCTAACTTTGAGTGCTTTGTTCCCATTTTTGAGTTCGTGTTAATGTTTTTGCATTTCGAATGGCTAGTTCTTACTTTAGATAATTTTTTACTATAGGACTTTTTGATGTGTTGGTGGTGGTGTTTATGCAGGAATAGATTCAGTGCAGAATCCAAAAACCGAAGCTGGGAAACAATGCGGGTAAATCATCCGCACTCCAACCGCACTCAGACAGATAGAGAGCATCAGGTAATAAAGTGCAGGTCAAGTGCGGGTCACTCACCTGCACTTCACCCGCACTCTATGCGTATTATATATATGCCATGTCGTTTTCTAGGGCTCCACCATTTTCAAAAACCAAAAGAACTGACCGAACAACCTTTGTTTTCCCACGCTCAATTGACAGGTATTCCGTGTGCTCCATGTTTCCAATTTTCGGCAGCCAAGTTATGATTTTCTTGCTTTGATTTCGTTCACTTGCCTCTTTATTCATGATTCACATCCTTTTCTTCAATTTCTTTTGCCCATTTAGCATAAACTTCATAGTTCAAGATTCGGCCACGGATTCATGCCTTTGCCATGCTTATTTTGATGACTATGTCAGGGAGGACCAGACAATCTGCCAAACAAGGGAGTCAAGTTCCTGAGCGACGTACAAGGAGGGGACCTCAGGTTCCACCATGGTGTGTCAGGCACACAGATTTTAAGGACTGCTTGGAGTATTTTAAGGAGCAGGATATTGCGGTTGAAAGAGGCATAATATTAGAAGAGTTAGCAGACACCCCGATTCCTCAAGTAGTGGAGACGAAGGGATGGGAGACTTTTGTGAGCGCCCCACTTATGTATTGCAGAAGTGTTGTGAAAGAATTCTCTACGGCGATGGTACCAGAGGACTTTCAGAGAACGTCCATTGTTTTAGTCCGTGGGGTGCAAGTCCGAATGACGATCACTAACATCAACAAGTATTATCGAACCGAGTTCCTAGATGATTAGGAGGTGGTTAGGAGACTACGCAATGGGGTGACTTGGAATAATATGTTTTTCACACAGAATGTAGAGTTCACCAACCAGCTGGTGATCCGACCAATGGATTTCTAGGTGGCCCCTGATTACCGCATGAAGCACACAAACTTGAGATTGGAGCTGGGATTTTGGCATGTCTTCATCTCCCACTCTCTGATCCCTAGGAAACACTGGACGTCAGTTAACTTCAATGCGGCCATGGTCCTTTACTGCATCCTTCAGAATCAATTGGTTGACATTGGCTTCCTGATCAAGAGAGAGAAACTCGAACTGGGTGGTGTTAAAGTTGACAAGCAGCCACTCATTTTTCCTAGCTTGATCACCGCATTTTGTAGAGAGGCAGGGGTGGATTTCGGGTCCGACTCCTTTGATAATGGTCTAGGTCTTGTTAAGAGATTCATGTGGAATGATCAATTGAAAGAGCGGGACCCCTCTGGTGTTAGAGTTCAAACTGGGAGGAAGAAAGCCGCACAGGGAGTAGGTGCAAGTAGGTACGCAAAGGAGATTTCAGACCCTACGGGGACTGAACAGGGCCTTGTGGAGTACATGGAGTATATTCACATGCCCACACCTCCGCAGGAGACTTCCGAGGAGATCCCTTGGCAAACATTGCTAGAGGGTTTGAGCGCTCTCAAGACTGAAGTCCTTGAGAACAGACAGCAAATTGCTGATAGTAGGGCAGAGTCCAGTGGGTTCTATGCTGACATATAGGAGAATCTCACAGACATGAGGGAGGCGCTCAATCTCCCTACTTATCTAAGGAAGAAAAATAGGCCTGCCATCTCTTCACCACCATCAGGAGGCCCAGTCATTGATCCAGAATTCTAGGCTACAATGGAGTTATCTAGGAAAAAGCATGAGAAGAGGATGAGAGTAGAGCGTGACCCCAAGGAAAGAGGGTAACTAGTGGAGCAGAGCCAGAGTTGTGAGACAAGGATTGACCAGCCATTTTCCTTTATGTTTTGTATTAGTATTTCCTTTTTGTATTTGAATTTTTAGTTAGTTTTATTTAGGGTTTTTCATGGATGATGGGACCTATGTTTTGAAATTGTTTTTCAAGTGTTGTGTGTTTTGTGCTAGGTTCTTAATCTTTGTGGAATCACATGACAACATG
Organism: Acer negundo; assembly: GCA_035582765.1. NCBI lineage: Eukaryota > Viridiplantae > Streptophyta > Magnoliopsida > Sapindales > Sapindaceae > Acer > Acer negundo. Next base: position 4,047,959 of record CM069238.1, read on the forward strand.
CTTGGACAATGGACCTATCTTCCTTTTAAGGGAGTTTCTACTTTTCGATTTTTGTACTTAATTGTTTTTCATATTTGTGGAATGTGATTGGTGCATGCTTTGTTAATATGGTTGAACATGGTTATGTGCATAGTCATTAAAGTTTTTGAACTTATGTTTAGATCAGGTTTAGAGGTCGTTGTGCCCTCCGTCCATTGACTCAGTGATTCCATGCCTAGTTCTAATAGTGGAGATCCCCGTGAGATCACAAACACAAGTGTTCAAAGTGCGTTTCGGTATGTGTTGTGAACTTGTGATGTAGCTTGGTGCTACTTTAGGGATTCACGTGCACCTCCATGGGTTTATCCCATCCGTTGGTGTTAAGTTGAGGGGACTCAGTGTTTCCATGCCTAGTTCTAATAGTGGAGATCCCCGTGAGATCACAAACACAAGTGTTCAAAGTGTGTATTTTGAGTGTTGTTATTGTCTATTCTTAAACACTTATCTCGTCATATATGTCACATGCCATAGAACTTACAGATTATATTGTGATTGCATGATGGATGCATTCATTCCCTTGGTAGATGAATTATGGATGTGATATTAGGCAATGTGTGTGAATTTAACTTCCTATGAGAGCCTAAACACACTCATATCCATATTGTGTGCTCCAAAGCCAAACTTGAGGCCAAACATGTACTCTTTCATTTTGTACCAATAAAACCATATACCATAGCTTAAACACATGCCTACCTTTATGACTAATCATGTTAGGATGTGTAAATGTGGTGATGAAAGTAGTTAAACTCAAATGGTCAAACCAAGTGTACAAAGGAAAAATGTTGAATTTGTGAGCAAATGGCTAAAAATATAAAGGTACCCAAATTTGTACTTGTGAGCCAATAATTTTAAAAGAAAATAAATATGGGCAACTAAAAAAGAAAAGAAAAGGAGAAAAGCAAAAATATGTTCAAATTAATTGATGCTAAGTACTCACAATGTGGAGTACAGCATTGAAAGCAAAATATGGATAAAACAAGTGCTTAAACACTAGAGTGTGAGTGATTAATGAAGAAAAAGAGCATTGTATAGTGTGTGTGGTCGTAATCTAACATGATTATTGATTTTGAAATCCAAATTTCCAAATTCTTTGTTTCACCTCATTAAACCCCATAGCCACACTATAACCGAATAAAAAGTCCTTTTTGATCCAAAATGAGTCTAGTTCGGGAATGTTGGTTGATACACGATCTTTCACATCCATGGCATTGTGAGTTTTTCCTAGGATATTTCTTTGCTAAACATGTTGTGCAGAATCCATCTTTACATAAATTGTTATGTGGAATTTAGGATTCTGTGAGGAATGAAAGAGAGAATTCATGTGAGCTTTCGTATCGAAGCGAATTATGCTCGAGGTATGGGAGCTAGTAGTCCCTAATGCATGAGTGTCTTAAGTGTGGGATTCGTGTTTGTGTGAGCCTCCCTTTAGTACCTCCAAGTGCTCTAGATCTCGCGCATATGTTTTTCTTCTCTCTATCACGTCTGTATGTATCATATCACTTTTTGGGCTTGCGGCATTTTCAAATTATTGCTTAGGTGTCTAGGATTTATTTCAGTTGGCGTCGTACCTTTTTATAGTATGTTTGCTCGAGGACGAGCAAAGGTTTGGTTTGGGGGTGTTTGATCATGCCGAATATGTTGTATATGTAGGCCCTTATTTCCCCATCCTTTGTTCCGTTTTCGTGCATTTTGGCGTCTAATGTTTATTATATGTGTAATTGTAGGAAATGGTGCAATGATAGGTTTCGAAGTGTGTTACAGTGATTCCGGCAGAAAAGTGGCAATAGGCTAGGCAAAGGATCATCAGCAACCTTATAGTGCAGGTCCAGTGCGGGTCGCAACCACACTCCAACCGCACTTCTACCACAACCGGCACCTGATGCTTGAAGAAGAGCTAAAGTGCGGGTACAGAGCGGGTTATCCAACCGTATTACACCCGCATTGTTGCCAATTCCAGAGAAGCTATTTTGCACCTGACATTAAAGTGCGGGTAATGTACAGGTCATCCAACCACACTCCACCTGCACTACAAGCAAATCCAGAGAAGCTGATTTCATACCTGACATTAAAGTGCCGGTCAAGTGAGGGTGATTCAACCGCACTCCACCCGCACTCTGAGCTAAATCTGAGAAGTGGAAATCACACCTGATGTTATAGTGCTACTAATAATGAAGCAGAATATGAAGCCTTACTAGAAGGAATGGGAGTAGCTGAAGCCTTAGGAGCCGATTTCCTCCTAGTCAAGAGTGATTCTCAATTGGTGGTCAACCAGGTGTTAGGGTTGTACCAGACAAAAAGTGACAATATGGTAGCTTATCTGGCTAAAGTCCGAGAAGCTATGTTAGGATTCAAAGTTATGAGGATGGAACAGATGCCCGGAGAGAAAAATCACCGGGCAGATGTTCTAGCCAAGATCACAGCAGGTGAGGGTCATACCTTACCAAAAGGGGTACCCCTCCAACTGATACCCTATTCCAGCACAGCCAAGGGGGTGGAGATCCTACCAGTCAACCGATTCCCTTGTTGGATGGATCTAATAGCGGACTACATCCAAAGTGACACTCTCCCCGCAGATCCAGATCAAGCACACAAACTGAAGAGAATCGCTACCCGGTACTGCCTTGTAGAAGGTTACCTTTACCGTAAAGGGAAATCCCTACCCCTACTTAGATGTCTTCACCTAGATGATGTTACCTAGGCACTTAACGAGGTACATTTAGGGGATTGTGGTAATCATGCAGCAGGCAAGACACTAGCCTACTCGATACTCAGAATGGGCTACTTTTGGCCGACTATACATCAAAATCCAAAATAGTTAGCACAATCATGCGAGGCTTGCTAGAAGACGGCAAACCTCTATCACCTCCCCCCTGAAAGGCTCTCCTCGATCAGTACACCTTGCTCCTTTGCTATCTGGGGAATAGATTTAATCGGCCCACTTCCTACTGCACCTGGCCAGGCCAAACATGCAGTAGTAGCAATAGACTACTTCACCCATTGGGTGGAAGCTAAGGAACTTGTCAGGATAACTGAAGAAAAGACCACCAATTTTGTCAAAGAGAATATCGTTTGCCGCTTCGGTACCCCGATTTCCATCATAACTGATTTGGGAAAGCAATTTGATAACGCCAACTTTATAGAATTCTATGAAGATCGAAACATTGATCTCTGATTTGCATCAGTTGCACACCTCAGACTAATGGGTTGGTAAAAACTACCAACAAGACAATTAAGAAGCTCCTAAAGAAAAAGCTCCAACAGAAGAATGGGTTATGGGTTGAAGAATTACCCAATATGATATGGGCATACAGGACCACCAGGAAAATTGCAACAGGGGAAACCCCTTACTCATTGGTATTCGGAACTAAAGTAGTCTTGCCCATCGAACACAAGCTTATCTCTTTCAGGATTCAAAACTATGAACCATAAGATAATGAGGATAAGTTAAGAGCCAATCTGGACCTACTCGAGGAGAAACAAAGCAGGATCGTCAAAATAGTAGCAGTGTACCAGAGTAAGATAGCCTAACATTTCAACAAAAGAGTGAGGATCCGCCATTTCGAAGAAGGAGACTTGGTCCTCAAAAGGTAACCCAGAGCGGACGAAAAAGGTCCAACGGGGTACTAACCCCTAACTGGGTAGGCCCCTACCTGATTAAAGCAATGCTCCAGGGCGGTGCCTACAAGCTAGAAGACCTGGATGGATACCCGGTGGATCACACATGGAATGCTGATCACCTTAGGAAATTCTACCCTTAGGAATCCAATCTATAACGGCTGGAATACACACCCCAATTTTATATTGTACTATTTGAAAAAATTCAATAAAATCAGTTATCTCTCCTACATGATTCTCCAATGATCACTCTACAAGCTTCCCTACATAATTCTTCTATAGCTCATCTTGCCGTACTGGTCCAGGTTTACCCTCCTCCGAGAAGCCTGGTGCTAAAGTGGCCTAAATTGCCTACCAGGACTGATAATTTTCACCATTACTGATTCACCTAAAGACTAGGAAATAGCCTTATGGTGTTTTTGCTGCTTTGGTCGGGGAATACCCTCCTCCAAGAAGATTCTGATATATCAGACTAAGGACCTGGACTCGTGGCCTTAGTTGCTTGCCGAATCCTCAAGACCAGGAAACAGCCTTAGGGTGCTCTTGCTGCCTTGGTCAGAGTATACCCTCTTCCAAGAAAGATCTGATACATCAGACTAAGGATCCAGACTCGAGGCCTTAGTTGCCCGCTGCATCCTAAAGACTAGGAAATAGCCTCAAGGCGCTCCTACTGCATTGGCCGAGGTATACCCTTTACCAGGAAGCTTGGTGTTAAAATGGCCAAAATTGGCTACCAAGATAGACCATCAGAAGGATCGAGATACCTTTTCAGGATACCCGGTTCCTTACTTCTCCATCTCTCCAAGAAGAAATAACATTAGGGCTATACCCACCTCCGAGAAGCCTAATGCTAAAGCAATCTAAATTGCCTGTTATGACAGAATCTCAGAAGAAACAGGATACCTTACCAAGATACTTGATGGCTTGCTTCTTCCAAAGACACTTATAGTTGAAGTAGGTTTGATTATCAATCGGGGCATCCAAAACCTCAAACTGTTACAAACTAATTAAAAACCCACTAAAGAAAAGGACGTGTTTGCCTGCTAGATTCTGTTGGTGTTTACAGTGACAAGGTACAAGATTGTTATATGGTTATCAAGTATCCCGATCAAGAAGCAGGTCTCCAAATTTAGTTCCATTCGTTTACAAATACGAAAGCGTCAGGAATTCTCCTAAGTCATGATTTTTCCTGAGTCCAGATTTTTCTAAGTTAGTCTCTTTCTAAATCAGAATAAAAAAGCAAGATATAATTTGTTTCAACAAATAAAAATATTTTATTAGATTGACGGGGTGCCTAACTCCCTTTTTTAGGCTACAAAAAATAATAATACATGAAAGACAAGTCAGGCGTTCTCCTCCTCCTCCTCCTCCTCCTCCGAGTTTTCTCCCTGACTGACTATTTCTTCCCTAGACACCTCAGCTGCAGTGTCAGGCTGGGTTTCCTCTCCCTCGGCTGCCAAACTACTATTGTCCGCCTCAACTCCTTAAACCTCAGTTCCAGCTGCATCTTCTTCTTCCTCATCCATTAGAATAACCACTGAAGAAGGAATGGGGTCCTGTGTTTGTCCTTCCTGAGTAGAGGAAAGGACAGTCTGATCACCCACAAGCTGGACAGCCTTTGCCATGAATTGTTCTCAGTCCCAATTCAAGGCCGCCTGAAGACCAAACAAAATATGCAAAGGAAGGCCCATCTTCAGGCAGTGAAATACCAATATTCAAAGGAAGGACCTTCAAAGGAAGGACCATCATAGCAGGCAGTGAAATACCCATCTTCAAAGGAATGACCTTCATGGGCCTCCAAATTTTGCACTATCTCCCTTAAAAGACAGTTTTCATCCTGCAGCAGCCTCTTCTCCCTCTTTAGTCATTCTCTCTCCTTACGTTGACGTAGGGACCGGACTGTCTCGATATCTAGGCAACGTAGATAGCGTTGGGCCTCCACCATGGCAGCCTGCCTACCATCTTCAGATGCTTAGCAGCCTGGAGTAGAGGGGCCATGCTCTGTTGGCTTGAGCCAGCTCTTGCTGGGTATCCTCCAGCTTGGCCTGAAGACCTATGTAGGCTTCCTTCAAAGTCAGCAGCTGTTTTTACATGGCTAAAGCAAATTTAAAACCCTACGAGAGGAAGAAGAGTCAGTGCCTATAGAAAAGAGAGGAGAGTAACAAGAGGAAAAGTAGAATGCTACCTCAAACAATATGGAAGCCCCTTTGGCCGCTAAAATTTCAGTAGAAAGCTTCGCTATGTTCATTAAGCTTCCATCAGGGTAGGATGCTCTGAATCGGGATACCACCTCATCGTGGGTAGCACCTCCTGACCTCGATCCCGAAGATCCCGAAGGAACATCAGCGGCGGGATAAGAGACAGGAGCAGCTTCCTTCTCTGAAATTCCAGGCTGCTCCCTGTAAGGCAATACTGTTGGAGGAGGATTAGGAGGAGTGCCCACAATAGGAGGAGCAGCAACCTTTCTGGTCTGCCTTGGAGATTATTCTAAGAAGCCTTAGGCTTTGACATCTCGGGCTAGCATTGACCTTATGGATTGGCGTCCTGGGGCATGAGTAGAGGGACGAGTAGGAGTCCTGACAAGCAATCCCGTAGGAGCAGAAAGAGGTGAAGGGATCTTGGCAGGAGGTCTAGCCAAAGTAAAAGAAGGGATAAGGACCGCGTCAGGCTGAGTATTCGTGGCCTGGGCAGTATTGGAGGGAGAAGGAGGAAGAGATGGAACCGGAGAAGTAGAAGGAGGCAAATCCACACCTCCTTTCCATGTCCCAGATGAAGTAGGAGAACCGGTCACTAGTGGGGTAATAGAAACTGTTAAGAAGAATATAACATAGTAAGAAAAGGAGAGTAAAAAAATAAAAAATAAAAAATAAATAAATAAATGCACATACAAAAACAAAGAAGACAGATGAAATTTTTATACATGGAAGCGTGAAGGAGATCCTCAAAGACTTCTCCAACCGGGCTCCTTCGAAGGGATCCAGAGTAGAATATTGCGCATTGATGTATCCCTTCTTTAAAATCTTTCCCAGGATATCTCGGGATTCTGGAGAAAGCACCCCATTCGCCCATTTGTCTTTAGCCGTGAACTGGGTTAGGACGGGGTACTCAAATCTCCCAATGTAGGCCATATTACCCCATTCTCCCTTTACGATGAACCACTCTTCCTTCCATGGTGGAGCATACTTCACATTCGCACCAAGAACGATGAACTTCATCTTATTGGAGGCCCTCAAATAGAACTGACCCCGTGGTACTAAGTTCGCTATCTAAAATAAGTAGCGGAGCTCGTCAAAGCCCAACTCCCTGTCTATGTTGTCTCTCGCACACTGCTCCTTCCAGAGCACTAATAAGCCCGTCAGATGCTTCCAGAAACCTAGCGAGATCTAGAGGGGTGCCAGTTTTAGGGAGACCAAAGCCCGACAAAGGGTCGGATGGAAAGGTAGCCGGACTCTGCATTCAAAAGCCGCTTTGTATAGACGTCATATCCTCGATGAGGAAGGGAGAGAACGATGTCATCCGGGATCCGATACTCCTCTCGTAGCTTAGCCAGGGTTTCCACCATACACACAGAATCGGGAATGATACGCCCGTCATGAAAATAGGTGAAAGAACCGATATGTGCTCCGATCAAGGTAACGACAGGCACATCTCCAGCCTCCTCAACCTCGCCAATGATCCCGATTTCTTCGTTGGTGAGTTGGACCGAGTCCTCTGACCTATTATGGAAACCTAACCCGATTCTTGGGTTTTTTGTAGAACGACGGCGCAGCAGCGATTATTCATCGCTGGAATTATCCACCTTGCCTCGACCTCCCTTTTTCCCCCTCAGTATAAAAGAACCCACCTCTGGTCCCCTCTCAAGATGATCATCGAGACTATCGGGTAAAGGAGGCAAATCTGGACGAGGTTCAAAGGAAGTGGGAAGAAGACCGGGGAAGGAGTTGGAAGTTTTAAAGCGGACGCCATTGAAGAAGGAAAAAGAAAGCTTGAAATATCGCTGATAAGAAAAGGAAAGAAAGGAAAGGATAGGGTTTTCTATGCTTTTGAATTTTGAAAGTAATGAGAAAATATAGCAGGAATTATGGGTTACTTATAGACGGAGACAGTCGGTTACGCACAAGGAAACCAGAATTGATGAGGAGTTCATAACCGATAACGTGCTAGGAAACCGGAATTGATGAGGAGTTGATGACCAGCAACGTGCTTAGAAAACGTGCCAATGGGGTTTTTCATTAATCGCGCTAAAACAACTCATTTTAGAAATCCGTAAGCCTATCACCATCTGATAGGTGGCTAAAACAAGTGATTACCAGCGTATCTAGAAGGGATTTCCTTCCCGGCTATGATACCTAACCAGACAAGTAATAGACGAGGTGGAAAATCCTTCAAGTAAAAATAGAATCCTAACTCCAACCCGACAAGACAACGGTGTTCAAGTCAGGGGGACTTCTGTTAACCACCAAAATTAGCAAAGGACCAAAAAAGAATTTTTCACTGGGATACAGGGAAGAAAAACATACCGAGATACCATCTAAGTACTCCTGGAAAGAAGAATACTGGATCAAATCTGCATACCTACCTCCTCCCTCGAACTAACACCAGCAAAGCTCAGCGATCCGGATAACCCTTAAAATGTTCCAACATAGAGTTCTACTCAAAATCCTATCATGGAGTTGAATGGGGTACCCTGCTACTGCATCAGATAGGTATCCCATTACTAGATCGACAGGATACCCCGCTACTATTTTAGCAAGGTACCCCGCTGCCGCATCAGACAGACATCCAGATACAACATCAGCTAATGTATCCCGCTTCTATATCCAGCTAAGTACGTCGCTTCTACATCCAAACAGGTACCTCGCTGGAAGAACAACCGATATCAGGATACCTCACCGACCAAGCACCTAACCAAGAAAGCATCAAACTAGAAATAGGCGAGGTACACGAGAGCCCAGATGAACCCAAATACCTCTTGGGATCCTCTCGCTAGATAACCATAAGAAACTCACAGAATTATATATCTACATGTTCAGACAGACAAGTCTTGAAACTCCAAAGCCAGAGGAATGAAACATTGTCGTTCATCTCCCAATAAACAGGTAGACTCCTTCCCGCCACTTAAGAATTCCATTCGAATAAGGAATCCACTTGTATTAGAATCTTCTCCAAAAGGAATCACTTGATTCGGATAATTAAAGGTTCTACGAGATTGTCTCCTAGAGGGGGAGAAAGTCATGTGATCACCAAAACCCTAGACCAAAATCATAGGAGTGTATGGCAAGCAACGAGACCTATATATACAAAGCTACATTCATCAGAATTGGGAGAGAAAATATTCGCCTCCCCAAACCCTACACTCGCATTTTTTTTCTGCTTATCGATAGACACGAGCACGCTATCTCCATCACCTAACAGAAACATTGAATACCACCATATATCACCATAGCCTTAATTTCATCAGTTGTATCCATGTTTTTATCAATAAAATCATACTTGTTAATCTTTTCTTGTACGATTTTTTAGTTTGGTTTGACAGAATTCTTGTTGGTATCGAACTACGTGATACCCCTCCGACCGGGATTTATCCCGATCTCGGTCCTTAAAGTTGCTATTTAGAGATTCACCCCAGTGATAATTTTCCATTAACAAATACAAGAAAAGATTAAAAGGTATGATTTTATTGATAAAAACATGGATACAACTGATGAACTTAAGGCTATGGTGATATATGGCGGTATTCAATGTTTCTGCTAGGTGATGGAGATGGCATGGTCGTCTCGATAAGTTGAAAAAAATATGAGTGTAGGGTTTAGGGAGGCGAATTTTCCTTTTTCCATCTGATGAATGTAGCATTGTATATATATAGGTCCCGTTGGTTGCCATGCACGTCTATAATTTTTGCCTAGGGTTTTGGCAATCACAGGACTTTCTCTCCCTCTAGGAGACAATATCGTAGGAGCTTTAATTATTCGAATCAATTGATACCGTTTGGAGAGGATTCTAATACAAGTGGACTCCTTATTCGAATGGACTTCTTAAGTGGCGGGAAGGAGTCTACCTTTTTATCGGGAGATGAACGACCACGTTTCATTCCCCTAGCTTTGGAGTTTCAAAACCTGTCTATCTCGCCTCTTTCTAGTTTAATGCTTTCATGGTTAGGTGCTTGGTCAGTGGGGTATCCTGATATCAGTTGTTCTTACAGCGGTGTACTCGGTTGGATGTAGAAGCTGGGTACTTAGCTGGATGTAGAAGCGGGATACTTAAGCGGATGTTGTATCTGGATGTCTGTCTGATGTGTCAGCAGGGTACCCTGCTGAAATAGTAACGGGTTATCCTGTCGATCTAGTAACGGGATATCTTTCTGATGCAGCAGCAGGGTACCTCATTGAGCTCCGTGATAGGATTCTACGTAGAACTCTGCGTTGGAGCATTTTAAGGGTTATTAGGATCGCTGGGCTTTGCTGGTGTTAGTCCAAGGATGGAGATAGGTATCCAGATTTGATCCATTATTCTTCTTTAAAGGAGTACTTAGGTGGTATCTCGGCATGTGTTTCTTTCCTGTATCTGGGTGGAAAATTCTTCTTTTTGGCCTTTGCCAATTTTGGTGGTTAATAGTTTTCATTAATTATTTGTTGAGATACATGATCTTGGCAAGTTCTCCTTGGTTTATGTATGAGTATTGCATCTAGATATACATGATGTTTAGTTGTACCTTACTCAAATGAATAGACGGAATGTCATGAACTCCAATTCTTAAACCGCGGTTTTAATCTAACCTCGAACGGGTTTCCGGTACTATACATCCTAGGTCGGTACTCGTGAGAGAATTAGAAGTCAACACTATACATCCTAAGTTGGCTAATCTGTAATCAGTTGATTCTTTGGTAGGTAGATGGACTTCATTTCCAGACTTCGTATGAACAACCAACACTATACATCTTAGGTTGGTGGTTCACAACATATTAGTCCCTAATAGGTGGTTCTCACTATACATCTTAGGTTGATCACTTAATGGGGATAAATAACCGACTCTATACTTTCTAGGTCGGTTACCTTTGAATAGACGTGCTTATTTACGAGTTTGTTGCATTGCCCAGTATTTACTTTTGAATCCGTTAACTCCTTAGGTTTCATCATCTATATATCCTTCACTCTATTTCCCCTTCATCTAGGTTGCATTGTTAGTTTAGATTTATTATTGTGTTAAGTCACATTCTACAACATCCTTATTTACTTATTATTAATTATATGAATACTACTCTAGCATTAGCTAGTTCTTGCTAGTCCCGTGTCCCTGTGGACGACACCCCACTTACCACTACACTTGTGTGTTTAAAAAGCCAATTAAGGCTTGTGAGGGTTTTACAAATAGTTTTGATAGACGGTTTACTGACGGCGTGAATCGTCATCTGTCACCGCACTACACCCGCACTCTACCAGTATTATGGAGAGATTTTGTTCTTCAAATACAATGTGTTTTTCTTAGTTCCTTGGTATGATTCTCTTCTAAATTGTGTTATCTTTCTTATGCAGATGTCAAGAAGAATCAGGGAAACCGTAAAGAAAGTGGGTTAAAGTTCCGAGAGAAGGACTCAAAGGTCAACAGGGGTTCCGCCTATGCCCCCATGTGTTCTTAACCCAGATTTTGATAACCTCCTAGAATATTTTCGGAGGTGGGACATTGTTGAAGAAAAAGGGATAGCATTTTCATAATTTGGAACCATACCTTTTCCTCAAGTAATTAAGTGGAAAGGTGGGAAACTTTTGCTAGCACCCTTATAATTATTTCAGAAGAGTGGTTGAAGAATTCTACGTGGGCATGGTGCCTGAAGACTTCCAGAGAAGTGCACCCTCTTAACGCATGAAGCACACAAATTTGTAGCTGGAGTTGGGATTTTAGAATGTCTTCATCTCACATTCATTAAATTCCAGAATGCATAAGATCTCCGTTAATTTTGCGACAGCCACCATCATTTATTGCATTCAGTAAGGACAATTAATTGATGTTGGACATCTGATAAAGAGGTATATCATTGGCTTAGGGTGCCAAAGGGTGGACAAGCAACCTATTATATTCCCTAGCCTCATTATTGCGTTTTGTAGGCAAGAATTGGTGGATTTTAGAGGTGATCCTTTGGAGGAGGTCCCAAGAGGCATTGGCATGACCATTTGGAGAAATCAAGAGATAAAAAAGGATCCATTTGGTGTCAAAAGGAGAACTGAGAAGAAGAAGACCATGTAGAGGGAAAGATCAAGCGGACATGTATATGAGGAGGTCCCAGAACAGATGGGCTATTAACAGAACTTTATGGACTTTGATCAGGTGCCCCCACCTCCGCAAGAGTCTTCTGAAGGTGTTCCTTAGAATACTTATGTTACCAGAAAATCGTCACCGGGGTGAATTTCCAAATAACGAGTTTTAAAGGGACCACGATCTTGATAGACCACGGTCCGGAGGGGTATCACGTAGCTCGATACTTGTATAATATCAGTAAGAAAATCTAGACATCATGGTGATTATAAGTAAGGTGAAAACAACATTTATCCTCATGTATTTACAAAAGTTGAAGTACAACTCTTTGATCGATTCAAACTAGACAGAAATACAATGGCAATTTATGATCTATTCTATAGGAGGATTATGACACCGTTGGACATGGCGAAATCATACGAGTCGATAAGTAGAAAAGTTCTGGATGGGTCTATCTCTCTTACCAAATTTTGATCTCCTTTTCTGAGCATGGATGTCCTCTTTTATTTCCCTCCTCCTACCAATCAAATCCCCATAATTTAGACCAAATTGATTGACCATGTCAGGGGGATTGACAGGCGTTAATGGAGGGTATCAATTTACATGGGAATGCCTCCCTTTAATGACGTCATGTTTCCATTTATATTTGAAAAGTGAATAAATTGATTTATTAGGTTGCATTTATAGCGCTTCAACTAGTGAAGAGTCAACCCTTTGTTTCCACGTTACTCGAAGGAGAATTTTGGTCTTGTACTTGCATAGTATCCTTCTTCTAGTTTGATATTAGAACCTAGGTATAGCATTCTTACTTGGTAGTTTATGCTTTTGCCTTTCATGCTATTTAGTAGATTGGTTCTATAAGGGATCGAGGTTCCAAGGGAGTACAATAGTGGGGTAAGAGGATGGTACAATAGCAGAATCCCCTGGATCTCGTAGTAGCGAGGTACCCGGATGATGGGATGGCAAAGTACTTGGATGTAGTAGCGAGGTACCTTGATATAGTAGTGAGGTACTCGGGTAAGGTAGTAGTAGGATACCTGAGTGTAGTAATGGGGTACCAAGATGTAATGGTGAGGTACCCAGATAATATGATATGAGGTACTTAAATGTTGTAGCGGGGTACCATGAGATCTTGTAGTAGTAGGATCCTTTCAGATCTTAAACTCCATTTCTTGGTACTTCAGAAGATCCATAAAACCTTAAGGTAGGTTGAATCTTGGTATATCTTTTTCTCATGGTAGCATGATACTTCTTTTGACCTTCTACTTATAATTTGGAGTGAAAAATTCTTCTTAGGACCCCTGCCATTTATAGCGGTTAACAACTTTGATTGCAAGGATGTAGAGCCTTAAGACTGAAATCCTTAAGAACATGAAGCAAATTGCTAACGGTAAAGCAGAAACCAATGGGAGTTTCATTGGTGTGTGGGACAACAACACTAGCATGAGGAAAGAGTTTGGTTTCCCCCGTTACTCAAAGAAGAAAATGAGGCATGTCCCCTCGTGATTCCCTTTAGGAGGCCCAACCACTGATCCAAATGCAGGAGACCTACATGTGGTAATAGAGAGGTCCATAAGAGAATATGAGGAGAGTACCAGAACGGAACTTGACTCAAGAGGAAACATGACATTATTGGATGAGGAAGCCGAGTCATCGGATGATGATTGACCCATCTACCTTTTTATCTTTTCATGCTTTTTTTTTAAGTCATTTACGTTTTTATTATTTTTAGCTAGGATGCTTTTTATTTTTGTTTTTGTGGAAGATATTTTTAAAGATGTTTAGATCGTGCAATATTGTTGAATATATTTGCATTTGTTTATTATCATTTGGTAGATTTTTGTGCTTAAAGCTAGGTTTTTCATCTCTTGGGAGGAAACATGACAACTTGTGAGTCTTAGAGGGACGAGCAAGCCAAGAGTGCTCATAAAACGGACAAAGAACCTATCTTCCATTAAGGGAGATTTCTACCTCTTGATCTATATGCCTCATTGATTATTTGTGATAATTGTGGTTTTGAAATAACTTGTTGATATGTATGGACATATATTCTTGAATTTTGATCACATTAATGGATTTTTGCTTTTATTCATTATTAGATGTTGAGACAAGCCAAAGGCTTGTGATAACTGCATAAGAGTATACAAGATTAATTGCATATATATAGCCCAATTCAGTTTGGGGGTTTGATCATATACATACTTGTACAGGTTTGAGCTTATGTTTGGAAATGGCTTGGGGGTTGTTGTGCACCGACTCCTCCAATTTTGAAGAATATGTTTGTCATAGGTTGATTAAGTGTGTTTGTATGCTTGCATGATATATATCATGAATTGCCTATTTTAGTACTTTTTGAGTTTTGGGCATTGATCGTGCATGATTAGTGCATAGGGGTTTTTGTATCTTGTTAGGTGCACGCTGCTAGACCGGGGGCTCCCTTGTTTCTAACATTGGGGACAATGTTAGGTTTTGGTTTTGGGGGTGTAAAAGCCTAGTTGAGTTGTCTTTTTAAGAGTCTCAAGTCTTTTTGGTGTCAAAATTTTTCAATTTGTCGCATGGCCAAATTTTTAAACTTCAATTAGTTTGACTGTGATACCTTTATCATGTGCTTTAGGCGAGTTTTCTTATGCGTGATGAGCTTGTGATGTAGCTTGTGGTAATTTTAGGGTTTCGCTTGCATTTTCATAGGGTTGTCCCATCCTTTTGGTGCTTGAGTTGAGTGGACTCAATGCTTTCGTGCCTTATTCTAATAGTGGAGATTGCTCGAAATTTTACAAACACAAGCTCATAAATCATGCATTTTGAGTGTTATCATTGTCTATTCTTAAAACACGTCTCTCGTCATACGTGTCACGTGCCATAGGACATTCATATTTTATAGCGGATTGCTTGATAAATGTGTTCATTACTATTAATGGAAAATTATCACTAGGGTAAATCTCCAAATAACAACTTTAAGGACCAAGATCAAGATAGATCCCAGTCGGAGGGGTATCACGTAGTTCGATACCAACAAGATTCCTGTCAAACCTAATTAAAACTCATACAAGAAAAGATTAATTGGTGTGATTTTATTGATGAAAACATGTATACAACTAATGAGATTAGGGACATGGCGATATTTGGCATTATTCAAGGTTTTTGTTAGGTGTGGAGATGGCAAGCTCGTGCCTGTCGATAAGTAGAACTAACAACGAGTGTAGGGTTTAGGGAGGCGAATTTTTGATCCCCTTCTTGGTGAATGTACTATCGTATATATAGGTTTCGGTTCTTGCCATTCACTTCTATACTTTCAGTCTAGGGTTTTGGCGATCACAAGACTTTCTTTCCTTCTATGAGGCGATCTTATAGGAGCTTTTATTATCTGAATCAAGTGATTCCTTTTGGAGAGGATTATAATAAGAGTGGACTCTTTATTCCAATGGATTTTTTGCATGGCGGGGTGGAGTCTACCTTATTATCGGGATATGAACGACTGCGCTTCACCCCCTTTACTTTGGAGTTTCATGGCTTGTTCGCCTAGACCTACGGATTTGTGATTTTGTTAATGTTTCTTATGGTTAACTGGCGAGAGGATCCCTAGAGGTAGTTGGGTTCATCTGGGTTCTCGTGTACCCCGTCTCTTGCTAGTTTTATGCTTTCCTTGTTAGGTGTTTGGTCGACGGGGTATCCTGATATTGATTGTTCTTGCAACGGGGTACCTGGCTGAATGTAGAAGCAGGGTACTTAGCGGATGTAGTATATAGATGCCTGTCTGATGCGGCAGTGAGGTACCCTACTGATGTAATGACGAGGTACCCTATTAATCTTAGTAGCGGGATACCTGTCTGGTGCAGTAATTGGGTACATTACCGAGCTCTGTGACGGGATTCTAAGTAGAACTCCACATCGGGCTACTTAGGGGTTACTAGGATTGCTAGGCTTGCTGGTTTGATCCTAGGGAGGAGGTAGGTATCCAGATATGATTTAGCATTCTTTTTTTCTAGAAGTAGCTAGGTGGTATCTTGGCTTGTGTCTCTTCTTTGTATCTAGGTGAAAAATTCTTCTTTGGTCCTTCACCAATTTTGACTGTTAACAGAAGTCCCCCCTGACTTGAACATTGATGTCTTGTCGAGGTTGAGTTAGGTTCTACTTTTGCTTCAAGGATTTTCTAGCTCGTCTGACTGCCTACTCATTGTCTGGTCGGGTACCAGTGCCGAGAAGGAAATCCATCATAGATACACTGACAATCATTGTATTAGCCATCTGTCAGATGGTTATTGGCTTACAAATTTAAAAAATGAGCCGTTTTGGCACGATTAATGCAAAACTGCTAATGGCACGTCTTCCAAACACGTTGCCAGTCATCCACTCCTCATCAATTCCGGTTTCCTTATGTGTAACCACCTATCTTTGCCTATAAATAACTCAGCCCTTCCTTCTCATTTCACACTTGCTTTTCAAAAAAAGAAATTTTCTTGATAAACCTAGCCTTTTATCTTCGCTCTTTCAAGCTTTCTTCTTCCTCTTTTAATGGAGACTCCACCGAAACCCATCGGCAGCCTCGACAAGCTGTTTGATATTGAAAAAGAGGCTTCAATCGAAAGTACCCCCTCCAACCACGAAAAAGGGGTCATGAGGAGAGCGACACCTTAGGGAGCTCCCTTCCGGCTCAACTCTGCCGGTCTACGTGGAACCCAAGGATTTGGTCGGACTTTAATAATAAGCCGAACAACCCAGTCGAGCTTGCTGATGAGGAAGTGGAAGAGGATGAAAACAGTGATGAGGAGGAAGGAATACCCACGAGGATACCGCTCAGGCGTGCTATCATTCTTCCTCATGGAAGACAGAGTCACCGCCAACTCTATTTGTACAACAGATACCCTAGCCCACTTGAGGAAGGAGTACCGAATTCCAGATGCTATTACTCTCACCCTTCCACATCCGGGTTATGATGTCTATACCTCTATCAAAGGCGAGGTCCCCATTCATGTAGTGGCTTTCGAATGCGGACTCCGGTACCTCTCCATCCTACCCTGCGTAGATTATTGGTCACCTTAGGTCTTACCCTACTACAGATCTCGCCCAGATTTTGGAAGCATCTCATAGGATTTTTAGTGCTCTGGGTAGAGCAATGTGAGATAGATGGCATTGTGAGAGAACCGGGCTATGATGAGATCCGGTATATCTTCCAAGTGGTGGCACTCAAGACTAGTCCCAAAGGTCAATTCTATTTGAAAGCGAATAATCCCTTGAAATTCATTGTCCTAGGAGCCAATGTATCCTCGCTCTTGGTGCGAAGAGTAGGTCGTAGTAGAAGAAGAGTGAGGCAGTTTGGCTGACGTTGACGGAGTCGAGCACCAATCCCAATTCAGTTTAGTGGGCAGGAGAAGTGGGGTAAAGGAAAGATCTCCAAGGAATCACAGGGTATCCTAGAGAAAATTCTAGGCTGACATTATGTTAATGTGAAGTATTCCGTCTCTGATCCCTTTGATAGCGGTAGGGTAGATCGATATCTTAAGATCTCCCTAGTTGCCCCGTATAAGTAGCTACCTACATCTCACTTATTTTTACTTGATAAATTTAGACTTGTATATTGACTGATTTTATAGTTTTTGCAGCCTCTCCTTCTATCATGTATCCAGCGATTATCCTTCCTGCTGCACCCCTTGTTTGTTCATCTCCTTTTTCTGTTTCTCTTACTGCCAACGATGGCATCACTATTAGGTCTAGCCGGCCTACTGACACTCCTTCTTTGACCCCAGCTAAGTCTAGAACAAGTCTTCCAGCTAAGCTTTCCACCCCACCTACGACACGCTCTTCTTTCAGTGTGATGGCTGCTAGGGACTCTAGGGTTCGAAGTATCTTAGGACAAATCAAGAGGAAGGCCCCATCCACTTCTTCTATGAAACCTGTTGATCATTCTCCTATAAATCCTCCTCCTCCTCCTCCGCCTCCGCCTATTGTACCTTCTAGGAGCCAACTCCGGGTGGACAAGGCAAAGGAAACTGGTACCTTAGCGACTCCCCCCATTGACCAGCCTTCAAGCTCTCAAACACGTGATAAGAATTTGGAGGAGGTTGTAGCCCGCTTCTTGAAGGTGTGCCATGGTGGCAGTATACAGGTTGAGACTTCAATGCCTTGGGACATCATGGTCTCTAAAGGAGCTTCCCTTCTTGCTGAGGTGTAACCTTTTGCTTTTCTTTCTACTTTGTGAAGTCGGGGTATGGTGCTAACCCTCCTTTCTTTTCTTATAGGCCTTTAGATTCACTGTGGCCATAGAAAAACAGGTGAATGCTTTTAGAGAGGAAGTTATCTCTGCCCGAGCAGAATCAGAGGATATCAAACGAGAGCTATCTTAGTCTAAGACAAACATCGAATTCCTAAGCAGATCAGTGACCGAGGCGGATAAGGCAAGAGACAAAGCCTTAGCGGACTCAGCTAGGTTAGAACGGGCTCTCGACACAGAGACTCTTAAATCGCTACACCACCGAAACGAAAGGGATAGCTTGAAGAGCGAAAAAGTCCTACTCCGTGATTAAAATCAACTTCTGCGTGGTTCGATAGGGAACTTGGAGGCAAAGATAGATGATGCCTTTGGAGATAAATATCTTTATACCTCCTATGAAATTGCCAAGGCCTTCCCTCCTCCTTTTGACTTGATGACCTCTTTGGGATAGGATCGGGAGCAAATTAAAGCAAGAGAGCAGGTCTCTTTCTTTAATCGGCTTTTAATAAACATGTAGTAGTTTGAGATTCTAGATACCCCTATTGATAATTAAGCTTGTTTTAGCTATAAATGTTCTTTGAAGAGGCAAGTCATCAGGTACCTTGGTAAGGTATCCTATTTCTTCTGATATTCTGTCCTGATAGGCAATTCAGCTTGCTTTAGCATCAGGCTTCTCGAAGGTGGGTATACCTCGACCAAGGTAACTGGAATGCTCTAAGGTCATTTCTTCTTGGAGAGATGAAGAAGTAAGGAACCGGGTATCCCGATCCTTCTAATGGTCTGTTCTGGTGGGCAACTTAGGCCACTTTAGCACCAGGCTTCTTAGCGAAGGGTATACCTCGACCAAGGCAGCAGGAGCGCCCTAAGGCTATTTCCTGGTTTTAAGGATACGGTAGGCAACTAAGGCCGCGAGTCCAAATCCTTAGTCTGGTGTATCAGATCCTTCTTGGAGGAGGGTATACCCCAACCAAGGCAGCAGGAGCGCCCTAAGGCTATTTCCTGGTCTTAAAGATACAGCGGGCAACTAAGGCCACGAGTCTGGATCTTTAATCTGATAATCTAAAATCTTCTTGGAGGAGAGTATACCTCGACCAAGGCAACATGAGCGCCATAAGGCTATTTCTTGGTCTTGAGGCGATTCAGTAATGGCGAAAATGATCTATCCTGGTAGGCAACTTAGGCTGCTTTAGCTCCAGGCATCTTGGAGGAGGGTATACCCCGTCCAAGGCAACAGGATGAGTGATAAAAGAATCCTGTAAGGGAGCTCACAAAGTGAACATTGGAGAATCATGTAGGACAAATAATTGATTTTATTGAATTTCTTAAGTAGTACACCGTAAAATCAGGGTATGTATTCCGACCGATATAAATTGAATTTCTAAGGGTAGAACTTCCTAAGGTGATCTGCATTTCATGCATGATCTATCGGGAATCCTTCCATGTCTTCCAACTTGTAGGCACCACCCTAGAGCATTGCTTTAATCATATAGGGGTCGTCCCAGTTAGGGGCTAGCACCCCATCAGACCTTTTTCATATGTTCTGGGTTACTTTTCTGAGAACCAAATCTCATTCTTTGAAATTACGGATCCTTACTCTCTTATTGAAGTGTCGGGCTATCTTACTCTGATACACTACTACTCTTTCGGTGATCCTGCATTGTTTCTCCTCGAGTAGATCCAGATTGGCTCTTAACTTAGCCTCATTATCTTATGGGTCATAAATTTTGGATCCTGAAAAATATAAGCTTATGTTCGATGGGTAAGACTGCTTCAGTTTCAAATACCAATGAGTAAGGGGTTTCCCCTGTTGCAGTCCTCCTGGTTGTCCTGTATGCCCATATCACATTGGGTAATTCTTCAACCCATAATCCCTTTTTCTGTTGGAGCTTTTTCTTGATGAGCTTCTTAATAGTCTTGTTGGTAGCCTCTACCAACGCATTAGTTTGAGGATGTGCTACTAATGTAAATCGGAGATCAAAATTTCGATCTTAATTTCGATCTTCACAGAATTCTTTGAAGTTGGGGTTATCAAATTGCTTTCCCAGATCAGTTATGATGGCCATCGGGGTACCGAAACAGCAAACGATATTCTCTTTGACAAAACTGGTGGTCTTTTCTTCAGTTATTCGGAAAAGTGCCTTAGCTTCCACCCAACGGGTGAAGTAGTCATTGATACTACTACATGTTTGGCCTGGGCGGGTGCAGTACGAAGCGGGCTGATTAGATCTAGTCCCTAGATAGCAAAGGGGTAAGGTGTACTAATCAAGGAGAGCCTCTCCGAGGGGAGGTGATGGAGGTTTGCTGTCTTCTGGCAAGCATAGCATGATTGTGCAAACTGTTTTGCATCTTGATGTATAGTCGGCCAGAAGTAGCCTATTCTAAGTATCTGGTAGGCTAGTGTCTCACCTGGTGCATGATTACCACAGTGCCTTGAATGTACTTCGTCAAGTGCCCAGGTAGCGTCATCTGGGTAAAGGCATCTAAATAGGGGGAGGGATTTCCCTTAACATCATCTAGGTAGTATCTCTATCTTGTATGTTTTTAGATCATATGCTAGATACAAGATAGAGATTGTTTGTGATGAATTAATTGAGTGTTGTATTGTGATAGCTTTCTAGGTTTTGCTTAATCTTGATTAGCTAAGCTATTTGACATGTCATTTAGATATTGATATCTAGGATTGTATTAATTGTTAATTCATCATCCTAGATAAGCATCTAAAGTTACCTAACTTTATTTGCACTTTGAATATCATCACATATTCACAAGTACCTATACTTCAAAATTAACAAAAAAAAATTAAAAAAAAATTACGAAGGAATAAATTCAAAGAATAACTAAAATTAGGAATCGGACCTGAGGGCAATGAGATTGGGATTGTAAACGAGGTGGTAAGAGTGATGGTCGCGATAGACAACGAAGAAATGGACGATAATGTCGATAAAGAAAGCGATCTGATTGGCAACGTCGAGGAGGAAGAGATTCTCCGGCAGTCCTCTGAAGAATCCGAACTCGAATGGCGTGAAGAAGGAGGAGTACACTGCGAAAATCACCATCAAGTGTGTCCATGTCACGTACCACCTCCATACATTTCCATCAAAATACTAGTGTCACTATTTATACAAATAAACATAAAAGGCGCCATGGAATATTTACAAACTACTTTCAAAAAAATTCAAATTTCTCTAAGAATCTGAGATTATCGAGTCAACCTGTTATCAGGACGAAAGAGGAACCGATGAAATTTTGAAGAAGAAGAAGAAAGCCTAGATCTGGCTCCTGCATGTATAGCAAAATCTCTTTCAAGTCCACCGACAATATACTGATCAACATCATCGCTTCCAAGCAATGACAAAGAACGCCTTCTCGTCATTCTCCATTTTGATTTACTCAATCGGCCGTCGTCTCTGAGCTGTTGATCCTCTTCGTCTTCTAATTCGAAACGATCATCGTCATCGTTGTTGCTGTCTCCGGTACCACATCCGCCTCTTCTTCTCTCTCTGTTCATCTTCATCGATCGATCGAGAAATGTGAAATTTCTATTTATCAATTTTTTTCTGATAACTGACACATTTTTGTAAACACGTACAGTTCGTTTGTGGTGACAGTCACAGAGAATAATCAATCAATGGTACGTATTCGAATTCAAATATGATGCGATATATATTTTCCTTTCTTTTTCTATTTTAATGTTTAAATGGATTTCATTTGAGTTCGATGTCAAATAAAATATAATTTCCCATATTATAAATCAAACACTAAACGTACAGAAAACATATCCAATAATATTTCATCCAAATGATACAACAATTAATTTGTAAATCAAAATAATAATAATAATTTCTAACTGTTATTGTATTAAAAAAATAATGTAAATTACATTTTTAGTTTACCAATATCCCATATTCAAATCGCTTAAAAAAATAAAATAAAATTATAAGTAACATTATATGTCAAGAGAAATTAAGAACCCTTACTTTCAAAACAAATATATTTAGTGAAAATTGTAAATAAATAACCTAACCATATAATGAATTATTGTTTTTAATCAAAAATATTTAAGTTTTTAACCATATAATTTATTCCTTCGTAATTTTTTTTAAATTTTTTTTTGTTAATTTTGAAGTATAGGTACTTGAAATCACGATAAAACTTGTGTAGCTTCCGGGATTAGGTAGCATAAATCACAAGCAATTGGACTAGGTTCACTTATATCGAGATTAGGTAGTTATGATGATTATTGATTGGGATTAGATCGTAAACCGGGATTAGGTTGTAATCATTATCAATTAGCAGATTCAAGGTTCATGTGTGGCTCACATAACAGCTCGTGGTTTTTCCTTGTTGAGGGTTTCCATGTATACATCAAGTGTTATTTAATTTCCACACATATTACACTTGTTTGTCTTTTTAACTAGATAGGGGTATTTTTGTAAAATTGACCGATAACGAAAATTGGGTAAAATTGAATCAAATCTATTCACCCCTCCTCCCCACCCCCCTCCCCACCCCCCCCCCCCCCCCCTCTAGATTAATATTAGGCACACCTTAATTTGTTTCACATTCTATTCTCAATTCGCTTCACAACGGGATCCCAAAAAGTCTTCGTAGAAGATCTAACCCTAAGAGGAAGACCAAGATAGATTATGGGGAGGCTAGTTTTTAGGCATTGAAAAACCTCCGCCCAATTGCCACTTGTAGGACCTCCATTTTCGATTTTGACCAAACAAGATTTTTGAAAATTGCTTCTTAAACCAGCCGCCAATTCAAAACATCTAATAAGCCTTTTAACATTCCGAAGAAATGACATCCTTGGTCTAAGGAAAAGGGTTGTATCATCTATGAATTGGAGATGTGTGATATGAACCGTGTCATCGCCAAAAGAAGCACATCTAATCAAGACCAAACCAGTAGCCTTTCGAAGTAAGCAGCTCAAACCCTCCGTGGCAATATTGAACAAGAAAGGGGAGGGAGGATCACCCTAACGCATGCCTCTTTCTACACAGAATTAATTAGTAGGGTTCCTATTAACCATGACTTAGAGAATCGGAGAAGTGATGCAACTTCTCATCCATTGACTCCACTTTTCCACAAACCCCATGTTTTTCATCATAGAATCCATAAAATCATGGTCTATGCTATCATACGCCTTTTCGAAGTCAAACTTGATGAGCACACCTCTTTCCTTGTCCTTTTTCCACATTTGGATGATTTCCTATACAATAATAAAGTTGTCCTGATTCTTAACAAAAGCCAATTGAGTCTCACTAATAAGAGAGCCCATTACTTCCTCTAACTGGTTCGCTAGAACTTTTGCTAAGATTTTGTACATAGAGCTCACCAAACTGATTGGCATAAAGTTCGATAACACTTCCGGATTGTCGCGTTTAGGAATAAGAGAAATGAAGGTTTAGTTTATGTTCTTTACGATTAATCCGTCCTTGTGGCAGGCGATGATGAATCTCATAAAGTCTTCTTTTATTGATCCCCAATTAGCTTTTATGAAATTAAGGTTAAGGCCATCGAGGCCCGAAGCCTTATTATCATCACAACCGCACAAGGCTTCCCACACATCCTCCTCACTAAACGACCTCTCGAGGGACTCTTTCGCTTCAATCGTGAGAAGATTAAGGTTCAAATTGGAGATTGAGGGCCTCTTCCAAGTGACGTTTTTGTAGTGGTTTTTTAAGAAGTCACAAATCATGTCGTTAACCCTTGAAGGTTCCGAAATTTTGATACCGTCTATGTGAATATTCTCGATGAAATTGTCCCTTCTTCTACTATTGGCCAAGCTGTGAAAGTATTTGGAATTCATGTCACCATCCTTCAACCACTTAACCCTAGATTTTTTGAACCACAATTGTTCTTCCTTCTGAATGCTCTTCCATAAATCCGTGAGAATGTCAATTCTTCCTTTCCTCAAAGACTCCATCCAGCCTTACGAAATTGTCTACTTTTCCATAGCCTCAAGACACCATTCACTGTCTTTCAGGGAGAAAGA
Organism: Acer negundo; assembly: GCA_035582765.1. Lineage (NCBI taxonomy): Eukaryota > Viridiplantae > Streptophyta > Magnoliopsida > Sapindales > Sapindaceae > Acer > Acer negundo. The sequence goes on from CM069238.1 coordinate 4,072,073, forward strand.
AGCTTTCTTCTTCGAACGAAGATAATTCTTGAGGTGATATTTTATGGATTTGATTCTAGAGGAAAGCATAAAGAAAGTAAAATCTAAAACTTTGCAACGTTGCCATCCTTCCTTGGTTGTCTTTATTGCATCTTTATCCTCCAACCAATCATTATAAAACCGAAAAGGGCAAGGGCCCCAATCCTATCCTGGCTCACCTATCACAATTGCAATATGGTCTGAAATGCCTCTCAGGAGTCCATTTTGAGACAACTTAGGGAACCAAGAGAGAATCCAATGAGTGATGAGAAACCTATCCAAACGAGCCTACGAAGCTTGCTCTCTATTATTGGACCAAGTGAAAGAGATACCATTCATAAGGATATCGATCACTTTAGCTCGTAAAATGAACGAATTAAAAGACCTCATAGAAGCCAAATTAATCGACCCGCATATTATCTCATCAGCACGAAGCACCATGTTAAAATCACCGCCTATGCACCAAGGCATTGGAACGAACTTTGAGCTCTTAGAATGAATTCCCACAGGTCGCCTCTATATCTTTCTACGATAGGAGTGTAAACATTGCAGAACACTATTTCTATCTTTTGTTTCACCAGCTCCCTACCAAAATAATGCAACAATTGTTCTGAATGCAAGCTTTCACAGTAAAGAGAACGTCATTCCAAAGAGTTAACAAACCACCCGCTGATCCATTGGATTCCACACCCATGCCTCTGATGAGCTATTGGCCACCTAAATAGTTAAAAACCTTACTGTCAAAAACCCCAGTTTGGACTCTTGAAGAAAACAAATCATTAGTTTATGAAAACCCACCAACCTCCTCACAACTTTCCTTTATCCTTCCTTACCCAGCCCTCTAATGTTCCAAGAAAAAGCTAACATTGACAAAGAGCAGACCCCCCGAACACACAAAGCCAAAACTTACTGGTTCTCTTCAGCTCTACATCTTGCCTCATCTTTAATCTCTCTACTTGCTAAAACCACCGCCGATTCATTCTCCTTTCCATTGAAGTCGAAACCAAGAGCAATTCCAGTTACTATGATCTTAGCCACTTCCTCAACCAAATTCCACAAATGACCATTATCCGACTGAATTTCCTCATCCTTTGACTTGTTAAAGTTAACTCCAAATGCCACTCCTTTCTCAATGAATTTGGTAATTTCAACTTCAAGGCTCCAATGCCTATTATTAACTTTTTCAGGGCTGGAACACTAGTTTTCGAATTCCTAGTTTTCAAGCCATGGCTTTTGGTAGAGGGACATCTCTTTCCCCCTTTACTTTCTTAGGCATTTTGGGAGGTATGCCTATGCGAGCTTCATCATCATCCCAAAGTGAATTGGAGGCTGAAGACTTACCAGAATCATAAGGATTTTGATTTCCAGAAGTTTTATTTTCCTTGCTATCTTTGCTTCTTTCAGGCGATGAAGATCGTTCTTCTCCAGATGTCCCACCTAGACCACTCTGCTTTATAGAAGATTGTCCAGCATAGCCTTCGATCAGTTGATCCCCTATTAGATCAATTGCAATTCCAGTTATGTTCTTTGTAGGGAAAAATAATAAATAAAAGTGGTAAACGCAGCGGAAGCGATACTAAAAACGATTTAGTGACTTTTAAAATTTTTCCTTTATGAACCTTAAACCCTTTTAATCAATAAACATGCATATATGTTAACAAAAGTAAATTACCTTTTGTCGCGTGATCCGATTGACTTATGTCGATGGAAATCCGCAAGACCTTCAATCCGAGCACGAACGTGGATCACTTAGGAGCGTGGTCTCCCTTTTCTTTGAATTGCAAACCTGTGAATGGACCAAACAAAAAACTTTCTTTTCTTTGTTAGTCACAAAACAATCAAAAGAATGTCAAAAATTATTCCGGTCACTTTTGAGTTCTCAATCTAATGATCGAAACTTGCGTGAACCTAGATCGATATCGTATACACAAGCTTATTGATGATTAAGCAATAGTATACTATCAAAGAATAATTTCACACTCTCTTTTGTCTTTTTAGAATAAAAACTCTCTCTTGGAATTAAGAAGAAGAAGAAAGAAATAAAAAACTCAAGCACCATAGATTGTGGTGGCCGAACCCTATAAGAACACATATATAGGTTGGCCGAATTTTTTCTTCTTTTTCCTTTAGGGTTGCCGAATTCTATGTAGTCTAAGATTAGGGTTGGCCGAATTCTATAATGTCACTTATATAGGGTGACTTAAATTCAACCCTAATTCTTTTCAACTTAATAGACTTCAAACCCTAATCGAACTCCTTGATTTTTATTCTTTTATTTTTGACTAAATAAAAAGACTCCTTATTTGATTAAATAAATAAAACTAATTTATTAATTTCCTTGTCAAACAAGTCTTTTACTTTTAGGAAAGATTTGTTTCTTTAATTAAACAATTAATCAATAAATTAATTAATTCTTATTTAATTAAAAGAAATTAAACAAAATAATATTTTAGGTTAAAATTTTAACCTTGCCGCCCCACTTGATTAAGATTAGGCCTAACATTATTTTCTTATTTCATTTAATCCATTGGACTTTTAAATAAAAAGCCCACATGTGAACCAGACCCATTCTTACTAAAAGAAACAAGCTCACATGTCTTTCATTAATATATTAATATAATTGAGCAGCTCATTACTTAAATAATGTGCAAATTATATTTTTAATATATTAAATGCAATTCTAGATGGACCCTTAAATTGGTCCGGTAGAATATATCAAGTGATCCATGCAAGTCCGTGTGGATTGGGGATCTTGGCGGGCCATCTAAATTTAAGCTTCAATAGACATAACCTAATCACAATCAACAAATGATTCACTTAGGTCCGATCCATTAATTTTAACTCATTCCACTAAAGAGCTAAAACTGAACTCTTAAATAAAGATAGAAAAGGAAGATGCTCCTCATTCATACCCTAGACAATCATATTGGAGATAGTGTATCCTCGTGATTAATATCAGTAATCGTCAAGAGTTCATAGACCGCCTATAACTCTCCAAGTTACCATATTTACTCATATGACCACGTTTTGAACTTGGATATTTTGACTTGTCCAGAAGCCATGTTTTCAATAGACACTATCGAAAACTCAACGTTGAGATTTAATATCCAATTACCTCAAAACATCCATATGATGATATTATACTCTCATTTAATTAAATGGAGCCACGATGTCCGTATCTATAAATGAAGTCCTCTATCGATTAACAAATGAATATCACCAAACTATCGAGGATAGACTATGCGATATAATCGTACTCATTGATAACTCAAATGATATCACTTGCAACCATAAGTCCATCATTTATCTCAGGATTAAGATAGACCCTCCGATTGTCCTAATAATGAAAAGACTATTATCTATTGACGGTTCTAGATAAAGCTTTTCATTGTGATCCAGTTCAATGCACCCAGTGCACTAGATCCTTTTGCTCGAAGACACTCCGATGATTTTAGACTCATCATATCTCATTTGATCCCACTCAAATGCTAGCAAAAGAATTCTACAACTTTAACAAGATAAAGGTGCCCAACCTTTAACTTAAGTTGTGAACATTATTCAAGACTAACTAAAGAATTGTGTCTACCACATACATATCCAGATGTACGAACAATTCTTCTTTTCCCATAGTCTTTAAACCTTATGATTATTTACTTTGACAATTATAATATAAACTATAAATGCTATACGATTTGTTAAACCAGAAATCTCTTTATTAACATGAAAAAGATTGTTAATTACAACATTATACTCTTGCTATTGAGCATAATCCTAACATTCTTATGGACTATATGACCGTAGCCCAATTTATCTATCGTATGATCCAAATTTTCTACCATATGGACTATAAGTTCCCCATCTTCAGGCTTAGAAGAAAAAGAGCAAACACTCCTCTTCGAACCATTCTTAAGCGGCCCAGTTGACTAGGCCCTAGTAGAACAGTCTCCTATCAACAAACTATAATTTATCAAAGTCCCCCAACTTCTGTCAGATTTTGACAAAGACTCACTTGATTCTCCAACCAGGGCTCTATTAGTCACACTAACCAGATTTTTGCCAATCACTGGCTCGCCATTTTGAATGTGTGGAAGTGTGACCTTTGACCTTGGTTTAAGTATCCATAGCCTTTTCCCTTTATCACCATCAGATAAAGCTCTACCACCTCTTCATTTTGAAATCTTACTAATTTTGGAAGGGAACAATCTTTAACCAGGCTATCCGTGTCAACTTTGCCTCTCCTGCTGTGAAAAGGCATGGACAAAGGATGACTTTTTAGCTTTTTGATAGCACATGATAGATGCTTCCTATCAGTTCTTCCATCTCTGACCCTTTCTTCTTAGGACTCGTAAACTGAAGGAGATTTTGAAACTATGTGATGGTTTTCTGACGTAGCCGATCGGCCATGCTGTTTCTCGGAGTCTTTTAAATCCAAAAAATGAGACAACAATGTCAGGGATACCGGATTAGTATCAACTTCTACCTTTACAACAAAAGATGCCTTCTCCATAGAAACATTTATGTTGTAGGAGTTTTTCTAGTCCTAAGGAATGATACCTAGAAATTTCCTTATGTCTAACCTTGATCTTGACGATGTTTCCTTATCTACCCATAGAGGTTCCCCCACCCTGATTCCAAGCTTCATGAAAAACGACTCCTCTCAACAGCTCATTAGCACACCAAAGACGTCTATCCATGCCAACTTACCTTTCAGGATCCTTTTTTTGAAAAACTTGACATGGATGAGAACCAGTCATCCCAAAAGAATTTATTTCTAATAAAGCCTTCTTTCTCTATCTCTGATTCAAAACACCACAAAATACTCTTGTCACCCACATACGAAGCTATGAAGGAGAAGTCTATATTGATCAATCTTCTATTAACACTCGATATTGAAGAAAATGCCTTCAATGGTTCTATTGCACATCTAGAAAGCCACTCATCAGTTAACTTGTGTTTTATCCAAGACATAGACAAACATTGCTCCTTTCTCTCCCATGTTCTATCTTTGAGATCCACTTGAGAGCCTCGAACTATCTCAACAAAGGATTTGTTTTGAGACACCTCCATCATTGATCGCTTTGTTCTTCCTCTGCCTAAAGGCTCATCATAGAATGACTTCTCTTCATGTCTTATTTGGCCAATATTCCCAACCTTAGCAGTCCTCTTGTTGTTCCAATTGTATACCGCCAGACTTGCACTGATTGGCCACCCATAAACATGCATACCATGAACTGCATTAGCCACCTTGAGAGCCTACTCATTCATTTCAAACCTGATGAAAGCATACCGGCTTCTTCTTAATCTATTCTTAGAAGAGAGGAATACATTTCTTACTCTCCCAAAAAATTTGAAAACCCCTCATAGGCAGGCCATATCCACCTTTGGGTTGATGTTGTCAATGAAAACTGAGATTAATTTCACCCTAAAGTCCTTCCTATCTCCATGTTCCAAATCTTCCTCACGAAAGTTCTTCCTGAAACCAAAGGAGCCAACATTTCTCTCTCTAGACATTCTCTCTCTCACTCTGTCTTTGCCCTTGATTCATTACTTTTTTTCATCTTTTTTTCATTTGATAGAAATGTTGTTGAGTGTAAATGGGTGTTTAGAACCAAATTTTAGCAATATGGAAGTATTCTAAAGCATAAGACTCGATTGTGGCCAAAGGTTTTCATGGACACTTTTAAATTAGTTATCAAGGCTTCTACTATCAGAGTAATCTTCTCCATAGCTGTCACTTTTGGTTTGCAAATTGTACAAGTGGATATCAACAATGCATTCCTAAATGGATACCTATCTGAGTTGGTTTACATGACCCAATCGAAGCTTTCATTTATGCATCTAATCCTAATCCTGTATGTAAGTTACATAAGTTTTTATATGGCCTCAAGTAAGCTCCTATGAGTTTTTTTCACAAACTTCGGGCAACTCTTTTATCACGGGGATTCTCCAATTCAATGTCAGATTCTTCATTGTTTATCAAGTTCTTAGGTTAAGATTCGGTATTTTTACTGGTCTATCTTAATGATATACTTATCACTGGGAACAATCATTAGATGGTCAAGGAACTTATCACCACTCTTCATCACAAGTTTGACTTCAAGACTCTTGGCCCGGTAAACTACTTCCTTGGCTTTGAAGCTTACTGAGATTCTTCTGGTTTGTATCTTACACAAGCCAAGTACATTCAAGATTTACTCAAGAGAACTAACATGGTTGATTCAAAACCATGTGACACTCCGGTTGCAGCTGGAACAAAGTTGTCCCTCTCTGATAGGGTTGCTTTCAACGATTCCACTTTATATAGAAGCACTATTGAAGCACTTCAATATCTCACCAATACCAGACCCGATATCTCTTTCATTGTGAACAAACTAAGTCAATTTTTTATTGCTCCAACTATGTCACATTGGCAGGCTTGTAAAAGGGTTCTCTGCTAATTGAAAAGAACTCAATATATCGTCATACATTTCAATCCTGCCTTGGCACTAGCACTTGAAGCATTTGTTGACAGCGATTGGGCCAGATGCATTAATGATCGACGATCTACTAATGGAAATTATGTTCTACTTGGTGGAGACTTAGTCTCTTAGAGCTCTAGAAAGCAACGAGTTGTTGCTCGGTGTAGCACGGAGGCTGGGTATCGATCTATGACTCAAGTAACAACTGATGTTCTTTGTTGAGGTCTCTTCTTCAAGAACTTCAAATTATGTTCCACAAGGATTTGTGGTCTAGTGTGACAACATTGGTGCTAATTCCTCTCTCAACATCTTGTTTTACACCGACGTACAAAAAACAGATATTGATACTCTGTTCATTAACGAGAAAGTAATGTCTGGTGAAATTGACACTAGATATGTTCCCACTGAACATCAAGTAGCTAACATTTTCACTAAGAGTTTCTCTCGAGATCGTTTTAATTTTCTCTGGTCCAAAATTCAACTCGTGGACTCACCCAGTTTCGTTTGTGAGGAGATGTAAGGCAACGTATTCTGGAAACAATTGTAGTTCTAACAAGCAACCCACAACCATGCTAAGTATATGGAAGCCTATAGTAAGAAATGATTTGGTGAAGTCAAGAGCAGAGCATCATTGTACAACCTCTTGTAATCAATTATACCCTATCGTATGATAATCATTCCTTGATGAGAACAAATGACAGATAGTTAGCAAACGGTGGTTTACTGATCTGTTAGTGTTAGTGTTAGTTAGCTGTTAACTATGACAGTTAGGCTATGTTTGAGATTGCTTTTGCTTGAGAAATAATCACTTATTTCTCAAGTTTTGAGCAAACATGTGTTTGGTAAACTTCTCAAAAATAATTTATTTTACAATTTGCACCTTCTATAAGAAGCTTTTGAGAAGTTGGGTGAGGGTTGCTTTTTGAAGCAAAAGCTAGCTTTTTACTTGTGCAAGGTCTAGAATACCCTCATTATTTTAATAAAAGACAATATTACCCATATATGTAATAATAATATAATATATAAAAAACTAAAAAGTAAAAATTTTAAAATTTCTTTAAGAAAAAATAAATTAAAATTTAAAAAACTAAAAACGGGTATGGTGGCCACCACTGGAAAGTGATGCCGAAGGAGGACCGGCATCTCCGACTACGAAGTTGTCAGAGGAAGCCAGCTCCTCCGACCGCTAAGGAGGCAAGAATGGAGGAGAACTTTTGCTAGAACAAATGGAGGAGAACTTCAACGCTAATCCAATTGCGATTCCATCGTGAATCCATTGCAAAGGTTGGTTATGCTCTAATGACTTCGATGGAATCTCTAAAAAGGCTAAAAGATGTCACGAATCAACGACAAAATCTCACGATTTCAAATTCTTGTTCGTCGCCGGTGTGGGAGAGGATATCAGTGGCAAGTGAAGGAGGCTGATGATGATCTCAGTGGAGCTGGAGACGGAGGCGGAATTGGGGAGTCGTCACCGGAGTTTGCATAAGTTGATTGTTGAGTGTGTTGGTGAAGAAAAGGAATGAGTTGTCTCAGCGGAGGAGCCTGAGTTGACTTAGTCAGATTTTGTTTTGTTGTGTTTCAATTATGAACTGAGTTGACTCAGTCCTTAAATATATTTTTTTTTCTATTTAAATCTGTTATGTTATTTATTTCTTTTTATATGCTTCATATAATCTTATTTATAATATCTATTGATGTCTATTTTAGTCATTTTGTTTAATATATTTTCCATCATTTCAAAAGTTAAGCAACTTTAAAATTTGGTTTGTCAAACACCGAGTTGTTTTTTTTCTTAAGTTAAGCTATAAGCAAATTATTACTTGAGCAAAACAATCTCAAACATAATGTCAGTTTGGTATTATTGTAACTTTTATAATAATCACTATTAGTTATGCTGAAAAAATAATCAATTGTGAAGTTAATCAGCAGATATTTGGTTAATTATACTTTTAAAACTACTGTATAGCTCAAAAGTAGTATACATATATTTGGTAATTTTATTTCAAAAGTGCTGAAATTTGTTACAATGACTAAAATAGACATGATTTTATAACCTTATTTTATTTTATTTCATTAATTATATTTATTAAATCAATATTTAAGTAGAATATTTAAATTAGAAAAAAAAAATTCAATAAGAATAATAAAAATATTTTTAAAAGATTTTATAAATCAAATCAATATTTAATTAGAATCTTTAATTTTAAGATGAAATAAAGAATATAAATGATTTTAATTTAATTTCATAAGGATAATAATGATATTTTAAAAGATTCATTAAATACTGAAATAGATTATTCCATAATCACTTTTAAAAATTAACCCTCCACCTACTTTTCAAAATTACTGTAAAAACTTACTAGATTATCAGTTAATCACTTTTGGAAGTTTTACCAAACATCATTTTATGTCAAAATTATGAAATAAACTGATTTCAACTTCTCAAATACAATACCAAATTGGCCCATAACCTTAGTTACTATTAGCAACTAACAGCTGATGTGAATTAAGAAAATGCTTTTTGTATGATTGTCGTAATCTGATATAAATATCAGGCAATATACAGTGATAGCTTCCATTAATGAAGTACTTAAAAGTTTCACATACTCTGTTTTTGTTTTAGGCGTTTTATCAAACACATTCGTGTAAGTGTAAATTAATGCACCCAGAAATATATACATGTAAGTGTGAGGTGTAAAGTGGTGGGCGGTCATGTGCGGATCCAACATCATGTGCGGGTGCGGCCAATAAAAGTGCCATATTTAACATTGCAAATTTAATTTGATTTCAACGCCACATGAAAACAGCTCAACATGCTGCTTTAATTTGATATCTTTTTTAATTAATAAACAGCTCATGATCAGTATAATTCATTTTACAAGTTAATGGTTTCAGTTCAGCAGGTCGATGATAAAGAAATGGATATTTGGATTCAGGTTGATGACAGCAAAGAAACACGATGATGATAAAATATATTTAGTCAGCACATGGTTTTTTTAATAAACTATTCATGCTGTATATAGTTGCCTTCGTTATTACTTTTATATATATAAATATGCTGGATTGGCTTATTTTAATTTCCAATTTAACAAAACAACATGTTTTTCATTCAAAACTAAATTTGCTTCAAATAACTACACTGAAATATATATTGGTTTTTGGCCATCACTCGACCTATCTAATCACCATCGTGCAAACAATGATTTTTTTTTTCCTTCTAATAAGGAACTCTTAACTTTACATTTTTGGAAGATGCGCACATATATTTATATATTTATTTGTTAAGTCATCATGCGTTTATATTCCAACTTTTAAAATATTCAACTATAGATCAAGGTCATCTCAAATTCAATTTTTATTTTCGTATAAATTTTCTATTTGACGAGAAACTCTTTTCAATCTAGCAGCCTAATATTTTAACACATACATGAAATCAAATCATTTGATGCCAACTTAAGGTTCAACAACTATAAAACGGAAATTAAAATGAAAACAAAATCAGCAGATCCCTTATTCTTGCTCTTCCTCAAGGCTTCAAGATGAGGCTGGTATAGGTCCAAACATCTCATATTCGGAAAAATAACCGCCCAAAAGAAAGCAATAGCCACTTCAATAAGAATAACATTATAAAATCTGATTTGTTGAAATTTAGTGACTTCAAGTTAATTATTAAAAAGAAAATGAAGTTTCTAAAATATGTTGGTGATAAGATGATTGGATGTGTGGGCCTTTCGGATATTTAAACTTCCGAATAAGGATAAAGTATTGGAACACAAATATAAAAATTGTCCAAGTTGAATAATGGGAAATCTTGAAAAGATTATCTAAATGAGAATACATATACATCCCCATCCTTTTATAAAAGAGAGATTAAAGAAAATAAAATATGCAAGTAAATTTAGAAACTGCATTTTTCCATCAGCAGGCTTGCATGAAAGATGGAGCTAATTCAATTTAAATTGTATTCGTGCATTAATTGATAGAGAGATATATAAAAAGCAGCTGAATACATATAAATTTTCACTAACAAGTAAGAGCTAGAGTTATTTATTATTATTATTATTATTATTATTATATATAATGGAGAAGTATTTCAATTGAGTAATACTATACAACCCAAAATTCAACATATATGATGTGGCAAGTGAGTTTTCATTACCACTCAAATTAGTGATTTTAATTTTCCTTATAAGAATGACTTGATCATTATGTTAATGTAGTTTAATAAAAGAATAATGCTAGGCTTCAAAAATATTTCCCAAATGTTTTTAACACGTGAGGTGTCAATACCTTGTAAATCATGAGATTATACGGTGAGTGATTTAATGTCAAACATTTGGAAAAAAATTTGAAAAGCCTAGCATTACTCATAATAAGATTGTAAATTTATTGGTTGAAGTTGCTCTTTCCTTTTCACCAGGCATTAGTAAACTATATACATTGAGTTAAACAAGATGACAGCTCATGCTTTAGATTGAAGAAAGCTATTAACATTTCCCAAGAAGTAGCCAAGTGCATGCTGTAAGTTAAGCTTCTCCTTTCCCAGGTATATAAAATTTAGATTATATATTGTTGCTCACAGTTTACAAGTTATAAATATATATTGTTAATTAATTTTGGACCATATATGTGTAGACAAGATTCCTATATATATCATCTAGTTTTATTACTAATTTCCCTTCAATTCCTAAATAAGAAATCTATATCATTACAAAATAATTAATTCAAGACTTGTATCTGATTGAAAACTTTTAGCTAGCAGAAATATAAAGAAAATAGAACAAGATATACTCATCAAAGTTTAATATATTTTACATCTTAACCACATATTCGAAGCACACATGAGTGGTTAATTGAAGTTGAATTTTGTTTCCGTTCGATACAAATACTAGTATCTGTTGATGATGATGATAAGAATTAAAGATCAAAACAGCAAACAATCAGTTAATTCATATCTTTTTTTTTTTTTTTTTGGGCTCTAGTTATATATATATATATATATATATAAATCATGAGTTTTTAATAATCAGAATTAGGTGGAGAATACTCACAAACTACCTCAGTTTCAACTTCTCTTCTATGGAAGTTTCTGTGACATCCACAAGCAGCGCATGTAAGAGCACTCGTCGTCCCTTGCTCACCACTGGCCATGAATTCTCTGCAACCATCCACAGCATATCCTCCAATGTTGGCCGCATGATTCTTTTGGCACTCCCCATATCGAATGCATCGAACCATTGAGGATGAAGTAGTAGAACTTTTAACTACCACTTGGCGCTTCTTCATCATCTGGAAACCCTAGCTAGCTTATAATACACTTGATCATCCAAACCCAGATAAGTGAGGTCCTTTTATTTAACCCTAACCCTAGCTTCTCTATTTATAAGGCTTAATAGGAGGAGAAAGCTGGGGGCCATCTCTCAACCAATCACTACAAGACACGTCACCACAAAAATATGTTAAGACTAAAAGTCACCCATAATTTCCTTGCCAAAGTTTTTGTTACTCTATACATAGAGCTATATATGGTCAATATATATAAATATATAAAACCTGACAAAATTGAATTTGAATTGTGTGCGAAGAAATCCCTTGTCCTTATGTAAACCACTAAGACCCCAGAATGATCTTTGGAAATGATATTTCAACTGCCTTTAAAGAAACCCTAATATATATAAAATAAATATATATAATATGATGATAGTCAAAGATAATATTTCGATGGCCAAAAATTACATTGATTAATTATCAATTATTAGTCATAAAAAGACTAATGGAAGCTGGTATCTGATAATTTAATTTGGTGGGTCCAAAGTGACACTGAAAAGGCAGGTTGCAATGGCCCCTCAGAACTGTGACAACAACTCTTGTCTAGTTACCTAAGATTCTAATAATTAGAGGAGCATTAAAGCCCACCATGTATGAATGAACCACCTTCCACTCCTTGCATCAAATCAAGGACAATCATAACTTTACAAAATTTCAACATCAATCAGATGCTCTACAAATCCTTTTGCTTAGTGTTAGGAAATTAGTCTCAGTCAAAGCGCGGGCGCGCGCACACACACACACACAAAAAAGATAGTTTTTGCCCACATTTTTTGTTTGGAATTCTAACACAAATTTAATGCATGCATCAAAATTATCTGAGTGAATGTAAATGAACATCAAGTCAGGCCTGGCCTTAGGAGGAGCTCAGTGAGACAACCACTTCCAAACTGTATTTGAAAAAATGATTTTAAAATATTGTCCATCTAAGATTTTAAATAAAACATACCCATATATCATTTTAAAAAAGGTCCATCATACACATAATTTTTTTTAAAAGGTCAACCAATAGAAACCCAACCTATAAATAATTTTTTTTTTTAAATGGCCACCAACAGAAACTCATTTACCATTCTTACAACAACAATATTGGATCAAGGGTGGCGGTGGGTTGAATCCTAGCAACACTTGTGTTTGTCACAAATAATCATCTTTTATATCTCTAAAAGAAACTCAATACTCTCTTTATAAGAAAATTCAGAAATCGTTGTTTCGAAGGTAATTAAATCAATAAACTTTATTATTTTTTTTCTTTTTTGAAAACATCTAAGCTTAATTAGTACTTTTGTTGCTAAAAATGTGAAACGAGTAAAGTTTAAATGATATATTCTTTGATACAAAGATAAAATAATATTTTGGTAACTTTTTTTTTTTTTTTTTTTGCTATTTTGTTGTGTTATAGTTTTGAGTTTGAGTTATTATATTGATTTTACAAGTATTTACTAGACCAAGAAAAAAAAAAAAAAAAAATCAAGTAAACATACATAGAGTATCAACTATCGAGGGTCTCATATTCTATAGTCCGCCCTTAGACCCCGAAAATCTCATGGCCAACCCTGTATCAACTACCTGGAGAAAGTTTCGATAAAACATATCTATCATTCTATTTAACATATCTGTCAAATAAGAATGCATTTGATTTGAGATGGTTAACTGGACGTTGGCTGCACTAGTCTAAAAGCTTAAAAATAAAATAAAGAGTAAAATATATAATTAGTCATAAAATTAATGGAGTTATTATATTTAGTCAGAATTAGTGTGTTGATTGTTTTTTTAACAAACAATCTACTTTTTGGACAAAAATATCTATAATGGCTTTTTGTTAATAAAAATACTCTTAAATTTTTTTTTAAAATCTAAACACTACAAGAAAATAGTAGATTTATTAATAGTTAAAAACTATAAAAAAGAAGAAAAAATTAAAATAAAAAGTATTCTTGACATTTTTTAAAACCGTCAACAATGTAAATATCAAGAAAAGTATTGACAGTTTTTTTTTTTCCTTTCTTGACAGTTTTTAACTGTCAAGATATGTTAGTAATATTTTAAAAAAAATTTCATTATTTAATATTTAATTAAATAACATTTTTTATATTTATACACCACCTCCCTTCCCGTCGGACCACTTCCACTGCCGCCGACTCCGACCGTCCGGCCGACCACCCACCGCCGACAATCCAGTCACCCACCCACCCACCGCCGCCGTCGCCTTCCGGCCCTCCATCCACTTCTGACAATAATGACAATAATGACAATAATTGTACTCGAGACCTCAAGTCAAAAGTTGTAAGTCTTCACCACTTAACTACAAGACTTGATGTGTTAACAATCGAACAATATTTATATATAACCTATATGTGATGTTACAAATAAAAATAAAAACTTTGTTAGATAAATTTAAATTTATTCAACTAATCAAAATTCTAATTTCTACGGCAGACATATATTAAAAAATATTTATTGAAACTTATAATATAATTATATTTTTTAAAACATATATAGCCGAGTTATTGGTCAATATTATATGGTCACGTTTGGTTACATGTTGGAATGGTAGTTAGAATGGTAATGGAAATGAGAATGAGAATGGAAAGGAAAACTAAGGGCGGGTCCTGTAAATGTTTTTCATTGCTGTTTTTGGAAAATAAAAATGAAAATGAAAATGAAAATGAAAATGAAAATGAAAATGAAAACAGTGTTTTTGGTTTCAGTTTCGAATTCTGAAAACGCGTCTGGTATTATAAATTGGAAGCTGTATTCTGAAAATGAAAATGGAAAAAACGCGTCTTGTAAGTTAACCGAAAAATATAAAAAAAATATCAATAATTCATCCTAAATAATTATCAACTGAGTCATATTTTTTATTGAATAAAAATTTAAAATATTAAACTTATTTTTTTATTTTTTTATTTTTTTATTTTTTATTTTTTTTATTTAGCATCAAATGACGTTGGTTTTTGAAGGCAAGTAAATTAATTAAAATATTATTCTCAATTGATAATTGAGTTCAATCCAACTCTTTTCAGCTGAATATGGTTGAGATGGTGATCCCCTAGTAGGGATCAGAGAGCAAGCAAGCTTGAAACTTGCAGAATTGGTGACTGATTTCCATTTCTTGCACACAGAACTAAGGCGAAAATATGTGGAGGTGGGTAACCATGACAATACCATTTCAAGAAGATCTTGATTGAGATCATCCATGGAAAAACTTGTTACATTTTCATTTTCTTATGGAGATTTTCTCTTCCTTGATGGCTTTGAACCAAAGCAAGCATCAAGCTCCATTAATCAGATATTTGTATACAACTGCAATATCATAAGAGGGTAAACAGTGGAACCAGAGGCAGAGTAGTACTAATCTGCAGTAATTACACTCAATTCCAGATTCAAAGCTCTAATTTCATCTTATAATAACTTAGGTTTAGACCCAACTCTATTTACAAAGATGTGTAATATCATCCAAATCAAACATGTAAACAAAATCAACAACAGGTGATAACAAAATCAACATCAGTTGGGAATCAATTGATAACAAAATCAATCCCAACAAAATCAACACCTTTTAATTGATAACAAAATCAACATCAATCCCAAAAAAATTGATAACAAAATTATATCTTAAAATTAATATCAATTGATAACAAAATCATTCCCAAAAACACTCAGCTGGGAATCCTATCAAACACCTTTTAATTGCAAAATCTGAGCATACCCAGAAACTTCAACATGTAAAGAAAGAGAAAAAAAAAATACCTAAACATGTAAACAAAGAAAAATAGGCTTTTCTAAGGCAAGTAATATTATTCTCAATTGATAGATCAAATAGGCTTTTTGAAGAAGAAGATCGGAAGAAGAAGAAGAAGAAGAAGATCGGAAGAAGAGGAGATCGGTGAGTCGATCTGCGTTTGGAGGAGCAAATGGGCGGCGAAGAATGATTAGATCGGAAGAAGAAGAAGAGATCGGTGACGGTGTGGAAGAAGAAGACAAAGAGAAGCATTCTAATTTGTTGAATGAAAGAAGAAAAAAAAAAGAGTTTTTTATTTGTTGAAAAAAAAAAATGAAAACACAAAATGGAAAACATATTTTAGATGTTTTTCAAAATTTTCACTTTTAACACTGGTTTCGTTTTTCCTTTTGTTTTTATTTTTTAAAAATAAAATAAAAATGGTTAACGAACATGTTTTTGAAATCATTTTTCAAAAACAAAAACAAAAACACCCTTTTTAGGTGTTACCGGACATCCCTTAAGTTTTTTGTTTAGTTGAAACTTTAGAACTAGTCTCTAAATCAGTATTATTTTGTTTGGTTAACAACGGAATGAAATGGAGTTAACTATATTTTGATCAAAATATCCCTAATTATAAAACATTCATAATAGCATGATATATATAGTCCAGGAAGAATGAGTTAGACTGTTTTCAATCAAGTAGAGACTTTACTGTTGAAGGAAGGAATTTACCACCATGTCTTTAAACAGTTCTTCTAGTATGTTATCTTCTGTTAGGTTATTTTCTTCTGTTTCTTTACCTCCTTTTGTCAGACGAACCCAGTCTCATAGAATACAAGACCTTGTAGAATATACTCATATCCCTAATTCTGCACAAATCAACGAAACCTCTCTTCCTTTACTCAACCCTTACAATATTTTTAAAAGAGAGAAATCTCTTGCTAGACGAGTCAACCATCTCCTCCGTCACAGAGCCCCTCCTGTCAAAGAATACATACAATCCACCAGTCTAGACAATTGTCTAATCACTGCTACTACCGCCGAACAATACATCGACCTTGAAATCGACCAAAAAATGATCAACCAATGGATTCAAGATGGATATTCACATCTCCATATCGGAGATGTACGAATCATCCTCACCTTTCATGGCCGAAAAGGTCTTCCAGTCACAGTCCGTGTTGCTTTACTCAACACTATTTACATAGAGTATGAGCATGCGGTTATTAGTACATGTCTGTCCACCCTCCATGCTGGCAGTATATCTCTTACATACTACCCCAACTTCAACATCCCTTTACGGGATCGAAACCTCCATAGCTGTTTAAAAGTTTAACTCCAGATTTCGGGCATCTCTATGCTACCCGAGTCCTACATGGCCACTCTCTACCACCAGATCGCCTACCGCCTATAAGATCATGCCCTTGATCTCCCTATTCCTTGTCACTCTAGAGAAACCATCTTTATCAAAGCTGAATGGGAAGATGAAGTCCCTACTATCACCCAGATTCCCAAACAGCTGCCTACAGAAAAACTTCTTGAAATCATGCCACTTGAATGGATCACCAATTATGATAAGGCTTTTCTTAACTCAACACCAGCTATTGCTTCAGACTCAAAACATATCAGAGAGCCAGATGGTTCCATCAAAACTATTTATGAACCGCTCTCTAAACCTGAAGCATCTGTTAGTGCTTCTGCACCACCAATCTTTCATTCCCTCATGATCAAATCGGTGACATTCGAAGAGGAAATCCCGATCCACAGCTTCCAAGCTGACGGGTCACCCATCTACACCGACAAAATCAATGGTCACTTTATCTAGGATGATGATCCCAATATGTGTGACGTAGACTGCAACTGCCGCCAGAAAATAAAGAGGTCTTTTCTCATGCAAGCCGCAACGCAGACCTCGCAAACCAGATGACCTAAACAGTCCCTAGATAGGTCTACCGCCTATTAAGGATAATCATCTACCTATATATGACAGAGCAATCCATATTTTACGTTTTATAGGACTTCTGCCGTCTGAACCTAAACCTCTGTCCATTCGTCTTCCTTCTGCCATCTCTTGCTATATCGCTTCAAACTATAATCATGATTTTCCTCCTCTTGAACCCTCAACTAACCCTGAGAAAACTAGATTTTTCAGGCCATATGTTCAATCCACTGAGGTCTTTCCTAATGGATCTCTTAAACATCCTTCCCATGTTGAACAAGTTCTCAACTGGCAATCCCATAATGCCAGGATCCAAAATAGAGTCCTCAGCTCTATTGATCAAAAGATTAACCGAGTTTCCCACTATGTTTCTCAGCAAGAGAACCATCTCCATTGTCTTGACTCAGTCTTCAGAGACTTGTTCATAGATCTCCAAACCAGAATCCAAAAACTGGACTCAAAACTTCACTCCTACATTAGACGTGGTTACACTGGTCCTGATTTCGACTGAAAGGAAAGAGAAATCAAACAGCTCAAACAGCAGCTTGAACAAATGCATAGAGATCAATCTACGCCCTTACCTCCACCTTTTGTTCCGCAGTTGTACCCTTTACCTCAGTCTATGTTCTTTCCATCATCATTTCCTCGTGCAACATCATCTGCTAATACATCCCAATATTTTAAATCCACCGGAGAACTTTTTCGAAAATATCCTCTTCTTTCTCCTCCCAAAAAACGTTCCTCTAGAAAACCTTCTTCCTCTCGAAAGGACAAACAACCTTTTCCAGAACCTGCCTATAAGCCAACCTTATACAGTTCCATTCCCATGACTAGTGCATCTAGAGATGATACAGATTCCTTTTCCAGTTCCTCCTCTGGATCCTCTTGGCATGTTAGTCCAACTCCATCTGCACCATTCTCAGTCTCTGACCAAGTTACAGATCTCACTCAAGTCTTCATGGCATCTAGACAGATCCTCAGCCTTCCACTCAGACTTATGATTCTCTTGATGAAGGCAACGCCTCCACTAGACCAGCCCCTTTTGTTGAAGAACCTCCAGATCATCCGATTCCCGACCGACCTCAGAGTACCAAGCCTATTAATGATCATTGGTTTGATCTTACTGATTCTCCAACCACTTGGAGAAAAAAGATCTCTAAAATGAGTGCTTGGCTTGATCTTCAACTAGCCAAATCCGAACAGAACCTTGAAGCCATCATGCGAGAATTTGTCTCCCGCTTTGTTGGTTCTCTCAGAAATTGGTACCAGGCCCTTGGCGAATATCGACAACTTTAGTTTGTCAATTCAATATTTCAAGAATTTCTTGGCGACCCTTCCCAATTTTACAAACAAGCTCGACAAGATTTCTTTGATATGAAATGCTGCTCTCTTCATCGTAAGAACATTGACTTTCATTACAAGAGAATGTTCTCCAGATTCCACATTCTTGGCGGGATCAATGATCCAAGTTTGAAACATGTTTACATGAGTTCTCTTCCTCAAGAACTGCAGGATGATCTTCAATGTAGGCTCGCCACTTCTAGCAAATCCATCACTGACACTAAACTAGGTGAACTTCACATGTACACCATTGGTGCCCTCGACAAACTCTGTGCAATCCAGAAGGTCTTCTCCAAAATGCTACGTGAAGAAAAAAAGTATGACTCTCAGTGCAAGCAACCTTCACACCAGATCAAATGAAATCTTCATAAATGTGTACCTGCAAACCCAAAAAGAAAAAACATTTTCATACTCCCAAACACAAAAAACCCAAGAAGTTTAAATACTTCAAAAAAAAAAAACAAAGCGTTCCTAGAACAAATCCCATAAATGCTTCATTTGTGGGCAGAAATGACACTATACAAAGAAATGTCCCAAGGCAAGGCAAAATCAGCAAGACTTGTACGTCAGCTCAAACAAGTCGCAATTGATGTCCCCTCTTATATTGATTTTGAGTCCATTTTCTCTGAACAAGAAGGTGTTGATAACAATACCACCTTCGTCCTCCATGATTCAAACTCTGCCTCTTCCTCAGATACTTCAGAGTACTCTGACTCTAACGTCCTCTACTCCTACCAGGCTATCCAAGTTGACTCTTCCTTTGGACCACATGTCCCTATACAGATACTGCCTAAGAAGTTTTCTAAACCTGTTAATGCCATTGCTTATATTGACACTGGTTCTCATACCACAATGATGAACCCTAAAGTTCTTCCTCCTATAGCCTGGAAATCTCATCTCCGCTACTTCAAAGCGGCTAACGATCAAATCTTCACAACCAATCTGATTTCCAAGAACAAAATTGGCATCAGGCTTTTCTCGTCTTACACTTATTGGACACGTGTCATTGGCACACCATTACCTGATAAAGACATCCTTATTGGTTGGGATGTTTATTGCCAATGCAAATCCCTCCAGATTCTTCCTATTAGAATCAGATTCAATAAAGATTTCAAAGCTTTCTCTCATGTCCCTAAAATCTTTCCTCTCTCTGATATCCAACCATCTTTCCAGCAAATCCAACAGAAGCTGTTACAACTTTGTGCAAACAGCCATACAGATTTTATCCATCCCTCTCCACTATGGAAAAATCTAGACTTCTTTATCCACCTACCGTTTAACTTAAATGAAGATGTCAACCCCACCCACCAAAGCCTCACATTCAGGCATGTCTCCCTCAGACCTTCAACCGGCAACTACTGAATGTAATGAATTACTTCGACAAGGTTTGATTGAACCCACCTCTTCACCATGGGCCTGTCAGGCCTTCTATGTCGAAAAACATTCAGAACAAGTCAAGGGAAAGAAACGTCTAGTCATTGACTACAAACCTCTGAACTTCTTTCTCAGAGATGACAAGTTCCTAGTTCCAAGAACAAATACTCTGTTCTCATAGTTGCCTGGTGCAACCATTTTCTCCAAGTTTGATCTCAAATGAGTTTTCTAACAGTTAGGTATCCATCCCGATGACAGATACAAGACAGCGTTCTGTCTCCCGAATGCCTAATACCAGTGGACGGTTCTACCCTTTGGCCTTAAAACCGCCTCTTCCTTGTTTCAAAAGGCTGTCACCAGGATATTTCATCCTCTCCTACATTCTACCTTGCTATACACTGATGACATTCTGTTGTTCTCTCCTGATGAGCATTCTCATGATCAACTCCTTCATAAATTCCATCAAATTATCGATCAGCATGGTATCATGATTTCAGAAAAGAAAAGCATGATTGGTCAGACCCAGATTGACTTCCTTGGTATGCACATATCTGATGGCTAGTATCGTCATGGTCCCCATCTTGCAGTCCAACTTCTCGACTTTCTTGATTCCCACCTGACTACCAAGCAAATTCAATAGTTTCTTGGCATCGTCAATTTCATCCATGACTTCCTACCTTAGGTTAGCCGCTACACTTCAATCCTCTCTTCTCTCCTAAAGAAGACACCTCCATCTTGGGATTCGTCCCATAATAATATAGTTAAAAAAACTCAAGGTCATGGCACAGTCTCCGTCGACCCTTACTATTCCTTCCACCGGTCACCTCATCCTCCAAAATGATGTTAGTGACACCTACTATGGTGCTGTCCTTCTCGAAGACAGGGAAGGAAAAAGAAATTACTGTGGCCACGCTAGTGGTCAATTCAAAGAGGCCCAACAACATTATCACACAGTATACAAAGAAATTCTTACGGTCAAAAGTGGAATTCAAAAGTTCTACTTTTACCTCAGGACAAAATACTTTACAGTTGAAATGGACAACTCATCCTTTCTAAAAATCTTCGAGTTCCACAATAAGATTCCTCCTAATCCCCAACTATTGAGACTAAAGGACTGGTTCTCCAGATATGACTTCATTGTTAAGCACGTAAAGGGCCAACATAATATACATATTATATATAATATATGTAATAATATATAATATATATATATAATAGTATAATATATAATATATAATAATATAATATATATTTATATATCATTAATATAATATATTATTTATGGAAATGAGGGTATTTATGGAATATAAATTTTAGTTTGGAATGGCATGGGCATTCCATTGGTTTTTGGTTTTTGGATGGAATGCCCATTCCACCAAAATGATGGAATCCCCATTCCAATGGAATCACCATTCCATTGCATTTTAACAAACTAAACGAATGGAATAGATTTTTTTCCATTCCATCCAACCAAACATGGCATATAAAAGACTCGTGACATCAATTATAATAAGCATGATTTGTAATACAACTCTCATTATAGGGGAGATATTTCTCAACATCCATCTTGCAATTTAATGAACCAATGTAAGACTCGGATTATTAATTGATATGGGTAATTGAATTATTAATGTATATCTTAGTATGAAACAAGAGGGTGCAGAATAAATAAACAATTATTTTAAAATTATTTTTTTGAATTTTTAAAAAATAAATGATTTAAAAGTAAATTTATTAAATCAAAAATTTTACTTATTAAATATCGGTTTGCCTAAAAACTGATATCTTATTATATAATAAATTCATATCGAGATTTTGTTTGGTGTTGAAAATATGAAGTAATAGTTTAAAAAAAATTATTAAAGATCAATAAACAATTTGAAAATAGTTGACAGTTTTTTTTATGACAGTTTTACAAAACTGTCAACTATTATAAGTTTATTGAAAAAACCGTCAACTATGATGGTATTTCTTGTAGTGAAAAAATTGGAGTCCGCAAACTTGGTGAAATCTATTGTTTGGATTTGAATTTTACTTTTCCTCTTAAAAATTTTAGTCACTTTAAACTTTGTATTTTCCTTCTTTAAGTTTTGGGTTACTTTTATAACTTTTTGCTATAACAATTATTGAATACAACATAATCAATTGTGTAGTGGATCATAACCCTTAGGCGGTATCCATGTATATAAAAGATAGAAGAAAAGTAAAGAGTGACAAAAAGCAACAAAGCCCAAAGAACCAGGGCAAAACAACCAAAAAAAAAAAAAGCACGCACGCATGCTATACCAAAAAGAAAAAGGAAGCATCAATAAAAACGAAAAGACTCTCGGTCCATGCAGTCATTGCCAACAAAAGAAGAACAGAAAGGTGGGGCAGAGAACCGCCAAGAATCAGGTTGAAGCTCCAAAGAATGCTTAGAAAACGCATCTACAACCTGATTCCCTCCCTGAAAATATGAAAAACCTGAAAATTCATCTGTAAGATCTGGAAAATGCAGCACTGCCATGCTTGACGAACCCTCCATGGAAACATTTCATAATGAAAAAAAGAAGAAGCTGAACCATATAAGAAGAATCGCTCTCACACCAGATCCGATGCCACCCATACTTCCAAGCAAAATCAATGGCCAATGAGGCCACTAGAAGCTTGGCCTCAAACGCGAAAAATCTGACTTAAAGGAATAACAAAGCAACCCTACTCAAAAGCTCTACAATTTCGAAAGATACCACCACAACCACCAATCCCTATAGAGCCCATAACAGCATTATATGTATTCCCTTTGATCCAACCAAGAGCCAGAAGCGACCCCAAACCACACTTTTGATCACCAAGAATATACAAGGGCGACCCTGAAAACCAAATCAACGAAAAATCAAAAGGTGATCCATATAATTATGCATACAACCAATCTCCAGGCGATTAGCCTTTGAAACTGCATGCTAAACCAGAGAAAGGACAGATCTAAAGTCCACTAACTTCCCTTCAAAGATCCATAGATTACAGACAGTCCACACATTCCCAAATCACTACATGGATTGCTGCCTTCCATAAAATCCTAACCTGCTCATGAAAATATATAAATGTGTCTAAAAAAACATAGATGAGAGGTGAATGGGTTGTTAATCCAATTAGTTACCAATTTTTCGGATTAGTCAATATTACAAAAATTAACCCAATACAATCAACTACAACCAATGTAATTAAAGTACAGAAAACAATAAATGACACGATGATTGATTTACGTGAGAAACCCTCCAACTGGACAAAACTCACGAGCTATCCATCTAGCCACAAACGGTCCTCAAATCCACTATATGTAATGATGTTTATAACCTAGGTTGACCTCTAGTCACAACATTTCGGTCACTAATCCACCACTACTACCATGCGGGCTTTTATAGTGATTCTAGACCAATTGCTTATGAACTAAACCACTTAGCCACAAGACTTAACTCTTAATGAAGAGATAAACAACCTATGTGAATATATGTCAATATCCAAAACGCAATTAATGTTAGGTGAAAATAATACAAACATAGTTAAATCACTTAAAGCGTGCCTAGAAAGGAGGGTGAATATGTTTTTACGCC
Organism: Acer negundo; assembly: GCA_035582765.1. Lineage (NCBI taxonomy): Eukaryota > Viridiplantae > Streptophyta > Magnoliopsida > Sapindales > Sapindaceae > Acer > Acer negundo. Next base: position 4,095,851 of record CM069238.1, read on the forward strand.
TTTTTCAATCCCTTGAAACAAACATTCGTTTGTCCCTCAAGGTAGCTTTACATACAACACATAATCCAAAACATCCATACATAGACAATATAATCATGTAATCATTTAAGCAATGTCTATATAAGGAGTTGCCTGAGGTATAGAACACAAAGATCTCAACAAATATAGCTATACATCAAAGTAACAATATACAAAAGAATAAAGAATATAAGAATGATCAAATATGTATTTCTTTACAAATCACACTTAACAAATCTTGATTCTAAAACTTCACAATTGATGAATGTACTACAAGATTAAGAGCAAATATATATAAACAAGTAATAAAGAGAGATAGGAAAAATTAACACATGAGATTTTTTAACGTGGTAAAACCTTCAAGGAGGAAACATCCACGGGTTGAACTATAACCATTGGGTACTATATATATATATATATTGGATGGTAAATTAGAAATTCCACAAAGTGACCAATCCTAGACCACCAACCCATGTAGAGTCTATGTCTACCCAACCCTATTGGAAAGTATGAAATCCCTCAATGATGCAGAGCCACCATATATTGGACAACATACAAAACCAACATCGATGGAAAATTAGAAATTCCTCAAGAGTGCATACACATCCCTTGTACCCCGCTCTATTGGAGTCTATGTCTATCCATACATCTAGGCCATAAATTATATAGCCAACTCTCTATCCAAGACACTCATGCCTTTAGAGAGCCTCTCTTGCAAAGCTATCTGGACCTTCACGATCCTAGTCATGACTTCTTACTTGCCTATCCGAGTCATCCCAACTCTAAACAAGACTTCTTGCTTGGCTATCCGAACATCATGTCCTAACCAAAACTTCATGCCTTTCATAAGGACTTCCTAGTGTGATCATGTGAATGCAAAATGATGCAATTAAGCAATTCAACATAGAACATGTGATCAATACATTTCATTGCACAAATAGACCTAAACATGTGAAACACAAGTCTTATAGTTTAGATGCAAAAACATGAATTAAACCTAGAGTAAGTGAAAACACCTAACACATAAACTCCTAGTTTCATTCATACAAACAACACTTGAATAGATCATATTCATAAAGCACATATTCAAGATGTCATACATATACATAATAAAATGCTAGAATCATAAAATGATTTCAATTAATATTCTAGCCAAAGAATTAGAGAAAGGATAAAATGATTACTCAATTAAATCCTAGATTTCTCTAAAAACACATACATATATAATAATCCTATATTACATCAATCATAGGATTAAAACAAAATTCAAGATCATTTATCATCAAAATGATTCAATCAAGTCAAAAACAACCATAGATATCAAACTAATCAGAATACAACTCTCAAACATGTGAAAATCATAGAATCAAAGAAACTAGTTCATATATGTCTCTAATTAGACTTTTGATTAGGTTTTATTATGAAGCTATCTTTCCCAGTAACATTCAACATACATATACATACATATAGAAGAAGAAACCCTAAGCAAATTGAAGGTTATAAAAGAAGAAATCTCAAAGATAAGACAACTACCTCAAGATCACGAGCTGGTTCGGTTTTCTATGTAGAACCACTAGTACATAGAAAATCGATCAAACAACTCTAAGACCACTTGGAAAAGGTAGACGACTAGATTACGAACAATCTCAAGCTAGAATCACTCAATTCCGACTTCGTATGAGAAAGTTATGGTGTTTGGAAGGTGAGAAAAGAGTTGAGAGAAAATTCTGCACTTAGGAAATTCTAATTTTCTTCTTGAATGGAATGGGAGAGAAAGGAGAACTTTTGAAAGAATTCAAAAGAGGGTAAATACGGGCCAACCAGAGCATGCCATCTCAGCAGCCCGTGTGGGACGCGTGTGGCACATGTTGGCAAAGAGAGGTCCAGCCCATGTGCCACACGTGGCTCATATGTGGCCATGCAAGGTTGGCCATTAGCCAATCTTGCTCCTCTCGCGCACCGCTTGTGTTCTTCGACCGTATTCGGTCCTCCAAACTCTGATTTTTAATCCATCTTTGCATTACGAATCGTGACTCCCATACTCATAACAAAATCTACAAAACTTTGTAAACAGGTTGAGAATTCATCTCAAAAAATGACGACAAAGACAACTCAACGAATGAGAACGCAAAGTAGTGTAGCTACATCGTTTGAACTCGAAACCTAATGGATGAGTAACCGACATGACCGGGACTCAATAAGGAATCATAAGAGATCATGTTCAAGTCCAAAAACAATAAAATGAAAACAAATAGACACCAAGTCACACACATATACCGTTTCCTAGACATAGTCCTAGAACATGCATTTTCCAATGAGTATCAATTTAGATTTAATGCCTGAGCATAAATTGCCAAGTGTGTGAAAGTGTTAAATAAATGTTGTTCAACTATGCAGGGACACAAATGAATGCCATGTGTGTGTGTGCCTAGCCTTGTAAGAGGAATGAGGTCTATTTTACCTTTATTGTGCAATGAAGCACATTCCTCCTTGAAAAACACCAACTTGCATGAAATGTGGCCGAGTCTTTCTTTGAAGCTTCAAATCATCAATCTTAAAACCACTAATCAATACAAGAAAAACATCACTTTGATATGGAATATATGCTAAGACAAACCAAAAACCTAACACTAGGCAACACTAAATGCTTATCTAGATATTTCAAGATAGCAATAAAATCAATCCTAGATATCAAAGTCTATATGAATGCTTATAAAGAAGAAACTAGATATGGGTATGAGAATCTAAAATCTAGTCATCAACCAAAAGACAATCAACATAAGTTGTCATTAAACTTGGCAAGGACAATAAATGCAATCAATGAGTCCTAATCAACAATGTCTAAATGCAAGGCATAGAGACTTAGCAAGAGGGCATTAATATCCTAAATTCAAGCTATCACAATACAATCCCAATCATACAAGGAAACTCATAAAGATATGCAATAAAGAGAGTCGTAGTATTTAATCAACTAATAAATGCAATAAAAACACAATCTTGGAAAGTATGAACATTAAACAAAGATGGAATAGCTGTTCAACTTACCAAGTTAGCTAAAGATGAAGACCCATGACTTAAAGTTGCTTAAGTATGCATGAAGATGATGGATTTTGGGTTTGGAGAGTTAAAGAAGCAATCTTGGTGCCCCTTAATGAGTTTTGGGTTTGGAGAATTAAAGAAGAACTTAATGGGTTGATTCTGAAATGTTGAAGTCCAAGATGGGCCCACGTGAAGACCAAGGCTTAGTTAACGTCATCAAGGCAACTGATTGGGTTGAATAAGATAGCTTGGGCATATGGCACAAGAAGCTTGGGCGCGTGGCACAGTATGGGTGGCGTATGGTTGGAGGAGATTCCAATTTCAGAATATTTCCTATTTTATTATCCAAAGAATAATGAGTTGATTTGTTTCCCAAATAAATTAGCTGCTTTGTTTCCTAAATTCAGCTTTCTAAATAAGGAATAAGTCAATTAGTTGCTAGTTTTAGTCCTTATTTCTTTCCTGATTATAAGGCAATTATTGCCCATTTATTTTCCTGATTGTAAGGTATTAATTGTCAAATATTTGTTCTCTTTCTTGTGCTAGGCGTGTAGCCTGTCTTTTCTCTTTTAGGGTTTAGATAATTTTAGTTATAAGAGACGCATGTATGTCTTATATGATTTAGACTTTGAATTGATATAATATTGATAGAGAATTTTCTCTTTGGTTCTTTAGAGAACTTGTGAACTTATCAAGGGATCTACCTTGTGGCGTTCAAACCTTGACTTATCACTCACAATCCTTCCTAGTTATTGAGTATGGCATCTACAATATTTCTTATATTGGTTCTTATCTCTTTATAGATAACAAGTCAAGGTCCTTTTTATTTTTCTTTGTTATAACTCAGAAATTATAACACGATCAAAATTACGTTACCTTTTTATTAGTTCCGTGTCTCACTACTCTTTGTGAGATTTATATCATTTGGTATTAGAGCTTAGAGTTCTAAATCAGGTTCGATCTATCCTTGTTTTTTATTTTCATGTTATTTTTTTTTTCGTTTGCCTTATTCCTCCTTGGCCAAAATTTGCATCCCTAACTTTTGCTTAATTTCGTCTGGTACTAAAAAAAAAAAAAAAACAAATATAGAACAAAACAAAAAAGGAAAAATACAAAAAAAAATATTGACAAATCTGGTAGTTGAATTTATATCAACTCTTTGTCATTCTTTCTTCTGATTTTGTTGCATTGAGATTCAAATAAAAAAAATAAAAAAAGGAGAAAATATGTCTTCCAAGTGTGATTCATCAAACAAAGAAGAAAGGGGGGAACCATCCTTCGTGATGTAGGCTAACAACAACACTATGGTGAATTTTTGAGGTCAAATCCTTTTGAGGAGAGGGGGACTGATGAGAATCAAGAAGCATCACCAAATGATCCATTACATGTTCCAGTTGGGCCAATTATAAGGGCAAGGGCCAAGAGGATTAAAGAAGAACTTAATTGGTTGATTCATGAAACTTTGGTTGATTCTGAAATGTTTACGTCCAAGATGGGCCCAGGCGAAGACCAAGGCTTAGTTAACATCATCAAGGCAACTGATTGGGCTGAATAAGAGAGCTTAAATGTGTGGCACAACCCGGGCGGCGTATGGTGGGAGGAGATTCCAATTTCAGCATATTTCCTATTTTATTATCCAAAGAATAATGAGCTTATTTGTTTCCTAAATAAAGGGGCTGATTTGTTTCCTAAATAAAGGGGCTGATTTGTTTTTTCAACTTCCAAATAAGGAGCAAGTCAACTAGTTGCTAGTTTTATTCTTTTTTTTCTTTTCTGATTATAACGCAATTATTGCCCATTTATTTTCCTAATTGTAAGACATTAATTGTCAAATATTTGTTCTCTTTCTTGTGCTAGGCGTGTAGCCTTTCATTTTTTTTTTTTGGGTAAATAAATAGTATCATAGAAAGAGTGAAAGAATGTACAACATACAAGGGGCATACCCTAGGAAAAACAAGAGCAAGAACAAAAGCTCAAACACACAAGCAATACAAGAAGCAAGAGCTAAACAAGGGCTCAAACAAACAAAAACACAAGACAAACAAATCAACTAATAGAAATATTCCACTTTAAAGCAACACGAGGCCAATCTTTCAAGTTGATAGATAAGAGCCTGCTACGAATAGTATCAATAATGGAACGGGTAACAACTATACTAGTCTTATGAGAGCTCCTAAATATTCTATTGTTCCTTTCTCTTCAAATAGAGTAAACCTCCAGAACAAGACAAAGCTTCTTACCAACAATAGAAGGAGATTTCCCCCTCCAACATTGAGAAGCCCAAGCAATAAAACTTGGCCATCTCTAACCATTCCAAGGCCGAACACACTTATCCTTCAAATGAGATCATATGACTTTGCTATAAGCACACTCAAAGAAAAGGTGGGCATGAGTCTTAGGGAAAGCTAAGCAAAGAACACAAAGAGTACGAACATGAGGAGTATAAGGATGAGCACGGTCCAACATTGAAAGTCTCCCTCTAATAGCTAACCAAAGAATGAAGTTACGTGAATACCATACAAGCTCAAACCAAGGAACCAAAGGATGAGGAGCTTTAAAACTAGCCATGGTAGAGGCTGCGATGTAAATACCATCAAGTGTAGGAAACCACTTAATACAATCCTCCAAACTATAATTAAGGTTGTAAGAAGGCATGCGGTTCTTGATTTCAAAGAGGTCAATCGACATAAAGCAAGGCCAAACCCACTGATCACCAAGAATAATAGAACTGACTTTAGCCTTGTTCGGAAGACCTGAGTCATAAATTGCCATAGAGTTCTAATTTAAAAGAATAGGGCCCGCATCAGGATGTCAATAATCAAACCGTAAGGAAGTGCCGAGATCACTACCAATGATATGTCGAATCAAGAGATGAGTAATAGGATGAAGCTTGAGGAGCTTTCTCCAATTCCAAGAACACCTTTGAGGAGCTTTCACCTCCTAAATACTCTTATCTTTGAGGTGATTGGTTTTAATCCAAGTAGACCAAGGGTTATTAGAACCATGCACTAGATTCCACAGATGTCGAATCATTAGAGCTTTATTCCAAGAAATGAGATCCTTGATGCTAAGACCACCCTCATTTTTAGGAAGACATATATCAACCCAAGCAATTTTTGCCCCTTTACAATTTCCATCAACACCTTTCCACAAAAAGGAGCAAAGCTTCTGTTCAATATTCCTCAGAATCTTTGAAGGAAGACAAAGGTGACTAGTCCAAAAGACTTAAATACTAGACAAAACTGAGATAATAAGTTGCAACCGACCCTCATATGAAAGACAACAATTCATCCAAGAAGAAATTCTAGTCAAAACTTTAACCAAAAGAGGAGAGCAATCAAGATGAGTTAACTTTAAAGAAATGATTGGAATCCCCAAATACCTACTAAGGAGCGAGCCAACATTATAGCCAAAAATATTGATGAGTTACTGCCTACTGTCATTATGCACCCTGGAAAGAAAAATATTACTCTTGGCCGGATTAGCTTTGAGGCTCGAGAGAGAAGAGAAATCATCAAGAGACTTCTTGAGAACAGTAATAGAAGGAGTAGAACAATGACAAAGCATAATAAGATCGTCCGTCAAATAAAGGTGAGATAGTTTAATCTTGTCACACTTCCAGTGAAATTTAAAGTGAGGGGAATCTTGAATGTGCTTGGCTAATAACTTAGTGAGAACCTCCCTCGCAATAACAAAGAGATAGGAAGACTTAGGATCAACTTGACGTAGCCCCCTCTTACTATGAAAGAAACCAGTAAGCTCACCATTTATAGAAATAGATAACTTAGGAGTTGTAATGCACACCTTAACCCAGTTAATAACCTTCGAATGAACATGAAAAGCAGCAAGGGTCTCTAACAAGAAGTCCCATTCCACTATAACAAAAGGCCTTCATTAAATCCACCTTCAGAGAACACTTGGGAGAGCCATCATCTTTATGGTAATTCCTCATAAGCTCTTGGACAAGAAGGATATTATCACCAATCCGTCTTCCAGCCAAAAAAGCTGATTGCGAAGAGCTTATAATGTCACGAAGGATGATCTTAATTCTATTTGCAATGATCTTTGCGATGATCTTATATAGAGTATTGTAACAAGAGATCGGTCTAAAGTTTGTCATTCTAGAAGGATTTGGAACTTTAAGAACCAAAGCTAAGATCATTGTATTAAGCTTTTTGAGAAAATGACCGATTCGAAAAAATTCTTGAACAACATAGATCACATCTCTACCAACTATATCCCATGTCTTTTGGGCATTAAAACCATCAGGCCCTGGGAATTTATTAGGTATAAGCGAGATGCAAACCTCACAAATCTCTTCATTAGTGACACCCCTGCTCATCAAATCAGCTTTATCATTTGAAATATGATTATGAATTAAAGTTCGAAGTGTACCGGCTCTATTCAAAGAGGGAACTGAGTAGGCAAGAATATTTTGAAAGTGGAAGATAGCCTCATTTTGAACAGGAACATCACCGTCAATCAAAACACCATCTTCCCTAAAAAAAGAAAGAATTTTGTTTCGATTTTGTCTACCATTGATGGCCTTGAAAATGTAGGACGAATTCCGATCCCCGACATGTAACCATTCGATTCTTGACTTTTGCTTAAGAAAATATTCCTCAGCTTGAAGAGCCCTAGTATAAGATTTAATAATATCCTTTTCTTGCAATCTAAGAGTATTATCAGTGGGATTGGCATCAAGAAGACGTTGACACTTTATAAGTGCTTCTTTAGCCTCATTTAACTTGACCGTCAAATCACCAACCTGGTTCTTATTAAGAGATTTTAAAGCCTTCTTGAGAATATAAAGCTTAGAGCAAAGCTTAAATTGCATAGTACCATGAACCTATTCTTGCCAACAGCTCTTAACAAGAGGAAGAAAATATTCCCTCTCCATTAGAAAATTAAAAAACTTAAACGGACAGTTCTTCATTCTTTCTTGTAACCCAAACTTAACCAAATAAGGACTATGATCAAAGATGCTAGGGGAAAGAAAAATGGCTTCAGAGTTCGTGAACTTACCAAGCCAAGCATCATTAACGAGCACCCTATCCAATTTCTTAGAGATGCAATCATCATTACTCTGTTTGTTACACCAAGTGTGGAAAAAACCCGAAAAACGCAAGTCATCAAGTTCAGCAGCTTGTAAACAATCTTCAAAGTCATCCATAGCAGCTGATCTTCTTAAAGAACCCCCACTAGTATCATGAACCTCTCTAGCAATGTTAAAGTCTCCAAGAACAATCCAAGGGGTACCAGTTGAAATATTATCACACATATTCTCCCAAAGAGCTCTCCTTGTTCTATCATCATTAGAACCGTAAACAAAAAAGAATCTAAAAGTGTCATTATTATCAAGAAGACAAGCATGACAGTGGATAATCTGATCGGTTTCACAAATTTTGCTCACTTTAAGAATTCTAGGGTGCCAACCAACTCAAATCCTTCCAAGGCTATGACTGTAGTAATTGTCAAGCATGTCCCATTCTCTAAAAGCAAATTTGATAACATTAGGTTTATTAATAATTCTCACCCGAGTTTCAACCAAGCAAATCAAACAAAGCTTTAAATCAATCAACATCTTCCTTACCTCCAGTTATTTAGGGGAAGCATTAAGACCTATAATGTTCCCTCAAGCCATCCTAATCATCTAGAGGTGATGGGAGACTTCACTTTAGCTTTAGAGCTATGAACATCACTTGACTTAGAGGCTTTCTGAAAAAATACAAACGTAGTTAAATTGTATAAAGTGTACGTAGAAGGGGAGTGAATATGTTTTTACGCCTTTTTCAATCCCTTGAAACAAACATTCGTTTGTCCCTCAAGGTAGCTTTACATACAACACAAAATCGAAAACATCCATACATAGACAGCATAATCATGTGATCATTTAAGCAATGTCTACATATATAAGGAGTTACATGAGGTAAAGAACACAAAAATTTCAACAAATACATCAAAGTAACAATATACAAAAGAATAAAAAATATAAGAATGATTGAATATGTATTGCTTTACAAATCACACTTAACAAATCTTGATTCCAAAACTTCACAGGTGATGAATGTACTACAAGATCAAGAGCAAATATATATCTATATATATATACAAGTAATAAAGAGAGATAAGAAGAATTAACACATGGAATTTTTTAATGCCGTAAAACCTCAACGAAGGAAACATTCATGGGTTGAACTACAACCATTGGGTATATTGGATGGTAAATTAAAAATTCCACAAAGTGACCAATCCTAGATCACCAACCCATGTAGAGTCTATGTCTACCCAACCCTATTGGAAAGTATGAAATCCCTCAATGATGCGGAGCCACCATATATTGGATAACATACCAAACCAACATCGATGGAAGATTAAAAATTCCTCAAGAGTGCATACACATCCCGTGTACCTCGCTCTATTAGAGTTTATGTCTATCCATACACCTAGGCCTACTAATAATATAGTCAACTCTCTATCCAAGGCACTCTCGAAACCTAATGAATGAGTAACCAAAATGACCGGGAGTCAATAAGGAATCATAAGAGATCATGTTCAAGTCCTAAAACAATAAAACAAAAACAAATAAACACCCAGTCACACACATATGCCGTTTCCTAGACTTAGTCCTAGAACATGCATTTTCCAATGAGTATCAATTTAAATCTAATGCATGAGCATATATTGCCAAGTGTGTGAACGTGTTAAATAAATGTTGTTCAACTATGTATGGACACAAATGAATTCCATGTGTGTGTGTGCCTAGCCTTGTAAGAGGAAATAGGTCTATTTTACCTTTATTGTGCAACGATGCACAGTCCTCCTTGAACAACACCAACTTGAATGAAATGTGACCGAGTCTTTCTTTGAAGCTTCAAATCATCAATCGTAAGACCGCTAATGAATAAAAGAAAAACATCGCTTTGATATGGAATATATGCCAAGACAAACCAAAAACCTAACAATATTAAACCTAAAAACATCGCTTCTTCTTCTTTCTACTAGAGGTCATGGCGGCGCTAGAAAGTTCGACAATAGTAATCCCATCTATTCATGATCATGGAACCCCAAATTGATAAATCTAGAGAAGCTGTGGCTAGAGAATCTTCATTGCTATAAGCCTCTTCTTCATCTTCAATAAAAGCTAAGAGCTTGTTCGAGGTATCAACTACTTCTTCCTTAGAATTAGCAGCAATGATATGGACCTCACTTCCCAAAATCTGAAGAGGAAGACAAGCAATACTCGTAACTAGCACATCTTAAAAAATACAAATAAAAAAGGGGGGAAGGCTGTCCTCCACCAATATCTAGAGCTTCATTAACCTTCTTACCAATAGAGGAAGCCTGAGCAAGGTCCTCTAAAGAGATGGATACAGGAGATATAGCTCCACGATTGACCTTCACCCATTCTTGCTTCATTTTAGAACTACGGTTCTCATCAAATCTGCCCTCCACATGCTTTAGTCTTGGGCAAGTAGCAGCAGAATGACCAAACGATTTGCTATCAGGACAAATCTTTAGTTTCCATTAGTATTCAACCAGAATTTCAACACTCTCCCCATTATTGTGCTCATCACAATCGCCCATAAGTAAATCAAAAGAATCAACTAACTTGCTAGTAGCATCAATTTCAACACAAATTCTTACGTACGAAATTCTTTTCATTGTTTTAGTTAGGCTATCGGCATAAAGAGGTTTCCCAACGACACTATCAATATAGCTTAGCCCTTCTTCTGTCCAATATTCATGAGGAATATTAAAAAACTTGACCCATACTGGAACCTTAGAGTAAGATTCCTTTATTAAAACAAGCCGAGAGTACTATTTCTTAAGAATTATCATTTTTCTAGCAAAAAGCCATGGACCTTTTTTCATTTAGAGCAAGATACATCGTCTGAGAACTTGAAAAAATAGAACCTTTTTTCATTAGCAAGCACCTCTAGAAGACAACAATTACCCCAAATCCTCTTAGCAATATTGTTAACAAGAGAGAAAGGGAGCTTCTTCTCAATCAAATGACCCACTAAGCAATTACTCCAAGACTTACATCCATCATCAACAACTTTCACAGGTGGGGCGACACATCTCCTATTTCCATTGTTAATAGGCTGATGTAATTTTAGCTTCATAGGCATTCGGTTAGAACCACCTGTATTTTGAGAAGTATGAACATTTTGAAGCACATTACTATAGCTAACAGGCCTATTTTCAGGTTGAACAATTTCGGAGGGATCCGGAATTCCTTTCTTTTGCTGCTTATTAACTGATAAACCTTCATTCTCAAGAGACAAACTAGCTCTATAACTAATAGTATCGTTACCAGCTGAAACATCATCAGTTTGAGGACTCAATCCAACCCCATGGGAGAGAGCCTTATTTGAAACCCTACAATTACTCTTGTTAACAACAAAAGCTTCCAAGAGAGAAGGGATACCAAAACATAGTGGATTCTCCATGACAGAACCAGAGAAACCCTAGAGAAAACCAACAAAAACAGAAAATTTGAAACAGACAGAACTTAGTGCCACGAACCCCAAAACACAAAGTTCTTAATTCTAGGTAGCATAAAACACGATCTACAAACTTGAAGAAGGAAAAATGAACAGAATCTTACCGGAAGAGGGCCAAAAAAGCAAAACGACGGTGTAACCCTAAAATAAAAAACAAACCAGTGTAGAAACTTGAAACTGATGTAACTATGCGATATCAACCCAAATCACGATATTTTTGATTCCAAGTAGCATGAAGTTTCACGATCTACAACTTTGATGAAGAATGAAATATCGGTATCGGACTAGAAGAGGCTTGAAATCATAAAACGGCGTCGAAACCCTAAAAACCCTAAAACTTAAGAACCCAGCCATGCAGAGCGGTTTTTTTCAAGCTTTTTTTTTGGCATGCAAACTTTAAGGGTTTAGATAATTTTAGCCTTTTTTTCCCTTTATGATTTAGACTTTGAATTGATATAATATTGATAGAGAATTTTCTCTTTGGTTCTTCAGAGAAATTGTGAACTTATCAAAGGATCTACCTTGTGGCGTTCAAACCATGACATATCACTCACAATCCTTCATAGTTCTTGAGTGTGGTATCTACAATATTTCTTATACCTTTGGTTCTTATCTCTTTATAGATAACGGGTCAAGGTTCTTTTTATTTTTCTTTATTATAAATCTAAATTAGAACACGATCCTAATTACATTACCTTCTTATTGGTTACGGGTCTCACTACTCTTGGTGAAGTTCATATCAGGTAGACCACATCTGAAAACGAACTGCCCAAACCACTATGAGTACCGTTGTGGCTTTCATAGTAGTGCCCACTATTAATCAAACGTTGTGAAAACCAAACAGCGCCATCGAAAACGGTCTCCACTAGTGACCAAACCTCAATGGCTACCACTATGAAAACATACAGCGGTTCCCACAGCTGTAGCTAGGCAAAAATCAAAGCTTCAAAGAAACTATGAACACATGCATTCTAAGAGCTAATATGACATGGCAATAATCAAATAAGATACAATAGAATGAACATGCATGAAGAGAGATATAACGTGAATGTGCACCAATAAGAAACACACGAAGATATACAAGATATGAAAATGCATGAAATGTTTATGTGTACAACTAAATCTCTTCAAAGATTTGAGCATAAGAGTTATATCTTTGACGTGCTCTTGAAGTTTGATCAACACAAAGAAGGCCTGGTCTACCCCTACAATATAAACCCCAAATGTTGTTTGTTAACGAAATAAGCCAATCAAAAATAAGAGGAAATTATAGCTCACTAGAGGAAACTAACATGGCCTACGAAAAGAAGGATTGCCAAGTTTCGGCAGAGACACATCGCTGGAAAGTGGAGAAAAGAGCTTCCTAAAGAGCAACTGCCAAGGGACAATAAAGAAAAAGATGATCTTCTGATTCACTATTAACCCCACAAATACTACAACAAGAAGCCAACTGGAACCAAGATTTGTAAAGGCGATCCTCAGTAGGAAACCTGTTCAATAAAAGACGCTAGACTAGAGAATCTACAACAAAAGAAATCGCAAATCAATCAATCGGAAAACACAGATCCGAGAAGCTTGCTCGGAAACAATCTCCAAGCATCTATCTAACCTCCTAAATAAAATCTAAGACCCTCGCCCGAAGAAAATTAGCTAAATAATCTAGAATCCCTAAAAGCTCCAAAATGGGAACCCACATCCAATTATCATGCCAAAAGTCCCGCTGAGAGTTCTCACCAATCAGCCAAATATGTTCCTTAAGAAGGGAACTATAATTGATCGAAGAGAAGACCATATCGAGGAGGTAACATACCATCCCTAAGGCTTCTACAGCTGCCTGAGACACCTTTCTCGAAGAAATGAGAAAGCAAAACCATAAGTGATCATAAACTTCCAAGTGAATTTCTACAACAATGAGTCATTCAGCAATCCAAGATCTTTTAGACCAAGACCACTCTGAGAGTAAGGCCTACAACAACAATCGCAATCGATTCAAACCAACTTAGTCCCCTCACAAGAACCAGTCCCAAAACGTTCTACAACTTGCGGTTAATCAATGATAGTAAAGAAGAAGACCACTTATAAATCATGAAAGAGTGCACAAATGAATGAGTGATGACCGACCCGATCAGAGTAGCACGACCGGCTAAAGAGTGGGACTTGCCTTTCCATTTAGAGAATTTAGATAAGATCTTATCCGCAATAGGTCAAAACACCACTTTTCAAGACTTACCCTAAAACAAAAGGACTCCCAAATAAGAGAACAAAAGCTGCCCAATATGCATACCAATCAAAGACTACATACCACCAATCCGAGAAAGGGAGACAGAAGATCCGAAATAAATGAAGGACCCTTAGTTAACCAACTAGTTTAAAATATCACCATAATCCCTAAAAGCACCCATGATATTCTTCAGATTCTTCTGAGTGCTTCTGTAAAAGATCAGAACATCATCTCCATAGAGCAAATGAGTTTGAGCTAAAGAAAACCCCTTAGGGAAGCAATCGGCAGAATATGAGAAAAACCTACTATCCTCGACAATAATCTACTAAAGAAGTCCTCAGTAATACTAAACAAAATTGGAGTGAGCGGATCTCCCTGATGAACCCCTCTAAAGCAACAGAAATAACCCTTTAGGAACCCATTCAATAGAACTAAGCCTGGATGACGAAGTATGCCATCTATCCATTCCACAAAACAAAAGAAAACCCAAAAGTCTGAAGCACTCTACAAAGGAAAGACCAATCCAGTGTGTTAAAAACCTTATAGATATCAATCTTTATAGCCCAGTTACCCAATATCACTTCTTCTGCAACACATTCATGCAATCATAAGCCAGCAATACAATCCTTGATATGCCGGTCTCAAATGAATTCGAACAGTTGAGGAGAAATAATCATGGCCACAATTTGAGCTAAACAATTAGCCAAAATCTTTAAAGAAATTTTGAACATGAAATTACTAAGCAAAATCGGCCAAAACTGATAAATCGAAATCTAGTCCCTCAACTTCGGAAGAAGAACAATTAAGCTAGAATTGAGACATGAGAAAATAACTCCAATGATGAAAAAAACCCTGAACAGCGATGACCACGTCATTTCCTAAAACACCCTAACATCTCTAATAAAATCTACCGAAAAAGCCATCTAGCCTAGGGGCAAAAGTAGCATTCATAGCAAAGACTTCATCATGAATATCATCTAAAAATGGAATGCTAGTCAAGAAAGCGTTCTCCATAACAGTCAACAAGGAAGGAATCACATCGTCTACAATAGATAAATCTCTCCTAACTCAAGAAACATCCAAGAAAAAGAGGTTAGAATAATAACTGATGATATGATCCCTAATGGTTGGCCAATCCTCCGAGAGAACCTAATTAATCGAGAGGGCTGAAATAGCGTCACAATACTACCTGAGTCTAATAGAGGCATGAAATAAAGAAGTGTTATGATCCTCATCAAGAAGCCACTTATCTTTGGACCGATCTAAAAAAAAACACACATGTCTACGTAACAACACATCCAACTCATAATGAACACTCACCTCGGCCATAAAAAGATCATCTAAAAAACCCTGGTTAGACAAATCCAGCTGGATAGAATGAAGCTCCATAGACTTCCAAGCAATGGTAGAATTAAGATCCCTAAAAACCTCCCAATTGCAAGTCTTGAGTGATACGATCCTCGTTAGTTTGATGCCCAAGATTGTTCTATGTTCAGGTTTGGATGGAAACCGCGACTCAACACCTATAAAGAGATGTGAACCATGGTATAAAGGAAGACGCCACAATCAATGATGGAATACTCGATTGATAAGTCAGGATGAACACCACAGAGAAACTCTGATAAGTTCAAGTAGTTCTCAAAGAACAAAAGAGAAAAAATTCTCTCAAATTTTAATTCAAAATCAAGTTTGCCGAAAAATACATCAAATGGTTCCTTTTAAACTAAAACCCTAATGGACAAGAAAGGCTACACGCCTATCCCTAGAAAGGAAACAAATAATCGGCCATTAAGGCCTTTCAAACAGAAAAACTAATATGGCAATAATTGCCTTACAAATGGGAAAGAAAATTAAAAACTAAAGCAAGCAACTATTGACTTGCTCCCTATTTGTAAGGCTAAAATTGGAAACAAATTAGCCATTTAATTCGGAAAACAAATCAACTCTTATTCCATGGAAATTAAAAAGGAAACGGCTGAAATTGAATCTCCTCCACACGCCTAGCTAGTGCTTCATGCCCAAGCTACTGCCACATGCCCAAATCTTCTTTTATTTGGCCCAATCAATTGCCTTGATGACGTTAACTAAGCCTTGGTCTTCATGTGGGCTCATCTTGGACTTTGACACTTCAGAATCTGCCCAAGTGTCTTGAATCAAGCCATTGAGTGCGTATTTGAATCTCTTAGCCCTCGCCCTTGTTATTGGTCCAACCGGAACATGTAATGGATCCCTTGATGCAGCTCCCTTATTCTCATCATTGAGAGCCATCTTTAAGCTCTACAGCTTACTTATAACAACCCGATGAGGCCTACCCATAACAGAAGAGCTTTAAATCTTGCAAAAAATAGCTATAAAATCAAGATGCTCTATCCACATGCTCTGAAACCGAAATGACCTAGGACTAGAAATCTCAAAATCTGAAAACCGAACCAATAACGGATAGTGATCAAAACTCTGACCCATTTGAAACTTTCTAACAACCACACACAAAATTTCTTGCCAACAGGAAATACTACAATCCGAAACAAAAACTCTATCTAATCGTCTCTCAACTCTAATGTGGGTACTATGACCTCTGACCTAAGTGAATTGAGAGCCTTGAGAACAAATACCAACCAAATCACAATCCTTAATCATCGACCTGAAATCCTAATAAGAACCACTGACAGGAGATTAAGAACCCAGAGCCTCATGAGCACCTAGAATCGCATTAAAATCCCTAAAAACCAACCAGGTAGAAGAAACCAAACTAACCATATGTCGAAGAGACTACCAAAGCGACCTACGAACCATCACAAAAATGCTCGCATAAACAAAAGTGTACAAATGCACTTGAGAACTGATCAAGAGCGAAACAGTAAGTTGTTGTTCATGACAGTGAACTATCTGAGCATTAGAAAATAAAGCACAAGTGAAAACCCAAATAGTCGGAATCAACCTAGCCCTATCATTCATGCCCACCAGATGAAAATCGAGTGAAGACCAGAAACCAGATGAGATAGAGGAAAAATCCACCATAGTCTCCGCAATGCAAACCAAAGTAGGTTTATGTAAATGACACAACTCCTTACGAACCCAACTCATGGGCTCACCCTAGATCTCGTGACAATTCCAAAAGAGAACATTGATCATTGAAAACCATCGAAGGATCCTGGTATCCGGACTTTAAAGAAGCCAGTCTACACTCAACCTTCAAAGCTCTCTAAGCAACATCAGCATCGACTAACTCACCCTCCTCCACTTGGGAAGCCAATAAGAATTTACAATGAGAAGAAGCTCGGCCTAAGATTTTGACAATGGACCCGGGCACTGAATCTACTCCCAAGGATCTAACACCAAAGAACGAAAAAAACTGGATCCATCTCGTAAACTACTTTGATCCATATTGACATTCGGAGCTGAAGACACAACCTCCTCCTCAGATGACTGATTGCTTGAAACCTGCTAAACCTTAACTTCCCGATGAGCCATCTGACCCGAACAAGAAAATGACTTATATAAAATGGTAAAGACCATATGGCGAACCTGATAGACCGCCAATAAGCCCTGAACAATGGTCCTAAAATCATGCACCACCCCTATAGCCGAATTGACAGAACTAACAAAAGAACCAACAACTGAGAAACTATAAACCAGAATTGAATCAGTGACCCCGTCTTCAAATCCTAAACCCTCGCTATTCTACAATGCTATGGAAATCATCGGAGGAGTCAAGCTCGAATCCACTACCAAATAGCTGAGACAGTTGACGAAGATGGATCCGAAGAAAGAACCATACAAGCAGACGTAGTGGAACCCGAGATCAAATTAGACCCTACTGAAATATGGACAACTAGTGAATCCTGACCACCTAAATCCTAGTGAATAGCTGAAAAAACATTGGATAACAGAACCTTATCCTAAGGTGCAATAACATGGCAATAAACCAATTTAGAAGAACTGGTCTGAACAGGCTGAAAACAATCATCCCCAGAAACTCTAGAATCCCCCACTTTTTCCTAGGTCGATTTTGCAGAACTAGTCGGAGGAACCTTAGAAGACTTGCTTCAATGGCAAGAACTAGGCAAATGACCTATAGAAGAGCAAGTGGAGCAACAATGCCGGGAGATTCTCATACTCAACAGCTATAAAATAACTAAGAAATTCATCCCTCTCCAACAACATTGAAATGGGTAGCACTAATGAGACATCCACATCAACTAGAACTCTAGCATAATGACTAAATTTCCCATCACTAATAGCCTTATCCAATCACAGTGGCACCCCAATTACTCTAGCCAAGTCATAAATAATTTTCGGATGCCAGTATTCCCACAATAGATCAGAGAACCTAACCCAAATCTAAGCATTGGTGGACTTCTGTAGTAATGGTTTAAAATCTGGGACCCAAGGCTAAAGGCGAAGAATACCCAACTTCAGATGAACTGAACCTAACCCCAAACAAGATTCTTCTCAACAAGAGACTTAAAAAACATATATTTAAATATATTTGGGGGAATAAGGAAATGAGACCCCACCCCACCTCCATCCCCAATTAGGAAATGGGTGAATGGGAAAATTAGGGTGAGGGGAGGTTCCCCCACCCCCAATTTAGGATTTGGGGGCAACATTTGTCCCTACCCCCACCCCCAAACCCCATTTGGGAGTAAAATTTCCCCCTAATGGGGGTGGACCCCCCATTGGAGAAATGCCAATCCCTATTCTGGGCTTCATTTCAATCAACCAAATACACATAATGCTTACACGATAATGATCAATCCTATAATCCATACATGAAATGCTTAAATCTGTGCTCGTCTAAGGATTTTGTGATTCCTTTCAATCAACCAAATACACATTGCTTACATGTAAGTTTAGCCTAGAATCCTTACAAGAAAAGCTCACATATGCGTTCATGTAAAGTGTGTAACTCTTATGGAGTCCTTATTGTAAGGTCAAAACCAATAACAAAAAATCAATAAGCAAATACATGAATACAATTCCAAAACCTTACATGAATACAGTTCCAGAAACTTTAACTACGAAAACAATTCAAGAAACCTTACACGAAAAGTATCTAACATCAACATTACACGAAAAGCATGGCACAAACCAATAAGCTTACATGATAACTAAGTGACAACATCCTTACACTATGAAAAATACCATGAAGCTTACAAGAAGACCATTTATAGCATGTTTACATATTAGGGAAGAAAAATGATTACACGATGAGACAACAACATCCTTCATGTATGGAATGACAAATACCAACTACCTTACACGAATACTAGTTACAACATGCTTACATGATAAGGAAAAGAAATGATTACATGATGATATAACATCATCCTTCGTGTAAGGAATGAAATATACCAATAACCTTAAATGAGCAATATTTACATAATGCTTACGCAATATGAAGTCTAGAATCCTTACATGAAACACTAACATCTACATTCGTGTAAGGATTTTGGGATTCATTTCAATCAACAAAATACATCAACCATATATGATAATGAAGCCTAGAATCCTTACACGAAACGCTTACATATGCATTCCTATAAGGATTCTGAGCTTCATTTATGAAATTCCCTAGAGAGATGTAGTGTATATTATACCTAGAGTGAGGGGTGAATAGTTATAGTTCCAATTTCTTCCAACTTCAAAATTTGGGATTAATAGAATGAAATGTACATTTAATATAATTTAACTATTGTATAGTATGAGTCAATATATGTAAAAATCAATATACAAGAGATACAATCAATACATGATATGGAAGATAATAAAAAGTGGAGCGAAAATGAACACAAGTATTTTTACATGGTAAATATCAAAGAGGAAACATCCATGAGTTGAATAACCACAACCATCGGCAAAGCAATCCACTATATGAAAATGACTTACACACTCAAGGCTATCAACAAATGATATCCACCCTAAGCTATCAACTCTTAATCTACCCAAAAGGCCTAGTGAACCACCTAACCTACTCCCTATCAAAGATGTGTCATACACCTCTAGAGAGAAACTCTCTATCCAAGGCTCTCAAGCCTCCAGAAAGATTTCCTTGCTTAGCTATCTAGATCACAAATGATCCTAGTCAAGCTTCCCTACCTCAACCATCCAAAGTACCAAACTCCTAGCTAAGACTTTTGCTTAGTTATCCGAATCCTCTTGATCCTAACTAAGACTTCATGCTTGGCTGTCCGGAATACTTTCCTAGCCAAGTCTTCTTGCTCAAATCAAGGCTTCACTCACCTTAACAAGAGACTTCAACCTTTCCATAAGGTAATGATCTAAGTGATGCAAATGATGCAAACACAAATCAAATAAAGCAAGATGATCAATCAAACTCTATGAAAATGCTTAGATATATTCTAGGATATGCTTTCAACAAACAATCATAAATGTACCTAGAAATCAAGACATATATATATATATATCAATAAGAACAAGATAAGAATATTCAATATATCACAAAAATCTTAGTTCTTAGATCATGAAATTAAACCTAGAAAATATAATGAAGAACATCACATATAACATTTCTAGAATCAATTTCAAGTTAAATCAAGTTTAGCAAATATATGTTCAAGAGAAATCATAAAGCTAAAACTCAATTAACAAATGATCAAACACCTCTAGGATATGACCTAACATCATTCTTACCACAAATCGCCTATCAAATAAGAAGATTAAAAGAGATAATCAAAGAGAAAGTGACAAGAAGAAGTTTCTCATACAAAGATGAAACTCGAACTGAAGAACAGCTTTCTACGAACAATCAATAATTCATTTGACTCTGAAAATACTTGTATTTTGGTTATTGGATCACTCGATTTTGAGTTCGTATGAGAGAATTATGATCAAAATAAGAAAACTAAATTTGAGAGAAAATTTTTGATTTCATCTTTTTCAAATTTTCTACACTTAATGTTTAGAGAGAAAGATAAGAGTTTTTGAAAGAATTCAAGGGAGGGAAAAACGGACAAATCACGGGCTGCCACGTCACCTCCACATATGGGGCGCGTGTGCCACACGTGGATCGAGAGTTATCCCAGCCATGTGGCACACGTGGCCCACACATGGCACACCAAGGTTAGCCTTTGGCCAATCTAGTTCCTGTCGCGCACCTCTCTTGTTCTTATGCCGTATTCAGGCCTCCGAACTCCAATTTCGAATCCGTCTTCGGATTACAAATCATGACTCCCTCACGCATAACGAATAATACAAAACTTTACAAAATGGTTGAGAATTCATCTCAGAAAATGATGACGAAGACAACTTAACGAATGAGAACGTAAAGTAGCGTAGCTACATCGTTTGGACTCGAAACCTAATAAATGAGTAACCAAAATGACCAGGACTCAATAAGGAATCATATGAGATCATGTTCAAGTCCAAAATACAATAAACACAAATAAATAAACACAATGTCACACATTTATGTCATATCTAAGCGATAGTGATAAAACATGCAATTCTACAATGTATGTCTATATGAGACCAATGCATGAGCATACTTAAATGTGTGTGAATGTGTTATACCAAATGTTTGCACAATGATTCAAGGACACACATTAATGAATTGTGTGTGTGTGTGTGTGCGTATACGCCTAGCAAGAGAAAGAAGAAACTTGATACCTTAGCATCAAAGTATGCGATTTTCCTTTTGAAGACAATATTTGCATAAGACGTCACTTTTAACCTTTGAAGCTTCTTTTCACCAAGAACCATCTAAGCAACACTTATTACAAATATAGAAATTTTTGCAATGGAATCAAGCCAATACAAATCAAGGATCTTACAATCTCCTCCTTTGGCTATTCCATGGCAAAACCCCATCCTCACATACATTGTTCACTCTAATAAACTCAATGTTGATAGCATTCTCTCATCCTCACATTACAAAGAGATCCCTAGACTAAAAGGTCTTCAAGTCTTCTTGAGTCTTCAAGAATCACTTCTTTGAACTTCAAAGTACCTATGAGAAAAGAAGCAAACCAATAAAAGATCTTCTTCCAAAAAAGAATGGTGAGAAATGATACCAAAAACAAACAAGAATTACCCTTATCTCAAACAAATGCTTTATCTCAAATAAATGTTCTCTTTAAAGCTTTCCCTAATCTCCTTAACCTTTTTAAGCAAGAATTATTTTTTTCCCCTTAAGACAAGAATTCTCCCCCTTAATACAATATTTCAATTAAGCACAAAGAGGAACAAGACTCACAAATTTGGAACATTTCTCAACACTTGGTGAGGTATACACTTTCTTTCTCCCCTATATCAAACATGGATTCCCCCATATCAAACATGGTGAGGTGAATAAACTAAAGCTCCCCCTAAACATATGCTCCACATATTGTCATCAAGTAGATTTGTTCACAAGGGACTCACACATTCACACATTCAAGCAATAAAAGAAAATATTCCATCACTTTTCAAAGTCCAAGAGAGAATCATAGATTTTCATTAATCTCTCAAAAATATTCTCAAATTGCTAATGAATCAAGCACATAAGCAAAATATGTGTGTGCTTGAATGCTTCAAACATATATAGTATGAGTAATTGTGATTTCGACATGAAAACAATTTCCACACCTATCCAACTAAAGCATTTCCAAAAATAGGTCAAACCGATATTCATCCGGGTTTTTCACTTTAAAAGAATAAATATCAACATGTGAGCGTGTGTGTGCAAGTGGCTCATTTATTCATTTCTATTTGACAACCCGAGCACTTCACAATTCTCAACTATACACCAATAAGCCTTATATTTTGCATTTCTTCTAGGCTTAGAATCAAAGATATTTTTAAATGATTCTTTTCAACACTTCTTTAATTTTTCTAACATAAACATATACACCTCATGGCGGCTTTCACTCATCACAATGGCGTAGCCCTTTCCTACATCGGGTGGCTTCACAACCAAGGTGTGTAGCCATTTCCATGAGGGTGCTCATTGAATACTATGTAGAGTCGAAGTAAAATGGATACATACCATAGGTCATCTATCATGTACTAAACAATATGCTTCTAGATGCATCCGTAATCTACATACTTTCAACCACATATACTCAAAACACTAAATCATATAAGAGAAGCATTTGTGCACTTTTCAAAAATATGATTTTCAAGGTTAAGTGCATGATCTAAAAACAATAAAAGATACTTGTTTAAGATCATTACTTCTCAATCTCAAGTGTATAGCTCTCAAAGATATTCATATTCAAGTAAGTTTTGCTCATCAAGCCACACACAATCACACAAAGACATCAATCAATACAAATCATGCCAATAGATATTCTAAGAGTTTTAAACCTATCTTTGTCCAAGGGCTTTGTGAACAAGTCCACAAGTTGATTTTTAGTAGGCATATGATCTAGAGTAACAATTGAATGTTCAACTAGGTATCTAATAAAATGATGCCTAATATCTATGTGCTTTGTGCGGGAGTGTTGAACCGCATTTTTAGAGATGTTAATGGCACTTAGATTATCACAATAAAGTGTTGTTTTTTCTTGTTCTATCTCATAATCCTTAAAGATTTGTTTCATCCAAAGTAATTGTGTGCATGCACTTCCGACCGTAATCATACATACAATAACATATATCATGATTAAGATCAATGTGAACAATTATCACCAAAAGATCTTAAATGAGCAAATGTCAATGAGAACCATAAGAACACTATACTAGTTCTCTAATATGACATGCTTCATGAAGCACATATACAAGCATTTAGTACAAGCACAAAAATCCTAGAGAAGTGAGATAATATCATCAAACTTCTTCTAGCAAACAAGTAGAGCTTGTATTCAAATATTCAATTAATTGAATCCAATCAAAGCTCTAAAAACAGACACAAACATGTGTTATTTTCGAATATGATCAACCAATGAAACATAGCACAACTAGGAATCATTTATCATTTAAATATCAATAATCAATGCTCAAATATTCCTAGATACAAAGCTAATCACAATACATCTCACAATCATGTGAAAACATAGGTTTAGAAAACCTAACTCACATTTGAGAATCTAATCATGATAAAATTAGCTTTTATGAAGTAGTGCAAACAATGAGTTAAGAGATGAAAATTCAAGTAAGCAAGCAATGTGATATAAAGATACCTTTGCAAGCTATTTTCATCAAATGTAAAGTCTTCGCCCGTTTTATGAGCCCTCTTGGCTTGTTTGTCCTTATGACAACAAGTTGTTAGTGTGTCGATCCAAGAGATTAAAGACTTAGCATTTTCAACTCAAACAACAATAAAAAGGACTTTCTACAAAAGTCTTAATATCATTGTCATCATATATATTTCAAAAAAAAAAAAAAACCTTCTTCAAAAGTTAATCAATGGATTTCGACTATTATAACAAATATGTGAGATTACTAAGTTCATGTCAAAGTCATAGAGAAAAAAAAGCTAGCTAGCTAAGTTACTCAAAACTAGACACTAAACTTAAAGCTAACTCACATGTGCAACTTACACTAACGGTAAGAGCACTCACCCTTGACCTATTTGGTCTTGGGAGCACAAAAACATAAACCGTCATAATCATTTCTCATGGCAACATTATATCTAAAAGATAAATTATCAACAATCTTCTCTTTAAAGATATTTCTCATGTTAAACACGTCATTATTGTCATCAAAAAAGATATTATCAAGACTATGCATATGATCATGTAAAACACTCTTTTTCACCCAAAATTTCTTGACATTCTTCTTCACATGATTATCATTATCACACACAACATTCAAAGAGTTATCATTTGAAACATGTTTAGAATAATGAGTAGGAACATTTATCACATCATACTTTTTAATCCAAGCCTTTTTAGTATATTCCTTTACAAGATTATTGGCAATGTACACGAGTTCCAAAGGCTTCTTGGTAGCTATGGAAGTGCTCTTCTTAAGAGGCACTTTGGTTTGTTTACCTAATTGACAAGGTTTACAAACACTTTCTAGCTTCCTACCAAGACTAGGTAGACCTCTAACAATGCTACCTTTTTCAAGCTTCTTTAAGTCCTTAAAGTTCATGTGGCTCAAACGTTGATGCCACAAGTCAAGCTTGTTGCACTCATGTGTCATGTTGCAAGTTAGAGGGTCTATCTCAAGACAATAGCAATTGTCTATAGACCTTTTGACTTTTAGGACAACATTGCCCTTTTTATCTATTATAGTGCACATATATTTGTTAAAGCTAACTTCTTTAAAGATTTCACACAAGTGAATAATGCTTATCAAGTTAGCTTGTAACCCATCAACATATAAAGTGTTTCGAAGTTTAGGCAATTCGGGGATACATATTGTTCCCTTGCCTAGAATTTTCTTTTTGGTGCCATCACCAAAAGTGACCCAACTTCCATCCTTTAGAACAAGATTCTTAAAGAACTCTTTGTTCCTGGTCATATTCCTAGAACAACCACTATCTAGGTACCAAGAGTAGAAGGAGTTGGCTCTTAAAGCATATTGTGCAACTAGACATTTAGGTGTGTCTTTTTCTAATCCACACACTTTTCACAATACGCCTCTCACTCTTGCCACTAACATGCTTTGACTCAATGTTAGACTTTTTATCATGCACCTTGACCTCATTGGTCACATTTTTAAAAATATCAAACAAAGCATTGTCAACTTTCTTATGCATGGTAGAGTGAGGCACAACACAAGATTTAGCAAGCAAGTCATCAACAACTTTCTTCACAACACGCTTTTCCAAAGTCTTCCTAGGTCTATTTCTATATCCATACATGGATGATTGCCTATGTCCATTCAAAGACATATCATGAAAAGCATTATCAAGTTCGCATTTATGAATATATTCAAAGCACCTAGGTCGAATATGTCCTATCATGTTACAATGATGACAAATAGGAATAAACTTGAGAAATTTACCATTTGCATTTGCTTCCAAAGCCTTTTGTCTTCTCACAAATTTTCCTCTTTGAAATGCAACCCTTGATGCTTCACCTCTTGCATTAGAAGTTGTTGCTCTTTGATATTGATCTTGTTGAGTTCTTCCATTGAACTTCCTTGTTGATGTAGAGGCACCTCCGGTAGCTTCCATAGCTTTACCTTGAGTGAGTGTACCTACATTTGTTTCAACACTTGCTTTAACAAAAGTAGATTTGTTAGTAGAAGGGGTTTCCTTCTCATTGATATAACCCAAACCTCTTTTGTCACATGGATGCTTACCACTTCTAATGAGAGTTTCAACCTTGTTTGAACTAGATGACATCTTGTTAATCATCCTACTAGACTCATCAAGTTTATCACTAAGCATCCTATTTTTAATGGCATATTTTGCTAAGATGTCATCACTTTTCCTAACATCTTAACGTGATTTATTTAGCCATTGCTCATATTTTTTTCTCTTGGTTTAAGTGCTCATTAAGTTTGGCTTTAAGCATGTTTTCTAGCCTTCTAGCACTAACAAGAGAATTATCCCTTTGCTCAATTTCTAGCTTCAAGATGCCAAGTCTATCATTACTATCCATAAGGTTAATTTCTAGACTTAGAATCTTGTCTTTAAGTTCATTGAAATCTTTTGAGCCTAGACCGTGATTATCTAGCTTCTTATTGAGGGACACATTGACTTTGGATAAGCGTTCAATCTTAAGAATAAGATCATTGATCTTTTTCTCATCTAAGTCAATTGTTTCTACAAAAGAAGCCCGACATATGAATATAGTTCCTTAATCATGACAATCACAATTCAAACACAAACACTACAAAGTAAGGATCTATCTAAGTGCGTCTAAACACCTGCTCTGATAACAAATGAAATTCCCTAGAGAGATGTAGTGCATATTATACCTAGAGGGGGAGTGAATAGGTATAGTCCCCATTTCTTCCAACTTCAAAATTTGTAGATTACAAGAATAAATGTACACTTGATATGATTTAACAATTGTATTGTATGATTTAATACATGTAAAAATCAATATACAAGAGATACAATCAATACATGATATGGAAGATAATAAAAAGTAAAGCAAAAATGAACACAAGTATATTTACGTGATAAACATCAAAGAGGAAACATCCACGGGTTGAAAAACCACAACCACTAGCAAAACAATCCACAATATGAAAAGGACTTACACATTCAAGGCTATCAACAAATGATATCCACCCTTAGCTATCAACTCCTAATCTACCATCAAGGCCTAGTGAACCACCTAGCCTACTCCCTATCCAAGATGTGTCATACACCTCTAGAGAGCAACTGCCTATCCAAGGCTCTCAAGCCTCTAGAAAGATTTCCTTGTTTTGCTATCTATATCACAAATGATCCAAGTCAAGCTAACCTAGCTCAACCATCCGGAGTACCAAACTCCTAACTAAGACTTTTACTTAGTTATCTGGATCCTCTTGATCCTAACTAAGACTTCGTGCTTGGCTATCCAGAATACTTTCCTAGCCAAGTCTTCTTGCTCAAATCAAGGCTTCACTCACCTTAACAAGAGACTTCAACCTTTCCACAAGGCAATGATATAAGTTATGCAAATGATGCAAACACAAGTCAAATAAAGCAAGATGATCAATCAAACTCCATAAACATGCTTAGATATATTCTAGGATATGCTTTCAACAAACAATCACAAATGTACCTAGAAATCAAGATATGTATATCAATAAGAACAAGATGAGAATATTCAATACATCACAGAAATCGTAGTTCTTAGATCATGAAATTAAACCTAGAAAATATCATGAAGAACATCACATATAATATTTCTAGAATCAATTTCAAGTTAAATCAAGTTTAGCAAATATATGTTCAAGAGAAATCACAAAGCTAAACCTCAATTAACAAATTATCAAACACCCCTAGGATATGACCTAACATCATTCTTACTACAAATCATCTATCAAATAAGAAGATTAAAAGAGATGATCAAAGAGAAAGTGACAAGAAGAAGTTTCACATACAAAGATGAAACTCGGACTGAAGAACAGCTTGCTGCAAAACATCACAAATTCATTTGACTTTGAAAATGCTTAAGGTTTGTAGCTCTCTTCAAAACCAACAATTTTGGTTTTTGGATCACTCGATTTTGAGTTCGTATGAGAGAATTATTATAAAAATAAGAAAACTAAAATTGAGAGAAAATTTATGATTTCATCTTTTTCAAATTTCTACACTTCATGTTTGGAGGGAAGGAGGAGAGCTTTTGAAAGAATTCAAGGGAGGGAAAAACGGACAAATCATTGGCTGCTACGTCACCTCCATGTGTGGGGGGCGTGTGCCACACGTGGGCAGAGAGGCATCTTAGCCGTGTGGCACACGTGGCATACCAAGGTTGGCCTTTGGCCAATCTCACTCCTCTTACGCACCTCTCGTATTCTTCGACCGTATTCGGGTCTTCGAACTCCGATTTCAAATCCATCTTTGGATTACAAATCATAACTTCCTCACATACAATGAAGACTCCAAAACTTGGCAAAAAGATTGACTTCATCTCGGAAAACAACGACGAAGACAACTCAAAGAATAAGAATGCAAAGTAGCGTAGCTACATCATTTGGACTTGAAATCTAATGAATGAGTAACCAAAATGACCGGGACTCAATGAAGAATCATATGAGATCATGATCAAGTCCAAAATACAATAAACACAAATAAATAAACACAATGTCACACAGGTATGCCATATCTAAGCAATAGTGATAAAATATGCAATTCTACAATGTTTGTCTATATGAGACCAATGCATGAGCATACTTAAATATGTACGAATGTGTTATACCAAATGTTTTCACAAAGATGCAAGAACACACATGAATGAATTGTGTGTGTGTACGCTTACGCCTTGCAAGAGGAAGAAGTAACTTGATACCTTAACATCCAAGTGTGCGATTTTCCTCTTGATGACAATATTTGCATAAAACATCGCTTTTAACCTTCGAAGCTTCTTTTCACCAAGAACCACCTAAGCAACACTTATTACAAATATAGAGAGTTTTGCAATGGAATCAAGCCAATACAAATCAAGGATCTTACTATTTCAGTCAACCAAATATACACAATGCTTGCACGATAATGAAAAACTCAAATCTACGTTCGGGTAAGGATTCTTGGATTCATTTCAACCAACTAAATACACAATGCTTACACAATAATGAAGCTTAGAGTCCTTATAGGAAATGCTCACATCTGCATTCTTGTAAGGATTCCGGTCATCATTTCAACAAAGACAAAACCCTAACAAAATCAATACAGTTCCCATGCCATTCCACATTAAAAATCAACAAAACCAAACCTCAACAAACATAATTAAACACCAAAAACAAGAAGAATTTTTTTTTTAGAAATTTTGAAACCCATTTGTTTCGTCAAAAACGACCCTCTCCTTGTCGATTCAACCCTCGCGGTCTAGCAAACCACTTTCTCTCTGAAAGAAACCTCACATGGTTCTCTTTCTATCTCAAAGAAATCCTTACACGTTTGATATCCTTACACCATAAACTTTCTCTCTCTATAAAATCTTTACACGATTCAATTTTTTTCTCTCTATACAAACTTTACATGGTATATATGTTTCACTTTAACTCTTTACAATTATAGTTATGTTATGGTGCAGTTTGGGAATTTTACTTTTTTCTTTTCTTTTCTTTTATGATTCATGATTTGTATTTAAAAAAATAATAATAATAAATAGTAATTCATGGTTGTTTTTTTTTTTTTAACTTACCTATGTGTTAGTTACCAATGGAGTATATGTGTTAAAAATTATTTCTCTTTGATAGTTTTGATCGATAAATAAAAAAGGACAGTTTTGAACTGTCCCCTAATTTAAGGGCTTTTGCCCATATATATATATATATATATATATATATTAATATTCACCTCAGTGCACATTGATATAAATCCATCAATACAATGCATGTGAGTCGTTAGATTCAACTGTTTTAACTTAGTCAACAATAAAGTAATTGAATCAACGACTCACATGCATTATACTAATATATTTACATCAGCACGTACCGAGTAGAAAAGGATTATATTATATATATATATTTATTTATTTATTTATATTGTTTAACCCGTGTAGTAAATATTTCATGAGTTCATCCCTAGATTAAATTATTCTTTTTGGAAATTATAATGTACAGAGGCCTGTTTAAGGTCTATTAATAAATCGAGTGTGGGTGCTCCTTGGTTGGTGACCCAGTGGAAAATTGACGAGACAAAACTCGATTAATATAAGGGATAATTGATTCGAATCCGTTTATTCTTGAATACTAGGAACAAAATCCGTTGATTCTTAAGAATACAGGAAGTGAAACCTTCTATTAATCTGTTGATTCATGCACGAATACCATAATAATATGAATCAAAATTTGTTGATTCATGCAAGAATAGCTAAACTTGGAATAATATAGAGAAAACTTTC
The DNA here is from genome assembly GCA_035582765.1 of Acer negundo. Lineage (NCBI taxonomy): Eukaryota > Viridiplantae > Streptophyta > Magnoliopsida > Sapindales > Sapindaceae > Acer > Acer negundo. Next base: position 4,126,039 of record CM069238.1, read on the forward strand.
TGAAATTTTATAAAACATCTAAACCTACCGTCCACTAGGAATTATAAAGACTTTAAATAGAAAACCTAAAAATCTAAAAGAAACTGAAAAGAACTAGGAAATTAATAAAATCATCAATTTTTCTTTAAAAAAAAATTGTTGAGACAACAGTGGAAATTGATAATAATGGTATCCTAAAACTTCACAAACGGAAATATTAACTGCTTTATTCAATATAGAATAATTGCAAATATAATAATATGTACTACAAAAATAATTTTAAACCCCAAAATATTTAATAATACTCCTTCAACATTCTCTCCAAGGTGGAAAAAATTCGTCCTCGGATTTCATGAACATGCAAAAAATGCTTGAGTGCCGGTACACATAATTGTCGACGGCGAATTGTAAATTTTCTAATTTTCGTCACAGCAATTATCCAATCACTCCAATAAATCAAAACAAATGCATCAATCATTATTGTTTTGAGTAACAAATAATTGGAATGATGGAGCAAGTTATAATCATAAAAACAATCCACAAAAGTTGAGTTGTTGTCATGCCCTTTCTCGAAATCCTATTAATCCAATTGAATATCAGTGGCATATTGAAATAAACGGAAACTGCTTCTAACACATATGTATCGTCGTAAAAACAATCTACAAAAGTTGAGTTTTTGTCATACTTTTTCTTGAAAACCTCTTTATCAAATATTGGTGGTATATTGAAATCAACGAAAACTACTTCTGACACATGTTTCATCAAACACTGAATGAGAGGAAGCAAATCATGCTTAGGAGGTTCATGGACACTTGATTTTTTTTAGATGAAGAAAAAAATAGATATGTGATCAAAAAGACCACAACCATACTCTGATACCAACTGATGCAGCAAAAAAATTAACGTAGACAAAAGTCAATAAACAGAAAAGATAACTTATTCGACTCTGTTGATTCTTAAATACCGGAAATTAAATCCATTGATTCTTGAGAATACCATATGCGAAACCTTCTATTCGCGCATGAATACTAGAACAATAGGCATCAAAATTCCATAGTTCTTGTAAGAAAACCAAAACTTGGAATAAATTAGAGAAACTCTCTGAAATTTTATTAATCATCAAAAAGTACCATCCACTAAGAATTACAAAGACCTTAAATAGAAAACTAAAAAACATAAAAGAACTAGAAAAACAATAAAATCATCGATTCTCTTGAAAAGGAAATAATTGAGATAACAATGGAAATTGAAAATACCAGAATCCTAAAACATCACAATCAGAAATATTAACTACCTAATTCAATATATAATAAATATAAATATAATAATATGTATTAATTACGAGAATATTTTTAAAACCCAAAATCTTCAATAATTTCTCCCGGTTACACTCTTCTAATGTTAACTTAAGAAGGAATTGTGTCATGGAGCGTGATGATCACCAACAAGCCACTTGGAACTGACAAGAAAACCTATATATATATATATATATATGTAGTTCTCTCCTAACGGATCTGTTATTTTAATTTCAGTAACGACTTTGATGAAGTCATATCGATTTTTATGAATTTCGATCTGAATTTTTTTGTAAATAATAAGTTCAATGAAATGTATCTATGAATAAAATTTTAAAAAATTTCAAGCTTTAAAACTATTTATTCCGATTTTGTTAAATATAAGGGCATCAGAAAAATAGACGAAATATAGGAAAATTCAAGAAAAATAGTTGTACTGTTTGAAAATTCTCAATTTTTTTTTTATTTAATTAGATTTCAATGAACTTATCTTCCTAAAAAAAAAAAAAAAAAAAATCAGATGAAAATACATAAAAAAAAAAAAATCAATGTTCTTTCATCAATTAATGTCTTTACCGAAATTAAAATAAGAAATCTCTTATGATATAGTGGCAAATCTACCTTATTATGTGAGACTGTGAGGGGGTCATGGCCCCAAGCCTACAAAATTGTTTTAAATTTTACCTTACTTTTTTTGTTATTTACATTTTATATTAAGAATTTTTTATTAGATTTATCTACTTCAGTTTTATTACATATATGTATAAAAAGATTTGAGAACAGCAGAGATGTTAGCTTGTAGGCTTGGCAGGCTGGAAGCCCTATAGTTGATGATAAAGAAATGGTATAATATTATTTGATAACTAAAGGGAAAAGAAATTAAAATTAATGGAAAATGAGTTAATAACATAGATATCTGTTTTTCTACAAATAAATTCAGAAGCCTGAATTTGTGGAGTTATTCGATAGATGAGTTTGATTGGGTGCAAAAGTAGCGTTAATGAGAAGAAATTAAAGGAAGAGAGAAATACATAATGGGGTGGGCAATCAAAATCATGTGCATAATTTTGACAAAATATAAAGTGAGGAGGGACAGAGACACATGTGATTGCCAATAAAGAATGTGCACGTAAATTTAAACATATTAATTAGTAATCTCTAGTCTTGTAGATATGGTCAATCTCTTTTGTAAATTTGTAATTAAGAAATAAACGGAAAAAACCTTCCAACATGTATAAGGGAATTTCTTATATTAAAGAGCTTCTGGAAAGAGATGTTCGTTTGGTTCTTACATTCACTTACACTGAGCAAAGAAATAACAGTCTTTATCTTGACCAATATTTAGAGAAATAGTTAGCACATCACAAATATAATTAAATGTATGGATATGGTATATCATATATGAAGATATATGGATCGTGATTCATGATGTGGACTTGTTGTAATCGTAATTGGGAAGAGATTATGATGAGACCGTTTGCTTCTCACCAACCGTACCCAACTTGTGAAGTAATTCAGTAAACAGTAGAAGAACCTATGGAGTGCTTAGTCACCTTGACTCTTCCAATCTCAAAAGCTGTGACTTGATTGATGCATTTTATTTGGCCTAGTCACACTGTCGAATAGACAATGACCCACTAACTTTCTAATGCTCATCAACCATTTCCACTACCTTTTACAATAAATAAATAAATATAATATATATAGTAATTTTCCAGTAATTTTTTTTTTAATATTAACAGGTATAGTAACCAGTTAAAACCGGTTACTGCCTTAAAAATTTATTAATTTTTTTACTATTTAAATAATATTTTTTTTTAATAAAATTGGACTGATCTAAGGGAAAAAAACATCACAAACGATCATATGCTGAAAAACTCTTAGACAATATCCCTATATAAAAAAAGATAAAAGAAAAGTAAAAAGAAACAAAACACAACAAAGCACAAAGAACTAAGGGGAAAACAACCCCAAACAAAAAGAGGCACGCAGGTCACACAAAAAAAGAAAAAGAAAACATCAAGAGAAACGAAAAGACTCCCGACCCATGCAGTCGTTACCAACTAAAATAGAACAGAACGGCAGGGCAGAGAACCACCAAGAATCACCATGAAGCTCCAAAGCATGCTTAGAAAGGGTATCTACAACCTGATTCCCCTCCCTGAAACTATGGAAAACCTACAAATCCATCTGCGAGATCAAGAAGATGCAGTGCTGCCACGCTTGATGAACCCTCTAAGGAACCATCTCAGAACAAGAAGAAAGAAGCTGAACCACATAAGAAGAATCACTCTCAAGCCAGAGACGATGCCACCTATGGTTCCATGCAAAATTAATAGCCAAAGAGGCCGCCAGAAGCTCAGCCTCAAATGCAAAAACCTAACCAAGAGGAATAGCAAAGCAACCCTTCACAAAGGCTCTGCAATTCCGAAAGATGCCACCACAACCACCAAACCCCGGAGAGCCCATAGCAGTGCCATATGTATTCACTTTGATCCAACCAGGAGCCGGAGGTGACCAAATCACACTCTTGATCATCGGGGCTTTAGAAGGGCGATTCTGAAGACCAAAACGACGAAGAATCAAAAGGTCGTCCATACAATTACGCATACAACCAATATCCAGGCGATTTGCCTCTAAAATTGCACGTCAAACCAAAGAAAGGATGGATCTAAAGTCCACCAACTTCCCTTCAAAGATCCACTGATTACGGGCAGTCCACACCCCCTATATCATTGCATGGATAGCCGCTTTCCATAAAATCCTAACATGCTCACTAAAGGAAACTGACATGGCCTGTAAGAAGAAGGATTGCCAAGTTTTGGTAGAGACACGTCGCTGGAAAGCTGAGAAAATCGCCTCCCAAAAAGCAACCGCCAAGGGACAATGAAGAAAAAGGTGATCCGCAGATTCACTACTAACCCCACAAATACTGCAACGAGAAGCCAACTGGAACCCAGACCTGTAAAGACGATCCTCAGTAGGAAGCATATTCAACATAAGACGCCAGGTCAAAGCTGAGCGAGAGGGGGGGATAAAACGGGACCAAACATCTCTCCACCAAACAACCTAAGGAATATCACGGAGAAACTGGAAATAAACAGTCTTGCAAGAAACACGACCATCTTGAAAATTAGCCCAAGCCAGAGAATCCACAACAGGAGAAATCGTAATCCGATCAATCCGAAAACACAGATCCGGGAAGCACGCTCGGAAACAATCATCCAACACCCATCTACCCTCATGAATAAAATTTGAGACCCTACCCCGAAGTTGATTAGCTAAATAATCTGGAACCCCAAAAGCTCCAAAATGGGGACCCACAACCAATTATCCCGCCAAAAGTCTCGTTGAGAGTTCTTGCCAATCAGCCAGATACCTTCCTTAAAAATGGAACTATAATTTGTCTGAAGAGAAGACCATATCAAGGAGGTGACATACCCTTCATGAGACTTCTGCAAATGCCTGAGATACCTCTCCCGTAGAAATGCGAAAGCAAAATCATCAGAGGTTATGAACTTCCAAGTGAATTTTCGCAACAACGAGTCATTCAGCAACCCAAGATCTTTCAGACCAAAACCATCCTTTGAGTAAGGCCTACAACAACGATCCCAAGCGACCCGAACCAACTTGGTCTCCTCACAGGAACCAGTCCACAAAAAGTTCCTCAATTTGCGGTTAATCAGTGACAGTAAAGAAGAAGGCCACTTGTAATCATGAAATAGTGCACAAATGAACCAGTGATAACCGACTTGATCAAAGTAGCACGACCGGCCAGAGAGAGGGAATTGCCTTTCCATTTAGCGAATTTAGACAAGATCTTATCTGCAATAGGTTGTAACACCGCCTTTCGAGGATTACCCCGAAACAAGGGGACTCCCAAATAAGAAAACGGGAGTTGCCCAATCTGTATACCAACTAGAGACTGCAAACTACTAATCCGAGAGGGGGAGACAGAAGATCCGAAATAAATCGAAGACTTACCACAGTTAACCAACTGGCCTGAAATATCACCATAATCCCTAAAAGCACCCATGATATGCTTTAGATTCTTTGAGTGCCTCTGCAAAAGATCAGAACATCATTTGCATATAGCAAATGAGTTGGAGCCAAAAAAACCCCTTGGGGAAGAAATTGGCAGAATTTGAGAAGAACCCACTAACCTCGTCAATAATCTACTTAGGAAGTCTTCTGCAATACCAAATAAAAGCGGAGATAGTGGATCTCCCTGATGAACCCCTCTAGAGCAACAGAAATACCCCTTTGAGACCCCATTAAATAAAACTGAAAGCCTAAACGAACGAAGAATGCTGTCTATCCAATCCACAAAAACAGAAGAAAACCCAGAAGCCTGAAGTACTATGTAAAGGAAAGACCAATCCAAGGTGTCAAATGCCTTACGGATATCAATCTTCATGGCTAAGTTACCCCCATAACACTTCTTCTGCAACACATTCACATAGTCAAAAGCCAAAGCAATACAATCTTCAATATGCCAGTCTCGAATGAAGCCAAACTGCTGAGGAGAAATAATCATAGCGGCAACTCGAGCTAAATGATCAGCCAAAATCTTTGAAGAGATTTTAAACAGAAAATTACTAAGAACAATTGGTCAAAACTGATCAACCAAAATCGAGTCTCTCAGTTTCGAAAGAAGAACAATGAAGCTGGAATTGAGACTTGGGAAAATAACTCCCGTGATGAAAAAATCTTGAATAGCGAGGACCAAGTCACTATCTACAACATCCCAACATCATTGATAAAAACTACTAGAAAAAAATCTTGAATAGCGAGGACCAAGTCACTATCTACAACATCCCAACATCATTGATAAAAACTACTAGAAAACCCATCTGGCCCAGGGGCAGAAGTAGCATCCATAGCAAAGACCGTATCGTGAATATCATCTGCAGATGGAATGCTAGTCAAGAAAGCGTTCTCTACTGTAGTTACCAAGGAAAGAATCACATCATCTACAATAGATAAATCTCTCCCAACTCGAGAAACATCCAAGGAAAAGAGACTAGAATAATAACTAATGATATACTCCCTGATAGTAGGTCGATCCTCTGAGAGAACGCCACTAATCGAAAGGGCTGATATAGTGTTACGATACTGCCTACGTTTTATAGAGGCATGAAAGAAATATGTGTTCTAATCCCCATCACGAAGCCACCTAACTCTAAACCGGTCACTATAAAAGCACTCTTGTCTGTGTAATAACACATCAAGCTCAGAATGAACACTCGCCTCGACCATAAAAAGATGATCTGAGAAACCACGATTAGACAAATCCAGCTGAATAAAATGAAGCTCGGTAGACTTCCCAGCAATGGCAGAGTTAAGATCCCCAAAAACCTCCCAATTCCAAGACTTGAGAGCCTTCTTAAAGTTTCTCAGTTTATAGATAACAACCTGATGAGGGCTACCCATAACAGGAGAGCTTCAAATCCTACGAACAATAGCTATAAAATCAGGATGCTCTAACCACATGCTTTGAAACCGAAACGGTCGATGACTAGAAACCTCAAAATCTGATAACCTAACTAATAATGGACAGTGATCAGAACAAATACGGGGAAGAGCCACACACGAAATTTCCCGCCAACAAGAAATGCAACCATCTGAAACCAAAACTCTATCTAATCGTCTCTCAACTCTAGTGCGGTTACTGCGACCTCTAACCCAAGTGAATCGGGTGCCTTGAAAACGAATGCCAACCAAATCACAATCATCAATCATCAATCTTAAATCCTCACAAGAACGTCGGGCAGGAGAACGAGAACCCAAAGCCTCATGAGCACCCAGAACCGCATTAAAATCCCTAACAACTAACCAGAAAGAAGAAACCAAACTAACCATATCTCGAAGAGACTTCCAAAGAGACCTATGAACCACTGTAGAAGTGCTCGCATAAACAAAAGTGTAACAGTGCAACCGAGAACCGATCGAGAGCGAAACAGTTAGATGTTGATCATGACAGTTAACTATCTGAGCCTCGGGAAATGAAGCACAAATGAAAACCCAAATAGTCGGAATCAACCCACCCCTATCGTTTATACCCCCAGGCGAAGACCGAGCGAAGACCAGAAACCTGAAGAGATAGAGGAAAAATCAACCATAAGCTCTGCAATACAAACCAAAGCAAGTCTATGTAAACGACACAACTCTCTAAGAACCCACCTCGTAGGCTCGCCTTAGATCCCACGACAGTTCCAAAAGAGAACATTAATCATCGGAAATCGTCGAAGGAGCCTGGCATCCAGACTTTAAAGAAGCCAGCCTACACTCAACCCTCAAAGCTCTCTGAGTAATCTCAGCATCAACTAACTCACCCTCCTCCACTTGGGAAGCCCATGAAGAATCTGTAATGAGGTGAAGCTCAGCCTGAGAAGCTGACCACCGACCCGAGCTCTGAATCTACACCATAGGATCCACAACTGAAGAACAAGAAAAACCAAATCCATCTCGTAAACTACTTTGATCCACACTGACATTCGAAGCTGAAGACACAACTGCCTCCTCAGATGATTGATTGCCTGAAACCTCATGAACCCTAACTTGCCAACGAACTGTATGACCCGGACGAGAAGATGACCTAGATAAAATGGTAGAGACCATAGGGCGAACCTGATTGACCACCGAAGAACCCTGAACAATAGTCCTCGAATAATGTACCACCCCTACAGCCGAACTGACGGAACTAATAGAAGGATCAACAACCGAGGAACTAGAAACCAGAACTGAATCAGTGACCCCGTCATCAAATCCTGAATCCTTGATAATTTGTAATGCCTGGGAAATCATTGGAGGAACTGAACTTGAAGCCACTTCCGAAATAGCTGAGACAGTAGATGAAGACGGATTTGAAGAAATAACTAAACCAGCGGACGAAGTGGAACCCGAGATCAAATTAGACCCTACTGAAGTATGGATAACCATTAAATCATGACCACCTACATCCTGGTGAATAGCTGAAAAAACATTGGATAACGGGACCTCCTCATGAGGAGCAATAACAGGGCAATAAATTGATTTTGAGGAACGGGTCTGAACAAGCTAAAAACCATCATCCCTAAAAACTCTAGAATCCCCCGCTATATCCTGGGTAGATTTTGTAGAACTACTCAGAGGAACTTAGAAGACTTATTCCAACGACAAGAACTAGGCAAATGACCTATAGAAGAGCAAGTGGAGCAAAAAGCTAAGAGATTCTCATACTCAACAACTATAAAAGAACTATGAAATTCATCCCTCTCCAGTAATACTGAAGTAGGCATCACTGATGACACATCCACATCAACTAGAACTCTAGCATAATGACCAAAATCCCTATCACTAGTAGCCTTGTCCAACCGCAATGGCACCCCAATCCCTCTAGCCAAGTCATAAATAATTTTCGGATGCAGTATTCTCACGATAGACCAAAGAACCTAACCCAAACCTGAGCATTTGTGGACTTCTGTAGCGATGGGTTAAAATTTAGGACCCAAGGTTGTAGGCGCAGAATACTTGGCTTTAGATGAACCGAACCAAACCTAACCTCCAAACATGATTCATCTCAGCAGGAGACTTCAAAAGAATCTGATAATAACGTCTCCCTAGAGATATAAGATGCCAATCAGAATTTAGCATCCAATGGTTGTTAAATCTTGCCTTAAGATCCACAAGCTTCCAAGGCCGCTCACCACTAGAAAGCACCACACGACCAATAAGAGCATTCCTACACAACTCAAGACGGGCCTAATAAGAAATCGGATCCACCTGAATAGAAACATACCCCCCCTTCTTAAAGGGAATTGATGGCACCGGTAAAGTCTTAATAATAGGAGATTTGAAGAGACCCGCAAAAGACTTACTACCCTAGACTATAGGCACTGAACTCTGAATAAGACCTGCAACTGAATTCAGAATAATCACCGAAACATCCCCCTCAGGCTGAGAAGGAATCAGCTCACCAACTAATGAACACACCCCACCAGATGCGAGAGAAACAACCTGAGAAGAGGAATTCACTCAATTTATCGTACTCAGACCAACCTGACTAGTCGAGGTGGAAGACACCGCTACCGGAGATGAAAAAGACAAAGCAGCCTCCATGCACATAGGATCCATAGAGCTCGATATGGATGCAAATCAGTGCGAAAGAGGGCCAAAAACGCAAAACGGTGGTGTAACCCTAAAAGAAAAGTTAAATCAATACAGAAACTTGAAACTGACGTAAATCTATGAAACAAACTCCAAATCATGATAATCTTGATTCCATGTTGCATGAAATTTTACGATCTACAACTTTTAAGAAAAACATAAGATCAGAATCTGACCGGAAGATGCTCAAAATTACAAAACGATGCCGAAACCTATCCATAGAGAAACAAACCAGAATAGAAAACTTGAAATGGACATAACTCAGTGCCGTGAACCCCAAATCACAAATTTCTTAATTCTAGGTTGCATAAATATTCACGATCTACAATATTTAAGTAGGACAAAAGAATTGAATCTTACCGAAAGTGGGCCAAAAAAGCAAAACGGTGGAGTAACCCTAAAATAAAAGACAAACCTGTGCAAAAACTTGAAAACGACGTAACTCTATGTACACAACTCCAAATCACAAGATTCTTGATTCCAAGTTGCTTGAAATTTCATGATCTACAACTTTAATGAAGACCATAAGATCAGAATCCGACCGGAAGATGCTCGTAATCACAAAAAGGTGCCGAAACCCTCAATTTTCCAATAATTATTTTTTACGATGCACACTTTAAATACCTTTCATGAAATTACATGGAATATATTGAATCTTGATTTGATTTTTTGTATAGATATTGAAAACATTGAAATACATTTATGGAAATAAAAAATTCAAATTTCGGCTGCAAGAACAAATTTTTTCCTATTTGTTTAAAATAAAACATTTAAAATAGAAAAATATAAGAAAAAATAGTTCTCAAATCCAAAAAATTTCTAAATTTTTACCAAATTTGTACTTTAATTTTCATAGGATGCATACAAAAACTCAATTCAAGATTCAATATATTCCATACACATACAATTTCACCAAAGGTGCTTAAAGTGTGCATTGTAAAAGTCCTTATTGGAAAATTTATATATATATATATATATATATATCCTTGGCTATTTTGTTAGAGTTGAAGACTTTATTAATATAAAAAAAGTTCATTTCACTCATTTTAATTTTCGTTGATTTCATAGGTTGACACTCTATTTTTAAAACTTTTTCGAGACTTTTGTCAAACTCTTGATGAGCATACAAATTAAATAAAGAATGTGTACAACTCTTTCTCTACAAAAATCCTGTTTACAAGGATGTGAAGAAATGAAGATCTTAAACAAGATATAGTAGATCACATATACAAATATAAGGAGATAGAGATAGAGACATTTGACATGTCATTTTTACGTGGTAAAACCTCCGAAGAAGAAACATCCACGGGTTGAATCCACAACCACCGGCAAACTATCTTTCACTCGTTAGATAAAATTACACCCTCAAAAGTGACCAAATCACATGATCACTCTCTATTGGATATCCCTCTTACATATTCCTACTAGAGAGAGATACTTGCCTACTTTCTAACCGAGACACCTCGCATGCCTCTAGAAAGTATCTTTGCTTGACTAACCGAAGCCTCACACTTCTAGCCAAGACTTCCTTGCTTGTCTAACCGAAGCCTCTCACTCCTAGAAAAGTCTTCCTTGCTTGACTAACCGGAGCTTCACAGCCCTAGCCAATACTTCTCTCTTAACTAACCGACACACATCTTATGCCTCTAGTTAAGACTCCTTGCTCAAATTGAAGAATCAACTCCAACATGAGATTTCCAACTTTTGCAAGACAAATGATCTAAGTGGTGCAAATGATGCAAACACATGCAACATAGAATATATGATCAATACATTCTATGGAAACTAGAATTAATCAATGGAAACTAGAATTAATCAATGAAAATTATAATCCAAAATATGACATCATACAAAGTGATGCATGACATATGAAATATATGGATTATGTACACTCCATGAAGAACTAGACATAGGCAACAAAGTTCACATAACAAAGTAGTCTAGATCTTAAACATGAACAAAAAACCTAAAGCATGCCAAATCTCCAAAAACACAATTCAATCCTAGATTGTATTCATGTCACTAAAGCTTGAAATAAACATGTTCATAAAGCACATATTCAAGACTTTAGAAATAAAAGGAAAATGCTAGCAACACAAGATATGATCAATCAAATCTCTAGCAATCATTTAGGGCATATGGTCACAAGATAATTAATTAAATCCTAATAGGCTCTAAATATAAATTAAAATGTGCTAATCCTAGATATATTCAACTAAAGAGTCCTAGCACAAGAAAAATGCTATTGATCATGAAAATCAAGTCAATCAAAGCACAAATATCCCTAGATAATAAGCTAGTCACAATACAACTCACAAACATGTGAAAAACTAGTTTTAACAAAACCTAGTCCCCATTCAATTCTCTAATTAGACAAGACTAGCCCATAATTGAAGTTCTATCACTCATCAACATTTTTTCAAGTCACATAGACAAAAATAGGAAGAAAACCCAAGGTAATTGAATATTTGAAAGTGCAAATCATAAAAGATAATCAACTACCTTGTAAAATAACGTGCAGCCACGAAACTGGTGCAGAAGCACCAAAATACTTGAACAAAAGACTTCAGATTGCTTGCAGATAGAGGACTTCAAGATGAAACTTCTCCAACTTGAATCACTCAAATCGGATAAAAAATGAGAGATATATGGTGATTCAAAGTTGAGAGAAAAAAATGAAAATTTTATGCACTTACCTTCTTCTTCTACAATTCGAAAATGAGAGAAAGAGAGGGAATTTAAAGAAGGGAAACAATAAGCATTTGAACCGACCAATGTAGGGTTGCCACATGGCCACCTTATGGAGGTGCGTCGCCACTATGGGGGCAGAAGGCAGTCCTTCCCATGGTGGCCACACGCCTGACCACCATGGGAAGAAGCCTTTGTGGTCCCTTTCCACTTCTTTTCTTCCCTTCGCACATTCTTCGATCGTTCTCTGGCCTCCGAACTCTCAATTTGAATCCGTTTATGGATTACGAACCATGACTCTCTCATGTACATAGATGACTACGAAAATTTGACCAACTCAATACATGAAGACAAAGAACATGTACGATAAATGTACGGAAAGTTTCATAACTTCATACTCGAAACTCGTAAACTAATAAATGAGTGACCGAAACGACCGGAACTCATTAAGGAATAATATGAGAACAAATTCAAGTTCAATATCAATAAAACACAAACAAATAAACACAAGAACACACAAGTATGTCATTTCCTAGAGATAGTCCTAGAATATGTATTTCTACAATGTTTGTCAATTTAAGTCTAATGCATGTGCATATAGTATCATGTGTGTATATGTGTTATAAAAATTGAGCACAACAATGCAGAGACACATATAAATTCACTGTGTGCGTGTGTGTGTGCGCGCTTAAACGCCTTACAAGAGGATTAAGGTCTTAATATACCTTTGATGTGCAATAACGCTTACTCCTCTTGAAAGCTTCACTTTGATTGATAAGTTGCCCAACTTCCTTGAAGCTTGATAAACTGTGAATCCTAGACAACTAATCAATACAAAGGAAATGTTGTTTTGATATTGAATGATGCCAACATGACTCAAAATCCTAACAAGCTTCATTAAATTCAGAGGGTCTATGGAGCCATGACAGAAAATTTAGAAGAAAAATATAAATATAGAAAACTTTAGGGATGAAAATGTGATAAATTAACCATATTAAAAAAAAATCGGGTTAATTGCAATAACATACCTTGAGTTTTTCAAAAAAGCTTGATATTCAACTAATTGCTTAAATTGCAGCAAACCCCCTACAATAGTTGACTTCCATCCAACTTAACTAATGACTGAGGTTTGTAAAAAAAAGTTGAAAATACCCCTACATTTTATTTGAAAAAAAAATATCTTTGCTCTTAAATAATTTCTTCAAAAAAAAAAAAAAAAAAACTATTAAATAATAAATAAACTTATAGTTTTTTTTTCAAAAAAAAAAATTAAAGTATAAATTGTTATTAAAATATAATCTAAAAAAAAAATGTAAGAATTAAAAAATAAAAAAATAAAAAAATAAAAAAGGTTCTAAGATCTCCTCTCCAATATTTTAATAAAGTATATACAAAAATATAAATAAAAAAACTAAAACATTGTGAAAATTAAAAAGAAATTTAAAAAAAAAAAAAAAAAAAGTCACTTGTTCTTTTGGAATAGATCTCCACCCCTTACAATCACAGCAACTTTTTCTTCTTTATTGGATCATCTTTCTCTTCTGGCTTGATTTTCTTTGTAGCTTAATTTCCCTAAAAAATTCTAAAGTAGGTAACAAGCAATTCAACAATGTTTGAATTCTTTGATATCCTAAAAAACTCTAAACACAGAAATTGAATCTTCTTTTCTCCTCATGTTTTTCCTTCTTCTTCAAACGAAAAACAAAAGGCTTGAAACCAAAGGAGATTTCGCAAACAATCTAAAATAAGTTAGTCTTACAGAATTGAAGATATCAAATTTCTTCAAACCCATTCAATCACCAAAAAATTAATTTTTGGCTTCACTAGAATCAAATAAAAGTAGACCAATCAAGCAAGAGACTGTCACATTCCTCAATCTCTTCCCATCATAACCAAAATCTCTACACTGCAAGAAAAATGGCCTATTGGGACGAAACTTTATTGGGACGCTTTTTTTTCGTCCCAATAGACAGTCTATTGGGATAAATTTTTTATTTTGTCCCAATATACCTCATATTAGGACGAAATACAAAATTCATCCCAATACACTGTCTATTTAGACGAATTTATTTCGTCTCAATAGGTTTTGTTTATAATTAAAATTATAATAATTAATTAATTTTATTGACCTTTAGGAACGAATAACTTTTGTCCCGATAGGAGGTTTATTGGGACGAAATACATAATTCGTCCCAATAGACTGCCTATTGGGACGAATTTATTTCGTCCCAATAGGTTTTCTTTTTATTTAAAATTATAATAATTAATTGATTTTGTTGACCTTTAGAGACGAATTGGTTTTGTCCCAATAGAATGTCTATTGGGACGAAATACATAATTCGTCCTAATAGACTGCCTATTGGGACGAATTCATTACGTCCTCATAGGTTTTCTTTTTATTTAAAATTATAATAATTAATTAATTTTGTTGACCTTCAGGGACGAAGTGTTTTCGGGTCTATTGGGACGAAATACAAAATTCATCCCAATAAACTGCCTATTGGAACAAATTTATTTCGTCCCAATATGTTTTCTTTTTATTTAAAATTATAATAATTAATTAATTTTGTTGAAAGTTCTTGATATTTTTTTGAAGTTTTTTTCCTTAAAGATAGATTAATAATTAAATTACCATATAAATTAGAAAATGATGTAATATGGATCATTCTGTTCGTCTAAAGTGGTTCTCTATCGAGATGAATTTTGTTTCTTCCCAATAAGTTCTTTATAAGGATCAATAAATATTAGTCATGAGAGGTTTTCTATTATTTAAAAAAAAAAAAAGAACCGAATCGTCGGAACTAGAATAAAAACCTTTGGTTCAAAATCGAAAACTGAAATCGCTGGTTCTAAATCGAAAACCGAAACCGTTGGTTCCAAATCAAAAATTGAAACCGCTGGTTCCGAATTGAGAACCGGAACTGGGGTCATGTCTAATTCCTAGTACGACTAACAATTGACTCTTTGATCTGACAATATATTATTTACAAAAAATAGTTTAATTAAATGTTATAATAATTTTTTGTAATATCAATTTGTTTATCATATAAAAATAAAATTTAAATTAATGGAATCGATCTACAAATAAAATTTTGATTGAAAAATAATCAATAAAAGTTTAATAACAAGTAGAGGTTATATATAAAATTATGTTTATATTATCATATTAATTAGAGCAGTACAGTGGTTAAGCGGACTTGGGTGGGCATTTGTGTGCAGAGTTCACACTCCATGACGAGACCCAACCCAATTTAATGTTATTTATGTGTGTGTGTGCAGGTCGGCGTGGGTTCTGTGCATGTGGGTGGCTTGGTCAGGCAAAAAAAAAAAAGGTCCCAGTAGCCCTTTTTTTTTTTTTGTAGTGCTGCTTGGAAACTGATCAAGACCCATAAAAAGAAAAGAAAATTAGAACTCTCTTAAATCATACAAACCAGAATTAGCACAAGTTAAAAACGAAACCCATCAACTCCAAGGCAATCTTGTATTATTTATTTTTTAATTATTTTTTTTTTTTTTTGCATTCAAAGCCATTAATGCCTTTTGAAAAAACATAGGGTAAGTTGAAGCAATTAACCCTAAAAAATAAAAAACTTGGACCCCTGGGGTGCCAGACGCCTTAGTGGCTTCCCTGCTGCTCATATTGCATAGGATTGAATTGAACTATAATTGATTTTATTATAAGTATTTATCCAAGAATTGAAACTAAAGTGGTCTCAAAATTAACTTCTTGCCATATAGTTTTGGAGTTTAAAGAGTAGGATCAGTTGCCACTGCCTTTAATTTTACTGATGAAAAAGTCTCAAGTAAGTCAGATATAAAGCAACAGCAAGAGCCCTATACTAGCTATGTCAATTCACTTAAGACATTGATTTACAAAGAACAGAAATAGCACTTTAAAATAATTAATTTATCAACATATATACTGCATGCCTCTTCCTTTTTATAAGATTTTGACAAATCAAAGCATGGATGATTTTTACTAGATCAGGTGAGCTGGTGAGGTGGTCATCTACACACTGAGGTAGCATAGTGGAATAATTTGTATATATACTTTTACTTACTACTTTTGGACCAGAAAGCCTAGCTATGATATTTATATGTAGAGGTATATCATGCATTGATGAAATAATAAGAGTATATATGTTATAGGAAAATAAATTAATTTAGGGATTCAAATTCTTTAACATTAAAAACATCCTAGCAAATATATGGAGAGAGAGAGAGAGAGAGAGAGAGAGAGAGAGAGAGATCATATATTTCAGGGTGAAACTCATTTTTGTCATTCTAGTTTGACCTAATAGTCAAACTGGTCCCCCAGTTTTCAGAATTGTCTCGTTTAGTCCTTCTATTAAGATTTCTATTGAAAAAGTGGAACCTGGCAATGTCAAAAGGTCAAATGACCATACTACCCCTCTTTTACCAAAACTAAACACCCAAATCTGTAGTCCTTCATGACCACCACTAGACCACAAATAAATCAAACAACCAATGAAATTAAACCCAGATATGTAAAAAAATAATAAAAAATTAAACCTAGAAACAATAAATTCCAAACAATTCCAAACCCAGAAATCCCCCATTCTTCAAACCCAAACCCACAATCCCTCTTTCTTCAACCAACATCATCCATAACACCAAACCTAGAAATAACCAAACACCAACCATCATCATCTTCAACCAATTCCAAACCCAGCAAACAACGACAAACCCTAGCCTAATGCTACCCAAACCGCCACTCAAACCCACAACCATTACACCATATCGACCATCACCATCATCATCTTCATCATCAACCCATAACCACACCACCATCCATCTTCAATCCAAATCAAAAACCACCACCAAATTGAACCCATGACCATTTAAACACAGATCACCACCAAATCAAACCATCTAAACACAAGAATACCACCAAATCGAACCATCTGAACCTATGAAAACCACCAAATCGAACCTAAAACCACAACCAAAATATAAATCTAGAAATAAACAGAGAAGAGAGAGAGAGGTCGAAGAGAATGTTGGGAGAGAGAGAAAGTGAGATTTTTTTTATTGCTTTTCCAAATAAAAAAGAATAAAAAATTCAAACATACGGAGCTCGATGCTCCATCTGATGGAAGAGGAACTTGTCCCTTATTAGCTGAATAACACGCAATCGCCGACAAAAGAGACCAAAATGAAAAGAACCCATCACCAGGTTTCCATGAGATCCAAATGGATCTCGATCCGGAGATCTATCTCCATTGATGAGAGACTGGTGGATTTGCTTGAAGATGAAGAAGAGGTTTGGATCTGGATTGGTAAAGATCAATTGATTTTGTTTTACTTTTTTTGGTGCTGACTTTGATCGAAGATGATGTTTGATTGAAGATGAAGAAGAAGTTTGTAACTAGTTGATTTTTTTTTTTTTCTGCATTTAAGTAGTAGATGAAGAAGAAGAAGAGATGAGTGAAATGTCTTATGTGTTTTTTGTTATTTTTTGTTATTTTTAATTTCTATAAACATTATTATTTAATATTTTTAATATTTATCATTTTATTATTTAATTTAATATTATTAAATAATATTTATTATTTTTTAAATTAAATAATAAATATTGTTTTTCTTTAAATTTATTTATAAAATACCATTATACCCTTTGGTCAGATAAGATTCTAGAACCTTTAATGTGTTTTACCCTTTTACCTTCATTGACCTAACGGAATTTTAAGAAACCCAAACGGAATTGGACGGTAGGAATCAAAATATAGATTTTTTGAAATTAGAGGAACCTGTCAATATAATACTAAAAACCAGGAAACCAATTTGGCTATTAGGTCAACCTAGAGTGATAAAAATGAATTTCAGCCTATGTATATCATGAAGCATGAGAATTGAGAAAGAAAAGGTGGGGCAGGAGTTTTCTGAAACTGCAGTAATAATAATAATAATAATAACAATAATAATACAAGTGTATGATAAGCAATTTGTATTACAACAAAAAGAATATCCCGTCAAGGCTTTAATACAAAAAATGATTACCAAACTATATATGAAACGTGTGGAGGGCAAAGCATGCAAAGTTGGCCATGGTTTTGTCCTATTGAAATTTTCAGATAAATGTACAAATATTATCTCAACATAAAGCAAGGACACACCACTGGTTTTTGCTTTATTCTGTTTTTTTTTTTTTTTTTTTTTCTTTTTCTGTGAGAAGCTATTGCTAATGCTAGCTACTTTCTTGTGCTACAATGCTACATGCCTTCATCAACAAATGGAAAAAGGGTCCACATTTTTTTTTTAATTAAAAACAATTAGACAGAAAGCATCTCTCCCTTAATTCAATTTGGTGGTGGCAGGCCCAAATGCCCATCAATCAATCCAAAATGTCCACCACTTCAACTCTGTCTCTTTGCTCTCTCTCAACATAAGAAAGTTTTGATTATTATTATTATTTTTATTATTTTATTTTTAATGGGCTGCACAGCTTTTGGACCGTGACCCCAGTTGTAGATTTGCCTGGAAATTATTATCTCCCATATTAGGAGGACCCATGTACATACCCCACTAATCATAATCCTTTCGGTTTTGCTTTTCCTTTTGTGTATTCATCATAAGGCCTTTCAATACTTGATAAATTTGCCTTGTTTTGACAAGCCATGTTTGTTAACCCATTTTGATCATCATAGAACGACCGACATTACTTACTGTTTATGTATGAATCTCATCACCACCCCATTGTCTACTTTAAGTGAAGATTAATGGTTACTTAGGCATATATATATATATATATATATATAGTGTATGATGAATTGTTTTAATCGATAATGTTGGAAAGAGATGCAGATGATTGCAAAGTAAGGCACGAAGGAGCAACCCTAAAGAGGCCTCCCATGAGCTGGGAAAATAATTGGCTTCTCCACCAAAACAATGATGGATTTATCCGGTCAACTCTTTAATAAATAACATTCCAATCAATTTGGTTTTCACAAACTCAAAACATAATGGACTATGTTGTTCACCAACTTAGGAAAGTTGTTATATGGTTTTTGATAGGATCCTCCCCCGACTATAGGGCTAAGCAATCAAAGCATCAACTTATAAATTATTTATTAAATAGGTAACCATTGGAAATCATTATTGAGTATTAGAGTATACATAATCCATTTTTCAAGCATTTTTATTATTAAAAAACCCTTAAACTTTTTTTTTTTTTTTTATATAAATAAAATTGGATTGATCTAAGAGGAAAAAATATCACAGGTGATCGTAAATATATTCGATCTTTAAACCCTTAAACTTGCAATTCTGCAATATTTTATAAATATTTTATTTATATTATCTATTTATCTTTAAGAAGAGCTACATATATCCTTTATTTATATATTTTTGAATACTGTCTAGGGATTTTTTAGCATATGATCGTCTGTGATGTTTTTTTTTCTTAGATCAGTCTAATTTCATAAATATATATATATATATATATATATATATATAAAGAGCTAAATATATGTAAATTCAAATTTAAAATTTAATTTCTTATTGACAAATTTTCTAATTGCCTGAAAAATCAAGTGGTTAATTTAAAAAAAAAAAATCAAATTTAAAAATTTTCAATTGCAATTTAGTTGGAGTAATCTGATTTTATCATTTGTTTTTTATTTTTAAAGTTATAAATTGCTTTATCTTTAAATATAAATTTGCTTTGATTATATTTTTTTAGTTATAAATTTTAGTTAGAGGAAAGATTAAATGGATTAGCTCTTTTAAAAATGTTTTTATTATATATATAAAATTGCAGTTTATTTTTTTTCTTCTTTAGGGCCTCAAAATCGGTTGAGCCGCCCCTGCCCTCCCTGACTCCTCTCTTGAATGCGAGGGAATCCTGTGAAAATCTGATCTTTCTAATTGAAATATGAATCTTCTGGAAAACCTTATAGAAAATCATATGAATCTCAAGGTAGCTTCTAATAAAATCTTTAACAATCACTTTGGCTTTTCACAACTTTTCCTGTGTGTTATGGCCCATCATAAAATATAATACAGTTAAAATCAAAATTTTGTTTTCTTTGTGTTGGACCCATATATTGAATATAGAGCAAGACAAAAAAGCCCATAAGTCGTGAATCGAACCAAATCAAACCAAACCGCTTTGTTTTGTTCGGTTTTTTACTTTTACAAAAACCGTATGGTTTTATTATAACAAAACTATATGGTGTGGTCCAGTCTATGGGCCAAGCTTATCAAATCTGGACTAGACTATAAACCGAAAACTTTTAACACACATTTTATTCCAGTACAAGGTCGAAAGAATCCTAAGATGGAATTGCAATTTTTTTCCATATGCTTTATAAAGTTATCATTTGTTTGTATTGAATAATGGTAAATAATAATAATAATAATAATAATAATAATAATAATATGTAAAATTAAACTAAGGCAGTGCCACAAATACGAAACAAGTGATTCGATATAATTCTTATTTTTGTTTCTACTTTCTAATCATCAAGTATAAAATAATTGACCTTCATTGTAATTGTGTTTACACACTTTATTTTATTTTGATTTTTCTTGATATTTTAATTTGAAATGTATTTATCTAAAAAAATTGAAATGTATGTTTTTTTTAAACAAAATGTATGTAACTTCTCATTATGTTTTAATTTTTTTTTTTTTTATGATAAGTCAAAACCGCTAGACCGAATTGGACCGAACCGAACCAATATAATTTGGTTTGGTCTAATCTAAAAAAAGTGATTGGTCTAAACTGGTCCAATTTTTCAAAAGACCGAAATTATGTCGAGAACAACAAAAGGCTTGAATGGTGGATCGACAAAGAAGGAAGTTTTTTCTTTCAAGCTTGATTGTCTTGTAGGTCGAGCCAAATTGTAAGTCGATATGGATGTTGAGTAGAGGAATACAAGACCTCGTGAAGCCGAAGTGTAAGTTGGAGGTGGAGACTAAGATGACAGATTAATAGTAGCGTGAATTGCAAAGAAATTTACTTTAGCAAGGGCAAGCTGAGTTGAGCCCCCTATTCTCGAGGGAATGTAGAGTGGAGAACTTACATCTCGAAGGAATGTCTAGCGCTCTGTTTAGGAGAGAATATCAAATGGAGATGCAAATTTGATCAACATGGATAAAGTCTTACTGATATAGAAATTTTAATAAAGAAAAAATAGATCGACTTGGATCAAATGTTCATCTTATTGACAAATTTATGTCGAATAGAAATTATATAATAATTGGATTGAATACAAGTCCATAGACAAATTCATGTCGAATGGAAAATTCAATTAGATCAACAAGGATCAAGCACAAGTCCATTGACAAATCCATACCGAATGGAAAATACAATAAGAATTGATCGACATGGATCAAGTATAATACACATTGAGAAGTGTCGATCCGAATTATAGAGCGGTACCAAGTGTTATTCCTATAAGAAAAAATAACCGTTTTGAAAATTAATGCATTTGTAGAACATTTTTTTTCTTAATTTTCAAAACATCGTCGGATCTTATTCTAACCGGAATGCTAATTGAATTAATTTAGAGATTACCTTTGTAGTTTAGTCTCCACAAATCTTCCGCACTTAGCACAAGATAAAATCACCTAGGAGTGTGGACTCCTTTTTCCTTGAACCAAGGTGTAAATCCACATATGTTATTGGTAAAATCTAAAGGGACTGACAGGTCAGCATTATTACCGGAGAAAGCAATGATAAGATATGCCACGTTACCTGATTACCAAAGTAAGCCAAAACAGACAAACTCAATTTGACCAATAGTTAATCTTAAGATCCGACGAGATTCGGTTGGGTTTATCTGATTGATCAGGTAAAGAAAACCTGACCAAGTTCATTAGATCGATCAGGTAGAAATAACCAATTCAAGTTCAACTGGCTGACCAAATAGAGAAACCTGGTAGGGTGAGACAGCTTAAACAGATGAAAGATACACCGTTCGGGGTTGAGTAGCCGATCGGGTTAATGTAACCAGATCGGGTTAGATAACCGGTAGACAGGTGGTATTGTTGGGATTTATGCCCTAAAGCTTGTAATATGTAAATGTTATAAATTCAATAATAAAAGAAGTAGTTATTTCATTCAAATATATTAATTTATATGTTTATATTATATATGCAAACATCTAAGATTGCTAGATGTAATCTCAAACTGAGTATAAGAATGTCATATATAGAGGTATTCATTTTGAGACATGCAATCTAAATAGTCCATAGAAAGCAAATAAAGCTGGGTACTTTATTTATGGTTAATCTACAGTTGTAGTTCATTCCGTATTGTACGGTGGTCTTATCCTAGACTACTCATATCGTGTTATGAGAATGAAGGCACCCTATATGATATGATCATATAGGACTGGGCCAAGATCTATATGAATCTGTCATTAAGATCCGTTAGTTGAAAAGATTTATATATATTGACTAATGATGACTATATATGGGTGATCTAAATCATAAGTGTCTTACTGACTTTTTCAGGTTAGATCATGGTTTTTGATTTACCATAGGTGAGATCGGAATATCATTCTCGTTCGATATCTTCGTATCTTGGAATCATGGTTTGGCTTATTGTTGGGAAGGTATGAGCACAATAGTGGAATCCACTCCTTCTTACGAGAAGTAGATAAGTAGTGCCCTTAAGGGTTGATTCTCTCGAATCAACCCTTCTTCCGTAAAGGAATGAAGGATATAATCATTCAAGAGAATCAACGGTACTTAAAGGAAAATATATAATTAGAGAGATGTAATGGACTTTATTACCCATCTCTAATTATGAACTACTTATGGAGGATCATACCATATGTAATAGCTATATCAATGGACAATGATAAATTGGTTGTGTAAAACATCTACAGTTACGAGAGTACAACATTGAGTTTTTAGTGGAATAACTCCAAGGTTAATAACTGTGAAATATTAATTAAAGAGTTTAATTAATTTTTTCGAAGTTTTATTGGAACTCAAAACTGTGGGTCGATTGATAGTAACAAGACTCACGGAGAATTGGATGGTCCAATAAATTGTGTTACAAAAGTAACTTCAAATATATTTTGGCTTAAATGATGTGATTATTTAATTAATATATTATTTAATTGTTGAATTAAATATTATTGAATAATATGATTATTTAATTGATATATTAATAATTAAGAATTATTAATTTTCATATGGAGGTTTTAGTTTCTAACCTTGACAAGATCAATAAAATAATAAGTGATTATTTTTATTTACTCTAAATAGGTCAAAGGTTCAAACCCTGGTAAAAGTAATAATTAAAAAAAAAGGATTTGGAATCCTATTTTTATTTGGATTTACTAAACCTTAGGTTTCTAGTATATAAGATATACTTATCAGGAAAAAGAAACTATTTGTAACCCTACAGAAAACAGAGGTGGGCAGCAACTATAGAGGGAAAAGAAAAAAAAGAATTTTTTTTTCTCTCAATTTATGGTTGGCCGAATTCATCAAGAGGAAGAAGGTGTAGTCTTCCGGTTCTCTTAAGCCTCCATTCAACCGCTCATGGAATACATGACATACCCACACACACAATTGTTAGATCGCGGGACATAGCTAGGAAGACTTCGTGGTATTGGATCAAAAAGAAAACGAAAGAATGTTCTTCAAAGGTATGAAAACAAATCTCTTCCTCATATTCATGTATATACAAAAGGTTCCAAGAAGACGATAGAAAATTTTTGAAATCTATCATTCTTATTGTTTTTTATTAATTGAAAAACTAACTCATTTCCACCGCACGACTTACAGGTACATTGAAGATATGGATTCCAAGATAACCAAGACCCAAGTATGTAGAGAAATAATCTCACCCAAACAAGGAACCATGAAGTAAACTCTGATAAGGAAACATACTTCTTTAAAGATATTGGAGCCCAAATTCAACGGGGAATCTAACTTGTTAAATGTGAAGAATATGCAAAATAGGAAAGAAGATAAAGACGACTTCAACAAGTTAGAGTCCTACTAAACCTCATCAACTTTCCATACTTGTACTTTAAGAATTAGGGTTATATGCATGTATAAATAGACCCTCAAACACCATTACGCAGATGATGTGAAAAAATGCATAATAGCAAGAGTGCAAGAGAGATTGAGTGTGTAATCTGTTTTTACATCTTGAAATCTTTCCCTTGCTGTTTTCGACAATTGTGATTTTTTTCATTCTTGTGTTTTTCACGTAAAATCTTGTGTTTTGTATGATTAAGTTTTCCTTTTTTATTTATAATTCAACCATTAATCGCATTAATGTTGTTGGACGTGTGGCTGATTTTCCATAATCCAAAAATCATTGTCAACAATTGGCGCTAGAATGAGAGGGTGTGTTAGAACTGTGTTACATAATCATCTTAAGGACTTATGAAAAGCTGACATGGCAAATAGCAGAGATAGAGATGCTTCAGGTCGTGATGGGAGCTAATCCCTACGTGACATTAACGTCTTAGGCCTAATAAATGCTAGTGTCACCGGAGGAAGATTACCCTCCGGAACCACAATCACTGACGGCCAAGCAGTAATAACTCCCACAAACACCTTAGATGGGATCTCTTTGGAATCTTTCCAACATGTTCAAAAATCCTTACGGAGAGTTATTGAGGATGCAACCGGACACGAGATTAACATAATGGTGACTACAAATTTGACTTCCCCATGCCAGCTGTCAACACCTGTAGTAGCCTAAGACCCTAAGATGCGTTCAGAGATAGTAGGTGCAACCCAATGTGCTCCTAGCAAAGCTGGTAAAGATAGGACAGGTGACCGTGAAAGAAGGGAGTGTTCCTAGAGAAGAGATGACTGCTTAGATGATCAGGGCCACATTGAGGATAATCACTAAGACGATAGAGCTATAAGGGAAGAGGTGGTCGTGATAAAAGAGATCATAGAGAGACCAGTCATTAAGAAGACGTAGGAAGATATGACAGTGGTCAAGTGGGGTATACCCAAGAAAATTGTTATGGGGATGACCGAAGGAGATCCCGGTCAGACTCAACTGATGAAGATATCCTGCCCAAGAGATGCTGGGTGGCCAGCACTCCGGTTAGGTTCAACCAATGTAATGCATAAATCATGGGGTTTATACCAAGGGATCCTAATGGGATCACCATTCGTCAAAAGTTTGATGAACATGGGGAACCAGAGGGTGAACGAGAAGTCTTGTCATGAAAGATAGAAGCATTGGAGCCTAGGCAGGGCCATGATAATCTGTTGATTGGAAATTGTAGCAGTTCATTCTCCGACAAAATTCGATGAGCTCACTTATCAGAGAAGTTCAGAATGCCACATATGGAACAATTCAAGGCAAACACATACCCTAGGAGCATGTCAGGAGATACTAGAGTGCAATGGCACAGAACGATTATGATGATGCACTCATTTACAGAATATTTCCACAAACTCTAGGAGATCAAGGCTCTAGATGGTTTAGTGTCCTCACTGGCGGTTCGATTAGAAATTTCGTGGAGTTGATACAAGCCTTTAATAGGCAATTCATGTAGAAAATTCAAAGGATAAAATCAATATCTGTTCTCTCTACCTTAAAGCAAAGAAAGAATGAGAAATTGAAAGATTACCTGAACAGATTCTCCCAAGAAGTGTCGGAGGTTTAAGACCATAATGATGACACCGTGGTATTAGCCTCTATCAACAGCTTGCAGCACAGCCAATTATCACTTAGCTTGAGGAAGAAATGGGCGAACACTTATGCACATCCGATAAATGATGTGGGAGAATACATGATGGCAGAAGAAGAACAGATAGCTCATGGCAGAGAGTTCATACATGGTGGCTGACTAGTGGAGAGTCAGATGTTTAAAGAATGTAGCTCTAAAGGTGGTTAGAAATAGGACCAGAAGAATAACAGCTTGAGCAAGAATAAAGATGGTCACAAAGATAATGACTAAAAGGGCAGCAGAGGTTTCAAAAGGCAATTCACAAACTACACCCCCTTAGCCAAAAAACAGGAGGAGGTTTTGGCTATGATTGAGGATAAGAACCTGTACAAGTAACCCTTAAAATAGTCATCTTTTGCTAGGAGGGACATAACTAAGTACTACCGGTTCCACCGCGAGAATGGTCATGAAACATCGAAGTGTTATCAGTTGAGAGACTAAATTGAGAAGCTTATCTAAGAAGGACACCTGAATGATATGGTCCTCAAGAGCAATGATAGACAACAAAGGGATCCTCAAATAGATGACTGCCTAGTAGGGAGCCAAAGTAGGAGGGACAATCCCAAAAGGGACTTAGGTAAATGGGCAATCAATACAATCTTTGGAGGGCCCTAAATAGGAAAAAGCAGTAGGGAAAGGATAACAGAAGTCTGTGATGCCATAAATGGCCAAAAGGGTTTGGAAGTGAACTTTGTAGAGCCCGATCAAAACAGGGTCAAAAAGAGTTGGGACCTAATCATCTTTTCACAAGTAGATGCACACGGAATCAAAGTTAGGCCAAACGACATGATTGTCATGTCAGTCCGCGCCGGCCACAGATTGGTGAAAAGAGTACTGAATGATAATGGGAGCTCGGTGGACATCCAAAGTGTTGGAGTATTCAATCGGCTGGGGCTGCAAAAGAAAGACTTACAACCACTAAGGTATTTGGGAATAGTCAAGTTACTAGTGGAAATTGAGACATACCCCTGCCTGAAGATGGTGCTCCTCGACTTTCTAGTCATTGATATAGAGAATTAGCCATACAACGCTCTATTAAGAAGGCCATTCTTAAACAAATCTAATGTTGTAATGACAACATATGCCTTAGCAGTCAAGTTCCTGATTGAAGCAGGAGTAGGATTAATGTAAGGCTCGTAGGAGTGGGCTAGAAAAGAGAACTTGTTAGTATACAAAGAAAAGGCAGAGTCCGATGTAATGTAGATTGACTTGGTGATAGAAGAAGAATGTTTGGAGGTTGATGAAGAAGAGGCTTGGAAAGAAACCCCGAACAGGTTTGACCTAAACACAAGGGAAGTGCCATCACGACACGAGAAAGATCAAGAAGAGGAAGAATTAAGCATTGTCCCAGTTGTCATCCAGTGATGCATTGCCATCAACATCCTTTGGTTCAGGATTCACGGTCTTCACTAGCGACCGTGATACTTTACTTCAAAAACTTCCCTCTTTTTGTACTTTTGACCCATAATTCTCCAAGTTAAGTTCAGATGCCACTGTGATGCAATATTACCTATAAAGCTAAATTCAAGATGTCAAATGATTGGGTTTCACTCGAGAACACACAAAAAGAGATAGAAATGGGAGCCAAAATCATATACCTTTTTGACTTGATCAAATATCCCAAAATTTATTGTAAGTTCCTCATATTTTGATTGGCTTATTTCATTGATAAACCATATTTTGGGATGTCTATGTAATGGGTAGCTTAAGTTCTCGTTGACAAGCTCCCAAGCATCCCAGTGTCTTTAAGAGCAAGAGCGAAAGGTAAATCATTAGACTTGCCTCTTAAAGAGATTAGTTGCACACACACACTTCTTCATGCATGTTTTATTCATCTTGAATTTGTTCTTCAATTCTTATATGCGTGCATTCTTCACACTTCACACTTGTACCTCTTTGTTGGATTTTGTTGTGTGATAGTGTCTAGTAATTCGTTTCCATTTGTGTGATCGGAAACGTCCGTGCTTGCACGATGGTGTGCATATCTTAGCACAATGATTTACCATTTAAGAAGTTCCTATTCTTCTCTTGGATAAGTTTTAGATTTTGTTTGGTTGTTTGGAGTAAAGTGTCTAGTTTCAAAAGATTGGATTTCAATGATTTAAATGATTTTACAAACTGACCTTTGTATGGTCTTGTCACCATAAGGTTTTATACAAAGCTTCAAAATGAGTTTTGAAAAATTTTATACAAATTAGACACCCATATCTTTCCAATGGTATATTATTCGTAATATTTCATGACCGTTCGGATTGGTTTTGAAATCTTCAAAGTGACCACCAAAACAGGGCAACTCTATTGTTGTGTGTTTTTGACCTTTGGTCACTTAATTAACCATAACCTTTTCTATAGACATCAAAATGTCATTTTGTAAAAAGGAGTAGAAAGTAGACATCCATACCTTTCCAACGATATATCATACAAAAGGTTTTGATGTCGTTTGGTCATGTTTTGGCCATTTGAAATTGGAGCTGCAGTGTTGTTGCGTGTTTATTTTTTGGGTAAGTAAATAGTATCATAGAAAGAAAGAAAGAATATACAAATACAAGGGGCATACCCCAGGTAACAAAGCAAGAGCTAAACAAAGGCTCAAAACAAGCTCAAACAAATGAGCAAACAGGAAACAAGAGATGCTGTCACGTGTTTACTCGAGAGCATTGTGACCTTGGCGCGAACTCACCTTCCAGGTCTCCTTTTAAGGCCAAAAATGAGTTTTCCTTACAAAACGACGTAGTTTCATTTAGGGCTCATAAATATATGATGTCTTCTCTCTTGTATGCTTCTAAAAGTACAAAATTACATCTTTGAAAGAGAAAGTGTTTCCCAAGAAAGAAAAACTCTCAAGAACTCATTTTTACTCATCCAAACTCATTCTCATGTGCATCAAACATCATCTAGGATCATCTAGGATGTATCTATGCTTGGGTCTTCTTCAACACACATGACTTGGTAAGTTTAACACCATCTATTCAAATTTGTGTTCTTACTTAGCAAGAAATCTCATTTATGACTTGTTGGCATCTAGATTAAGTTTTATTTACAAGTTGAGATATTTGTGTTGATTGATTGAGTTGTTGTTTTGTGATAGCTAGGATTTCAAGCTTATATAACATCTAGCTAAGTTATCTCATTGATTGATTGAGATTTTTTGTGATAGCTAGGATTTCAAGTTTATATAACATCTAGCTAAGTTATCTCATTGATTGATTGAGATTTTTTGTGATAGCTATTGTATCTAAGATTGGTTATCCTTTACATAGTTAAGTTGTATGACATGACATATAGCAATATTGATATCTAGGATTATTCATATTGACATCTTAAATCTCTAGATAAGAATTTAGTGTAACTTTGCATTATTTTCATATTGAATATCATTACATATTCAAATAGGTTGTTGATTTCTTCTTTGAGAAGATAAGCCTTGTGACTAAGTTGCTTAGTGCACAAGCAAGTGGGTCAAGTGCCACTGTAAAAGGGTTGCGGGTAGAGTAGGAGGTGCTCATGCCAAGAGTAGTGGATCAGGGGATATCACTAGAGATTGATCCAAGAGTTGTGAATGGTAGTGTCCATAGCCTGAGGTTATCAAAGGTGAGAGTCCATGTATCACTTGAAGGTATAACCTTTTATTCATATAGTGGATTTCGGTAACCGTGTGTGGTTAGCACAATAGTTCATGGTTTTTCCTTGTTAAAGGTTTCCATATAGTTCTTTAATTTCCACACTTTATACTTGATTTTATTGTATGTTTGAATTGGGTTATTTTTGAATATTGACCAATCCGAAAATTTTGGTAATAATAGAATTAACAACCCATTCACCCCCCCCTATGTTGTTTTAGACACATCGTTATCTGTTTCAATTGTTATCAGAGCAGGTTCCTAGACATACATAGGAGATCCTTGCTATTCTTGCATGTCTTGCATTCGTGTGCATTTTGTTTGTTGCATTCATTTGCATTCATTTTACTCAAACACTATGAGTGGCTTTGAGAGGCTAGAGGGTGCGTTGATCTTTGAATCGCCATTGCTCATTGAGGATAACTACTCCTATTGGAAAGGAAGGATGGAATTCTTTTTAAGTGACATCGATGAGCATGTGTGGATATGTGTGGAAGAAGGATACTCACCTCCCATAAAGAGACTAGAGAATGGGACTTGTGTGCCTAAGCCCAAGTCCAAATGGACAAATGATGAACTTGAGGCTACAGAATGGAACTTAAAGTGCATCCGTGCCTTATCTTATGCAGTGGATGTGATTCAAGCCAAACTCATTCGAACCACTCGAGATGTTCGAGAAGCTTGAGAGATTCTAAGAGTCACTCATGAAGGTACCGTTAAGGAACAAGATAAGAATGTGGGTACCTTGAACATAAAGCTTCAATGTTTTGATTGTGGCAGCTATGGGCACATCTCTACGGATTGTGGTAACTCAAAGACCAAGAGTAAAAGAGGCAAATCAAATGCATACTCTTGTAGTGAAAACGAAGAGAGCTCTTCGGGGTTCTGAGAGATGTGAAAGGAATGACATAGCTTTTCCCACCTTACATGATGACAACCTAAAAGCGGGCACAAGACACCCATCACTTAAAGTCAACAACAAATAAGCTCATTCGGATGATGATCACCAAGAGAGCACAAGTGGTGGAAGGTTCTATGAAGAAAGTTCAAGTTCCATGAACTTAAGTGATGAGGGTTTGAATTATGAAGACTTTATTGAAAGTTTTCAAAGGTCCTTGAAGAAGAAGAATGAAGAAATTGAGAAGTTGAAGAAGGAAGACCTTCAACTAAAGACCAAGTTAGATGACTCTTTGAAGATGGACATAGTCGATGTGTCTAATTACGAAAAGGAGATTGAAGATTGCCATCAAAGGATGAAGGCAATGAAGGATGAAATTGCCAACAAAGACATCTCCTTAAAGATTGTCAAGGAGAAAGAGATGAGGTACCTTGAGGATTTAAAGAAGGCTAAGATCAAGCAACCTCAAGCTCAAGGCTTAAGCAAAAAGCTTCACCTCCTCAACATCCTAGGAGGAATATTAATCTTGGAAATTCATCCAAGAGTGTCCAAATGAAGATGCCAACAAAGGGTAAAGCTCAACCTCAACCTTAACGTGGTAAGCCTTCAAAGAGGAAACACCCACGGGTTAAATCCACAACCACCAGCAAATTGTTTTTCACTAGTTAAACAAGAGTACACTCTCAAATGTGACCTACTCTCATGTATCACAATTTATTGGATATCCCTCTTATCTATTCCCACTGGAGAAAAACTTGCCTGCTCTCTAACCGAGACACATCGTATGCCTCTAGAGAGTACCCTTGCTTGGACTTACTTGAGACCTCACGTCTCTTGCCAAGACTTCCCTTGCTTGGACTTACTTGAAGCCTAGCTCCTTGCCAAGTCTTATTTGCTTAGTTATTCTTAGCCCCTTGCTCTTAACTAAGACTTCCTTGTTTGAACTTACTTAGAGCCTCACACCCTTAGCCAAGACTTCCCTTGCTTGGACTTACTTAGAGGCCTCACACCTCTTAGCTAAGACTTCCACATTTTACAAGGCAATTGATCTATGTGGTGCAAATGGTGTAAGCACAAGCAACATAGGACATATGATCAATATGAGCTATGGAAACTAGAATTAAACAATTAGCACACAATATATGATATTCTAGTTTAGAATCTAAGAGATGTAATCAAACAAGATGATGCATGAACATATGAGATGTATGGATCAAGTACAAATCATGTAAACATAGACTTAGTCATGTGAGAACACAAGTCAAATATTGTCTAGTCATAAAACAATGAATTCAAAATCTAGAAAATGTGAAACACCTAACACATGTAATTCCTAGTTCCATTCACAAAGCTAATACTTGAATAAATCATATACATAAAGCACATATTCAAGATATTAGAAACATACACCAAAAAATGCTAGAATCACAAAATGTGTTCAATGGATATTCTAGCAAGTATTTAAAGAAAGGTAATGAATAATCAATTAAATCCTAGATAGCTCTAAATACTAAATCAAATGTGCTAATCCTAGATTTTTTCAATTGAAGGATCAAAGCACAAGGTTATTAATCATAAAATAGATCAATCAAGTTACAAATAACCCTAGATATCAAGCTAAACACAATATAACTCTCAAACAAGTGAAATACTAGAATTATAGAAAACTAGTTCACATTTGTCTCTAATTAGACTTGATTTAGCTTTAATATGAAGCTATCCTTCTCAATAGCTTTCATCAAACATACATATACATATATAAGATAAAACCCAAGGTAATTGAAGATCATCAAAGATGAAATCACAAAGATTGACTCAATACCTTGAAATCCCAAGCTGGTTCGGTTTTGATAGTGGAACTGCTTTAAAACTCGATCAAACAGTTGTAAACTCTTTTGGAGAAGGTAGGGGACTTGATTACAAAGATTCTCCAACTTGAATCACTCAATTTATGGTGTTTGGAACATGAGAAAGTTTGAGAGAAATTTTCTGCATATTTTCTTCTTGACAATGAACAAGTGAGAGAGAGGGAAGATTTAAAAGAGTCGGGAGGGAAAACAAAATGAGATGTGGCCCACTTTTGAGAGGTGGCTTTCAGCCATCCTCGTGTAGGCGCATGGCCACAATGGGGAGGCCGAGAGCCTCCTTTCCTGTGGTGGCCACGCTCCTCCACGGGAAGGCCTCCATTTTGGCCTCTCTCATTTCGCTTCTTCTCTTTGCGCTCCCTTCACGTTCTTCGACCGTCCTTTGGCCTTCAAATTCAGAATTCAAATCCATTTATGGATTACAAACCATGACTCATTTACAAATGAGGTAGACTATGAAACTTTGACAATTGGATGTATACTCGACTCGATCTACGAAGACGAAGACGAAGACAACGCATTGTAAAGGAACATAAAGTTGCGTAACTTCCTCGTTTGAACTCGAAATCAAATAAATGAGTATCCGAAACATCCGAAACTCAAAAATGAATCATTTAAGAATATATTCAAGTCCACATCACATACATTCAAACAAATAAACACATGGACACATAAGTATGCAATTTCCTAGAGATAGTCCTAATACATGCATTTCTACAATGTATATCAGTATGAGTTCAATGCATTAGCATACTAAAACATGTGAATGTGTTATACTAATTTGGCACAACTATTCAAGGACACTTATGAATGAATTGTGTGTGTGTGCGCCTAAGCCTTGTAAGAGGAAAGAGGTCATAATACCTTTGTAGACAAGAACGCTTTTCCTAAGACCTCTTTCTCTCGAACGAAGGCAACAATTTTCTTGAACCGTTGTCCATCTTCACTTGAAGTTGATAAACCACACAACTATAACAACTAAACAATACAAAGTAAATATTGTTTTGATACAGAATAATGTCAACTAAACTCAAAATCCTAACATGACTAATCCGAAATTTTTTGTAATAATCGGATTAACAACTCATTCACCCCCCCTCTAGGTTGTTCTAGACACACCGTTATTAGTTTCAATAGTTTCACCTATCTGTTGCTAGTCCTCGAGAAAAAACATTAACAAACAAGATCAAAGACACACACTAGACCCAAAAATAATTAAATCATGCAAACGACTGATGAGGTCGTTTTGTACTCAACAAAATACGTTTTTATGTGATCGTTTTGAAAACCGAGTTTCACCACTTGAAAATCCAATTAGGATTTAAATTTAGTAAAATGGTAAGCAAGGATTTGTTCCACAGGGAATTAGAGTAATTAGTTGAATTAATTAGTTGAAAATCCTTTGGTTCCCTGGTTTGAGCTTGTGTTGGTACTCTTTGTGTTCTTTGCTCCGCTTTCCCTAAGACTCATGCCCACCTTTTCTTTGAGTGTGCTTATAGCAAAGTCATATGGTCTCATTTGAAGGATATGTGTGGCCGGCCTTGGAATGGTCAGAGGTGGCCTAGTTTTATTACTTGGGCTTCTCAACATTGGAAGGGGAAATCTCCTTCCATTGTTGTAAGAAGCATGGTCTTGTTGTGGAATATTTCTATTAGTTGATTATTTTGCCTTGTGTTTTTGTTTGTGTGAGCCATTTTTTAGCTCTTGCTTCTTGTTTTGCTCGTGTGTTAAAGCTGGTTTGAGCTTTAGTTCTTGCTCTTATTTTTCCTAGGGTATGCCCCTTGTATTTTGTACATTCTTTCTCTCTTTCTATGATATTATTTATTTACCCAAAAAAAAAATTAGCTAATCTTAAATGCAATAAAGTAAATCATGATAGTTTGAAAGTGTGTGGTTTGAGAAACAACCAAACTTGTAAAAATAAAAGTAACAAAATGTAAAGAGAATATGAATATATAGGAATCCAATATCAACAATCTAGATAAGAGAATGATTTAAACAATTGATAGGAAATTCTAGGGAAATGATAGAGTAGCTAATGGACTATGAGCAATTCATACATTGCTTCATTAACGTTCAATGTACACAATCAATGACCGATCTCATTCAAAAGTGTTGTTTAGGTCGTCACTACGAACCCTAAACAACTTCCCACCAAAATGTCTAACCGATTAAGGAAAGGGGGTTAAGGTGGGATCGATTAGTGACGATCAAAGGCCTAGGCAATAATGGTTGATCTACCCTCCAAAAGCCTATCCTATTCACTATGTGCTACAATCAATCAAGTGTGTCAATAACTTAACCAATTTTATCACAAATAAATCCTACAACATATTGTAATCAATAAGTGTGTGAATACTCAATTAATCACATAAGTGCAAGATCTAATTAAAAAGTAAATAGAACTATAATTATGCAAACATATTATTCAAAGCTTTAATAAATACTTAAGTCCAAAAAGTCTCTAAAATCATCCCCTAAAATGGGGGTTTAATTACACGTATTACAATCAAAGGGAAGGCAAGTAAAAGAATAGGAAATCACCCTTGGGCCTCCTTTTGTAGAGCTTGATAATTTCCTTGTCTTTGATGCTGCTTGTGTAAAGAGTGGATGATGAGGATATGTATAGATAGGTGAAGTCAAATGGAAAGTGGCAAAGAAAATGGGTGGAGAAGATGGGAAGAGAGGAATGATTTAGGAGGAGTAATCTAGATATTTTTGGAGAGGAGAAATGGTGGGATTAGGAATGGTGGAAGAGGGAGGTTTCTTGATTTCCAAGAGTTGTCTAAAAAAGGAAAAACAGTGATGTATTTTTAGGGTATTGAATTTGATACCTTCTGGACCGCTGGAACTTTCCCTTGGCATGAAATTGCGAACCTCTCACGAGTTTGGACGACTTTGCACGGGCAAGAGGTCGCTGGAAGTGAGCTTGAAGCTTGGTTTGGCCATGGAAGTTTGAACATTGGAGGATAGGGAAAATGTTTGCATATGAGGTTCAAAGTGGCTCCATTGAGAATGGAGGAAGATGGCCTGCCGATCTGGGCAAAAAATGGCTGGAAAAATCATCGAAAATGGGCCGAAAAATGGCCGGGTAAGTCGCGAGTTGTTACCGGGTTGACCGGGTCTGAACCAGGTCATACGCGGGTCGAGTCGACCCAGCTACAGCTTGAAGACGCAGTGACGTCAGCCTTGAGGAATCACTCCTCAAAACGACATCATTATGCGTGATGATATGGCGCTAATGCTGAGATTTGATGGCAAATTACAGAATGTACCCCTGATATTTCCCTTATTCACATAATATTCAATATTGGCCCAAATATTACACTTTAGCCCTTAAAATGTCCACAATGACAACAATTCCCCTGAACTTCCCTGTTTACCTGAAACATTTATTAAACCATTAAAATCCCTATTTTACCCGAGAAACGAACACAAAAGATAGGAAAAAGGAGTGCTAAATGTGAACATTTGGAGTGCGATCAAACCCCCAAACCTAAATTTTGCTCGTCCTCGAACAAAACTAAAAAACAAATAAACAAATAAACAAAACAAAACATACTAAGCATAAACAAATATACACTAAGCTAGTCCGCTTTCGTGGGAGAAACGATGGCAGTTATCACGTGCCACAAGCCTTTTAAACCTCTAAGTGTCCCTAGTAGGAGGGGAGTATAGTCTCCTGAGGGTTTACCGCTACGATACCCATAAACGCAAAGCTAAAAATTAAAACTACAATTAAAAACAAAATATGAAAGCCATACAAAATGAGATATCAAATGAGTTGTGCAAATGAGGAGCAACACATGTTAGAACCATTGAGTGGAGGGTAACCTAAAGTCATTCAATTGACTGAAATGCACGATGCAAATCCCACACTTTCAATTGCAAAGCATCAAATACAACATACTCAAACACTTCGGATGTAATTCGCATCGACTCTAATCCTCACTAGATTTCACTCTAATTTTCTCTCAAAATCCTAGGCACACTCTTTATCAAACAAATGCAATTTGGAAGTTATGTAAATCAATCAAATACGTAATGCATGTGAGTATTCGAAATAAAGCACATTTTAAGTGAATTGATTTCATGAAGGAATTAGATGCCATGAACGTGGTAGAGCATATAAAAATTTATATTCCTAAAATAGGCTTCCTAAAAGATCAATCGAACTCTCCCTAATTCATAATTTGGCCCAGGGTAATATGTAGTGTATGGAATGGTAGGGATGGAATATGGAAAGTTACTAATCAAGCCAAGGTTTTTATACATTAGACTTTAGAATCTTAAGCTCTATATAACTTTAAATTTTACATTTTCAAACAAGCGTCTAGGCTACAATTTTAATTTCAATTTGTGCTAATTAGTTACTCTAATTTTGAGTAACATTGCATTGAAGTATAAAGGCTTTAAGTGTTTTATTTTTAACACTTAATTTTTGAAAGCCCTTCTTTTAGCACAAATATAAAATACGCCTCAGTACATGCTTTTACAGTTTTTAGAGCTTATCAATTGAAATCTTCTAATTTGTACACCTTGACAAGAGTAATAACTAGGGTAAGGCTAAGTGTTTAAGTTAGTGGTTTGTGGTGGTGATGTGGGAAGGTTAATGTGTGTTGGTTAAGTGTTTTGGCCGTATTTGCAATGAAGCATACATAATAGGGACACGGACGTGTTTAAGCTATTTTGGTCGTGAAACACTAACAAAGTCCTAATATCATTTCTAGAAGTCCGTCTACAATGGGAATACAAATTCAACATATTATCCACATTTATGAAGGTTCTATGGCAAACAGTGCAAATGATGCGATGAGATCACAATGAAAAGCATATTCGAAGAGTGTTTAAGAATAGAAACATATACCCTCAGAAATGAATGCTAAGGCAAAAAGATTCACGGGTAGTCTCCACTATTAATCCTAACAATCGAGTACGGAGTCTCGTCCATTTAGACACTAAGAAAAAGGGACTAAATTTACATCATGCAAAGCAATCCTAGATTGACAAAAGTTTAGCCAAGATTCAACAATTAACACATGCGAAAAATTTCTCAACGGCACTACTCAAAATATCTCATTCAAACAATTTGTTCAAAGTTGGTTTATTCGTAAAAATTTCAAAAAGTTTTGAAAAAAAAATAAAAATAAAATAATAAATAATATTAACACACAAAAACGACACATATGTGTCCACACCCCCAAACCTAAACTCGACATTGTCCTCAATGTTGAAAAACTGAAGCACATGGACAAAGAGTTCATCGGTTGGAAAATTCGGACTCAAACATACTAACACTTATATACAATACTTACCATTATACTACAACGACGCACATACAAAAAATATATATAACAAAACATAAATACCATGTGAAAGAAACATCTAAATATGCAGTGCCAGCCCTGAGGTGGATCGACTAGGGGCACCCGCCTAGGGCCTAGAAACAAAAGCCTAAAAAGGGCCTATTTGTAAATTTGATGAAAATTATTTTGATTAAGTTTTTGTAAATTTTCTCAAAAAATATAATATATTATTGTTATTATTATTATTATTATTATTATTATTATTATTATTAAGTACAGTATTTCACAAAATTCAGCTGTGAGATTAAACAAAGGTCCCCATTTTATATATTCACCCTGGGGCCTCCAAAACCTCAGGACCGGCACTGTAAATATGGAGGACAACATTCTAACAAAAACTATCGACTTTCGAATTCGAACAATGTTTGCTTTTCAATGCATATTTTCAAAGATACTCCATAAAACTTGTTAAAATTTTGACACAAGAATATAGACATGCAATTGAACACTTTTCATGTAGAAAACATCTCAAAATTCAATTCGAACAAGTGTGAAAACAGATGTCAAAACAGGTCAAGTGCAGAATTTTGAAAACAAGGCACGTTTATGACCTTCGGTCGAAGAAATACTCATAACTTTTATATCATCGTCCAGAATTTTACGTTCTTTATATGTTGGAACCATATCGGAAAAAAAAATGAATGCTTCATAGTTAGAAATTTTAATTTCTTCACTGATTAGTACATTTTTTAAGAAACATTTCACCCAAACATTTCAAAACAGGGCATCTTCACAAGGTTTGAAATAAAACTCTAAAAATAAAAACGAAAATACAACAATAACACATATATACAATCCTAATATCTACAGCTAACATGTAAACACATATATACAATCCTAAATATCCATAACTAATCATATCATACTACCAATCCTAGTCACTAGGCAAACACAATCAATTCACACTCTTAAGCTAAACAAAAGATATAAACATGAAGTAAAAGCTTAAAAGTGGAAGATTGGACCTGAGATTTAGCATTCCTAGGTTGGTGTGGCTTCATGGTATGGTGTGATAGTGCATTATTAGGGTGCAGGTTCATTCCCGCAGATGTGAAGTCGTGGAGGCGTGTGGGCTTTGATTCCCTGTTCCCGCGGACATGAAGTCGCACACAATCTTAGAGCTTCGCACAAGTTCATGCATGCAACAGCACAGGTTTATTCTTGTGGACTTGAAGTCGTGGTAATTCCTCCGAGGAGTGCTGCGGCTTTGTGTCTTCTGGCTAGCGGGCACTTTCCCGTGGATATAAAGTCGCAGTGAACTCTGCGAATTCCTTCCTTCTGATCCGTTGGTTCTTTCCTACGGCTATATGTCGCGCAAAGTTCCAAGAGAACCCTACGGCTTTGTTGAGCGAGCTTTATCCCTCATACACATCTCGCGGTAGGCACTTCTTCTTGATTCCAGACCCTGCACATAGAAAAATCACACCAAAAACACCACAAGCATACCATGCAAGTATATAAGCAAGGAGTCTAAATCCCCAAACCTATCTATTCCCATGCATCTTATCATGATAAGTGGATAATTTAGAGACTCAAGACTCCAAACACTAAGCAGTTATTGTTCAAAATAATTACAAACCAAAAACAACACATATAAATATAATACTTGGCTCAAATGAGCCATAAAGCGAGTGTCGTGCTAAAACGTTATCCGCCTAAAAATGAGCTTCCTCTAGAAGCTATAGCACCTACAAATGCAAGTGCACATTAAAAGGTTCATATGTTCAAAGATATTCGCAAATCACTCGAAAAATCATCATGCAATTCATGGAAGTCTGAAGGTGTTTCTAATGGAATCAGAGGTTTACTACATTTTACAACCCACACCATATCACTTAGTGTGATTATTCCATTAACAAAGGGAGTCTTTCTCTTATGCACAAGTTGATCCTTTCGAACCAAAACTTGTCTAGCTTCTCCTACAACGCTCTTAGGTTTGACATTCCTAGTTTTGCAAAATTCATTATATTTTAAGCACTCGGCCATCTTGTGGCCTCTAATTGAGCAAAAAATAGCATGTAGGAGAATGAGTTGGAAGACCACCTTTGTTTTTGCTCTTCTTCCTTTTCCTTCTTTTTGGGGGGCCTTTGGATGGCATGCATCACCATGAGAAGTGCAAGGCTTCCTTAGTTCTTTTTCTTGATCGGTCCCCGTCTTAGTTAAGGTTTGGAGAGTGTTGTTGACATTGTCTATCTCCACAATCATGGCATTCTCCTTGACCTTTGAGATTTCCGAGGCATTGCCTCTTATGTTGACATCTTCT
Source organism: Acer negundo (assembly GCA_035582765.1). Taxonomy (NCBI): domain Eukaryota; kingdom Viridiplantae; phylum Streptophyta; class Magnoliopsida; order Sapindales; family Sapindaceae; genus Acer; species Acer negundo. Next base: position 4,165,849 of record CM069238.1, read on the forward strand.
TGCATCTCTACTAATGCCTTGTCCCTCTTCTCTACTTACAATTGCATTTCATGTAACTTACTAGCGAACTCTTCCTCTTGTTCTTCCATCAATTTGGAGAGAGCTTATGATTTTCGAATTTCTGAATCTCTCTCTCTTTCAAGTGAGCCAACCTTCCCAATCAAGTCCATATGTTTACTTGTCAATTCCATGTTCTGCTTGATCACATATGTTACATCTGTACTTTTTTTTTTCTCCTCCTTTAGCTCATCTTCAAAATTTCAAAAAATCGCATACGTGTCATCTACCGAGCTACTAAGAGTTTGTACCGATTCAGGTACCTCTTCATGTGAACATAAAGGATAGGTTGATTGAGAGAGTCTGGAGGCTCCTTCTTCTCTTCTTCAACCTCTTGTAAAAAGTTGGTTAGAGACTTCTCTTTGTCTTGCTCTTGTGATATTTCTCTCAACTGAAATCCCACCCTTTCTACGACTTCTTTTATGTCAAGCATTCTTTGTTTGGTCGATGTGAAGTTGTCATGGCTGCTCCATTAATGGTCTTGCCATTCCGAATTACTGGATGCTGCCAAAGAGAATGGCGATGCCATTACACAAAAAGGAAGAGACTCATAGAATGGCAGAGGCAAATAGAGCTTTTGCACATTTTCGTTAATCCATGAACAAGGTCTATATAGACACATAGATCCATGGATCCACACATCTCGATCGGAAATGAATTAATAGAAACTTGTTCCTAGCTTTCTTGATGGTTATAATCTTGATAAGGATACATGGGAGACATTTCTTCTTCATATTCCGGCCATTACTCTCCTTGCGAACCCAAGTCCATCTTGCATTCACTCCACCCACAAGGCGGATAAACTACAGCTGGCTGCTCCTTATATTGTGCCAAGAGAGTCTTCATTACTTTTGATAAGCCGGCCAATTGCATGGCTAACATTGAGTTGCCACTCTCCATGTTGGTTTGAAATCTGAAACAATCATACAAGCTAAACAAGAATCACGTCGAAAAAGATAAAATATGAACAATTAAAAATAAAAATAAAAACAATGAAATATGACTAAAGTTAAACAAAGACTAAATCTAATAAAAATGTACGTTATGCATCCCCGACAGCATAACATAGATGTCAGGAATTGTGTTTTAGGTTGGGAAAGTTGTATATCTGTATGGGGAGTGATTTGAATACGGTTTGGACGAAATGTCTCCCAAGTTGGTCGAGCTCGTGGGTTTGGATACCCTGGCTCGCGGGTTCTTGCTCCCTGGATGAACTTGCAGTGGAAATTGGAAGTTTCCCACGAGTTGATACTTTCTGGACCGCTAGAACTTTCCCTCGACATGAAATTGCGGACTTCTCACGAGTTTGGACGACTTTGCACAAGCAAGAGGTCGCAGGAAGTGAGCATGAAGCTTGGTTTGGCCATGGAAGTTTAGGGCCTTGGAGGATAGGGAAAATGTTTGAATAGGAGGCTTAAAGTGGCTCCATTGGGACTAGAGGAAGATGGGCTGCCGATCTGGCCAGAAAACGGTTGGAAAAACAGTCAAAAACGGGCCAAAAAAAGTCTGGGTAAGTCGTGGGTCGTTGCCGAGTCGACCGGGTCTGAACCGGGCCATATGCGGATCGGGTCAACCCGGCTGCAGCTTGAAGACATTGTGACGTCATCGCTGACGTTAGCCTTGCGCAACTCCTCAAAACGACGCCATTCTGCATGGTGATGTGGCGCCGATGTTGAGCTTTGATGGCAAATTGCATAATGCACCCCTGATATTTACCTTATTCATACAATATTCAATATTGGCCCGAATATTACACTTTAACCCCTAAAATGTCCAAAATGACAACAATGTCCCTAAACTTTCATGTTTACTTAAAACACTTATTTAAACCATTAAAATCCCTATTTTACCCAAGAAAAGAACACAAAAGATAGAAAAGGAAGTGTTAAATGAGAACATTTAGAGAGCGCGATCACATGGCAAATTACCATTTAGTCCTTATGCAGGGCCATTCCGTAAATTTCCAGCCAATCACATTTGAACACAGATGTGTTCGAAGTGAGTTTCATGACGAAACATTTGGCGACGCAATGGTGACACAATCAGGTGCAAAATAGGATCTCTGTCGCTATGGGTCGCTGTGGCGACATCGAACGAGCAAACCGCGACAAACATAGGGCATTGTCGCCATGAGTTTCACGGCGACAAAAAAGGGTGACATCAACGACGAGAAGGGGAGGTCGTGGCTCGAGCACGGTAGCGATTGGTGGATCGAAACGATTCCGATCTGGTTTGCGTTGTAGCCGCCGTCATTTTGGGCCATAAATCAGCCGGGATAAGGCAGGGGATCGCCGGAACAGTGACTGGACCAGGTACGGTTTGCTGGTCTCGCGGCTGGAGGAAGAAGATGAAGTGAAGGAGGTGGGGTGCGCTCAGCGATCGGTAGGGGTGTACTTGGACTCAAATCCTTAGTCCTCATTGGGGTGCATACAGGTTTCTCTTTGAATCACTTGGGCCACTGTATGGTCTTCTAGTTTGTGCCACGCACAGCAGTAGGCCTGGGTGCGTTTTAGAAGTCCACTAATCAACTATGACCAAAACGTATCACTTAACTAAGTGTTGAGGACACTAAGGTGTATTCAGAAATAGGCTGGGGCTCATTTAGAAGCACAAACCAGCCATCAAACGCACCGCTTTACTAATGTGACGTGGCACCTCTGCCTGATTTACTTGGCACATTACTCATAGCTCCCCTGATCTCTTCCAATATTATAATATCTTCAATATTCCTTCAATAATTACACCTTTACCCTCAATTCACCAATATTACTCCAATGCCCTTGAACTTTATAAATACCTGAAAAAACTTAATTCACATCATTAAATCAAGGGATATTGCCTGAAAATCAAGTGAAAAGAGAAGGAAAATAAAGATAAAATCATACCAATTTTGGTTCGATCAAATACCCTCAAACCTATCTTTTGCTTGTCCTCGAGCAAAACAAATAATAAGCACCAATAGACATGTTTCAACTATCAAACAATCAACATTTAAAGTACCGGCTCTTTGTAAAAGACTCCAAAGTCAAAATTTGACTTGCAAAGCCAAAAGAGAAGAGATTTATCAACATTATGCTTGTTAGGAAAAATGTACATGTAATACATGCTAAATGAAGATTAAAGTCATGTCACTCTAACTACACATTGCACGCAACACTATCCTGCATTCAAGATGCTAAGGCTTCAAAAACTAGATTGCCATTAGAAAAAGAATGTAATTCGCCTCGACATTTAATCCTCACCAAAGTCTCTCATTTTCACACAGATTCCTAGGCTTCACTCATAATTCATATGCAATATGAGTTAATGTTCAAGATGTCAAATATAATTGCACATGATCATTTAAAAACACAATTTTTGAAAATTAGTCTCATGAATGGAATTGAAAGCCATGAACCAGAAAAAATATGTGTCAACCAAAATTTCTAAAATGGACATCCCTAAAGATCAAATAGGTCTTTCATTTGGTTGTAATTGGGCCTAAGGTGAATGGTGAGTCAATAAATGGGAAAAATTGATATCAAACACCCAATGGTCACACTAAGGCATACATTCTAAGATAAGCATAATTTGCTTATTACAACTTGCATAATCCACACTTTGGCGTCCATGCTCACAATTTACTTTGTGCATTTTTTACTCTTAATTTTTATTGAGTAGCTCATTTAATTTCACATAATTCATCTAGGCACTTAGTGCCTCATTCATCCTTTCTTTTCTTTCTTTTGCTTTGCTTGTCTTTTCTTTTCTTTTCAAGCGTTGCATTTCATCTTTTTAATGTGTTTGCACATACATATTTGCCTAGGTACATGCCTTAAAATTTCTATAACTCAAAGCTTACATTCAACCCCTAAGCCTTAGCAAACCATTTGGTACAAGGTAAGTCTAGTGTATAGGCTATATGGTTTATGTTGATGTGGTTCTTGAATGAAAAGCTTAATTGTATTTGGCTTTAAATGGACAATATAGCACACACACTAGAGGGATTGGAAGTATTTAGGCAAATTTATTGGTTTTTCACATGCATTGCCTAAAATCACCTATAAAGGTTTGTCCACAAAGTCAATTAAAGCATCCACAAGCAGTCCAAATGTTCTATGTCAAACAACATTTAAGTGCAAATGAGACATTTTAAAAATGTTTAATATGTGTGTTTGAATGAGTGTTTAAAGAGTGAAAATTTCCCTCAAAATAAGCTTTTTAGGCTGTGTTTGTGAACCTCATGGGAAGTCTCCACTATTAATTCCTATCCTTCAAGCTTAATTGAATATTCACTCCAACATCAAAAGAAAAGAACTAGCGTGCTTTGTGCAATGCAACCCTAAATGACATGAGGTTAATCTAAACTAAGCAACACAAAGATGCACAATTCCTTACTCCCTCACACAATGGCACAATCTCGACAAGCAAAATATGCTCAAGCATGGCATTATTACATTATTTTCAAAAATTTTGAAAAATTTAGTTCAAAATATTTGCACATAATTTGCAAACAAGTGACAGTGTTGCGCACACACCCCCAAACCTAAATTAGACATTGTCCTCAATGTCTTTGGGTCATATAAAAACCGGTAAACATGGTGCAAAACACATCCACAATCAAAGAGTTTTAAACACAATCAATGTCCATCTTCACAAAAATTTCCCAAGAATAGAATCAAGTGGTTCAATAACATCCTATAAATTCATCATCAACTCAAGAGATATGGCAATGTAAATTCATCAAGAGTTATCATCACAATCCATGTGGACCAACTATGTGATCATTCAAGCCTAAATCCACTATCACAAACATCACACCCTTATTCAAAGCAATAATAAAATAAAGCTAAAAGAATTCAAAAAGGAAACGACTAATTAAAACAAAATTTAAACTATAAAAGAAATGTACCTAAGTGGGTTGCCTCCCACAAAACGCTCGATTTAATATCTAGGAAAGACGTGGCATGGTGCTCCCGCACTTCAAACTCCAAAAATGTTGCTTTCCTAAAAAGGATAAGGCTCTCGCTTGTTTTATGAGCACTCTTGGCTTGCTCGTCCCTCAAAGACTCGCAAATTGTCTTTGTTTCCATCCCAAGAGATAAAGAAACCTTGCTTCATCACACAAGCAACACAACACACTTCCTTAAGAAGCAATAGAAAATCTACACATGCATAAAGCCTATTAGAAAGTTCCGGCAAATAAAAATCTACTCAATTCTTGTAATTGCCAACAAGAGCTTGGAACACCATTTATTCAAAAGAAATAAACTAAACAAATCCCACAATAGATTTTACCCCCAAACCTAATGTTTTCTCACCTGTCAACTACCATATACAATTCCACGAATAGAGAGAAATACTAGATTAAAGAAGGAAAATAGATTGTGCAATTTTTAAACAACATAAAGCATAAAAAAAATGTACAAAAGAATTTTTCTAAATTATGTACTTGTGCTAGGGCTGACATCAACTAAAGGAGGTTTTACAAAGTTTAGAAATTGATTCTTTTTCACAACCCAAACAAGTTGAGTGGATTTCCCCTTTTCCTTTCCTTTGGGTCTAACTTGATTAACCAAGTCTTTTCTTACCCAAATTTTCTTAACTCCAGGTAGACTTTTCCTATTCCAAGACTCTCTCATTTTTTTTTGTGCTGATGGAATTTAAAACAATGAGCTTTTAAGTGCCCTTTTTGCAAGCAAAAATAGCAAGTAGGAGGATGGTTAAGAAAACTCCCTCTTGGTAGGTGACTATGAGGTCCATGATGTTGTCTCATATTTAGTGTTTTGACCTCCTTCTCCATCTTGTCTAGATTGACTATGTAGTCACATTCTTTGACATTGGCTACCTTGAGGGTTTTATCCTTCCTACCAAGTGCTTCCTTCGTTTCTTCAAAAGCTTTTGCTTTTCGCTCCACTTCCATAAACAACTTCCTTGTCTTCCTTTCATAAGCAACTTCCTTGTCTTCCTTGCATATTCTTCTTCAAATTCTTCACATAACTTTGCAAGGTCTTCGAATTCCTTTAATGCGGAATTCCTCTTAACTTCAAGTCTCCCAACTTGTATTTCCAACTCCTTGTTCTTGTTGGAGACTTCTCCTACCTTCCTCCGAATGTACCATTCTCCTATTTGAGAATGTTTACTTCAAGTGTGATTTTTTTGTTTTGCATTTCAAGCTCTTCCATTTTCACCTTTCCCAAGGCCTCCTTTTCTTCCAACTTCTTTAGTACGAGTTGTAACTTTCTCTCCAATTCTTCCCTCACTTCTTCCTTCTCTTGGGAGGTTTTCACTAATCTCTCTTGAAGTAAAGCCAATTTTTCCTCTAAGTTCGTGCTTAGCTCTTGGTTCTTCAGCAGTTCTTCCTCGATTTCTACACCCTTTTTAAATACTTGTACAAGAGCATGTACACGGGTCATTGTCCTCCCTTGCTTGAGATTAATTGACTCTATTGATTGGTCCGGCTGGCTACGTAACACATAGTTGGTCATCTTCCTCTCATATGATTGTTGTGCGGATTGGAATAAATCATGATAGTTTGATAGTGTGCGGTTTGAGAAACCACCAAACTTACATGTAAAAATAAAAGTACCAAAATGTAAAGAGAATATGAATATATAGGAATCCAATATCAACAATCTAGATAAGAGAATGATTTAAACAATTGATAAGAAATTCTAGGAAATGATAGAGTAGCTAGTGGACTATGAGCAATTCATAGATGGCTTCATTAACATTTAATCTACACAATCAAGGACTGATTTCATTCAAAAGTGTTGTTTAGGTCGTCACTACGAACTTTAAACAACTTCCACCAAAATGCCTAACCGATTACGGAAAGGGGGTCAAGGTGGGATCGATTAGTGACGATTAAAGACCTAAGCAATAGTGGTTGATCTAACCTCCGAAAGCCTATCCTATTCACTATGTGCTACAATCAATCAAGTGTGTCAATAACTTAACCAATTTTATCACAAATAAATCATACAACATATTGTAATCAATAAGTGTGTCAATACTGAATTAATCACATAAGTGCAAGATCTAATTAAAAAGTAAATAGAACAATAATTATGCAAACATATTATTCAAAGCTTTAATAAATACTCATGTCCAAAAAGTCTCTCTAATCATCCCCTAAAATGGGGGGTTTAATTACACATATTACAATCATAGAGAAAGCAAGTAAAAGATAAGGAAATCACCCTTGAGCCTCCTTTTGTAGAGCTTGATCCTTTCCTTGCCTTTGATGCTCATTGTGTAAAGAGTGGATGATGAGGATATGTCTTGATAGGTGAAATCAAATGGAAAGTGACAAAGGATATACAATAATCCTAGATTACATCAATCATAGGATCAAAACAAAATTCAATGCCATTTATCATTAAAATGATTCAATCAAGTCTCAAACAACCTTAGATATCAAACTAATCACAATACAACTCTCAAACATGTGAAAATCATAGAATCATTCACATGTCTCTAATTAGACTTTTGATTAGGTTTGATTATGAAGCTATCTTTCTCAATAGCATTTACCATACATATACATACATATAGAAAAAGAAACCCTAAACAAATTGAAGGTTATAAAAGAAGAAATCTCAAAGATATGACAACTACCTCACAATCACGAGCTGGTTCGGTTTTCTATGTAGAACCATTAAGAAAATCGATCAAACAGATGCAAGACTACTTGGAAAAGGTAGAGGACTCAATTACGAACAATCTCCAACTCAAATCACTAAATTCTGACTTCGTATGAGAAAGTTATGGTGTTTGGAAGGTGAGAAAAAGTTGAGAGAAAATTCTGCACGTGAGAAATTCTAATTTTTCTTGAATTAAATGGGAGGGAATGGAGAACTTTTAAAAGAATTCAAGAGAGGGAAAATACTGGTCAACCAGAAGGTGACATGCCACCTCTACGTGTGGGGTGTGTGTGGCACACGTGGGTAGAGGAGGTCCCTAGCCGTGTGGCACACGTGGCCTCCTTGCTTGGCCTTTGGTCGAGTAATGTCCTCTCGCGCTCCTCTCTCTTTCTTCGGCTGTATTCAGGCCTCCGATTTTGAATCCGTCTTCAGATTACAAATCGTGAATCCCTTACACACAATGATGAATACAAAACTTTGACAAAAAGGTTGAGAATTCATCTCGAAAAATGACAACGAAGACAATTCAACGAATGAGAACACAAAGTAGCGTAGCTATATCGTTTGGACTTGAAACCTAATTAATGAGTAACCGAAATGACCGGGACTTAATAAAGAATCATCGTCCAAAAACAATAAAATGGAAACAAATAAACAAAAAGTCACACACGTATGCCATTTCCTAGACATAGTCCTATAACATGCAATTTACAATTTTTATCAAATTAAATCTAATGCATATGCATACATTACCAAGTGTGTGAAAGTGTTATACAAATGGTGTATAACTACGCAGGGACACATATGAATACCATGTGTGTGTGTGCCTAAGCCTTGTAAGAGGAATGAGGTCTAAATTACCTTTATTGTGCAACTAAGCACATTTCTCTTTAAAGACTCTATCTTGCATGAGTTGTGGCCAAGTCTTTCTTTGAAGCTTTGAATCATCAAATCTAAGACCATTAAAAAATACACGAAAAACATCGTTTTGATATGGAATACATGCTAAGACAAACCAAAAATCTAACAAAGGAAATCTTCCTAGAATTTAGAGGTTAATCTCAATTAGGGAGTGGTTTTCTAGAGGCAAGGGATTTGTCTTGATTAGGAAGCTTGTGGCAAGGTGTATTCACTTGGTCCTTGGGTAGACTAGGAGTAGATAGCATGGGGAGTATATCATGTGTTGATTGCCTTGAGTGTGTATCTCCTTTTTGACATAGTGAATTTGCTTGCCGGTGGTTATGGTATCAACCCGTGGACATTTCCTCTTAGGAGGTTTTATCATGTAAAAACAATTGTGTCAAGTTTTGTTTTTACTTTTCATTATCTTTCATATCTTTCATTGATTGTATCACTTGTGATTTGTATTCTACATTGTGTTGATTAGCAATTAATTTGTTAGACACACCAAGTGTGCACATCATTGTTCAGTGAAAACGTAGTTTGGAATAATTTGGACATATAGCTATTCACCCCGTAGATATATATTACACTATATTGCTTAAGGGAATTTCACTCCCATTGTTCACTACTCTACCACTTCTCAAAATGGCTCTAGAACTACCTAGATTGGATGAATCCCTTGATCTTCCGATATCTCTTTTCAAAACATTGTCCTCAATCTTTCCTATGTGTCCTTCATTTATCTTGATTGACTCCTCCAACTTAGAGAAAGAGGAATCTCAGCACTCCAATGAGTGTTGGAAAGCTTGTAGTTTGTAAATGTGAATTGAACATAAATAAAAGAAGTAGTTTATTCATTCAAATTGTCTCATATATTTATATATAACATGTGTACTTAACATCCAAGATTGCCGGATGTAATTTCGAACTAAGTATATGAATGTCATATATAGATAGATTCAACGAGCAATCTAAAGAGTCCGTAGATAGCAAATAAAGCTGGGTACTTTATTTGTGGTTAATCTACAGCTACGGTCTATTTCGTAGTGTATAGTGGTTCTATCCTGGATCATTCATATGAAGATATGAGAATGGAGGCACCTTGTATGATGTGATCATATAGGATCGGGCCATGATCTATATGAATCTCTCACTAAGATCCGTTTAACGATAAGATTCATATATATCAACTAATGATGGCTATGTGTGGGTGATCTTAATCCTGAGTGTCTTATCGACTCCTTCAAGTTAGGTCGTTGTCTTTGATATACCGTGGGTGAGGTCGAAGTTACATTCCCGATCAATATGCTCCGTATGTTGGGATCGTGGTTTGGCTTGTGGCTGGGAAAGTTTGTACATAATAGTGGAATCCACTCCTTCTTGCGAGAAGTAGATGATAGTTCCCTTCAGGGTTGATTTGGGGCTTGAACAATATGAGCGCTCTCTTAATTCCATAAGGAATGTAGGATTTATTGTTCATTAGAGAATCAACGGTATATAATTAGAGGGGTATAACAGACATTATAACCCAGCTCTAATTATGAACTACTTGTGGAGGATTATACCTTATGTAATAGCTATATCGATGTGGACCAAAAGTTATTGGTTTGTGTAAAAACGTCTACAGTTGAGAGAGTGCAGCTTTGGGTTTTTAGTGGAATAACACCGAAGTTAATAATCATGAAATATTAATAAAGAGTTTAATTATTATTTCTAAGGATTATTGGAGCTCAAAATACTGTGGGTCCATTAGGTCCCCTTACTAGCCCGATCGATTTAGGTAATAAGGGTCACGGTTAATTAATTGGATTGTCCAATTAATTGTGTTAAGAAAGTGACACGTGTTTATTTGAGAATTAATTGAATAATGAGAATATTTAATTAATGAATATTAGTGATTAAATTAATTAAATAATAAGATTATTTAATTATGCGATTAATCATTAGTTGGAGGATGTTGATTGATATTTGTGTTTGAATGAAGATAAGATAATTTGATTATTTTATTTTTATTAAATTAAATATTAAATTTGAATTTAAAAAGTTTAAATTCAAAGTTATTAATTATCCTTATTGATATTAGATATTTTAAAGGATTAATTAATTAAAGTAATCAGTTAAAAAATATATATGTGATATATTGTTTTTTCTTAAAAAAAAAAAGCACTGATTAACGCACAAAAACGCATCAAGTGAAAAAGAGAAACACAGCAAGTGTGTGCGTGAGACAATAAGAAGAAAAACAGTGGTGTGTGGCCTAAAAAAAAAAGAAAAGAAAAAAAAAAGGTTTTATTTTTTTATTCATGGTGGCTGAATTCCACACATAGAAAACAAGAGTTGTTTTCATAGGGTTCTTCTTCAACCGCCATTCATCCTCCATGTTTCTGAGTACCGTGACGCGTCCACACGCTGTTACCAATCCCGGGTCATAGGTAGGAAGATCTGGTGATTCAAATCGGGAAGCAGATCGAAAAGTAAGAATGAGCCTACAAATGTTGGTATGAATTAATTTCAAGTCCTTCTTATTGTATTTGATTATTACTATACAAATGGGTTTGTTTATGATTGCATTAAAATTTTAAAACCTTTCCGCTGCGCGATCTGTAACCCTAGGTTCCAACAATGGGTTCTTCCTTTACTCTTGTTACTTTAGTTTTCCTTTGTGTTTATATGAAGAATATGAAGTGTGGAAGATAGGGTTTCTAGGTTTTCTTGGGTGAAGAGTTGATGGGTCTTGTAAAGAAAATGGTATATTTATGGGCTTAGGAGGTTAGGGCACTATTTAGGCATGAAAGGACAACATTACCCCTCTAAAATGGCCTAAAAACCTGTTATTCGATGCTGGAGAGTGCCCGTACTTTATCGATTCTTCAAGATTTCAACTCTCGGGTTTCCCATATAGTGCGGGTCCAACGCAGGAATTCCCATGCCAGAAAATTTAGAGTGAGGGTAAGGGATTCGCACTGTACCCGCACTTATGGCGTTCTGTTGTCTTCTTCGATCCTTCGGTGTACAGGTTGTACGTGGGTTCTGTGCGGGGATTCCTATGCTGGAAGTGTGTGGGTTGAGTGCTGTTTGATGACCCATACTCTTAGAGCTTTTGATGGTTTTTGTTTTTCTTTTTGCACAATTTGATCCCCTATTTGCACGAAAGTCTCAAACTCCGCTTCCAACACCGAAAATGCACGAATGCTTGAAATTACAATCAAAAAGCCCATAAGAGACGTAAAAAAACACAAAAACAAGACAAAGGGTAAGGATATGAGGGCCAAAATATACAATATTTTTTGTGCAATCAGTATAACATGCTCTGTTCTGCCCTCTTTTGCCTCCTTTTTGCAACTTTGGACCAAAATGCCCTTGAAACATTGAGAATACTTGAAAACACTTATTTACAACGTTAAACACCTAAAATGCTTAGAAAACGGATACAAAAACAAAAGTAAATGGAGCGCAAAATGTGAACATTTATTGCGCGATCACTAATCGCCTGGAAATTGGTTGTATGTATAATTGTGTGGATGATTTTATGATTCTTCGGCGGTTCGGTCTTTATGGTTGTCCTGCTAGGGCCCCGGTTATTAAGAGTGTGATTTGGTAGCCTCCGGCTTCTGGTTAGATCAAAGTCAATATGAATGGTGCCACCTTAAGTTCTTTGGGTGTTGGAGGTTGTAGGGAGTTTTCTGTAATTGTCGGGCTTTTGTGAAGGGTTGTTTTGCTATCCCTCTTGGTCAAGTTTTCGCGTTTGAGGTTGACCTTCTTGTGGCTTCTATAGCCATTAATTTTCCTTGGAAATATGGGTGGCGTTGGATATGGCTTGAGAGTGATTCTTCTTATGTGGTTCAACGGCACTCTTCTCGCTCTAAGCAAGTTCCTTGGTGGGTTCATTAGGCGTGGCAGTGTTGTATCTTCCAAATTTTGTAGATGAATTTTCAAGTGTTCCATATTCTAAGGAATGGGAATCAGATTGCAGATGCCCTATCTAAACATGCTTTGTAGCTAAAGGCAGATTCTTGGTGGTTCTCCACCCCAATGTTCTGTTCCTTATTGATTATCAATGATTGCATGTGTTGGGAGTTTTTTCATTTTTCATGATGCTTTCTGCTTCTTTTTGGTATGGCATGCATGCCACTATTTGTTTGGGGTTGTTTTCCCCTTGGTTTTTGTGCTTATTTTGTTATTGTTACTCTTTATTTTTATTTTATCATTTATATATATGGATACTGCCTACCTAGAGGTTTTTCAGCATATGATCATTGTTGATGCTTTTTCCCCTCAGATCAATCCAATTTTATCAATAACAAAAAAAATTAATCCCTTCTATGGTTAGGTTATTTTTTGCGATTTTTACTTTAGCATAAGACATTAGTGTTGGTTTATTTAGGTTCGTGTGTTTTCCGTTTCTTTAGGTTCACAATTTATTTAGGTTTGTGTGGCCTTCTTATTTACTGTCGTTAATTAACCACAAGTTGAGGAACATTTTATAGACTGGTCCTTATGAGAAGACTAAGTTGGTTCGGGTTGCTTGGGATCGTTGTTGTGGGCCTTACTCTTAAGGTGGTCTTGATCTGAAAGATCTTTGGTTGCTGAATGACTCATTGTTGCGAAAATTCACTTGGAAGCTTATGACCTCTAATGGTTTTGCTTTCTCATTTCTTCGGGAGAGGTATCTCATGCAACTGCAGAAGCCTCAGGGAGAGTATGTCACCTCCTTGATTTGGTCTTTTTTTTCAGTCCAATTATAGTTCCTTTCTTATGGAAGGTATCATGTTGATTGGCGGGAACTCTCAGCGGGACTTTTGTCGTGATAATTGGTTTGAGGTTCCCATTTTTAAGCTTTTACGAATTTTAGATTATTTAGCTAATCTGCTTCGGGCGAGAGTCGTGGATTTAATTAAAGAGGGTAGATAGGTGCTCGATAATTGTTTCTGAGCACTCTTCCCGAATCTTTGTTTTTGAATTGATCGGATTGTGATTTCTCTATTGTGAATTCTTTAGTTTGGGCTAATTCTCGGGATGGTCATGTTTCTTGCAAGGCTGCTTATTCCTATTTTTTTCGTGATATTCCTCAGGTTGTTTGGTGTAGAGATGTTTGGTCGTCTGTCATCCTTCTCACTCAGCTTTGACCTAGCATCTTATGTTGAATAGGCTTCCTATTGAGGATCGCCTTTGCTGGTGTGGGTTCTAATTTGCTTTTCATTGTAGTATTTATGGGGTTAGTAGTGAATCGGCATATCATCTTTTTCTTCATTGTCCCTTAGCGATTGCTTTTTGAGAGGCTGTTTTCTCATCTTTCTAGCGATGCGTCTTTGCTAAAACTTGGCAATCCTTCTTCTTGTTGGCCATATCGGTTTTCTTTAGTGAGCTAGTCAGGATTTTATAGAAGGCGTCTATTCATGCAGTAAATTCTTTTAGGGAAGGGGCGGACTGCCCATAATCAGTGGATCTTTAAAGGGAAGTCGATGGACTTTAGATCAGTCCTTTCTAGTTTGGGGTGCGATTTCATAGGCTAATCGTCCGGAGATTGGTTGTATGTGTAATTGTATGAACGACCTTTTGATTCTTCATTGATTTGGTCTTCGGGGTCACCCTTTTAAAGCCTCAGTGATCAAGAGTGTGGTTTTGTCACCTCTAACTCTTGGTTGGATCAAAGCAAATACAAATGGTGCTGCTATGGGCTCTCCAGGGGTTGGTGGTTGTGGTGGTATCTTTTGGAATTGTAGAGTCTTTGTGAAAAGTTGCTTTGCTATTCCTCTTAGTTAGGTTTTCGCGTTTGAGGCAGAGTTTCTAACGGCCTAGTTGGCTAAATTTGCTTATAAGTATAGGTGGCATCGGATCTAGCTTGAGAGCGACTCTTCTTATGTGATTCAACTTCTTTCTTCTTGTTCAGAGATGGTTCCTTAGAGGTTCGTCAAGCATGGCAGTGCTGTATCTTCCAAATCTCATAGATGGATTTTCATATTTCTCATATTTTTAGGGAGGGGAATCAATTTGCATATACGCTTTCTAATAATGCTTTGGTGCTTCAGGCTGATTCTTGGTGGTTCTCCGCCCCACAGTTCTTGTTCTTCTTTAGTTGGCAATTACTGCATAGGTCATGAGTCTTTTCGTTTTTCTTGATGCTTTCTTTTTATTTTCGGTGTGGCCTGCATGTTTCTTTTTGTTTGGGGTCGTTTTCCCTTTAGTTCTTTTTGCTTTGTTGCTTTTTGTCACTCTTTACTTTCATCTTATATATATAGGACTGTCTTTGGGTGCAACATACAAATTTTGATTGCTATCGTATCTTCTTTGGTACAGCCACATCAACTTATATGTGATTGCATGTTCTAATATGTGATCACAATAATTTAATTGTGTAATTACATGCAATTCATATGCGATAACATTATATATATTTGTGATCACATGCAATCATCTGTGATCACATGTTGTTATATCATGTATTGTTGCACCGAAGAATGACCCATATATATATACACACATATATATGGTTAGGCTATAGAACAATGGTGTTCTAAATACCGCTACTTGTTGTTTATCTATAAACTTGTTAAGCAGGTTACTATTTAATCCAATGCAATTTAAATTTCAGCTTCATTAACTATTCCCTAGGTAAAACAATCATTTCTTTTTAAATTTAAAAATCAATCAATGCAACTGAAAAAAAAACAATAAATGCCTTTCAAATTTAAACAACAATCATTTATTTTTAAAATTAAGTCTGTTATCGTTCCTGTTATTCGATTTGCATTTGTACTATGTGATAACACTCGTTATGAGTAAACATTATTTGAAATGTGTGATAACACTCGATACGGGTAAACATCATTTGGAATGTGTGATAACACTCGATACAGGTGAATAATAAAAAAATAAAAGGGTTGGTGTATATAATATCCATCAAAGTAAGAGGATTGATCGAACTTTGACTACAAGCCTACAACCCCTTGTCTGAGTGTCCATTGATGGATCATTTTCCGACTATGAGATTTTTAAACTTGATTTCTTCATTTTCTTTTTATAGATCCAACATGCATTTAAGTAAAAAATAAAAAAAATAAAAAAAAAAAGTTAAAAACCTTATCAAAGTCAGACTAGCCCATGCCTCAAAGGGTTCTAGCCTGTCAAGAGACAAGCCTAAGAACCCCAAGAACCAAAGCCTATCGTTACTTCAATAGATTTATATGCTAGAGCCAGTTGGGAGGCATATTATTCATTGTGTTGGCATTACTTTACTACTTATAAACCATTTTAATCCCTTTTCTTTTTTCGATGTGGGATTCGCATTACAAAGTTTTTCAATAAAACTGTTACACCCTCTACAACGAGTGATATTTACATAATTACATTGTTATTGTATTAAAGTATTTGCGAGCACACAACATACTTTAAGTTAAAAAAAAATCTTATCAAAGTCAGACTAGCCTAGACCTCAAAGGGCTCTAGCTTGTCAAGAGATAAGCCTAAGAATCCCAAGACCTAAAGCCCATCGTTACCTCCATAGGTTTATATGCTAGGCACAGTTGAGAGGTCTATTGTTCATTGTAGATGCATTACTTTATTAATAAATCATTTTAATCCCTTTTGTTTTTCCGATGTGGGATTCACATTACATAGTTTTTCAATAAAACTATTCCACCTTCTACAACTAGTGATATTTACATAATTATATTGTGTTGTATTAAAAAATTTGAGATTACACAAAATATTTTATGTTAACAAACCTTATCGAAGTCAAACTAGCCAAGGCCTTAAAGGGCTCTAGCTCGTTAAGAAACAAGCTCAAGAACCCCAAGACCCAATGGTGAATAACCTAATATGAAGAACACACACTACAATAAATCTACATAAATATTAGACTTGAAACACATGGTTACAAAATAAATGTACTGCGATCATGTCAAACAAAATGTAATTACAGGAACCATAGTAATTTTACGTTACGTAGGATATCACATTTGATATTAATCGATTACATCACAATACATATTGTTATAGGAATTTAGACAGTAGTCAAAGAAAGACAATCGAAGACAGAAATATAAAAGCTCGACTTTTCTGAATGGTTGTCCTCTTCTTAGCCAAATCAAAATCCAACACTCAAACACAATCTTTTAAGTCCAGATTTTCGCTTTTGTAGAACCGATTAAGTCATTCCGACCTATGAAATTTCCTTTGTAACCTTTGCATTTCTTCATTTAATGACATATCAGCTGGGTAACCAGTACTTCAAGACCCAAACATTTGAAGTAATTGCATCCACCAAATTCATTCTATAGTTTAATATTGAAAGGTAAGCTGCATTAATTCATAAATCAATATATATCTTAAAATAGTCACTTATAGTTCACTAACCTTTCCTTAGGAACACTCTTCGAATAGTCTCTTATAGTTCCATGGTGTTATGGCAAGATATTCTCTCAATGGTAGCCCACATTTTCATTTTCCCTACTCATACCCATGTACGATTGAAGAAGAGGAAGATGATCTTAACAAAACCTTTTATTGTGCAAATAAGAGAATATGAATACAACCTTCCCCAAAAAAACAAACAATTTTTAGCTACTACTATTTTTCAATAAAAAAGAAATCTAAATATCTAGATTTATCAAATTTGACAATCTAAAAGTTAGAATAATTACATGCAAACACATAAGCAAGTATATAATTGTAGAATATTATATATAAAATTTAAACAAGTTCAAACTTAAGCTACAACTATAAAATTTAGACAATTTTTTTATATATAAAAAAAATAAAATAGTGATAATGAACTTTAAACAAACTCAAAAATCATGAAAACATGACTACACCATTTGGGTATGAATGCGATAAACCATCACACCATTATCAGACCCAGTCAAGTATAACGATTCATCTTTTCGACTTCTAACTACATATGGCAACCAATAATCAACACAAAAAATTGAAATATATTGAATCAAAATTATTAAATTACAAAAACAGTAATCAAAAGTTATGAAATTACAGAAAAAAAAATATGTAAACAACCTGGCGTAGTGTGGATTGTTCCAAGTATGATGAATATACACAGTAAACTATGAGGGAAACACACACAGAGAGAGAGAGAGAGAGAGAGAGAGAGGGTTTCTAAATGTTATGTATAGTGTTAGAGTGTGTTTTAGGGTTTATTTATTTATTTATTTATTTATTTATAGATCACAGCTATAAAATTACTCAAATAGCCTTAACACACCATAAAATATTATTTCAAACGGTGCATTTATTTCATAGATTTTAAAATATTTGTTTATTCGTTTTTCCTTTTTTTAATATCCCGAATCCATTAAGAATATAGGTTTTCTAGAATCAATTAATGTTTCATCTTCCCTTTCCATATTAATATTTTCCATATACTTTTATTAAATTAGATCCATTACATTTAGAAAATAAAAAGAAAAGTTTGAATTTTTTTTAATTTAGAAACGAAAGGTTTTAACATATTAACTTTTTTTATTTGAACATATTAACTTTTTGGATATTGTTAGGCAACTCAAATTAGTTGGCTATACAATTCCATTAATTTTCTCTTTATACAATTAATTAAACTAAGGATATTTGGTCATATGATGTTATTTTTATTGTTCTAACATTAAGATAAATTACTATAGGGTTGCTTTGTGATGCACCTTTTTTTTTTTTTTTTTTTTTTGAAAAGTTATGATGCACGTTGTTAGCATATGATTAAGGATCCTTTTCATGTAAAAGTAATCCTTTTATAACATTCATTGATGCATATAAAACTAATTAAGCATTCATAGTGTAATGTTAATGTCAAGGGATGTTAATATATATTAATATGCCAAACATGTAACATCACAATTCATGTTCTAACATGTTTTTAAAATTTAAAATTTAGAACTTATAACATTATTACAAAATGTTTATAACACAATTCATGTCCTCATATGCACATAAAGTGATTTAAGTATTCTTAGTATAATGTTGATATCAATCATACCATATGACTACCCAATTCATATCCTCATATGCTCATAAAGTGATTTAAGCATTTATAGTGCAATGTTGGCATCTAGGATATCAATGTTATATTTATATCATATGATTGCCAAGTTTATATTCCCTTATGCACATAATATTTTTTTGAATAATTAACTTATAGCATTTACAATGTTATTACTAAATGTGTACAATTACACAATTCTTGTTCTCGTAGTCATTTTTATTAATTGAAATTAATTAGTTTTAACAATATTACAAAATGTTTTATAACTATACAATTCATATCCCTATATGCACATAAAGTGATTTAAGCAATCATAGTGTAATGTTGATATCAAGGGATATTAAAGTTATACCTATATCATATGAATACCCAATTCATGCATGTTCCCATATGCACATAATATGTTTCGAGTAATTAACATATAGTAGTTATAATATTATTACTAAATGTGTACAATTGTTCAATTCATTTTCCCATAGTCATTTTTATTAATTGAAATTTATTAGTTATAACAATATTACAAAATGTCTTATAACTATTGATATCTACATATACACATAAAGTGATTTAAGCATATAGTGTAATATTGATATCAACGGATATCAAAGTTATACCTATATTATATGATTGCCCAATTCATGTTCCCATATGCACATAATATGTTTCGAGTAATTAACATATAGTAGTTATAATATTATTACTAAATGTGTACAATTGTTCAATTCATTTTCCCATAGTAATTTTTATTAATTGAAATTTAAAGTTATAATAGCATTACAAATTGTTGTATAACTATAAAATTCATTTTCCCATATGCATATAAAATTATTTAAGCATTCATAGTTAAATATTGATATATAGGGAATCAAAGTTATACCTATTTCATATGATTGTCCAATTCATGCATGTTCCCACATGCACATAATATGTTTCGAATAATTAACATATAGTATTTATAATGTTATTAATAAATGTGTACAATTGTTCAA
Source organism: Acer negundo (assembly GCA_035582765.1). Taxonomy (NCBI): domain Eukaryota; kingdom Viridiplantae; phylum Streptophyta; class Magnoliopsida; order Sapindales; family Sapindaceae; genus Acer; species Acer negundo. The sequence goes on from CM069238.1 coordinate 4,185,411, forward strand.
TTCATGTTCCCGTAGTTATATTTATTAATTGAAATTTATTAGTTATAAAAATATTACAAAATGTTTTATAGCTATACAATTCATATCCCCATATGTATATAAAGTGATTTAAGCATTTATAGTGTAATGTTGATATTAAGGTATTTCAAAGATATAACTATATCATATGAATGCCTAATTCTGTATGTTCCCATATGCACATAATATGTTTCTAATAATTAACATATAGTAGTTATAATGTTATTATTAAATATGTACACCTGATCAATTCTTGCATAGTCCTATATTAATTATTTAAAGTATGAAGTATAACAGTATAATATTTTTTATTTACAAAATAATCAAAGTTTAATAAGATTGAATATGTTGACACACTATTGAATAGTTTACTTGATCAATGCGTGAATTTTTTCATAGGGACTTGGTTTCAAATAAATATATCAATGCATGTTGTTACAGTTAATGGTTTAAATAAATTATTATTATCAACTTAGGCTTAATTATGGAGGATTTGCAATTTGTATAGCTCAAAGAGATCCTTAATGACTCTCTTAATTAGAATATGTTGGAGCCCACTCTCTTAATTAGAATTTGGGAGATGCTTCAGTACCTCTGGGTTAAGAGGTGAGTTGGCACGTCCAGCCAGTCAAATTTTGCTATGTCATTAATTTTATAAACCTAACACCAACATTGCCACATCAAAATTTCCTCCTCTCTCTTCACGTCTTTACAAATCTCCAAATTTTCCCTCTTCTTTTATTCTGTTTTGTTCATATCTGGTCCTTTTTCCATTTTCTTCATTCGACCAAGAAGCTTATTTTCTTCTTATTTTCAATCGATTTATTTTCCTTCTCTCTCTTAATGGCTCTCCAGATCCATTTGTTTTATTAGTTTAAATCACTAAATCCATTTGTTTTATTAGTTTAAATCTATTTTTATTTTTTTTTAAAAGTTTAAATAATTGGATTAGCCTCTATTCTTTTTTCTTTCTTTTTTTGTTAAAATCACTAAATCAAAACATTTTTTTTGAAACAAAAACATATATTTTTATGTTTCTGAATTATTATGGTACAAAAATTTTATACCCAAATACAATATATGAAAAATTTAGTTGATGGGTTTTAAAATTTTGAGACTGAGATGATGGGTGAAGATGATAATGAGAGATGGTAAGAGACAGAGACTTGAGATTCATATATATAAAACTTTTATCTTTTAAGTTTTAGTTATTTTTAATAACCAAATGTATGGATATTATAGTTGTTGGGTTTTAAATCCAGAGATGGAGCTATGAATTATTATTATTATTTTTTTTCAGAGATGGAGATGTTGAGGTGAACCTACGGAGATGGTAGCTAAAAATAATAAAGGGAAGATAGACTGGAATTCATTTTCCTATAAACTAAATTCAATATGTCTTCTCTAAAATCATTCTTTTGCTTCATTTACAGACAAAAACAATAACCTACAATGTAAAGTCTCTATCTCTCTATTTCATTTTATATTGTAAATCACCTTTCGTTTCTTCCTTTATTTTTTCCCTAATATGATATTTGTTACATGACAAAAATATGATTAATCTTCTATTTTCAGATGGAGTATAGTTTTGAAGAAGAGACGTATTTTAGTAATTCTGAGCTCATTGAATATGCTAAGAAACTGTATGAAGATCTGAAGGCTAGCAAGTATAAGGTGAATGTGAATGACAGGTTAAGGTACCCATTCTATCTTGGAAAAAAAAAAAACAGGATTACAAGTTGGAGCATTTACTTCAACATGCTTTAGGAGTGGGTAAACCATCGTCCAACAAAAATGCTAAACAGAAGGCCAATCATTATGCCTTTGCAAAAATATTTGAAGAATGATCCCTACCAATTTATTCTTTTACTGCAATCACCACAACCAGTGAAGCAAACTCAATCCACCAGCGGTGAAGCAAACTCTAGTAATCAAGTTACTAAGGCTTGCTTGCTATTTTGGTGATTGGTCGATAGAAAAAAGGGTACATCTTTTTTTTTTTTTTTTTTGGAGATGTGAATATAAATAGTGATGTCTCACAATTTAGAAACCTAGAAATGCTTGACGTAACAGTGCTTGTTATTTGTTTTTTTTTTTGTTTTTTTTTTTTTTTTGTGTATTTTTAAGTTTATCTTATGTAATCACATCTTTAAGGTGTTATTATTTTCGTGATCACATCTTTTGGGTTTGTTTGTATTTTAGATAACACCTGCTATGGTGAGTTTCGTAAGTGTATGAACACTTAAAGAATCTAGAGAAGAGTCCTTCCATATATTTTTTGTTCATTGTTTTTTCGTCTTGTTTGTATCAACATATAAAAAAGAAACCAAATCCATATAAAAATACATCATGGATCACTAAACCATATAAGATAATTTGAAAAATAGTCATTCCATAAAAAAATAATAATAATAATAACAAATCCCTATAAAAAATATAGCAGGGATCACCACTCCACTCTAAAAAAATACAAAAAAAAGTGTTTCCATTTTTTTTTTTTGGGACTTGCAATTGGCAATCATTAATATGGATATTAAGGGATTAGTATTCCTAATAATTGAATTCTACACCTTGTTTTTTTTTACATGTGCTTTTTTTAAAGGATGGGAATAGACTCATGTAGGTATATATTGTTTGAAATTTTGTATGAAAACAGTCATCCATAAATAATAATTATATATCTCGGAAAACAACAAATTAATTGAGTAATGTACATGCATTATGTCTACATGCATTTTTCAATAATTACTTAAATGGATAACAAAAGGATAATACAACTACCAAGGCATGCAGATAAAGTAATTAAGTTTTTCATCCAACCAAATTCACAATCGCGTCTTAAATGCATCAATAAATTTTCTTGGAAAAAGGGATGCAACTAATTTATTGAATAAAGCTCTGCCGCTTGCATGCAATGGATGTTTTATTTAAACTTCATTAAAATATTTAGGTTTTGATAACACTATAGGCTTTAATTAATTGCCTAATGCATGATCAATATATATATTTTTTTAAATAGAAAAACAAAAGGATAATATTATTTCTCGAAAATGTAATATAAGTTATAATTGCTTCATAATATATGGTCAATTAGTGTTTCTTTATTTGCCAATTGCATACTTCCCATGCGAATTATTAAATTGACTTTGCATTGTTGTTCATTTAAAATTAATTTTCAACATTTAACATCATTGCATTTTCTCCATTTAACATCATTGCATAACAGTCTCAATAAAACTTTTCCACCCTATACAACGAGTGATATTTACATAATTCCATTGTGATTGTATTAAAAAATTTATGATTACATAGAATTTTTTATATAAAAAACCTTATTAAGGTTAGACTAGCCTAGGCCTTAAAGGACTCTAGCTCATCAAGAGACAAGCCCAAGAACCCCAAGAACCAAAGCCCATCGTTACTTCTATAGATTTATATGTTAAGCCTAGTTGGAAGGCCTATTGTTCATTGTATGGATATTACTTTACTACTTATAAATCATTTTAATCCCTTTTATTTTTTCGATGTGGGATTCGCATTACACGGTTTTTCAATAAAACTTTTCTACCATCTAAATCGAGTGATATTTACATAATTATGTTATGATTGTATTAAATAATTTGCAATTACACAAAATATTTTATACAGATTATAATTTACATTTTTACATAAAAGGTTGTCATGAATCTATTAATGTAAATCTACATATATCAATACGTTTTAACATGTGATAACACATTTTATATTGTGATTATATAGCAACACATTCGATTTCACAAAGATATAATAAAAATTCTATTTGATATTTTAAGAGAAAAGGTTGTCATATATTTATGAATCCAAATCTTCATATATCAATACTCTATATAATATGATTATGCTATTTACATAGTGATTATATAAATAAATATTCAATCACACAAACTATATAATATGGATTCTAATTGAAACTATTACAGAAATGGTTGTCATGCATTTATCAAAGCAAATTTGTTTATATCGACTCTTTTAGCTGTAATTATACATATTACATCATGATTGTAACGACATATATGCAATCACACAACATATATAATATGTATTCTAATTGATATTTTTACAGAAAAGGTTGTCATACATTTATCAGTACAAATCTTCGTATATCAATACTCTTTAAAATATGATTATATATCTTAAACTGTAATTTTAAAACCGATATTCGATCACACAAAATATTTAATATGGATTCTTATTGTAATTGATATAGAAAAGGTTGTCATGTATTTCTCAATGCAAATATTATATATCGAATACCTTTTAAATGAGATTATATGTCTAGAAAGGGTTATCACATACACTATTTTGAATACAGATTCTAACTGATATTTTTACACAAAAGGTTTTCATACATTTGCCAATGCAAATCTTCATATATCAATACTCTTTTAAAAATATTATGGGCATATTAAGTTGTGGTTACTGAATAAATATGTAATCACATAAATTAGTTAATATGGATTCTAATTGACAATTTTATAGTAAAGTTTTTCATGCATTTGATAATGCAAAACTTTACATACCAATACTCTTTTAAATGTGATTATATGTTTTACGTTTTGATTATACGAACAACTATTCGATCACATAAGAACAACTATTCGATCACATAAAATATATAATATGGATTCTAACTAATATTTCCACATGGATAAGTTTCTTCCTAACATCCTAAATTAATAAAGGCTGTGTTTTCTTTCCACTGTTTTTCATGATATTAAGTGTCAAATCCCTACAAAACACTAATTTAAAAAATTTTACAATGAATAAGAAATACACACAAAATCTGTAACTGACTAGGAAATTATGTTTAATGCATTATAAAGAATATATATTTACTGAAATGTCAACAATTATTAACTGAATCACAATACCTGTACAATGTTGACATGTTATAATTAAAAAACAATAAACAAGAATTTTAACTAAGACCAAACAAAACTTATCATCATACAAGCATAATAGCCAATAAAACATAAGTCTGAGGAGAAAAAATTATCCATCGAAACATGTTTAAGCAAATATGGTTTTATTTTCAAAACTTGCATGCCGAAGGTAATCATGTTCATATTGAACCATTGCAATCATATCTAACATTGGCCACTGAACAAGCAGGTACTATCACTATAAACCATTCATCAAACACATAGCAGATCAAAGAAGAAGCACACACAGATGATTGCTTTTCGAAGAGTTTGGGATTTTGACAGTATAATTATGTGTTCAGTGTGTGCAAAAATATTTTTCAAACACGAATTATCACAATAAATCCTTCAACAAACATATGCAGAGATTGCGAAACCAATTAAAACACCTTCAAACGTGTTAGAACAAAAGCATACAAATACCTAAAAAATAAAAATATAAACATTGATGCAGAAATATAAACATTTACAATGATCAGATTGTGCGATTTTCACAAACCTCTTAGATCTGTAAATCTGATCACATAAGCCTTTCGTTAATAGAAGAATAACTACGCGATGAACATTGTTTAGTGAAAAGAACAACAATGGTGTGATGAAATTTTTTTTTATTTAGGGTTTCAAATTGTGAATCGAAGACATAGAGAGAGAGAGAGAGAGGCTAAATGCCTCTTGAAGTTTAAAAAAAAAAATAGGGGAAATGAAATTATATTTCAGCTTTGTATTGAAAATTGTTTTAATAATAAATTTCAGGTTGTGCATGCATTATAGATGGCTTTGCATTAAATTCGGACCAACCCATGTCAACTAAAAGGATCAATAGAACGGAAATATTTTAAAAGGTTGAATATGAAGAGTTTGAAGTTAAGAGATCTCTAATCTATATCAATGATTACAATCTATCTTATTAAAAAAAATTAAATATCAATAGGTGTGGATAAACTTGTATCCCAATTGGCCCATCTTATTAAAATATAAATAACAACCAGCCACATATTCAAGAATGCATAACAAAATCTTAACCAAAAGCCCTACATCATTATATTTTTGGGAAGCCCTAAAACGGCCAATAGAAAGGAAATATATTAAAAGGTTGAATATGAAGAGTTTGAAGTTAAGAGATTCCTAATCTATATCAATGATTACAATCTATCTTATGAAAAAAAAAAAAATTAAATATCAACCAGCAAACAAAAATTTCGTTGAAGAACATAAGAGGTGTGGATAAACATGTATCCCAATTAGCCAACCTTATTTAAATATAAATAAAAACCAGCTACATATGCATGAATGCATAATAAAATCTAAACCAGAAGCCCTACTAATGCCGTGACAAACAAGAAACAACCCAAACACACACAAAAGAACAATATCTTTATTTCCAAAGGGATACAGAGATCACAACCCTACAAAAATTCAGCAAGATAGGTAAAAGCTCACCACCAAGGTTAAGTCAAGAGGGATTCAGAACATCACCACCCTAGAGAACTAAACAAGGATACAGAACCAAGGGAAACTCACCACTCAATGGAAATCCACCAAAGAGATACAGAGTTAGGATAACACTCAAAGAGAGTATATTTCATTCAAATAAAATTCATAAGCTGCTGTTTACAAAGGAGAAGAACCAAATATAAAGCCAAGCCTTGGAACAAACCTCCAAGCATGGGAAACACAAGAGAATTAATTGACAAAAGAAAATTACAAGAAAATAATAAAGCTAATGCAAATAACAAGCAAAAACTCTTCAAATCCCGTAATTGTTGTCTACTAACCCTTGAAAATGAAAATAGTGATAACTCCTTCTTGGAAATATCAAACGATGCGATTCAATATAGGAAATTGTAGTTAAGACGCTGACCTTTGTAATGACATAAGGCACGTCAGCTAATTCGTCCGAAATCAAAAGTTATGAAGTCCCCAAACTGCCTTCGAACTTAATCTGATGCTCAACAAATTAAAGTGAGAATTTGGAACCTTTTTGCATCTTGATCATGAGTCATGCAAATTGACACTCCCATGTCAATCTCTCCGGTTTGGAAAAGGCTTATCCTCAAGTCTGAACTGCTAGGCTTTCCATGATATGGAGAGAGATCAGTAATATTAAAAGTGGTAGAAACTCCATATGTGTCCAGTAACTCAATCTTGTATTCATTCTTTCCAATTCTTTGTAGAACTTTGAATGGACCATCATCTCTTGGTTTCAGCTTCCCATACTTCCCGGGAGGAAAGCAATCCTTCTAAGATGAATCCATACTAAATCACCCTCTTTAAACTCAGCATGCTTACGGTGCTTATTTGTGGCTTTCTTATACTTCTCATTTTGCTTTAAAATCTTCTCTCGGACTTGTGCATGTAACTTCTTAATTTCACTAGCTCTTTCATCAGCATCACAACTGAAATAATTACAAGTGGCAAGTGGAACTAAATCTAAAGGGCTAATAGGATTCTTACCATAAACAACTTCAAAAGGACTTCGATTTGTACTCTAACTTGTAGAATGATTGTAAGCAAACTCTATTTGAGGTAAAATAAGATCCCATTATCGAATGTTTTTCCCTACATATCACCTCAACAGATTCCCCAAGCTACGATTAACCACTTCAGTTTGTCCATCCGTTTGCGGACGATGAGATGAACTAAAATTTAGGCTTGTGCCAAGTTTCTTCCACAGTGTGAGCCAAAAGTGACTCAAAAACTTCGGATCTCGATCAGAAACAAGGCTTTTAGGAATGCCATGTAACCTCTCAATCTCCTTGAAAAACAAGTCTACAGTACTAGAAGCATCATTAGTCTTGTTGCAAGGCACAAAATGAGCCATCTTTGAAAACCTGTCAACAACTACCATGATTGAATCTTTTCTTCTTTGAGTTCTTGGCAATCCCATAACAAAGTCCAAGCTAACATCTTCCCATGGAGCATGAGCTACTGGAAGTGATGTTTACAAACCCGTGTTTTGACCATGTCTTTGCAATATGACAAATTCTACATTGCTCAACATGTCTTACCACATTTTTCAACATCTTTGGCCAAAAAAAACTCTCTTCCACAAGAGCAAGAGTCTTGTTTTTACCAAAATGATTACCTAACCCACCGTCATAAGCCTCTATGATAATAGAATGTCTACGAGAACAATTAGGTACACACAAACGATTGGCCTTAAAAATATAGCCATCATGTAACAAGAACTACTCGAACAGACCCTTTTCACACTCTTTCCAAATTCTTCCGAAATAAAGGTCATCTTCATACAGCTCATTTAAAATCTCAAAGCCTGTTACCTTTACCTCTAATATGGACAACAATGAATGTTTTCGGCTCAATGCATTAGCCATCACATTTTGAACTCTCGCTTTGTGCTTAATGGTAAAATTATAAGCTTGAAGAAATTCCACCAAAACTGCATGTCTTCTATTGAGCTTGTGTTGATTGTTGATAAACTTCAACGCTTCATGATCTGAATAAAGCACAAAAGGCTTCGATAGGAGATATTGACTCCAATGATTCAAAGCTCGATAAATGGCATAGAACTCCCTATCATAAGTAGAGTATTTTCTGCGAGAATCATTCAACTTCTCACTAAAGAATGCAATTGGTTTACCTTCTTGACTTAGCACTGCACCAATACCCGAATTAGAAGCATTACACTCTACTTCAAATACCTTTGTAAAATCTGGAAATGAAAGAATAGGAGCCTCGGTTACCTTTCTTTTAATGAACTCAAAACTTCTTCTAGCCTCATCTGTCCACTTGAACCCAACACCTTTCAAGCACTCGGTGATTGGAGCAACAATAGAACTGACCCTTTGATAAAGCACCGATAAAAGGAAGCAAGTCCATGAAAGTTCGAATGTCATAAAATGACTTTAGTTCTGATCAGCTAAGAATTGCTTCCACCTTGCTAGGATCCATCTTGATTCCATCTTTAGACACAACATAGCCTAAGAAAATAAGGATGCTAGTAAAGAACTTACATTTCTTCAAATTAGCATAAAGCTTTTGCTCCCTCAATATGTGAAAGATCCCCTCAAGATGATTTAAGTGTTCTCCTTTATCTTTGCTATACACCAGAATATCATCAAAGTACACAACAACAAAATGCCCAATACAAGGCTTAAGAATATGATTCATAAAGCGCATGAAAATACTAGGAGCATTAGAAAGACCAAATGGCATAACCATCCACTCGTAGAGGCCCTTCCTTGTCTTCAAGGCTGTTTTCCACTCGTCTCAAATTCTTATTCTAATCTGATGGTACCCACTTCGTAGATCAATTTTTGAAAAGATGGCAGCACCATGTAGTTAATCAAGTAGATCATCAAGTTATGGAATAAGGAAGCGATAATCAACCATAATTTTGTTAACTGCTCTGCTATCAATACACATACGCCACGCACCATCTTTCGTTGGCACAAAAAAAGGCTGGAACAGCACATGGACTCATGCTTTCTCTTACCATCCCTTTGTTAAAAGCTCATTAACTTGCCTCTGCAATTCTTCATGTTCTTTTGGACTTATTCTATAAGCCGCTCTATTTGGTAGTGCTGCACCCGGAACAAAGTCAATACAATGTTGAATGTCTCTCATCGGAGGTAGGCCTAGGGGTATCTCTTCTATAACTACATCATTGAACTCTTCAAGAATAGACTTCATTATGATAGGTGGTTCATTATCACTCTCATTCTCTTCAACCACAATAAGCACATACACTTCACTACCCAACTTCAGCTCTTTAAGACATTTGGACTGAGTAAGTAAACTACTGCCCTCTCCTTTAGAAGGTTTGGGAATACTCTCTGGTTTACTTGGCCCCAATATGACCTTACACCCATCTTTCAGAAAAGAATAAGTGTGCTTGTACCTGTCATACAAGATACGCCTATCATAATGCCAAGGTCGTCCAAGAAGTAAATGACAAGCATCCATAGAAGCTACATCACACCACACTTCATCTTTATAATTTTTACCAATAGAAAATGAAACAAGGCAACGTTTATTCACCTTTATCTCATTGTCTTTTTGAATCCAAGAAAGCTTGTAAGGATGAGGATGCTGCACCATTTTCAGACCCAACTTGTCCACCATAATAGTAGAAACCACATTCTCAAAGCTTCCACCATTAATAATCACAACACACACCTTACCATAAAACGTGCACTTGGTATGGAACATATTCTTCCTCAACCATTCTTCATCTTTTTCTTCACGAGCAATACTCAAGTTTCTTTGAATGATAAGTGACATACCATGATCAGCGTAAGTCATCTCTTCATCCTCTTCTTGATCATTATACTTATCAGCCTTTAAATCTTCCTCCATCTCCTCATCATTCTCTTCTTCAACCAATGAAACAATTCTACAATTTGGACACTCCGAAGCAATATGGCCAAACCCTTGACACTTGAAACACCTGTGAGAATTTATATTAGAAGGACTAGGCTGTTGTTGTTGTTTAGACACCACACTTTCTCCTTTAGATGTTGAAACTTTTGTATTGGTTTTGGTTGCTGCAGTAGGCTTAGGACTTGACGTGCTTCCTCTATTTGCAAAGCCTTCCCTTGAACTATACTTAGAACACCTGCTACGTATCTTCTTTTGTTGCTTCTCCACCTTAAGAGCAAGCTTACACATATCATTAAGACTCCAATATGGCTATAGCTGTACCACATTAGAAATCTCATAATTTAAACCACCAAGATAAAGTGCAATGGTCTGCTTTCCTGGTTCCATGAGATCACCTTTCAACATAAGATTATCAAACTCAGCTATATATTCCACGATTGAAAGATCCTTTTTCCTAAAGTTCTGAATCTTCAAGAAAACATCTTGCCGGTAATTGTCTGGTAGATACTTCCTTGTCAATTCCTTTTCATCTTAATCCAAGTCAAAATCTTGCTTCTCCCTTCTCTATCTCTTTGTTTCTTGATATTCTCCCACCAAAAGAAGGCATGCTTTCGAAGTTTGATTGCAAAAAGTTTCACCTTTCTATGTTCTGGAACTTCTTGGTATTGAAAGATACGATCCACCGTATTCAACCACTCTATGAACTCATCCGGTTGCATCTTTCCTTCAAATTCTGGAATCTCAATTTTCCCATTAAAAGCACGATGTGTCTCACGATCCCTCAAGACATAATGCCTCAAATCTCGTGGATGAAGGGGAGTACTATCATCAGAAACATGGCTGCACATTTGATGGAAAGGATTAACATCAGCACTATCATCTTCGAATCCTTCATTCTCATCATGATTGTGATTCTCTTAGAGATGCAAACGTTACTGGAGTTGATGGATTTGCTACCTCAAATCATCCATAATAAGGTTTCGTTGATTCACTTGAAGAGTTGTCTCTTCATCAATAGTTGGCATGCGGCGATGACCAACCATTGATATTACAAAGCAAATGAAAAGCAACCTTGAGCTCTGATACCAATCTGATGTTGTGACAAACAAGAAACAGCCCAAACACACACAAAAGAACAATAGCTTTATTTTCAAAGGGATACAGAGATCACAACCCTACATAGATTCAACAAGATAGGTAAAAGCTCACTACCAAGGTTAAGTCAAAAGGGATACAAAATATCACCACCCTAGAGAACTAACCAAGGATACAGAACCAAGGGAAACTCACCACTCAATGGAAATCCACCAAAGAGATATAGAGTTAGGATAACACTTAAAGAGAGTATAGTTCATTCAAATAAAATTCATAAGCTGCTGTTTACAAAGGAGAAGAACCAAATATAAAGCCAAGCCTTGGAACAAACCTCCAAGCATGGGAAGCACAAGAGAATTAATTGACAAAAGCAAATTACAAGAACATAATAAAGCTAATGTAAATAACAAGTAAAAACTCTTCAAATCCCGTAATTGTTGTCCGCTGACCCTTGAAAATTAAAATAGTGATAACTCCTTGGAAACATCAAACGATGCAATTCAATATAGGAAATTGCAGTTAAGACGTTGACCTTTGTAATTACATAAGGCACGTCAGCTAATTCGTCCGAAATCAAAAGTTATGAAGTCCCCAAACTGCCCTTCGAACCTGATCTGATGCTCAACAAATTAAAATTAGAATTTGGAACCTTTTTGCATCTTGATTGTGAGTCATGCAAATGGACACTCCCGTGTCACCTACATCCTTATATTTTTGGAACCCCTAACCTCTTCACATATTTTATGCCCTAAATCAATGTCCTACATAATTCGTATGTACACACCTAAATTCAAAATCTATGGATTTCATATATTACTACAATCTCATTAAATTTTAAATACCAATCAACGATATTTAAATTAGCATAACAATGTGCTTGTATATTTTCCGATTCAAATTACAATAGTTACTCAGAACGCATGTCCCAATGTATTTACATAATTCAAATCAGCTTCGTTTTTTGTGTTATTTTCACATTACATAATTGCATAGAACTTATTGTGTATAGTTCAATCGTATATCATCTAATTCAATTTTATTAAACTTTGACTACTTTGCAAATAAACATATTCTACTGTTATACTTCATACTTTAAATAAATAATATCAATTAGACAATTATATTAACAAAATTTGATATCAACATTAAACTACGAATGTTTAAATCACTTTATGTGTATATGGGGATATGAATTGTATAACTATAAAATATTTTGTAATATTGTTATAACTAATAAATATCAAATAATAAAAATAAATATGGAAAAATGAATTGAGCAATTGTACACATTTAGTGTTAACATTATAATGGCTATATGTTAATTATTCGAAACAAATTATGTGCATATGGGAACATATATGAATTGGCAGTCATATAATATAAGTTTGATAATCGTTGATATCAACATTATACTATGAATGCTTAAATCACTTTATGTGCATATGAGGACATGAATTGTATAGTAACAAAACATTTTGTAATATTGTTATAACAAATAAATTTTAATTAATAAACATATAATTACGGGAACATAAATTGTGCAATCATATGATATATGTATAACCTTGAGATCCTATTATGTGCATATAGAGACATGAATTGAGAAATCATATGATATAAGTATAACCTTGATATCCTATATATAAATATTTAATTATAAACGTTTAAATCACTTTATGTGCATATAGGAACATGAATTTTATAGTTATGCAACAATTTGTAAAAATGTAGTTGCATGCATTGATATATTTATTTGAAACCAAGTCCCTATGAAAAAATTCACGCATCTGTCAAGTAAAATGTTCAATGGTGTGTCAACATATTCAATCTTATTAAACTTTGATTACTTTGCAAAGAAAAAATATTATACTGTTATACCTCAAACTTTAAAAAATTAATAGGGACCATGCATGAATTGAGCAATTGTAAACATTTTTTAATAATATTATAACTACTATATGTTAATTATTCAAAACATATTATATGCATATGGGAACATTCATGAATTGGGCATTCATATGATATAGGTATAACTTTGATATCCTTTGATGTCAACATTACACTATGAATGCTTAAATCACTTTATGTGCATATGAACACATGAATTGTATAGTTATAAAACATTTTGTAATATTGTTATAACTAATAAATTCTACACATGAGAACATGAATTGTTCAATTGTACACATTTAGTTATAACATTATAAATGCTATATGCTAATTCTTTGAAAAATATTATGTGCATATGGGAACATGAATTGGGCAATCATACAATATAGGTATAACAATGATATCTTTTTGTAACAATATTACACTATGAATGCTTAAATCACTTTATGTGTATATGCGGATATCAATTGTATAGTTATAAGACATTTTGTAATATTGTTGTAACTAATAAATTTCAATTAATAAAAATGACTGTGGGAAGATTAATTGAGCAATTGTACACATTTAGTAATAACATTATAACTATCAATTTCAATTAATAAAAAGTGGAAATGGTGCGAAATGTCACCTTTTCAAACTCATTTGGTGATATTGTCAGTGGTTTAATAAGTTAAGTTAAAAAGGCACATATTATGGTGAACTACCAAAATTGCCCTTAGATAATCAATTACGTTATTCTCTTTGTACTTTTCTCTCTCTACACTTCCAACAAAAACGACTCTCTCTCTGATCTTTTCTTTCTCTCTCTCTCTCTCTATCTACAAATAAAAGTTCAAGATTTGTCGTTGCCTCGAGTTTCATCTTCAACTTATAAAATAAGGTAATATTTCTTGAACTTTCTTCTTTTAATTTGTTCACATTTTGTAAACTAGCCATTGTGAGAATTTTTGGATCTCCGAGCCTTTTCATGTGATGCCCGAGCCTTTTCATGTGTTACCCGAGCCTTTTCATGTGTTCACTATCCGAGCCTTTTCATGTGTTTCCCGTGCCTTTTCATATGTTCACTATCCGAGCCTTTTCATGTGTTTCCCGTGCCTTTTCATGTGGTCACTATCCGAGTCTTTTCATGTGTTTCCCATGCCTTTTCATGTGTTTCCCGTGCCTTTCCATGTCTTCACTATCTAAGCCTTTTCATGTGTTTTCCTTGCCTTTTCATGTGCTACCCGTGCCTTTTCATGTCTTCACTATCCGAGCATTTTCATGTGTTACTCGTACCTTTTCATTCACTATTCGAGTCTTTTGAAGAATTTTCGAGCCTTTTTATGTCTTCCCCGAGCCTTTTCATTCACTATCCGAGCCTTTTGAAGAAATTTTCGAGCATTTTCATGTGATTTAATCGAGCCTTTTAAAGAATTCTATAAGCCTTTTCATGTCTTCTCCAAGACTTTTCAATATCATCACCATAGCCTTTGTAAATATAATATTTGAAAAAAGTTTGTAGTCTTGAATTTTCATTAATGTTTTGTGATGATTAATTTGATAGCATCATGAATCAGGTTAGAATAGTAATATCTTACAACGGTCTATGGGAGCAGTTACCCAACGGAAGTCAAATGTTTGTTGGATCGGATAACCAGGGAATGTATGTGTCCAAGGATATGACTTACGAAAATTTTCGAGCATTTTCATGTGATTTAATCGAGCCTTTTAAAGAATTCTATGAGCCTTTTCATGTCTTCTCCAAGACTTTTCAATATCCTCACCATAGCCTTTGTAAATATAATATTTGAAAAAAGTTTGTAGTCTTGAATTTTCATTAATGTTTTGTGATGATTAATTTGATAGCATCATGAATCAGGTTAGAATAGTAATATCTTACAACGGTCTATGGGAGCAGTTACCCAACGGAAGTCAAATGTTTGTTGGATCGGATAACCAGGGAATGTATGTGTCCAAGGATATGACTTATGTGAATTATGATGTAAGCAAATTCAATGTTGATTTGTCATCAATATCAATTGTTCCTAGCAGTACATGTCGCACATTTATAAGAAATGACAACGATGTGCAGTTTATACTAGGGGAAGATCGAGTTATCCCTCAAGTATGTGTCAATGTAACTGAGAGGACAGCTGGAGATGTGATCGGGAATGATATTCCTCCTCTTGAAAATACCCAACAATTAGGATCCTTTAGCGGTAGCAACCAAGTGTTCACCCAAAGAAGTGCCACCGAAGGTAGGGGAAACATGTGTGGTGTCCCACCGGTAGCGGTTGACCATGAAGATTTAGTTAAACCTCAATTTGGAGATGTGTTTGGTTGTCGAAATGAGCAGTACAATGAGCAGAACAATTACCCGAACCCTAAGGTGGATAATGAGGCAAATAATGAACATGTTAATGATCGGGTTGATGATCTACAAAATGTGGATGAAGACCTTGCACAAATTGAAACACGAGGTAGACATGTATAAGGAGTTAGTTGCACTCCACTTGATATGCCTGGGCCTTTCGAGGTCCGGTATAATGTAACAGCATCTGCAACGTGGGTTATTCCAGAGCAGATTCATACTCGTTTGGTATTGATACAACTAGCACCTTGGCAACGCCAGAACCTAGAACCATGATTTATAAAGGTCAATTTTTTCCGAGTAAAAAGGATTTGAAGAGGCTAGTTGACCATTTTGCAATGCATCATAACTTTGAATGGAAGATGAAAAGGTCCAATAAGACAACTTTACATCCGGTTTGCATCATTGACGACTGTACATGGAAATTAAGAGCGGTGAAGAGAGATGAGGGGACATACTTTCAAGTGAGAAGTTTTGTCAACGAACACAGTTGTCCCTTAGAGGAGATTCACCTTCGCCACCG
This sequence comes from Acer negundo, assembly GCA_035582765.1. NCBI lineage: Eukaryota > Viridiplantae > Streptophyta > Magnoliopsida > Sapindales > Sapindaceae > Acer > Acer negundo. Next base: position 4,201,591 of record CM069238.1, read on the forward strand.
ACAAGCTAGTGCAATCATAATCGGAGAAGTCGTTGCACCTAGACTTCAACAACATGATAGTCGTCTCATGTGTCCCAAGGACGTCATCGTCGATATGAAAACAATGTATGACATACAAGTCATGTACAGTAAGGTACACGATACCCTTCAATATGCATTATCATTGACCTATGGAACGCATGAAGAAGCTTTCCAACTCTTGCCATATTTTGCATACGTTCTGGAACAGCAAAATCCTGGCACAATCACCGACTTACAGTGCACTGACGATGATAAATTTCTCTACTTTTTCATGTCGTTAGGGTCCTCAATTAGAGGTTTTCGGAAGTGTATACGTCCTGTGATTGCAGTTGATGGTACCCATTTGAAAGGAAGATTTGGGGGTACAATGTTTGTGGCAACTGCACAAGATGGAAACGAACAGGTGTATCCAATTGCTTTTGGGTATGGTGACTCAGAAAATAATCTTTCATGGGAGTGGTTTTTGGAATGCTTGAGGGGTGCCCTTGGTAATATAGATGATCTGGTTTTCATTTCCGATCGTCATCCAAGCATTAAAGCAGGGATTTCTAAAGTATTCCTTCATGCAACCCATAACATATGTTGCTGGCATTTTGGTGAAAATATGAAGAAGCGATTCCATAGAAAGGATGTTGCTGACATAATAAATGACGCAACTAGGTCGTACAATGAATTAAAGTATAACTGTCACATGGAAGAGTTACGTAAGCTGCACAGGACTGCATTCGATTATGCTATTGCTGCCAATCCTCATAAATGGTCCCGCGTACATTGTCCCCAAAGAAGGTACAGGGTGATGACCACAAATGTTGCAGAGTGCATAAACTCATGCTTAAAATTCGCACGGCAACTGCCATTGATAACGCTGGCACAGTTCATTAGGAATATGTTACAAAAGTGGTTTCACGATCGTCATGCAACTGTACTGTCCATGCGTCATCGATTGATCGATGCAGCACATCTTGTGAACCTGAAACGGGTCGAGAAGTGCGGTTTTATGACCGTAAATCCAGTTGACTAGAACATATTCTCCGTCAGACACAAGGGAAAACAGTGGACGGTTGACTTAGCCCGCAAGACTTGCACATGCAAAAAATTCCAAATGGACTTTTTTCCATGCTCACATGCACTCTCAACGGCAAGGTACTTGACAAGTTACAGTTCACACATTATATTACCCAAATGTGAATCTCACTATTTTTATTGTTGCAGGGAGCGAAACTTGGATTTCACATCTCTGTGTGCAGACTACTAGAAGAGGGAGACACTTATTGATGCATACTCGGTTCCTATTATGCCTGTTGGCCATCCTTCTTCATGGGTTGTGCCATCTGACATCGCAGCGCGGGTGGTTTTAAATCCAAAGACAAAGAGACAATCAGGTCGGCCGATGGAGGGTCGACATGCCTCGTCTTCGATAAGGAAGGCAATCAAACATAACAAGGCAGTACAAGATGAAGACGAATTGCCACTAGAAGCACCTTGAGGAACGTGTCTCCAAGTTGATGTCTTCTAACATCGTTCAGACTTTGGGAACCATGCTCGATACAGTTGTGTTGTTTAAATCGTTAAGCTTTAGTTGTTCATTTTTATTGTATTTTTTAAATCGTGTTGCAACGCACTAAATTGTTCACGCACATGTTGGAATTGAAAAAAATTAATTGATTAATGAAAATAATAAATGAATCTGTTATGTACATCAATTACAACTCAGGGAACAACCCATATATATATTATCTATACAACAGTGTTGTGAAGTGAGTTACAATAAACTTCAAAAACCATCTTCTCCCGGATGGTGCCCATATCCTCTTTTTTCCAGTCGAACTCCTTGTTGTTTGCCAACAGGCACTCTGCCAATCTCAAAGTATGGGCACCATAGTTACCGCTGCAAATCACCATATGAACAACCATTAGAATGGAATTTAATTAAAACCAAGTGAGATAGAATAAAATATTGAAACAGTTATACCCCTGATGCTGTTGGAGCACCCCACGAGATCCGTCCATGATGCTCATCCGGAAGGCCTTCTTCGACAAACTATATGTCACATCATCCTTCGTTCTGTTGGAGTGAAACTCGACCTGATGCAACAGCGAGGGTATAAACCAACGTAGGCATGCGACTTGCTTATTCCTGTACTCCCATGTAACCTCATGTCTGAACGGGTCTAATAGGTAGATCTTCCCTTGTGTGAGGTCGACGCTGCCAATACCCAATGGTTGCGTCCAAGGTTGCAAGGTATCATAAAGTGTTAGTGTTTCAACATAGTGTTATGTGTTTGAAATCTAAACATAGTATTAAACACATTAAAATCTTTTAATTTAAACACTCACTCAATCAATCGCGTGCCATGGCCGGTTTCCTGATGGGACTAATCCTCGGACCATTTTCAGGTCATCATCGTGCTACTTGTGTTTCAGCATAGACCACTCCTTAGGGGGTGCGGCCACCCCACAGCTGAACATCTGCTCCCACTGAATATCTAACCATGACTGTATATAGAAAATTAACCACAATGTTAGGTAATAGATCTATTAAACACATCAATGAAAAAATGAAAACCGTACTGTACAAAAAATTACATAGAACTGGGAATCCAGTACGTTGACCCTCTGAGAGTAGACAGTGGGGTATGCTCGCTGATGCTTGCGTAAAATCAACAAGTACGCATCGATGTGCAGACAATGTAAACATTTTATATTGTTAGGATTCTACCATTACTGATAAAAACTTATACAGACAGTTAAAGTAAGGAACATACCGTATCCTCCAAATCCATAAAGTTGGTTTGGAACCGTTGGAACCAAGTGACACCAACTGGTATATGTATATCCATATCACGTCTGCATGATTACTGAAGAAGTTAGATGACCAAGTAATATTAATGAAAAGATTGTGTAATGAACGATTATACGTACAATTCCCCTGTGGTGTTCCTCTTGTAGGCTTTGTACGTAGTAACGTGGTCAGGATCTAACAAATCATAGGGCTTGAATGCATGCACTGATGACGCTGGTCTGGTCCTTGGCTTCTTCGGCCTACATGGGTCAATGTATGGGGTCATCAGCTACCAACCTAGCCTGCGAACCCGCAACTGACGCTGAATCTAGGGTGGACTACAGGCTCCAGAACTAGACTCCACCGGAGGTGTGCGCAGTGAGGAGGATCTCTGCATCCTTGGATTGTTGTGAGGAGGGCTACGCTGCGAGGACGATCTCTGCCGCCGTGTATCTCTATGAGGAGGGCTGTGATGTGAGGAGGATCTCTCCCGCCGTGTATCTCCCCGAGAAGGGCTGCGCTCTGAAGAGGATCTATCCCTCCGTGTATCGCGCTGATGAGTGGGGGAGTTGCGCCTGGATCGCTTCAAGGGTTGCACTGCGCTGGGATCTACTGGAAGTGGTGTGCGCTGTGAGAATGAACCATATGTCAGGTCATGTGGAAGAACATGTGGCATATATCCACCAGGTGGCTTCCGTACCAGAAGTCCTGTCTCTGTACCAGCACTACCGTTGGGTAAAACTAGAGGAGGCAGCTGCTCCAATAGTGCTATCTCTGTACCACCGGCTACCTCTACTCTTTCTGTCATAACCTGACCCGGCTGATCAAATACTATGTCCGCAGTATGTGCCTCCGTAGTAGGTGCCTGATCATGTGTGGTCTGTGGGTCTGTCCCATGCTGATGTGTACCTGTCTTGCCTGTGGGACTAAAGTCTCCGTGATGGTCATCAAATGGTGGACCATCCATACGGGACTGCGATGTCAGGGTTGAAGCGCCCGGATCATATCCAACAACTCCTGATGCTGTTGATCTCGCTTCGAATCACTCTTTCGGATAGCCTCCATCACATCAACCCGTAGAGATTGGACAAATCCATCACTTCAGCGAATTTACGATCCTAGCCCTGAAACGATTTGAAACTCTGTCAGCACTTAAACTGTTCACTTGATTGAAATTAAATAATGTGGTTATAATATTTTTTACATACCTATGGATGCCCGCCAACGCCTCCTCGGGAATCACCTCCAGGTCGAGACTGTCTGGGCATAGTGAATCGTACCCGTCTATGCCTTTCAGGACTCTCACCGCGAGCTCCGAAACTGAATCACCCCCAGGTCGAGGCTATTTGGGCAAAGTGAATCGTACTGGCTGACACCTCACGGGACTCCGACTCCCACCCTCCTGGTCTGAACCCTCTGTATCGTTAGGTCTGGAATACGCACCATCCCTATCACTGGGTCAGAAATAAGGACCCTCCTTATCACTGGGTCTGGGATACGAACCCTCTGTATCACTGGGTCCGAAATACGTAGCTTCCGTATCAATGGGTCCAGCACTTCTACGTCGTTCGTGCTCCGGGATGTGACCAGGTATATCAGCAACATCGGTATCATACAGACTGCCTCCCAGGTCTATGCCTTTGTAGTAACGTTGAGCCATCTCAAAACCCATCGACACCAATTCACATCCCGCAAACATCTGAAATCAGAGTTAGATCATTGTAATTGTATACATACTAAAAACTATGAAAATTAACAACAACAATACTTACCCTTTCAGTGAAAATGCCATCCAGTTTTCTCCCCCACGGTCGCTGACTCAACTCCCATTTCAGAATACGTGGGGGTGGTAGCTCGGAGATTGCCCTACGGGTCCCACATTTTTTATTCCCAAGCTCGGGGATAACCTCAAAGCAAATATTTGTATAATACATAAATACGATAAGAAGTAAATACATTAGTCATATAAAAAAAAAATTATAATTAAAATACGGATTCAAATCTTAAATTCTCACCAATAGTGTGTGCGGTAGACCATATATGTTGTACGTCTCAGTTGTGTGTACGTCAGCACCCCTTTCTTGCTGTCGTTGTTCAAACTGCTCCCGTCGACCATCTAACGCATGCTTGAAACAATAAATTGACCGCCTATACACGTGTGCGCCCCACGAGAACGCATCAAAAGCGTCCAAGTCCTCCACTGCCATACTAGAACTTTATCTCGCTCGTCTACCCCCATTAGTATCCAGTTGAGCATAACCAATAAGCATAACTTTACCGCATCGTACTACTCCATAAAATACCAATCCGCAGCACTGCTCTCAACTCTTCAAACTCGATGTCTCTACCCTGGAAGTACCGCTCGTGTATGCCATTCTTTACCATATCATACCTTGCCATGTCGGGAATGACTCAAAACTTCAAACCAGTGATTAGACAGAACTCAACCTTCGAGAACCGACCGAATGCTTACCTAACAAAAATTTCATCTCATCTTCCGGCTCATCGTGATGCAACTCGAGCAAAAGCAGCCGATAGACAATCCTAGCCGAAAAATGAATCTCACGATGCATCTTTCGGAAATGACCAAAACACGACTCAGTATACCGACGTCGGTCTTCGATCCTCAGATGTTCAGGTACACTATTAAGTGCATTGTCAATATCAACCAGGTCATAGAAATGGTCATGCCGTATAATTTTTCCCTTGAACCATTGTCCCACTGGGGTTTTAAGCGACTCCTTTAGCTGATTCCTCATCTGCATTCACAGAAAAAAAAGCATATGAGTTCATGAAAAGGCTCGAACAAAAAGGCTCGGGCAGTGTATGAAAATGCTCAGGTAATGTATCAAAAGGCTCGAACACTTCAGTGAAAGGCCCGGGTAGTGCATCAAAAGGCTCGAACACTTCAGTAAAAGGCTCGGGTAGTGTATCAAAATGCTCGAAAACTTCAGTAAAAGGCTCGGGTAATGTATCAAAAGGCTCGGGTAGTTTGTGAAAAGGCACGAACACTTCATTAAAAGGCTTGGGTAACGTTTGAAAAGGCTCGAACAAAAAGGCTCGAATAACAGTTCAAAAAGGCTCGATTACAGTTCAAAAAGGCTCGAAATAAAAGGTTGAAAAAGGCTCGATAATAGTTAAAAAAGGCTCGAAATAATGTTCAAAAAGGCTCAAAGTAAAGGTTTCAAAAACATCGTAAAAAAGGTACAAAAAGGCACGAAATCACTTCAAAAAGGCTCGATAGCAGTTCAAAAAGGCACGACAACAGTACAAAAAGGCTCGAAATCACTTTAAAAAGGCTCGATAACAGTACAAAAAGGCACAATAACAGTACAAAAAGGCTCAAAATCACTTCAAAAAGGCTCGATAATAGTTACAAAAGGCACGATAACAGTACAAAAAGACTTGAAATCACTTCAAAAAGGATCGATAACAGTTATAAAAGGCACGATAACAATACAAAAAGGCTCGTATTCACTTCAAAAAGGCTCGATAACAGTTACAAAAGGCACAATAACAGTACAAAAAGGCACGATAACAGTACAAAAAGGCTTGAAATCACTTCAAAAAGGCTCGATAACAATTACAAAAGGCAAGATAACAGTACAAAAAGGCTCAAAATCACTTCTAAAAGGCTCGATAACAGTTACAATAAGCACAACAACAGTACAAAAAGGCTCGAAATCACTTCAAAAAGGCTCGATAACAGTTACAAAAGGCACGATAACAGTACAAAAAGGCTCAAAATCACTTCAAAAAGGCTCGATAACAGTTAAAAAAGGCACGGTAACAGTACAAAAAGGCTAAAAATCACTTCAAAAAGGCTCGATAAAGATTCAAAAACACTCATAAACCCAGATCTTCATCGTCTTCAAAAGAAATTTTTTTCTTAAACTAAAACACTAACCTAATCTCATCAAACAAACATAATGAATAACAAATCAAATCAAACCTAACCTACATCAAATACACAAAACTTATCTAGAACAAAAATGCGTGAGAAAAAAAAACTTACCAGTCTCGTTTTTGTTCTCCCTTCAGTTCTATTCGACATTGGTACTGTAGCGCCGTTACCGGTGGTTCGCCGTCAGATTTTGGTCCGCTAAAGCACTGTTGCGCCGTCAGGGTTTCTCTCTCTGATCTTTTCTTTCAACGTTTCAAAAACAGACAAAGCGACAAAAAATGGTAATTTTGTCTGGTCACATAAAATGGTGCCTTTTAAACTTAAATTAGTAACTTGGTGCCTGTTCCCCAAAAAGCGCCCCAAATGGTGATATTTAAAATTTGAACCCTTAATAAAAACGTGCATCATAATGCAACCCTACAGTAGTTTATATTTATGTTAGAACAATAAAATAACATCAAATGGCTAAATATTCATTGTTGAATTGAATGTATAAAAAGAAAAATAATGGAATCATATAGCCAACTAATTTGGGTTGCCTACCAATATTCGAAAAGTTAATATGTTCAAATAAATAAATAAATAAGTTAATATGTTAAAACCTTTTGTTTCTAAATAAATAAATAAACATTCAAACATTTCTTTTTTATTTCCTAAATGTAATGAATATAATTTAATAAAGGTATATGGAAAATAGTAATATGGAAAGGGAAGATGAAACATTAATTGCTTGCAGAAAACCTATATTAAAAATAATGGATTCGGGATATTAAAAAAAGGAAAAATGAACAAAAAAATATTTTGAAACATGTGTAATAAAAAAAAAATCAAACCTTTCTTTTTATTTCCTAAATGCAATGAATCTAATTTAGTAAAAGTATTTGGAAAATAGTAATATGGAAACGAAAGATGAAACATTAATTGCTTCCAAAAAATCTTTATTCTTAATGGATTCGGGATATTTAAAAAACAATAAGGAAAAGTGAATAAAAAATTATTTTGAAATCTGTGCAATAAATGCATCGTTTGAAATAATATTGTATGGTGTGTTAAGGTTATTTGAGTAAAAAAACTCTAAAACTCACTCTAAACATCATACATAACTTTCAGAAACCCTGAAACACAACACACACACACACTCTCTCTCTCTCTCTCATGATCTGCTGTGTACATCCATCAAACTTGGAACAATCTACACCATGCCAGGTTGCTTAATTTGTTTTTTCTTTTTTTTTTCTCTTATTTCATAACTTTTGATTATTGATTTTGAAATTTAATAATTTCGATTTAACATATTTCAATTTTTTTTATGATGATTATTGATTGTCATATGTAGTTAGAAGTTGAAAAGATGGAAAGTTATACTTGACTGGGTCTGATAATTGTGTGACGGCTTATCGCATCCATACCCAGATGGTATAGCCAAGTTTTTCATGATTTTTGAGTTTGTTTAAATTTCATCATAACTGTTGTATTTTTTTTAAATAATAATAAAAATAAATTGTCTGAAGTTTATAGATGTAGCTAAGTTTGAAATTCTTTAACTTTTATATATAATATTCCACAATTATAGACTTGATCAAGTGTTTGCATGTACTTAATCTGACTTTTAGATTATTATTTTTCTAAAGTTGATAAATCTGGATATTTAGATTTCGTTTTTATTGAAAAATAGTAGTAACAAATTGTTTGTTTTGTTGGGGAAGGTTGTATTCATATTCGCTTACTTTCACAATAAAAGGTTTTGTTAATGTCATCTTCCTCTTTATCAAACGTATATGGGTATGGGGAGGGAAAATGCAAATGTGGGTTACCATTGAGATAATATCTTGCCATAACACCTTGGAACTATAAGAGACTATTCGAAGGGTGTTCCAAAGGAAAGCTTAGTGAACTATAAGTGACTATTTTAAGTTATACTCATATAGAATGATTTATGAATTAATACAACTTACATTTCAATATTATACTACAGAAAGAATTTGGTGGATACGATTTTTTCAAATGGTTAGAACTTGAAGTACCGATTACAATTATCCCAGCTGATATGTCATTGAATGAGGAAATACAGAGGTTATAGAGGGAATTTCATAGATCAGAACGACTTCTTCGATTTTACAAAAGCAAAAATATAGGCTTAAAATATCATGTTCGGATGTTAGAGTTTGATTTGACTAGAAAGAGGGCAACCATTTAGAAAACTCGGACTTTTATATTTCTGTCATTGATTGCCTTTCTTTGACTACTATCTAAATTCCTATAACAATGTATATTGTGGTGTAATCGATTAATATCAAATGTGATATCCTACGTAATATTACATTACTATGGTTCCTGTAATTGCATTTCTTTTGACGTGATCGCATCACATCTATTTTATAACCATGTGTTTCAAGTCTAAAATTTCTTCATATTAGACTATTTATGTTGTACCTTAATAGTTGGCATCGGAGGTAAGATAAGTGTAGGTTTTGAGTTGGGAGATAATTTTGGTTAAGTACGTATAGGGCAATTGTCAACAAATAAAAACAAATTGGCTTTTATAATCAACATTGACCCTTTTGTAATCAATAAAATCTTCTAGGATGTCTTTGAAGCATTTGTTGGACTTATAGACACATAATTAATTCTTTTTTAATGTAATCGGTTCATATATTATTTGATCATCTTTTTCTAAACGTAATCTCATACTTTGCATTTATTAACACATTTTAAAACATCTTGGCTCCATGTGGCCCAGTACAAAATATACAAACAAAACTATTTAAATTTCAATGGAAGTCATCTTATAACATTTGAGCTTTATTAGTCTATAGAAAATTATGTTTCCATGTGGTCCAGTTCAAACTCCATAAATCAAAGAAAGTACATGTCAATTGAAATCTATAACACACAACCTATGAGAATTATCATAACAACAAACAATAATGAAAGTAACTAACATTCATGACAATTAAAAAAATAACCCAATGACAACACAATACATAACAAACAACCCAATGACAAAATCCAAATGCATCAAGAACCCAAACACTAATAAAAGTAACTAACAGTCTGATTCTTTTTTTGGACAATTACACCAGTCATGCCCAGAAATGTGGCAAATACAGCACTGATTTGGTCTTTTACGCTTTTGCGGCTTAGCTGATGGTGTGGTAGGTGCTGTCGGACCGATGGGTTGCCTTGGGTTTTCAAAACATTATGAAATTTCTGTTTGTGAATCACTTTCAAAAGCTTTTGATCGTCTCATCTTAGCAATCTTGTTATACAAGTCTTTCTGAGTGAATCCATTTTTATCCCTCTTTCTGGTCAACCAATATTTGAAAACCTCTTATGAAGTTTTTTCCCATGGCATCAATTTAAGCATAGTCACCTTCATCTAAGTTTCTATGAGATCGATGGGATGAAACCTCACAAAAAGTTGCTAGTTTGAGTGAATGATCATCGATGAATACTTTTACGCTATACTTTAAGGTATGACTGTCTAGACCAAATGAGAAACAAGCTTTGCAATTCTATCTTGTCTGCAGCCTTGTCATGCATTTCCTATTTTTATTGGTTAAATACTCCTCCCTTCTTGATCCCTACTCATCACAAACCCACTTTCTCCATAATACTTTACCTTCACGATCATAGTCCAAGTTCGTCGCTCTTATACTAAACCCATTACCCCTAGCATAACCAATATAAAATGACGTTCCATATTCCACATAATCAAATTTCATATTCTTGATATGATTCAAATCAACATCTTGATTGCCATTGCCTTCCCATGACAAAATTTGCACATAATTAACCCCAGTATAACACATATTATTTGGTGTTAAAAACAATCTATCTTTGTTGTCAGGCTTACTTTGCAATCCACTCCTAGCCATTACTATACAAAGTCAAAACAAGATGATAAAAGTATAAGTAAAATTTTAATCACAACAATATGTGTTGATCGAATTATGAAATTCCCTAGAGAGATGTAGCGTATATTATACCTAGAGGGGGATGAATAGGTATAGTCCCAATTTCCTCCAACTTCAAAATTTACGGAAAACAAGAATGAAATGTACACTAGATATGATTTAACAATAGTATAGTATGAGTGAATACATGTAAAAATCAATATACAAGAGATACAATCAATACAAGATATGGAAGATAATAAAAAGTAAAGCAAAAATGGACACAAGTATTTTTACTTGGTAAACCTCAAATAGGAAACATCCACGGGTTGAATAACCACAACCACCAGCAAAGCAATCCACTATAAGTAAAGGACTTACACACTCAAGGCTGTCAACAAATGATATCCACCCTAAGCTATCAACTCATAATCTACCCTCAAGGCTTAGAGAACCACCTAGCCTACTCTCTATCTAAGATGTGTCATACACCTCTAGAGAGCAATTCCCTATCCAAGGCTCTCAAGCCTTTAGGATGATTTCCTTGCTTAGCTATCTAGATCACAAATGATCCTAGTCAAGCTTCCCTAGCTCAACCATCCGGAGTACTAAACTCCTGGCTAAGACTTTTGCTTAGTTATTCAGATCCTCTTGATCCTAACTAAGTCTTTGTGCTTGGCTATCCGGAACACTTTCCTAGCCAAGTCTTCTTGCTCAAATCAAGGCTTCACTCACCTTAACAAGAGACTTCAACCTTTCCACAACGCAATGATCTAAGTGATGCAAATGATGCAAACACAAGTCAAATAAAGCAAGATGATCAATCAAACTTTATAAGCATGCTTAGATATATTCTAGGATATGCTTTCAACAAACAATCACAAATGTACCTAGAAATCATGACATGTATGAAACAAATTAAGGTGTGCCTAATATTAATCTAGAGGGGGGGTGAATAGATTTTATCCGATTTTACCCAATTTTTGTTATAAGTCAAATTGACGAAAATACCCCTAGCTAGTCACAATAATATATCGAGTGTATAAAGTGCGAAATTGTAAATAACACAAGATATTTACGTGGAATCCCTCACGGGAAAAACCAAGGGCTGGTAAGTGCACCACACTCGAACCTCGAATCCACTAAATCTGATAACGATTACAACCTAACCCCGGTCAATAATCACACACCTACATAATCCCGGTATGAGTGAACCTAGTCCAATTGCTTGTGATTTAAGCTACCTAATCCTGGTAGCAACACAAAACTTACTTCTCAATGATGAGATGATAAAACCTAAGTGAATATATGATGATATCCAAAGTGCAAATAAAGTTAGTAACCTTAGATGCTTATCTAGGATGATGAATAACAATTAATGCAATCCTAGATATCAATAGCTAAATGACATGTCAAAAAGCTTAGCTAAACTTAGATTTTGAAAATCTAGATAGCTATCACAATACAACACTAAATCAATACACCACATACAATCTCTATCTTTTAACTAAAATAATATTCTAAGAGCATACAAGTAATAAAAGAGATGGCTTGTTAAGAAAGACACTAATATTAGATGAAGTTACTGAAAAACTTACCAAACAAGATGTGATGATCCAAAACCATGCATGAATGCATGTGTAGTTGTTTAGAAAAAATTACCCTGTTTTTGCGTTGGGCGTTATACGTAGAGCGACTAGTCGCTTTACGTAGAGCGACTTTACAGTGTTTTTGCCTTGGGCACTCAACGTAGAGTGACTCTACAGCACCTTCATAGAGCTCCTGAACAGCGCCACAACTCTGTTCCTCTCGGGAAAAATATAGGCGCTGTACATAGAGCGCTTTGAACAGCGACCGTACATCGCCTTCAATTAAAATCACAAAAAATGCATCAGGTATGATACATAGAAATCCCAATTCAACCAGGTCTATGTTGGGCACTCTACGTAGAGCGACTTTACAACACCTATAACAAGTTTGCATCCTAAATGCCTAAATGACATGGCATTCTAATCCTAAGATGCAATCAATAAGAATATGCATGAAGAGATATAAATGATCATGAATTAGCACATATAAAAGTACACACAACATACAAGAATAAGAATTATGCATGTGTTGTGATTGTGTGCAACTAATCTCTTCAATTGCAAGTAAACACATAGAAATTTTACCTTTGGTGCTTATCAACCTTGAGGTCTTGAACAAGGGCCTTTGAGCTTGGTCCTCAATCACCTAAACTACCCTTAGAATTCAAACCCTAATTGTGGTTTGTCCACGAAATAAGCCAATCACAATATAGGAATCCATACAATCTTCCCGTTTGGCTATTTCATGACAAAACCACCTCTTATATTGATTCCTCGCAACAAAATAGAAACTATGGGACTATAATGATTTTCTACATTACAAAGAGATGTTACAAAGATAAAACTTCAAAGTCTTCAATCTCTTGTAGAACAACCAACCCTTCAAAACAAAGTTTTTACACTTTCCAATACAAGTAAATGTGAGATTTATCATGTGAGAACAAAAACAAGCATTTGCATTTAAGAATTTAAGCACAACATCATGCAATGTATGTGAAATGCAATGCTCCCCCTCAACAGGTTACTCCCCCTCAATGTGTATTCTTCCCAACATGAAAATTTGCTACTTCAATTTGCAACTCCCCTTACCACATTCTACTCCCCCTTTTTGTCATGGTATAGGCAAAGGAGTAGTCCCCAACGGGTCACTTATAGCAAAGAGAGATGGTAGCATACAAGTCAATTGCATAATCATTTAAGGTACTTTATGCAACTCAATTAACTAAAGAAATACAAGGAGATTTATTTGCATAAAAAATGTGTGATTAGAAATGCTTTGCATGCAAGACATATTGCATTTAAGTCCAAAAATCAATGGTATTTAGCAAAGCAAATGACAAAGGTTTCCTATAGGAATTCAAACCAATTTCACCATTTGTCATGAATTAAAGTAAGGATATAGAAAATTTATTGATTTTAATTTTAGAGCATTATATCAAACTTTATAAGTGAAACATATCATGAGCAACTTTGCACTCTATTTGATTTTTCCGGATAAGATATCCGTATGATAGTAGACATATTCAACAAATAAAGAAATAGAGACATTTGAATTTTAGAATCCTTCGATAATTTTGAGTCTCATAAGCTTTTAACACATTGTTTTGCATTTAAGAAATTCAATCATCAAATCATGCTTTTTCATTTTTAGCATGTCATTAAGAGTCATCATGTTATGGAGATCATTATAGGTCATTAAATACGTACTTCCTAAGTTAATCTCCTAGTCCAAAAACGCATGTTTGAACATAAAAATAACATGGATTGCATTCAAAGTATGGTTCACACTTATTGAGATAAAAACTTATATACATAAGTGCAACCAAGATACTCAAGCAATTAATAAAGAAGCATAAAAGTTTTCAAATATTGCATGCAACAAGTATGCAATTGCTCTCTTTGCTTGAGTTCCCTAAATGGGGTCAATCACTAAACTACATCACTCCACAAGACATATCCCAATAGATCTACTAACTGTTTTAAACCTAGTTGCATCTAAGGGTTTTGTTAATAAGTCCACTAGTTGATCATTAATACCTACATGTTCAAGTACTATGCATTTATTTTCAACTAGTTCTCTAATGAAGTGATGACGGATGTCAATACGCTTAGTCTTAGAGTGTTGTACCAGATTCTTGGAAATATTAATAGCACTCATATTATCACAAAAGAAAGTGAGTGTACCTTAGTTGAATCTGTAGTCGACTAGCATTTGCTTCATCCATAAGAGTTGCCTGCATCCACTCCCCGCGGCTTTGTACTCGGCCTCAGCCGTTGACAAGGAAATTGAGGTTTACTTCTTGCAAAACCAAGACACCAAGTTGTTGCCTAGAAAGAAGCAACCACTCGATGTGCTCTTCCTATCATCACAATTTCCTACCCAATCCGCATCACTAAAGCTAACTAAACTAGCATCAGTGTCAAAAGAGTACCAAATCCCATAGTTGGACGTCCCATTCACATAGCGAATGATTCTCTTAACGGAAGAGGGATGAGACTCCTTAAGATCCACTTGGTACCTAGCACACACACCCACGCTAAAGGATATATCGGGCCTACTTGCGGTCAAATAAAGCAAGCTATCTATCATGCCCTGATATAGAGTTTCTTCCACACTTTTTCCACTAGCATCCTTGCTTAGCTTCAAAGTGGTACTCATAGATTTATCACAATGTTTGGCATTTTCTAGACCAAACTTCTTCACAAGGTTTTTTGCATACTTGGCTTGGGTTATGAAAATCCCATCATTTAATTGCTTTATTTGCAAACATAGGAAGTAACTTAGCCTACCAACAAGACTCATCTCCAATTCATGAGACATGACATCAACAAATTGTTGGACTTTGGTGTTGTTGATGGAGCCAAAAACTATATCATCAACATATATTTGAGCTATGAAAAGCTGATCATTATTTTTCTTTATGAATAGTGTCTTGTCAACACTACCTCTTATGTAGTTATTATCAACAAGAAATTGAGTGAGGCGCTCATAGCAAGCCCTCAGTGCTTGTTTTAACCCATATAGAGCCTTCTTGATACGATAGACATGGTTGTGGTGGTGAGCATCCACAAACCCCTTGGATTGTTCAACAAACACTTCCTCTTACAAGAAGCCATTGAGGAAGGCACTCTTGACGTCCATTTGGTGCAATTTAAACTTGTGCACACAAGAAATGGACAAGAGAAGCCTAATGGACTCTAAACGGGCAATGGGAGCAAATGTTTCCTCAAAGTCAATACCCTCAATTTGAGAGTACCCTTGTGCAACACTATGTTTCCATCCTCATCGGATTTGTTCCTATAAATCCACTTGGTGCCTACCACATTAGAGTTCTTTGGCCTAGGAACAAGAGTCCAAACCTCATTCCTTTCGAATTGGTTTAGCTCTTCTTGCATGGCAAGAACCCAAAATTCATCGTTCAAGACCTCATCAATCTTTTTGGGTTCTATTTGAAAGGTGTAGCATGTATAGCTAATTAGATTAGCTAATTGACGCATAGTCCTAACACCCTCATTAACTTCTTTAATGATGTCATATTTATCATGGAGTTTCCTAACCCATGGAGTGGGTTCATTAGAGTTCAAGAGAGGAACTCTATCAAGAGGTTGTGTGACCTCTACATCTAGGTTAGACGTCCCAACATTAGAAGTCTTAACCTTCTCCAATGGAGAGTCATCATCTATAGCAACCTCCTCCTCATGGTCATTAGACTTGAGCCTTGTATCATCAATGACAACATTGGATGATTCCATGACGCTTTAAGTCTTCAAATTGAAAACTCTATAGGCTCTACTATTTAAGGCGTAGCCAATAAATATACCCTCATCACTCTTAGAATCAAACTTGCCAAGTTGATCACGGTTATTCAAAATGTAGCATTTGCTTCCAAAGGTGTGGAAGTAGCTTACATTTGGCTTCCTACCTCTCCACAACTCATATGAGGTTTGCCTAGTACCGAGCCTTAGGAAAACTCTATTCCCTAAATAGCAAGCCGTAATGACGACTTCGGCCCATAGGTTCATAGGGACATTGTTACTAAACACCATAACACGGGCCATCTCTTGAAGGACCCTATTTTTCCACTCAACAACTCTATTTTGTTGAGGTGTCCTAGGAGCCGAAAACTCATGGGAGATGCCTATACTATCACAATAGGTTCCAAAGGAAACATTTTCAAATTCCCTCCCATGATCACTTCTAATCTGTTTTATGCTTTTAATATTTGAGTTCATTTCATTTTGAAGTTTATTAAAAAGTATTTTAAGCTTATCAAAAGTTTCGGATTTTTCTCTCAGAAAATATATCCATGTGAACCTAGAGAAATCATCTACACATACAAAAATGTATCTCTTTCCACCTAAACTCTCGGTTTGCATGGGACCCATTAGATCCATTTGGAGAAGCTCAATGGGCTCCTTGGTGGAGAGATACCTGCCCTTTTTGTGCATGCTCTTGGTTTGTCTTCCACAAACACCATTGGCTTTCTTCCTAAGCTTGGGAAGGCTACGCACAACATTAAACTTGTAAAGGATTCATAAATCCAGAAAGTTCATGTGGCCAAGTCTTTCATGCCACAACTCAACTTGCTCTTCCTTGGACACATTATTTGAGACTATTCTAGCTTCAAGACAATAGCAATTGTCGTTATATCTCATACCTTTCAACAAGGTTTATCCATTGGGCAATAGGATAGAGCAATAATTTTTGCTAAATAAGATGGAAAGTCCTTCATCACTTAGATGAGAAATGCTTAATTAAATTGGCTTTCAAGCCATCAACAAATAAAGCATTAGACAAAGAGGGTAATCCGGGAATGGAAATCGTTCCTTTCCCTACAACTCTCTTTTTGGATCCATCACCAAAGGTGACACATCCTCCTTCCTCCATGACAAGAGTCTCAAAGAAACTCTTGTTTCCCATCATGTGTCTAGAACACTCACTATCAAGATACCAAAAATTAGAAGAATTTACCTTCAAGGCAATTTGAGCAACATGACAAACATTTTCATTCTTTCTAATCCACCTAGTTAAAACATTTTCTTTCCTAGTGGTCTTTGGTACATGGGAACTAGAAGTCCTAGGATCATGCATATTAATTCTATCATTCCTAGGAACATGCATCATGGCTCTTTTCTTTTTCTTCTCAATCATGCTTCTAGTTTTACACATTTTAATGTATTGAAAGCACCTTGGTTTAATATGACAATCAAAACCACAAAAATGACATGTAGGGACAAAGTTAGAGATCATACCATAACCTTGTGCTTGAATTGGAGCCTTCCCATGTTAGTATGGTTGAATTGGTTCAATGTATCTTTGTTGTTGACCCGGTCCAGATTGCTTCCTAGCTTGAGGTTGCATAATTGGTCTCTTTCCTTTGTTGAGAGCCATTTGTTGAGGAAAGTTATCTTGATAAGCTCTTGAAGGTTGAGTTTGTGGTTGTCTTCTTTGAGCCACCATCACTTGTGCACTTTGTGAGCATTGTCCTAGATCAATTTTCTTCCTAGGAGTTAGCACGGGTGAGGCTACTTTGTTGCCCAAACTCTTAACAAACAAGGTCTTATGGTGAGTGGAGGTCTCCTTACCATCTTCAAATCCAAGACCTCTCTTGTCACATGGATTCTTTCCAACACCAAACATATGGTCAAGCTTCTTAGTGCTAGAAGCCATCCTAATTAATGACAATTTAGCTTCCCCAAGCTCCCTCTTCAAGCCTTCTTCACTCCTCTTAGATAAGTCTAACTCCTCTCTTAGATTATCTTCAATTTTCTTTGCTCTTTCCACTTGTTCACATAAGTGGTCATTATGAGATGAAAGCTCTAGATTCTCTTCTCTCAATCTTTGAATCTTTCTTGTGGTTTTAATCTCTAGGCTTTTAAAATTGGCAAGGTATTCAACAAGAACCTTTTTCTCCACATATCCATTTGTGGAGTGACATGAGGAGGCATCTTCACTTGAGTCATTTTCCTCTTGCCTCACTTGCTCTTCTTCACTAGCACTCTTGCTCGTGTGGGAGGAAGCAAAGGCTAGGAAGCTAGACATGAGTTCTTCATCATCCGAAGACTCATCTCCATCATTGAAGTCATCACTTCTTCCACTCCAAGAGGCGGCCATCACTTTTCCCTTCTTCTTGTCATTATGATTAGCACATTTGGGGGCAAAGTGACCTATCCCACCACACTCATAGCATTGGACCCCTTTCCTTTCGGTCTTCTCTTGCCTAGGCTCAAACATCTTAAATGGACCCTTTTTCTTCAAGTTTTGGCCTTTTGATCCAAATCCTTTTTTCCCGAACTTCATAACCATATTGAACCTTTTCACAAATAAGGCAAGGTCTTCGTCCGAGTCAATCTTCTCCTCATTTTCATCCTTATAGGCTTTTAAAGCAATTCCTTTATGCTTTTTCGGAGGAGTATAGCTATGAGCCTTCCTAGACTTATAGACGAGGAGTCTTCCAATTACCTCGCTCGACTTCATGTCCTTATATCCACTATTTTCTTCTAAAGTTGTCACCTTTGATTCAAACCTATCAGGGAGAGATCTAATAATTTTCTGCTTGATTCTCCTATCCGAATATGGGTGACCAAGTTGATGGGTTTGATTGACAATATCCATTAACTTGATTTCGAAGTCATTGAAGTGTTCGTCCTCCTCCATCCTAAGCATCTCAAATTGTGTTTGGAAGACTTGAAGCTTGGAGTCCTTGATAACTTCGGTTCCCTCATGTGCAACATCTAGGATATCCCATGCCTTCTTAGCAATCCTAGTGTTTTGAATCAATTTGTATTGATTTTCATCCATTGCACAAAGGATGGCATGCATCGCCTTCCTATTCCATTTCAATGCCTCAAACTCTTGCACGTTCCATTGCGCCTTAGGCTTGAGTATATCTTCTCCGCCACCCGTGGGATTCATCATAGGTAGATCATATCCATCTTCAACCGCCATCCATGCACGGTCATGAATTTGATCATATCTATCTTCCCTTTCCATTGGGAATAGTTCAAACTAGAGAGGAGAGGATATCTCCTGCTAGAAGCTTCCTCGTTGTTGCCACCATTTCCACTCATTATGTATAATGAATGAAATGAAATGTATGCAAAATGTATGAATGAGCAAAAATCACACAAATGCAAAACACACCAAAATAAGCAAGGACCACCTAAGTATATTTAGGAACCCGTTCTGATACCAATTGAAAAAAATTAAGGTGTGCCTACTAGAGGGGGTGAATAGATTTTATTCGATTTTACTAAATTTTCGTTATAAGTCAAATTGATGAAAATACCCCTAGCTAGTCACAAAAATATATCAAGTGTATAAAGTGCGGAATTGTATATGACACAAGATATTTACGCGGAAACCCTCACGGGAAAAACCAAGGGCTGGTAAGTGCACCACACTCGAACCTCTAATCCACTAAATGTGATAACGATTATAACCTAATCCCGATCAATAATCACACACCTACCTAATCCCGGTATGAGTGAACCTAGTCCAATTGCTTGTGATTTAAGCTACCTAATCCCAGTAGCAACACAAGACTTACTTCTCAATGAAGAGATGATAAAACCTAAGTAAATATATGATGATATCCAAACTGCAAATAAAGATAGGTAACCTTATATGCTTATCTAGGATGATGAATAACAATTAATGCAATCCTAGATATCAATAGCTAAATGACAGGTCAAAAAGCTTAGCTAAACTTAGATTATGAAAACCTAGATAGCTACACAATACAACACTTAATCAATACACCACATACAATCTCTATCTTGTAACTAGAATAATATTCTAAAAGCATATAAGTAATAAAAGAGATGGCTTGTTAAGAAAGACACTAAAATTAGATGAAGTCAGTGAAAAACTTACCTAACAAGTTGTGATGATGCAAAACCATGCATGGATGCATTCTATGTGGGCATAGATGATGCAATATGAAGTTTGATGCACAAAAGGATTAGCTTTGATTGTTTAAAGGTGAATGAGAATTTTTCTCTTGAAATATGTTCTAAGGGAAAAATATGCTTTTTGGAACTCTTAAAAACGACTTAAGATGAAAGAGGTGTATATATAGGGTGACTAAATTAAGTGTAGTCGTTTTGTAAAAATTACCCTGTTTTTGCCTTAGGCGCTCTACGTAGAGCGACTCTACAGTGTTTTTGCCTTGGGCGCTCTACATAGAACAACTCTATAGAACCTTTGAAGAGCGCCTGAACAGCGCCACAACTCTGTTCCTGTCGGGAAAAATATGGGTGTTGTAAGTAGAGCGCTTTGAACAGCGACCGTACAACGCCTTCAATTAAAATCACAAAAAATGCATTAGGTTCGATACATACAAATCCAAATTCAACCAGGTCTGTGTTGGGCGCTCTACGTAGAGCGACTTTACAACACCTATAACAAGTTTGCATCCTAAATGCCTAAATGACATGTCATTCTAATCCTAAGATGTAATCAATAAATGATCATGAATTAGCACATATAAAAGTACACACAACATACAAGAATAAGAATTATGCATGTGTTGTAAGTGTGTGCAACTAATCTCTTCAATTGCAAGTAAGCACATAGAAATTTTACCTTTGGTGCTTATCAACCTTGAGGTCTTGAACAAGGGCCTTTGAGCTTGGTCCTCAATCACCTAAACTACCCTTACAATTCAAGCCCCAATTGTGGTTTGTCCACGAAATAAGCCAATCACAATATGGGAATCCTTACAATGTATATCAATAAGAACAAGATGAGAATATTCAATATATCACAAAAATCTTAGTTCTTAGATCATGAAATTAAACCTAGAAATATCATGAAGAACATCAGATATAACATTTCTAGAATCAATTCCAAATTAAATCATGTTTAGCAAATATATGTTCAAGAGAAATCACAAAGCTAAAACTCAATTAAAAAATAATCAAACACCACTACGATATGATCTTACATCATTATTACCACAAATCATCTATTAAATAAGAAGATTAAAAGAGATGGTCAAAGAGAAAGTGACAAGAAGAAGTTTCACATACATAGAACAGCTTGCTGCGAACAATAACGAATTCATTTGACTTTGAAAATTCTTCGGGTTTCAAATGAGGCAGTTTTGGTTTTTAGATCACTAAATTTTGAGTTTGTATGAGAGAGTTATGATCAAAATAAGAAAATTAAAATGGAGAGAAAATTTCTGATTTCATCTTTTCTCAAATTTTTTTCATTTAATGTTTTAAGGGGAAGGGGGAGAGCTTTTGAAAGAATTCAAGGGAAAGAAAAATGGAAAAACCATAGCTTGCCATGTCAACTCCACGTGTGGGGCACGTGTGCCACACATGGGTAGAGAGGCTGCCTAGCCATGTGGCACACGTGGCACACCAAGGCAGGCATTTGGCCAATCTTGCTCCTCTCGCGCACCTCTCGCTTTCTTCGACCGTATTTAAGCCTCCGAACTCAGATTTCAAATCCGTCTTTAGATTACAAATTGTAACTCCCTTATACACAACAAAGAATACAAAACTTTGAAAAAAGGTTGAGAATTCATCTCGGAAAATGACGGCGAAGACAACTTAACGAATGAGAATGCAAAGTAGCGTAGCTACATCATTTGGACTCGAAACCTAATGAATGAGTAACCAAAATTACCAGGACTAAATAAGGAATCATATGAGATCATGTTCAAGTCCAAAATACAATAAACACAAACAAATAAATACAATGTCACACAAGTATGTCATATCTAAGCGATAATGATAAAACATGCAATTCTACAATGTTTGTCTATATGAGACCAATGCATGAGCATACTTAAATGTGTGTGAATGTGTTATACCAAATGTTTTCACAATGATGCAGGGACACACATGAATGAATTGTATGTGTATGCGCTTACGTCTTGCAAAAGGAAGAAGAAACTTGATACCTTAGCATCCAAGTATGCGATATGGACATCGTGGCTCCATTTAATTAAATGAGAGTATAATATCATCATATGGATGTTTTGAGGTAATTGGATATTAAATCTCAACGTTGAGTTTTCAATAGTGTCTATTGAAAACATGGCTTCTGGACAAGTCAAAATATCCAAGTTCAAAACGTGGTCATATGAGTAAATATGGTAACTTGGAGAGTTATAGGCGGTCTATGAACTCTTGGCGATTACTGATATTAATCACGAGGATACACTATCTCCAATATGATTGTCTAGGATATGAATGAGGAGCATCTTCCTTTTCTATCTTTATTTAAGAGTTCAGTTTTAGCTCTTTAGTGGAATGAGTTAAAATTAATGGATCGGACCTAAGTGAATCATTTATTGATTGTGATTAGGTTATGTCTATTGAAGCTTAAATTTAGATGGCCCGCCAAGATCCCCAATCCACACGGACTTGCATGGATCACTTGATATATTCTACCGGACCAATTTAAGGGTCCATCTAGAATTGCATTTAATATATTAAGAATATAATTTGCACATTATTTAAGTAATGGGCTGCTCAATTATATTAATATATTAATGAAAGACATGTGGGCTTGTTTCTTTTAGTAAGAATGGGTCTGGTTCACATGTGGGCTTTTTTATTTAAAGTCCAATGGATTAAATGAAATAGGAAAATAATATTAGGCCCATCTTATATATAAGTGGGGCGGCTAGGTTAAGGTTTTGACCTAAAAATATTATTTTGTTTCATTTGTTTTAATTAAATAAGAATTAATTGATTTATTGATTAATTGTTTAATTAAAGAAACAAATCTTTCCTAAAAGTAAAAGACTTGTTTGATAAGTAAATAAATAAATTAGTATTATTTATTTAATCAAATAAGGAGTCTTTTTTTTTATTTAGTCAAATGAAAGAATAAAAATAAAAGAGTTGGATTAGGGTTTGAAGTCTATAAAGTTAAAAAGAATTAGGGTTGAATTTCAGTCACCCTATATAAGTGACATGATGAAATTCGGCCAACCCTAATTAGATACTACATAGAATTCGGCAACCCTAAAGGAAAAAGAAGAAAAATTCGGCCAACCTATATATATGTTCTTATAGGGTTCGGCCACATCAATTAATTGGTGCTTGAGTTTTTATTTTCTTTCTTCTTCTTCTTAATTCTAAGAGAGTTTTTATTCTAGAGAGACAAAAAGGAGTGAAAAACTATTCTTTGATAGTATACAATTGCTTAAACATCAATAAGCTTGTGTATGCGATATCGATCTAGGTTCACGCGAGTTTCGATCATAAGATTGTGAACTCAAAAGTGACCGGAATAATTTTGACATTCTTTTGATTATTTTGTGACTAACAAAGAAAAGAAAGTATTTGTTTGGTCCATTCACAGGTTTGCAATTCAAAGGAAAGGGAGACCACGCTCCTAGGTGATCCACGTTCGTGCTCGGATTGAAGGTCTTGCGGATTACCATCGACGTAAGTCAATCGAATCACGCGACAAGAGGTAATTTACTTTTGTTGATATATATGCATGTTTATTGATTAAAAGGGTTTAAGGTTCATAAAGGAAAAATTTTAAAAGTCACTAAATCGTCTTTAGTATCGCTTCCGCTGCGTGTAACACTTTTATTTGTTTATTTTTCCCTACATCTTTGTCCAAGGGTTTTGTGAACAAGTCTGCAAGTTGATTTTTAGTAGGCATATGCTCTAGAGTAATAATTGAATGTTCAACTAGGTCTCTAATAAAATGATGCCTAATATCTATGTGCTTATGCGGGAGTGTTGAACCGAATTTTTAGAGATGTTAATGACACTTAAATTATCACAATAAAGTGTCATTTTTCCCTGTTCTATCTCATAATCCTTAAGGATTTGCTTCATCCAAAGTAATTGTGTGCATGCACTTCTGGCCGCAATGTACTCGGCTTCGAAAGAGGAAAGGGAAACATAATTATGTTTCTTACTAGACCAAGAAACTAAGTTATTCCCAACATAAAAGCAACTGCTGGATGTGCTTTTATGGTCATCTACGTTCCCCACCCAATCAACATCACAATAGCCTACTAAAATATCATTGGTGTCAAATGAGTAAAATAAACCTAGACTATGAGTTCCTTTGACGTACCTAATGATCCTCTTAATGGCCTTTATGTGAGATTCCTTGGGGTTGGCTTGGAATCTAGCACACAATCCTACACTCAAGAAAATGTCTGGTCTACTAGCTGTTAGGTAAAGTAGACTCCCTATCATGCTTCTATAAAGGCTTTGGTCAACACTCTTCCCTTTTTCATCCTTGTCAAGTTTTAGAGTAGTACTCATGGGTGTTTCAAAATATTTTCCATTTTCTAGGCCAAACCTCTTAACTAGGTTTCTAACATATTTAGATTGGATCAACATAATACCCATGCTAGTTTGCTTCACTTGCATTCTGAACACGCTATTTCTGTCGTTAGGAGATTGCGAATTCAAAAGAATTTATAAAGTTGTCCTACGCAATGTGTTCTAAAGTTTTGAAAACTAGTAAAGCGGTAAGTGAAGGTATCATCCATAGAGATGTTTCATCCATCGATCGTTTCATGTTTTAGTGATTATTAAAGCAATGTAAATAAGAACGTGGCAATGGTGAGAGTGGTGTGTGTGAAGTGTAAGCATGTTCAAGTGCGTGTGTGAGAGAATGGAAATAAGATAAAAAATAAAAAAGATAACTAAGGATAGAAATGTAACCGAGTGCTTGCCTTTCTAAGTTAATATACTTCTAACTAAATTAATCTACTGCTAAAGGCAAACACCCTAAATTACTAAAATAAAGATGGCTTGGAGAGGGAAATGGATGGACACACAAGGGACTCATGACCACCATGGCATTTGCGCCACTCATAAAAACCAACCGCATAAAACAATACAAGATTGGGTTTAACCTAGCCTTTGATACAACCTCTAAATATGGAAATAAGGAGAGTCACCTAGTTCTCGGTTGCTACTCACCGAGGGTGTATCGTGTGAGCAACAACCATAAAAGGACTGCATTAAGCATAAAGGCTAACCCTCAATCACTACTCACCAAGGGTGTATAGTGCGAGCAACGACCAAAGGTAGCCTAAGGGAATATTAAAAGATCGACCATCGATCGCTACTCACCTGTCACGTGTAAGCAAGAACCATATAATGGAAGCATTAGCATTAAGTGTATGTAAGGATTGTCATTTATTGATTGGCTTATTTCGTGGACAAACCATATATTGGGGCTTGATGTAAGGGTAGCTTAGGTATTTGATGGTTGGTGTTTTGCACAACCAAGGCTTGCTCAAGACCTCAATAAAAGAAACACCAAAGGTATATTCTAATGCTTTCTTGCTTTGAAGAGATCTAGTTGCACACACACACAACTCATGCATATATCTTATTCTTGTATGTTGTGTGTTTTATATGAGTACATGCATGTTCTTGAACATCTCTTCTTGCATGTTTTAATTAATTGCATCTAGTTTATTGAAATGCCATAACATGTTTAGGCATTAGGATGCAAAGCCATGAAGTCTCTTCATGCATGTTTAAATGATTGCATCTTGTTCATTGAAATGCCATAACATGTTTAGGCATTAAGATGCAAAGCAATGAAGTCTCTTCATGCATGTTTAAATGATTGCATCTTGTTTATTGAAATGCCATGACATGTTTAGGTATTAGGATGCAAAGCCATGAATTCTATTCATACATGTTTTAATTGAGTGCACCTTGTTCAATGACAATGCCATGACATGTTAAGCATTAGGATGCATTCACTTCCCACACTTGCACTGCATGTTAGTCTTAAGTATGGTGTAATTCGTTTCCCGAAGATGATCGAAAACGTCTGCACTTGCATGACGGTATGCATGTCTTAGCACGATGGTTGACTACTTGAGAAGGTCTCATTCTTCTCTTGGATAAGTGTTAGATTTGGTTTGGTTTTTTATAGTAAAGTGTCTAGTTTTAAAGATTGAATTTCAATGTTTTAAATGTTTTTCAAAACTGACCTTTGTATGGTCTTGTGACAATAACTTTTTATAAAAAGATTTAAATTAAGTTTTGTAAACTTCTGGACAAACTAGACACCCATACCTTTCCAACGGTATATTATTCATAATATTTCATGATCGTTTGGATTGGTTTTGAAATCTCCAAAGTGACCACTAAAGCAGGGCATCACTGCTGTTATCCGAATCTGACCATTGGTCACTCAATTGAGCATATATTTTTCTACAAACATCAAAATGTCATTCTATTAATTGCAGTAGAAATTATATTTTCATACCTTTCCAACGATATATTATACGAAAGGTTTTGATATTATTTGGTCATATTTTGAGTCGCTTGACAATTGGCATATATCACTCATTGTTGTGACGCTTTGCCGCAGTTCAAGTGCCACGCCTTGGGTGACAGTGGCACGCTAGCGATAGCAATTCGTCGCGGTTCAAGTGCTGCACCTTGGGTGATAGTGGCATGCTAGCGACAGCAATTCGCCGCAATTCAAGTGTCGTGCCTTAGGTGACAGCGGCATGCTATCGATAGTCCCAACCCTGTTTCGTAATTTGACCATATCTCATTCATTTGGAGTCCGATTTGGATCATTTTTGAAGGGCAAGTCACGTGATTTATAGGGTTATCATCTTAGCACTATAAATACATCTCTTTCTCTCATTTTTATTAAAGGAACTAAAAATACAAAACCAAGATTGCTTCTTTAACTCTCTAAACTCATTTCCATATGCATAAATCATCATCTAAGCATCATCTAGGATCATCTAGCATGTGATAATGCATGAGTCTTCTTCAACACACATGGTATGATATGTTGAACACTATTATCTTACATAATTAGTGTTTTTACTTATCAATTTATCTCATTTATTATTTGTATGTTCTTTGAGTACTTTCTACATACAAGATTGAGATTATGTGTTGATTGGGTTATTTTGTGATAGCTAGGTTTTATTGTTTATATGTCATCTAGCTAATTAATCTCATTGCATGATTGAGATTGTTTTTTGATAGCTAGGATTTCATGATTGATATATACATCTAGCTAATTAATCTCATTGAAATGTTTGAGATTATTTTTGATAGCTATTGTAACTAGGATTGGTTATCATCTACATAACTAAGTTTTATGACATGTCATTTAGCTTTTGATATCAAGGATTGGGTTAATTGCCATATTATCATCCTAGATAAACTTATAGTTTACCCTAGCTCTATTTGTATATTTGGATAACTTTCCATATTCACATAGGGTGTATGATCTCTTCGGAGAATTAAGTATTGATTTAGGATTGCTATTACAGG
This sequence comes from Acer negundo, assembly GCA_035582765.1. Taxonomy (NCBI): domain Eukaryota; kingdom Viridiplantae; phylum Streptophyta; class Magnoliopsida; order Sapindales; family Sapindaceae; genus Acer; species Acer negundo. The sequence continues at coordinate 4,229,050 of CM069238.1, forward strand.
CCTGCGGGTAGTAGTGGTGGGTTATAGGCCAAAAATGGTTGAGGTCAACCTAGGCTATGAACATCATTACAAGTAGTGATTGCGAGGATTGAGCAATAGGACTAGGTCCACTTATGCAGGACTGAGAGTAGTGGTAGCGGGTTACAAACCGGGATTAGATTGTAAACATTATCGCAATTAGTGGATTCGAGGTTCGAGTGTGGCGCACTTACCAGCCAGTGGCTTTTCCCAGTTGAGGGTTTCCATGTAAATATCAAGTGTTATTTAAATTCCGCACGTATTACACTTGTTGTATTGTATTAACTAGTTGGTGTATTTTCGTAAATTGACTAAACAAGAAAATTTGGTAATAAGGGTTAAAATCTAAATCTATTCACCCCCCCCCCCCCCCTTCTAGATAGTTTTATACACACCGTGCATTATTGGTTTCAATGTAAATTAGGACCCTCGATCACTACTCACCGAGGGCATATCACGCGAGCAACGACCAAGGGTCATATAAAGCATGAAGTTCTAAAGAACCGAAATCCAAAATGGCATGATATGTACTCATTATGAATTTCACCCAAACAATTAAGAGCATAATCAAGGTCAAGAGTTGATGTACCTACTTATCCCTAATTCTCAAACACTCAAATCAATCCAAAACATGCATTTCGAAATATCCATCAACATACACACAATCAAGAGATGTTTGATTAATCTACTCCTAAATTATATTAATCTACTCCTAATCCCAATCATGAACACATATCAAATTCTACCCTACATGCCATGAATGTAAAGGCAGAAGATATCCCTAAACATGCATCTAAGAGGGTTGTCAAGCCTATTCAACACAAGTCAAGAATCAATACAAAGTAATTAAATGAGACAATACTTGAAAATATTAAATACAAGTTAATCAAATAAATAGAACTAGTGTTAGGTTTACATATTTTCATAATGGGGATACACATCAAATAAAGAAGATACAAGAGAATAGTAAAAGAGAAAACCCAAGGTGTCAATCTCGGATCTTCAAGCTCAGAGAGGAACCCAATTGTCATCTCGGACCTCCAAGCTCCATTGAAGTTCCTCCTCATCATAGACAAGAGAGAATGGCTCTTTCCTTATGAATCTCCTCCAAAGATGGGTGGTTGTATGTGGAAGGTGGTGATGGTGAGACATCCATGGAGGAAAACCTCCATGAATGCCTTTAAAGGTCTCTCTCTCTCTCTTTTTGTTGTGTGAAGAAGATAAAGTGTGTAAGAGAGGGTTTCTAGGTTATTTTTGGGTGAAGAGTTCTTTTCTTGTGAAGAAAGTGGTATATTTATAAGCTTGGGAGGTTTTGGGACGATTTAGGCATGGAAGGACGAAATTACTCTTCAAAAATGGCTCAAAAACCAGCCATTTGCTGTTCTGGAGGTTGCAGAGTACAAGTGAATAATGCGGGTCAAGGACCCGCACTCACCCGCACTTTATTGTCTCTTCAAGGTTTAGCTCTTGGATCCTGTCAACATTGCGGGTGAGAGTGCAGTTGGGACCCGCACTTTATTACTGAAATAGTCATAACTTTCTCTATAAGACTCGGAATTGCAATTCATAAAAACCGCTGGAAAGTAGACTTCCAGGGCTTTCCGAATATATGTAATCCGACACGTGGTTCAATTTGAGGAGAGATATGACCCTTCGATGTTGGATGTTCTGCATAAGGTTTTTACATTTTCAGCCCCTTTTTGCACGAAATCCTGAATTCCGTTTCCAATACTAGAAAATGCACGAATACCTACAATTACAATAGAAGAGCCTATAAAAGACGCAAAAATACACGAAAATGAGATAAAGGATAAGGAAATGAGGGTCGAAATATACAATATTTTTGGCACGATCAAATACCCCCAAACCAAACTTTTGCTCGTCCTCGAGCAAAACATAAAATAAAACAAATAAGACACAACAATAAAATGACTCAATCTAAAATTTTCCTGGACACCAACAAAGATAAAACAAAAAGCCGTATTTTCAACTATTGGTGAGATACAATGGTGTGTGATAGAGAGAAGTAGACTCATGCATAATGCTCTAAGGCAACTCGAAGGCACTCAAGGGAACTCGCACAATCACAAATCCCACACCTAAAAGCGCTCTCATATCAGAAACTACTTACTCTCACACCTCGAGCATAATTCGCTTTGACTCTAAGCCTCATGTGGATACTCTCTTATCTTTCCGGTCGGAGTCCTAAGTTCACACATGAAAGGTATGCAAAGATAGAGTTTATGCATAGGAGTCTAATGCATTGCATACAATATAACATTGAAAAACCGCTAATATTTTTTTGAACTAGCCTAAGAAAAGAAATCAAAGGCCATGGACGTAGAAAATCATGCTTCAACAAACATTCCCAATCTAGATTTCATCATAGATCACTTAGGTCTTCCCTTTTGGTTGTAATGGGGCCATGGGGTGATATGAGGTGATACATAGAATAGGAATTGGAATTCAAAATCACCAATCATGCTAAGACACTTACATTACACACCCACACTTTTAGCTCTACTTGCTTCCCATTTATGAACACTAGCATCTAGGCTTACTTTCAATTACATTGTGCTTTCACATATTGTACTCTACATTGTGTGAGTACTTTACATTAAGAGCATTCAAGGCTCTTTTGTGCTTTTCTTTTCTTCTTTTTCATTCTTTTTACTTTTTAGCACACTTGACATTTGACAATTCGGCTCTAATTGCAAATTTTGGCACCTTTACAATTGTGAGCTTATGCCTCGCACACCTACAAATATTGCTTTAGTACACACTATCTTAACATATTTAGCTTTTTCACCTTTTAACCACACAACACTACACACCCTAACATGATTGGTAATAAGGGTAGGCATGTGTTTAGGCTTGTGGCTATATGGTTATACGTGGTACCAAATGAAAGAGTAATGTTTGGCCTCAAGTTTGGCTTTGGAGCACACAATACGGATAGAAACTATGTTTAGGTTATATAAGTAGTTATTGCACACACATTGCCTAAAATCATGACAACAAGTCTATCTATCAAGGGAATGAAAGCATTCATCAAGCAATCCACATACGAAGGCATGTCCTATGGCATGTGACACATACGACAAGAAAAGTGTTTCAAGAATAGAAAAAATTATACACTCAATGTGTTCTTTAAGGCTTGTGTTTGTGAACTCACTCAGTAATCTCCACTATTAGAACAAGGTGCTTAAGCACCGAGTACCCTCAACTTAAGCACAAAAAGGATGAGACTAGCCCATGACATGCAAGTGAGACCCTAGAGTGACAAGAGCTACTACATTAAGCACATTAAGTATAAATAAACTCACCACAAGCACACGTTCAAAGCATCACACACACGCTAATGAAAGCTCGAAAAATCTGGCCATGCGACAAATTTTTGAAAAATTGAAACAAAAATGACTCAAGACTCAAAAAGATGACTCACAAAGGCGTCTACACCCCCAAACCAAAACTCAACATTGTCCTCAATGTTGAAGACAAGAGAGTCCGACCTAACGGCATGCACCTAACACGACACAAAGCAAAGTAGGCTCAACAAATAAAAGGCAATTCATGTAATATCTCAATTAAGCTCAAAGCACACATACTCTTCATCATCAAATGACAACAAACATTTCAAAATTGATTGAGTGAGGGCATGACAACCCCCAAACCGAACTAAACAATAAGCACAAAAACTATATAATCACACTCATGCAAAAGAGCCTCCGACTCATAATCATTTAGCGCATACATAAGAGCTGTTGGCTCAAACATCCAAAATTGGATTAATAAAATCAAGCTCAATATATATCAATCTTCCACCAATCTAACCATCCACAAAAAGTAAATAAAAACTAAAAAGCAAGAAAAAGTTCAAAAACTAGAAATGAGCTTATGAAAACATAACCGAGGTGGGTTGCCTCCCACAAGCACTCTATTTATCGTCTAGGCAAGACATTGGAATGGCACTTTGGCTCTTCAAACTCCAAATTGCAACTTTTCTTGAAGTAGGCAAAGTTCTTGCTCTTTTTATAAGCACTCTTAGCTTACTTGTCCCTCCTAGACTCACAAGTTGTCTTTGTTTCTTCACAAGAGATGATAACCTAGCATTAATGCTCAAGCTGCACAAATCGCTTCCTAAAGAAGCTATAGACAATCTATACACTCACAAAACATATTAGAGAGTTCAGGCAACAAGATTTTTCAATTCAAGCAATTGCAAAACCAAAGATTATACCATTTATTTAAGAAAACAAACTTAAAATAAAAGAAAAACAAAAAACACAATGTGAAAGAACATCTCAAGATGGAGGACAAAATTTCTTAAAAACTGATGACTTTTTAAATCGACCTATATCCGCTCTTTAGTTCATATTTTCTAAAATACTCAATCAATATCTATTAACTTTTGGCACAAAAAAATAGACATGTAAATGCACACTTTTCATTTAGAAAACATTTCAAAATACAAATTGGAAAAGTCTATAAACGGACATCGAAAATGGTTCACGTGCAGAATTTCAAAACAGGGCATCGCCCATGACTTTAGGTCGAAGAAACTTTCATAACTTTTGAACCCCCACCCATAATTTTACATTCTTTATACCATTGGAACCATATCGAATTATTGAAGAATTCAACATGAGCAAAATAATTTATTTCCTCACCAAAAGGTACAGTTTAATCAAAACATTTGGCCTCAAAATTTTCGAAATAGGGTACTTTCGCAAAGGTCAAAGAAAAACTTGAAAAACTTGAAAAACTAAAAAGAAAAATGACTCAAATAATGAATCCACATCCCCAAACCTAATCTAAACATTGTCTTGAATATTTTATATGACATGAGATGCATAGACAATGAATAAACAAAGCATGGAAGACAAGAACTCAAGACACAAACAACATAAACATAGCATTATAATATTTAAAGCACATGGGCGATTTCCGCCCAATCCAACAACTATTTCACAAGCACATTGAATAACATCAAACACTTCCCAAAGCATTTACGTACATATAGGTACATCCAATCAACTCACTCAAACATGCTTCAACATTAAGAACATTACCCATAAACGTTTAAGTTATACCAACATAAGTAGGGTAATAATATATATCAAAATATAGAAACAGTTAGAGGAGTCGATATCGAATTTCCAATTTGGGGAGAAGCTTGCAGAGACACTACTTCTTGCTGCACTCTAACCTCTATTCCACTTAAAGCTCTTCGCGACACCACTCGCGTCCTTGGTTGTATCAACCTCTTAGGTCATCGTTGCGCTGCTGTTTTCTTAATGATGTTGTTGTAGTGCAATCGATGCACTCATTGTTCTTTTGAGTTGTGCAGTCTTGGCTTTTTGCGCTCTACTTCACAATTGATGGACACCACTCCAACATTGATTTGATTGCTCGGTAACCTGAAAATTTCTATTCCTTGCACAAACACAACTTAAACAACATTAAACGCATATGCTTGATAAAAAAAAATAACAAATAGAAGACTAATGAAATATTTACATTACTACACTATTAACTAAAACTAGAAACAATCAACGAATAGGCCACCTCCCCGGCAACAGTGCCATTTTGAATGCTGTTTTTTTGTCATTAGGAAATTGCGAATTCAAAAGAATTTATAAAGTTGTCCGTGTGTGTGTGTGTGAGAAAATGAGATACGAAAAACAAAAAGATAACTAGAGATAGAAATGTAACCGGACGCTTGCCTTTCTAAGTTAATCTACTCCTAAATACATTAATCTACTCCTAAAGGCAAACACCCTAAGTTACGAAAATAAAGATGGCTTGGAGAGGGAAACAGATGGCATGACCACCACGGCATTCGTGCCACTCATAAAAAACAACTGCATAAAGCACTACAAGATTGGGTTCAACCTAGCCTTTGATACGACCTCTAAATATGGAAATGGGGAGAGTCACCTAGTCATTGATTACTACTCACCGAGGGTGTATCGCGTGAGCAACGACCACAAAAGGACTACATTAAACATAAAGGCCGACCCTCGATCACTACTCACCGAGGGTGTATCGCGCGAGCAATGACCAAGGGGTAGCCTAATGGAATATTAAAGGATCGACCATTGATGGCTACTCACCAGTCACATGTAAGCAACAACCATATAATGGAAGCATTAAGTGTAAATTCAGACCCTCAATCAATACTCACCGAGGGCGTATAGCGTGAGAAACGACCAAGGTTGTATAAAGCATGAAGGTCTATAGAACCGAAATCCACAATGGCATCGTATGTACTCATTATGAATTTATCCCAAACAATTAAGAGCAAAATCAAGGTCAAGAGTTGATGTACCTACTTAACCCTAATTCTCAAACACTTAAATCAATCCGAAACATGCATTTTGAAATATCCATCAACATACACACAATCATGGGATGTTTGATTAATCTACTCCTAAATTATATTGATCTACTCCTAATCCCAATCATGAACATATATTAATTTTTGCCCTACATTCCATGAATGTAAAGACAAGTGATATCCATAAACATGCATCTAGGAGGGTTGTCAAGCCTATTCAACACAAATCAATAATCAATATAAAGCAATTGAATCAGAAAATACTTGAAAATATTAAATACAAGTTAATCAAATAAATGAAACTAGTGTTAGGTTTACATATTTCCCTAATGGGGATACACATCTGTTAACCACCAAAATCGGCAAAGGACCAAAGAAGAATTTTCCACCTAGATACAAGGAAAAGACACAAGCCAAGATACCACTTAGCTACTCCTAGAAAAAAGAATGCTAAATCAAATATGGATACCTACCTCCTCCCTCGGATCAAGCCAGCAAGCCCAACAACCCTGGTAACCCCTAAATAGCCCGATATGGAGTTCTACTCAGAATCCTGTCACAAAGCGCGGCAAGGTACCCCGCTATTGCACCAGACTGATATCCCGTTACTAAGATCAACAGGGTACCCCGCCATTACATCAACAGGGTACCTCGCTGCCGTGTTAGACAGGCATCCATATACTACATCTGTTAAGTACCCCGCTTCTACATTCAGCCAGGTACCCCGCTGCAAGAACAGCCGATATTAAGATACCCCGTCGACCAAGCACCTAACCAGGAAAACATAAAACTAGCAAGAGGTGAGGTACACGAGAACCCAGATGAATCTAAATACCTTCAGGGATCCTCTTGCCAGTTAACCACAAGAAACATTAACAGAATCTAAAATCTGTATGTCCAGGCGAACAAGTCTTGAAACTCCAAAGCAAGGTGGTGAAACGCGGTTGTTCATGTCCCGATAATAATGTAGACTCCACCCCGCCATGCAAAAAATCCATTAGAATAAGGAGTCCACTCTTATTAGAATCCTTCCCAAAAGGCATCACTTGATTCGGATAATAAAAGCTCCTACAAGATCGCCTCCTAGAGGGAAAGAAAGTCCTGTGATCGCCAAAACCCTAGACCAAAAGTATAGGCGTGCATGGCAAGCAATGAGACCTATATATACGACATTACATCCACCAAGAAGGGGATCAAAAATTGGCCTCCCTAAACCCAACACTCGTTTTCAGTTCTACTTATCGATAGGCACGAGAATGCCATCTCCATGACCTAACAGAAACCTAGAATACCATCACATAGCCATCGTCCGAATTTCGTCAGTTGTATGCATATTTTCAACAATAAGATCGCACCTGTTATTCTTTTCTTGTATGAGTTTTATTTTGCTTTGACAGAAATATTGTTAGTATCGAACTACATGATACCCCTCCGACTGGGATCTATCTCGATCTTGGTCCTTAAAGTTGTTATTTGGAGATTTTTCCCAGTGATAATTTTCCATTAACACTTTTGGCACCGTCTGTCTATGGGAAATATCATCCCAACATTTATAGAGAAGCTATCTTAGTTCTACCTTACAAATCAGAAAGTTGAGACTACGATCCTCTCAAGCCCATCCGGCTCCATCGGGACCCTTGTCACTCGCTTCCAACGAAAGAGCTCAAAGACGGGGTATAGGATCTAGGAATGACAATTCGGCACCAATACCTCCTCTAGTCATAGCAGTAGACCCCTTGCCTCGAGATCCGATTGGGCAAGAGATCAATCGGGATATTCTAGAGCAACAAGCTGGTGCCTACGTAGAAGCCATCCGACTCAGAATGATAGCTCAAGGAATCCCCTTTGAAGCAGCCAGGATCGTAGGAGACATTGGCCTAAGTATCCGGGTACCAGTGTTTAACCGACTAGGTCCATCTCCACCAACCCTGGTCCGTTAGGTTAATCTCAAACCCCGACTGGTGAAATCCTCCATTGAGATTCCACCGAGGAGAGTCTAACCCCAGGTAAAGCCAAGAGGAGAGAAGAAAGATCCACAGCCAGACTCAGAAGTAAGTGCCAGATCTAGAAAAAACCCTAGAAGTAGGCACCAAAAAGCTAAGCGGAAGGAAGTGGTTGTTGATTCAGAAACCTCAGATGAAGAAGGCTTAATGGCTCAATCCAGAAACACTAAATCTCAGCGCCTGGAAGATTAGATGGCCAAAATAGCTAAGGAGTTGGAGGAGTTAAAGAAAGAAAAGCATCATGGAATCTGGAAAAACCCCTTAGGTGAGATGAATGCACCATTCTCCAAAAGGATTAGAGAGGTGGGGCTACCCCCCAAATTCAGAATGCCATCCGAAAAGTATTCTGGAACAGAGGATCCCATCAATCACCTGGAAAGCTTTGTCCACTAGATGGAAGTCCAGAATGCAACACGGTCAACCATGTACAGGATGTTCCCCTCGACCTTGACTGGCTGTGCCAAAACGTGGTTCAAGAAATTTCCACCAGGTAGATTTGATTCTTTTTCTAAACTCACCACAGCTTTTTGTGCACAGTTTTAGGGAATCAAGCCTCGTCCCAAAGACCTTATCTTGCATCAGTATGTGATCTAGGAGCGGGGTGAAACATTGAGGTCTTATGTGGAGAAATTCCATAAGGAAGTGATCTAGATGGGAGTATTCAACGAAAAAGAAACCTTGGCTAATTTTCGAAGAAACTTGTGGGCGGGCAGACTATTTTGCTCATTTGCTAAGCATCCACCTGAAACTTACCAGGAAGCCTACAATCGAGCTTTAGAACAAGTATACATATAAGAACAACTCCGGATCAAGGTTGAATATGATGAAGCCCGACTGGCCCCGTGTCTTAAGAAGGAGGCTCCAAAGCCCGTACACGTCAAGAGATTCCAATATCAGCCCCCAAACAGGTCAACCTACAGGCCGCCTCCTATTCCCTCGTACCAAGAAAGGTACCCGACTAGAAAATACCCTTTTAGGAGATCGCCTCCCAGAGCGGCCCCTCTAAACGAAGTTGCCCGGGTAAAAAGGGAGGAAGATGGATATAATCATTACACCCTTCTCAATGCTTCAAGAGAAACCATCTACCTCGCCATCCGGGACAAAGGCCTGCTTAGGAAGCCGGGTCCCATGAAAGGCCCAACTAATAGGAGAAACCAGTACAAGTATTGCGATTTCCATGAGGATGTCGGACACAACACTTCAGAATGCTACAGCCTCCGTAATCAGATCGAAGGAATGGTAAGGGGTGGCCTGCTGACGAAATTTCTACAGCAGGTATGAGATAGCATCAAGGAAGGGACACAGGTACAAAACGAGATGCGGGAGGAGGCAGAAAGAATGAGAGATGGAGAGATGGATCTCTGATCTAGCAGATCCAGGTGATTTATACCATTAGTGGAGGCCCGACCTTGGTTGGAACTTCCAATAATTCGAGGAAGAACCACGCAAGAAAGATTCCTAGGCTTAACGCAGGTAATAAGTAAGAATCATATGAGACTGAACCCCACAAAATGTGCTTTCGGGGTAATGGCAGGAAAATTCCTAGGGTTCATGGTACATGAAAGAGGTATCGAGGCCAATCCCGAGAAGATCAAGGTCATCCTAGACCTCAAGTCTCCCACAACACTCAAGCAGGCAGGGGGATTGACAGGCCGAACAACAGCATTGAACTGATACATATCCCGTTCCACCGATAAGTGCCTCCCGTTCTTCAAGATTATCAAGCAAGGAAAGAAGCTGAAGTGGGATGAGCAAAGCAAACTGGCTTTCCAAGCTTTGAAGGAGTACTTGGCCCATCCCCCTCTACTGGTCAAGCCCCTCACAAGAGAAGAGCTTCAACTCTACTTAGCGGTCTCAGAAGCTACCACTAGTGGAGCCTTAGTGAAGGAATGTAATGACGGAGTACAGAGACCGATGTACTACGTGAGCCATGCTTGCACCAAGTACGAAAAAAATTACACCCTCCTAGAGAAACTCGCCTATGCCTCAGTAACTACAGCCAGAAAGCTCCAGCCATATTTTCAGGCACACACTATTGTGGTAGTCACCGATCAACCCTTATGACAATTGCTCTACAGGCTAGATGTATCAGGCAGGTTGGTTTTATTGGCCCTAGAGCTTACCCAATTTGACATCAAATACAAGGCAAGAACCACAATCAAAGCACAAGCCCTAGCCGACTTCATAACAGAGTTCAGCGTGAATCCGAACCTAGACACCAGGCCCGACCCCGGTCCAGATCAGACCAATCTGAACTGGCATGAAGATAACAAGACCCAGACTCTATACACATATGGGGCATCAAATCAATTGGGATGCGGAGCAGGTATCGTCGTCATAAACCCAGAGGGGGTCGAATGCAGTCACTGCTTTAGGTTTAAGTTCAGAGCTATTAATAACGAAGCAGAATATGAAGCCTTACTAGTAGGGATGGGAGTAGCAGAAGCCTTAGGGACCAATTTCCTCCTACTCAAGAGTGATTCCCAATTGGAAGTCAACCAAGTGCTAGGGTTGTACCAGGCAAAAGGTGACAATATGGTAGCATATCTGGCTAAAGTCCGAGAAGCAATGACGGGATTTAAAGGCGTGAGGATGGAACAGGTAACTCGAGAGAAAATCACCGGGCGGATGTTTTGGCCAAGATCGCAGTAAGAGAAGGGCATACCTTACCAAGAGGGGTGCCCCTCTAATTGATACCCCGTTCCAGCATAACCAAGGGGGTGGATTTCCTCTCAGTCAACCGACTCCCTTATTGGATGGATCCAATAGTGGACTACCTCTAAAGTGACACTCTCCTTGCAGATCCAGATCAAGCACGCAAGCTGAAGAGAATCGTTACCCGGTACTGCCTTGTAGAAAGATACCTTTACCATAAAGGGAAATCCCTCCCCCTACTCAGATGCCTTCACCCAGATGCTGCTACCTATGCACTTGACAAAGTACATTCAAGGGACTATGGTAATCATGCAGCAGGCGAGACACTAGCCTACCAGATACTTAGAACGGACTACTTCTGGCTGACTATACATCAAGATGCAAAATAGTTTGCACAATCATGCGAGGCTTACCAGAAGATAGCAAACCTCCATCACCTCCCCCCGAAAAGGCTGTCCTCGATCAGTACACTTTACCCCTTTGCTATCTGGGGACTAGATCTAATCGGCCCGCTTCCTACAACACCCGGTCAGGCCAAACATCTAGTAGTAGCAATAGACTACTTCACCTATTAGGTGGAAGCTAAGGCACTTGTCCGGATAACTGAAGAAAAGACCACCAGTTTTGTTAAAGAGTATCGTTTACCGTTTCAGTACCCCGATGGCCATCATAACTGATCTGGGAAAGCAATTTGATGACGCCAACTTCAGAGAATTCTATGAAGATTGAAACATTGATCTCCGATTTGCATCAGTAGCACATCCTCAAACTAATGGGTTGGTAGAGGATACCAACAAGACTATTAAGAAGCTCCTAAAGAAAAAGCTCCAATAGAATAAAGGATTATGGGTTGAAGAATAACCCAATGTGCTGTGGGCATACAGGAAAACCAAGAAGACTGCAATAAGGGAAACCCCTTACTCATTAGTATTCGCAACTGAAGCAGTCTTACCCATCAAACACAAGCTTATATATTTCCGGATCCAAAATTATGAACCAGAAGATAATGAGGCTAGGTTAAGGGCCAATCTGGATCTACTCGAGGAGAAACAATGCAAAATCACCGAAAGAATAGCAGTGTACCAGAGTAAGATAGCCCGACACTTCAACAAGAGAGTAAGGATCTGGAATTTCAAAGAAGGAGATTTGGTTCTTAGGAAGGTAACCCGGAACACACGAAAAAGGTTTGACGGGTGCTAACCCCTAACTGCTAAGGCCCCTATCTGATTAAAGCAATGCTCTGGGGTGGCGCTTATAAGCTAGAAAATATGGAGGGATACCCAGTAGATCATACATGGAATGCTGATCACCTTAGGAAGTTCTACCCTTAGAAATTCAATTTATATCCGCCAGAATACATACCCTGATTTTACAGTGTACTGCTTAAAGAATTCAATAAAATAAGTTATTACTCTTACATGATTCTCTAATGTTCACTTTGCGAGCTCCCTTACATGATTCTTCTATCACTCATCCTGTTGCATTGGATGGAGTATACCCTTCTCCAAGAAGCCTGGTGCTAAAGTGGCCTAAGTTGCCTACTAGGACAGATCATTGTCATCATTATTGAATCACCTCAAGACCAGGAAATAGCCTTATGGCGCTCCGGCTGCCTTAGTCGGGGTATACCCTCCTCCAAGAAGATTCTGGATTATCATATTAAGGATCTAGACTCGTAGCCTTAGTTGCCCCATGTATCCTCAAGACCATGAAATAGCCTTAGGGTGCTCCTACTGCCTTGGTCGAGGTATACCCTCCTCCAAAAAGGATCTGATACACCAGACTAAAGATCCGGACTCGCGGCCTTAGTTGCTCGCTGCATCCTTAAGACCAGGAAATAGCCTTAGGGCGTTTCTGCTTCCTTGGCCGGGGTATACCCTCCGCCAGGAAGTCTGATGCTAAAGTGGCATAAGTTACCTACCAGGACAGACCATCAGAAGGATCAGGATACCTTTTCGGGATACCCGGTTCCTTACTTCTCCATCTCTCCAAAAAGAAACAACCTTAGAGCATTCCAGCTACCTTGGTTGTGGTATACCCACCTCTGAGAAGCCTGGTGCTAAAGTGGCCTAAGTTGCCTACCGAGACAAACCATTAGAAGGATCGAGATACCTTTTCGAGATACCCAGTTCCTTACTTCTCCATCTCTCCAAGAAAAAATGAAATCAGGGAATTCCAGCTACCTTGGTCGGGGTATACCCACCTTCGAGAAACTTGATGCTAAAGCAATCTAAATTGCCTATCAGGATAGAATATCAGAAGAAATAGGATACCTTACCAAGGTACCTGATGACTTGCCTCTTCAAAGAACATTTATAGCTAAAGCAAGCTTAATTATCAATCGGTGTATCTAGAACCTCAATCTACTACATGCTCATCAAAAGCCGATTAAAGAAAGGGACCTGCTCACTTGCTAGGTCCAGCTGGTGGTTACGGTAACAAGGTAGAATATTATTATATGACTATCAAGTATCCCGATCAAGGAACAGGTTTCCAAATTTAGTTTCATTCATTCATAAGTATGCAAGCTATCAGATTTCCCCTAAGTCAAGATTTTGTCTAAGCGAATATCTTTCCAAATCAGTAGAGCAAGCAAGATACTATGTATCTTAGTAAAAGAAGAAATTTTCATTGACCAGAACAGGGAGCCCAACCCCCAATTACGGGCTACACAAAGGAAAAAGGTAAAAAGTAAAACAAACAAATCATGCATCACCTTGCTCCTCCACTGCCTCCCAGCCCTGGTCTACCTTGCTCATACCATCAGCTGCCTCGGTGACTGCTTCATCTTGAACTCCTTCAATTTCTGGTACCCCAGGCGTATCAGGAACTCCTTCCCCCTCATCTAACTTAATCATGGCCTCTGCAAGATCCTTAGTCTCATACGGCCTACCATCTTACGAGGTTAGAAGCTCGGACGCTGACGTTATGCCTTCATCTGTCTGGCCCACAGCAGACGGGATAAGTCTCAGAAGAATAGGGGGATCGAAAACTGCAGCAGACATAAAGAGATCCTGATGGATCGGGGTAGACCCTGAAAGTTAGGCGACTCTTACTTCAATTTGCGCCCGATCCTATCCTAGAGAGGTCATCAAGTCAAAAGGAGGAGGGAAGGCCTTGGCAACTTCATAGGAGGCATAAAAATATCCATCTCCAAAGGCATCATCTATCTTCGCCTCTGTTCCCTATCGAACCCCGCAGGAGTTGATTTTCATCACAGAGTAGGACTTTTTCACTCTTCAAGCTATCCCTTTCTTCTCAGCGGCGTAGCAATCTAAGAGTCTTTATATTGAGAGCCCATTCTAGCCGAGCTGATTCCGCTAAGGCTTTGTCTCTTGCCTTCTCCGCCTCAGTCATCGATATGCTTAGGAATTCGATGCTTGTTTCATATCGAGCTAGCTCTCGTTTGGTATCTTCCAATTCTTCCCGGGCAGAGATAACTGCCTCCATGAAAACATTCACCTGTTTTTCCATGGCCACAGTAAATCTAAAGGCCTACAAGAAAATAAATGAGGGTTAATACCATACCCCGACTTCAAAAAGAAGAAAGAAAAGTAGAAGGTTATACCTCGGCAAGAAGGGAAGCTCCTTTAGAGACCATGATGTCCCATGGCATTGAAGTCTCAGCTTGCATACTGCCACTAGGGCACACCTTCAAGAAGTGGTCTACAACTTCCTCCAAATTCTTATCCCGTGTTTGAGAGCTTGAAGGTTGGTCAATGTGGGGAGTCACCGAGGTACCAGTTTCCTTTGCCCTGTCCACCTGGAGTTGGCTCTTAGAAGGTACAATAGGAGGATGAGAAGGAGGACTTACAGAAGAATGATCAACAAGTTTCATAGAAGAAATGGCTAGGGCCTGCCTTTGGATTTGTCCCGGGATACGTCAAACCCTGGAGGCCCTGGCAGCCATCTCACTCAAAGGAAAGCGTGTCATAGGCAGGGTGGAAAGCTTAGCTGGAAAACTTGTTTGAGACTTAGTCGGGGTCAAAAGAGGAGTGTCAGTAGGCCGGCTAGACCCAAGAGAGATGCCAACGTTGGCAGTAGGAGAAACAGAAGAAGAAGATGAAGAAACAAGGGGTACAGCAGGAAGGATAACCGCTGGATACATGACAGAAGGAGAGGCTGCAAAAACTATAAAATCAGTCAGTATACAAGTCTAAATTTATCAATTAAAAATAAGTGAGATGTAGGGAGCTACTTATGCATGGCAACTAGGGAGATCTTGAGATATCGATCTACCCTGCCGCTATCAAAGGGATCGAAGATAGGATACTTCACATTAACATAATGCCGGCCTAGAATTTTCTCCAAGATACCTTGTGATTCCTCGGAGATCTTTCCTTTACCCCATTTCTCTTGCCCAGTAAACTAAATTGGGACTGGGTGCTCAACCCTATCAACGTCAACCGAACTGCCCTACTATCCTCCTATTACGACCCACTCCTCACGCCAAGAACGAGGATACTTTACATTGGCTCTTGGGACAATGAATTTCAAGGGATTCTTCGCCCTCAAAAAGAATTGACCTTTGAGACCGGTCTTGAGTGCCACCACCTGGAAGATATACCGGATCTCGTCACAATGCCATCTATCTCAAATTGCTTTACCCAGAGCACTAAAAATCCTATGAGATGCTTCTAAAATCTGGGCGAGATGTACAGTGGGGCAAGACCTAGGGCGACCAATAATCTACGCATGGTAGGATGGAGTGGTAGCCGGAGTCTGCTTTTGAAAGCCACTACATGAATGGGGACCTCGCCTTTGACAGGGGTATAGACATCATAACCCCGATGCGGAAGAGTGAGAGTAATGGCATCTAGAATTTGGTACTCCTTCTTCAAGTGGGCTAGGGTATCCGTTGTGCAAATAGAGTTTTTGGTGACTCGGTCTTCATGAGGAAGAATGATAGCTCGTCTGAGCGGTATCCCAGTGGGGATTCCTTCCTCCTCATCATCATCATCATCTTCATCCTCCTCCACTTCCTCATTGGCAAGCTCGACTGGCTTGTCCTGCTTGTTATTAAAGCCCGACCCAATCCTTGGGTTCCTCGTAGACCAGCGATGTTAAGCCAGAAGGGAGCTCCTCATGGTGTCGCCCTCTTCAGGATCCTTCTTTCGGTTTTGAAGGGGTGTACTTTCGATTAAAGCCTCTTTTTCAGTATCAAACAGCTCATCGAGGCTATTGACGGGTTTCAGTGGAGTCGCCATTAAAAGAGGAAGAAGAATGCTTGAAAGAGGGAAGAAGAAAGGCTACATTTAGCAAGAAAATTTCCTTTTTTGAAAAGCAAGTGTGAAATGAGAAGGAAGGGCTGAGTTATTTATAGGCAAATATTGGCGGTTACACATAACGAAACCGGAATTGATGAAGAGTAGATGACCGGCAACGTGTTTGGAAGATGTGCCATCAGCGGTTTCACATTAATCATGCCAAATTGGCTCATTTTTAAATTCATAAGCCAATCATCATCTGACAGCTAGCTAATACAATGATTCTCCGCGAATCTAAGGGATTTCCTTCCCAGACGCGGTACCCAGCCAAATAAAAAATAAACGGACAACGCAAGGTAGAAAATCCTTCAAGTAAAAGTAGAATCCTAACTCCAACCTAGACAAGACATCGGTGTTCAAGTCAGGGGGGACTTCTATTAACCGCCAAAATCTGCAAATGACCAAAGAAGAATTTTCCACCTAGATACAAGGAAGAGACACAAGCCAAGATACCACCTAGCTACTCCTAGAAAAAAGAATGCTAAATCAAATCTGGATACCTACCTCCTCCCTCGGATCAAACCAGCAAGCCCAGCAACCATGGTAACCCCTAAGTAACCTGATGTGGAGTTCTACTCAGAATCTTGTCACGGAGCTCGGCAAGGTACCCTGCTAATGCACCAGACAAGTATCCTGCTACTAAGATCAACAGGGTACCCCGCCATTACATCAACAGGGTACCTCACTGCCGTGTCAGACAGGCATCCATATACTACATCCGCTAAGTACCCCGCTTCTACATTTAGCCAGGTACCCCGTTTAAGAACAGCTGATATCAGGATACCTCGTCAACCAAGCACCTAACCAGGAAAACATAAAACTAGCAAGAGGTGGGGTACACGAGAACCCAGATGAACCCAAATACCTCGAGGGATCCTCTCGCCAGTTAACCATAAGAAACATTAACAGAATCTGAAATTCGTATGTCCAGGCGGACAAGTCTTAAAACTCCAAAGAAAGAGGGTGAAACACGGTCCTTCATGTCCTGATAATAAGGTAAACTCCACCCTGCCATGCAAAAAATCCATTGGAATAGGGAGTCCACTCTAATTAGAATCCTCCCCAAAAAGAATCACTTGATTCGGATAATAAAAGCTCCTACAAGATCGCCTCCTAGAAGGAAAGAAAGTCCTGTGATCGCCAAAACCCTAGACCGAAAGTATAGGAGTGCATGGCAAGCAACGAGACCTATATATACGACACTACATTCACTAAGAAGGGGATCAGAAACTGGCCTCCCCAAACCCTACACTCATTTTCAGTTCTACTTATCGACAGGCACGAGCATGCCATCTCTATGACCTAATAGAAACCTAGAATACCGTCACATAGCCATCGTCCTAATTTCATCAGTTGTTTGCATATTTTCATCAATAAGATCGCACCTGTTAATCTTTTCTTGTATGAGTTTTATTTAATTTGACAGAAATCTTGTTGGTATCGAACTACGTGATACCCTTTCAACTGGGATCTATCTCGATCTTGGTCCTTAAATTTGTTATTTGGAGATTTTCCTTAATGATAATTTTCCATTAACAACATCAAATAAAGAAAATACAAGAGAATAGTAAAAGAGAAAACCCAAGGTGGCAATCTCAGATCTCCAAGTTCCATTGAAGCTCTTCTCCCTCATAGACAAGAGAGGGTGGCTCTTTCCTTATGAATCTCCTCCAAAGATGGGTGGTTGTATGTGGAAGGTTGTGATGGTGAGACATCCATGGAGGAAAACCTCCACGGATGCCTTTGAAGGTCTTTCTCTCTCTCTTTTGTTGTGTTAAGAAGATGAAGTATAGAAGAGACGGGTTTCTAGGTTATTTTTGGGTGAAAAGTTCTTGTCTTGTGAAGAAAGTGGTAGATTTATAAGCTTTGGAGGTTTGGGAACGATTTAGGGATGGAAAGACAAAATTAACCTTCAAAAATGGCCCAAAAACCCGATATTTGTTGTTCTGGAGGTTGTAGAGTGCGGGTTAGGGACCCACACTTTATTGTCTCTTCAAGGTTCAGCTCTCAGATTTAGTTAACAGTGCGGATGAGAGTGCGGTTAGGACCCGCACTAACCCGCACTTTATTACTGAAATAGTCATAACTTTCTCTAGAAGCCTCGGAAAATTAATCCGAGGAAACGCTAGAAACTAGACTTTCAGGGATTTTCGAATATATGTAATCAGAAACATGGTTTGATCTGAGGAGAGAGATATGACCCTTCAAAGTTGGATGTTTTGCATAAGTTTTTTACATTTTCAGCCCCTTTTCACACGAAATCCCGAATTCCGCTTCCAATACTAGAAAATGCACGAATACCTACAATTACAATAGAAAAGCCCATAAGAGATGCAGAAACACATGAAAACGAGACAAAGGATAAGGAAATGAGGCTGAAATATACAACATTTTTGGCACGATCACATTCGTAGAAAATATTTCAACTCACCCACCGTACTCATTTCAAACTCACTTGACATAACACTTACAAATTCATCAACCTTGGTTTTATTAGTAGACCCAAAAACAATTTCCTCAACATATATTTGTGCAACAAAAATATCATGATCATGATGTTTGATAAACAATGTTCTATCAATGCCACCTCTCCTATAATGGTTGTCAATAAGATATTGAGTTAACCTATCATACCTAGCTCTTGAAGCTTGCTTAATGCCATATAAAGCTTTTTTCAATTTAAACACATGATTAGGAGAGTGTGAGTATACAAAACCCTTAAGTTGTTCAACATACACTTCTTCTTGAAGGTATCCATTGAGGAAAGCACTTTTGACATCCATTTGAAATAATTTGAACTTTTTAACACAAGCAATGGACAACAAAAGTCTAATGGACTTGAGATGTGCAACCGGTGCAAATGTCTCATCAAAGTCTACAACCTCAACTTGAGTGTAGCCCTGAGCCACTAGCCTAACTTTATTCCTCACAATCTTGCCACTTTCATTGGTCTTATTCCTAACCACCCACTTAGTGCCAATTACATTTGTGTCTTTTTGGCCTAGGAACTAAGAACCACACTTCATTTCTCTGAAATTGATTTAATTCTTCTTGCATAGCCCCAACCCAATATTCATTAACAATAGCTTCATTAATATTTTTGGGTTTAGTTTGAGAGAAGTGTAGCAAGCATATGAAATTTGGTTAGCTATTTGATTTCTAGTTCTAACCCCTTCATTCAAATCACCTATGATGTCTTCTTGATAGTATGAGTTTCTAAGTCTAGATTGAGAACGTTCAACAGCTTGGTCATTTTGTTGGTTATCAATTAAAGCATTTTCATTCTCTAGACTTCCTATTTCATCAACACTATCATTTTCATCTTTTTGACTAGATTCACTACTAGCCACATCAATCAGTGTATTAATGTCATTCATAATATTTTATTAGGTTCATTGACACCATTACAATCACATATATCAAGCATGTTAAGGTCATCTATCTTCACATTGATAGACTCCATAATAGTCTTAGTAGTCAAATTGAAAACTCTATATGCACAACTATTAATAGCATACCCAAGAAAGAGACCAACACACTTTTAGCATCAAACTTTCCTAAGTGATCTCTATCATTCAAAATGTAACACTTACTCCCAAAAGTGTGGAAGTAACTCACATTGGGCGTCTTGCCCTTCCATAGCTCATAGGACGTTAGCTTTGTGTCGGGCCTCCTAAATACTCTATTCGACACATAACAAGTGATATTGACCGCTTCGGCCCATAGGGTTCTAGGGATTTTCTTGCTATTGAGCATGACCCTAACCATCTCTTACAAGATTCAGCTCTTTCTCTCAACAACACCGTTTTGTTGAGGAGTTCTAGGGTGCAGAGAACTCATGAGAAATCCTTAACCTATCACAAAAATCACTAAATTTGGCATTCTCGAATTCCATCCCATGATCACTCCTAATGCGACATATTTGATATCAAGACCTTTTTCATTTTGAACTTGATTACAAAACTTCTTGAAGTAATCAGAAGCCTTGGTCTTGTTTCTAAGAAAATAAAACCAAGTAAACCTACAGTAGTCATCAACGCACCCAAAAATGTACTTTTTGTCATTGATGTTCTCGGTTTGAATTGGCCCCATTAGGTCTATGTGCAAAAGTTCTAAAGGTCTCTTGGTAGCTATGTAAGAATTCTTATCGTGATGCATTTTGGTTTGTTTACCTAATTGGCAAGGTTCACAAACAACATCTAGCTTTTTACTAAGATTAGGAAGACCTCTAACAATGCCTAATGTTTCAAGCTTTTTTAAATCTTTAAAGTTCATGTTGCCCAAACGTTGATGCCACAAGTTGTTTGTTTACCTAATTGGCAAGGTTCACAAACAACATCTAGCTTTTTACTAAGATTAGGAAGACCTCTAACAATGCCTAATGTTTCAAGCTTTTTTAAATCTTTAAAGTTCATGTTGCCCAAACGTTGATGCCACAAGTCAATCTTATTGCACTCATATGCCATACTGTAATTTAGAGGGTCTATCTCAAGACAATAGCAATTGTCTATAGACCTTTTGACTTTTAGGACAACATTGCCATTTTTATCAATTATAGTGCACACATCTTTGTTAAAGCTAACTTCCTTAAAAATTTCACACAAGTGAGTGATGTCTATTAAGTTAGCTTGTAACCCATCAACATACAAAGTATTGCAAATTTTAGGCAATCCGGGGATACAAATTGTTCCCTTGCCTAGAACTTGCTTTTTGGTGCTATCACCAAAAGTGACCCATGCTCCATCCTTTAGAACAAGATCTTAAAGAATTCCTTATTCTTGGTCATGTTCCTAGAACAACCACTATCTAGGTACCAAGAGTAGGAGGAGTTGGCCCTTAAAGCATATTGTGCAACTAGACATTTAGAAGTGTCTTTTCTAACCCATACACTCATCACAATACGTCTCTCACTCTTACCACTAACATGCTTTGACTCAATGTTAGACTTTTTATCATGCACTTTGACCTCATTGGTCACATTTTCAAAAATATCAAACAAAGCATTATCAACTTTCTTATGCATGGTAAAGTGGGGCACAACACAAGATTTAGCAAGCAAGTCATCAACAACTTTCTTCACAACATACTTTTCCAAAGTCTTCCTAGGTCTATTTATATATCCATACATGGATGATTGCCTAGGTCCATTCAAAGACATATCATGATAAGCATTATCAAGTTTGCATTTCTTAATGTATTTAAAGCATTTAGGTCGAATATGTCCTACCATATTACAATGATAGCATATAGGTATAAATTTGAGAATTTTACCATTTGCATTTGCTTCCAAAGCATTTGGTCTTCTCACAATTCTATCTCTTTCAAATCCAACCTTTGATGCTCCACCTCTTGCATTGGAGGTTGTTGCTCCTTGATGTTGATCTTGTTATGATCTTCCATTTGAGTTCTTTGTTGATGAAGAGGCACCTCTGGTAGCTTTCATAGCTTTATGTTGAGAGAGAGTACTTACATTTGTTTCACCACTTGCTTTGATAAAAGTAGATTTTTTAGTAGAAGTAGTAATCCTATCATTAACATAACATAAACCTCTTTTGTCACTAGGATGTTTTCCACTCTTGATGAGAGTTTCTATCTTGCTAGAACTAGATGAAATCATGCCAATCATTCTACTTGCCTCATCAAATTTGTCACTAAGCATCCTATTTTTAATGGCATATTTTTCTAAGATGTCATCACTTTTCCTAACATCTTCACGTGATTTATTTAGCCATTGCTCATACTTTTTCTCTTGATTTAAGTGCTCACTCAATTTGGCTTTAAGCATGTTTTCTAGCCTTCTAGCACTAACAAGAAAATTATCCCTTTACTCAATTTCTAGCTTCAAGATGCCAAGTCTATCATTACTATCCTTAAGGTTCATTTCTAGAATTAGAATCTTGTCTTTAAGTTCATTGAAATCTTTTGAGCCTAGACCATGATTATCTAGCTTTTTATTGAGGGACTTATTGACATTAGACAAGTGTTCATTTTCAAGAATAAGATCATTGATCTTTTTCTCATTTAAGTCAATAGGTTCCACAAAAGAAGCCACGTAGGAACACACTTCCTTAATCATGACTATCACAAATAAAAACACAAACACTACAAAGTAAGGATCTATCTAAGTGCGTCTAGACACCCGCTCTGTTACCAAATGAAATTCCCTAGAGAGATGTAATGTATATTATACCTAGAGGGGGGTGAATAGGAATAGTCTCAATTTCTTCCAACTTCAAAATTTGTGGATACCAAGAACGAAATGTACACTAGATATGATTTAACAATTGTATAGTATGAGTCAATACATGTAAAAATGAATATACAAGAGATACAATCAATACATGATATGGAAGATAATAAAAAGTAAAGCAAAAATAGACACAAGTATTTTTACGTGGTAAACCTCAAAGAAGAAACATCCACGGGTTGAATAACCACAACCACCGGCAAAACAATCCACTATATGTAAAGGACTTACACACTCAAGGCTATCAACAAATGATATCCACCCTAAGCTATCAACTCCTAATCTACCCTTAAGGCCTAGTGAACCACCTAGCCTACTCTCTATCCAAGATGTGTCCTACACCTCTAGAGAGCAACTCCCTATCCAAGGCTCTCAAACCTCTAGGAGGATTTCCTTACTTAGCTATCTATATCACAAATGATTCTAGTCAGGCTTCCTTAGCTCAACCATCTGGAGTACCAAACTTCTGGCTAAGACTTTTGCTTAGTTATCTGGATCCTCTTGATCTTAACTAAGTCTTCGTGCTTGGCTATCCGAAACACTTTCCTAGCCAAGTCTTCTTGCACAAATCAAGGCTTCACTTACCTTAACAAGAGACTTCAACCATTCCATAAGGCAATGATCTAAGTGATGCAAATGATGCAAACACAAGTCAAATAAAGCTAGATGTTCAATCAAACTCCATGAACATGCTTAGATATATTCTAGGATATGCTTTCAACAAACAATCACAAATGTACCTAGAAATCAAGACATGTATATAAGAACAAGATGAGAGTACTCAATATATCACAAAAATCTTAGTTCTTAGATCAGGAAATTAAACCTAGAAAATATCATGAAGAACATCACATATAACATTTCTAGAATCAATTCCATGCATGAGCATACTTAAATGTGTGTGAATGTGTTATACCAAATGTTTTCACAACGATGCAAGGACACACATGAATGAATTGTGTGTGTGCGCACTTACGCCTTGCAAGAGGAAGAAGAAACTTGATACCTTAGCATCTAAGTATGCGATTTTCCTCTTAGAGACGATATTTGCATAAAACATCACTTTGAACCTTTGAAGCTTCTTTTCATTAAGAACCACCTAAGCAACACTTATTACAAATATAGAGAGTTTTGCAATAGAATCAAGCCAATACAAATCAAGGATCTTACAAATTATAATAAAAGTAATAGCAAACAGAAAAACAATATTGATGCGAGGAATCACCGAGATTTTGAATATGCATCATTCAGCATATAAATTATACACAGATTATAGACAACATTATTTATGTAAGGAATCACCAAGATTTTGAACATGAATCATTCACCTTCAAAATTATGGAAAGATTATTATAAAAATAAGATAAAGAAACAATTACAAGCAGGAAAACATTATTGATTCTATGAATTCGAACCCTAAGTAATTTCATATTGATTTTGAAACTAATCAAAACAACCCAAATGTATTGTAGAGATGAAATAAAAATAACGATTCAAACAATAAGTAATTTTATATTGAATTCGAAACTAATAAAAACAACCATGGATGTATTGTAAAGATTAGATAAAAATAACGATTCAAACAATAAGTAATTTCATATTGAATTCAAAGCTATTCAAAAAAAGCCATGGAAGAGACATACCTGGGAGATCAAACTTGATGAAGCAAAAAAGAATGGGTTGGAGATGAGATTTCAATATGAACGCAAATAAAAGAGTCAAAACACCAGACCGAAACACCAATGAGCAAGACGAAAGATCTATTGTAGTGGATGTTTACATATGAGATCAAACTTGATGAAACAAAAAAGAATAGGTTGGAGACTAGATTTCAATACGAACGCAAATAGACGAGTCAGAACACTAGACCGAAACACCAATGAGTAAGACAAATGATCGATTGAAGTGGATGTTTGGAAAAAATTCGATTAAAGTGTTTAAGCTGGTAACAAAGAAAAGTTCACAAGAGTTTTTGAGCTGGTAAACCATAAAATTTCAGAAGATAGCGTTGGGAAGGGGAAGAGTTAGATTTGGAAAGGAAAAGAAAATAGCGTTAAGAAGGAGGAAAATTAAAAACTGTTAATCGCCAAAAATGGCAGGGGTCCAAAGAAGAATTTTCCACCAAGACAAGAAGTAGAGGGAGATAGCAAGAAGTATCCCACTATCTTAAAGGAGAAGGCCATAATGATATACCATACTACTACAAGATCCAGGGTACCCCGCCAAAACATCTGGGTACCTCGATGCCAGACGGTCTGGGTACCTCACTGCTATGCCATCTTATTTCCTTGCTATTTTGTCATCGTGGTACCTTGCCACTCCATCATCCGGGAACCTCACTGTAAGAAGGGTCAGGGGATTCTACTAGTGGGCCACCCTAGGTGCCACGCCATATCATGGCCCTGGTACCTCGTTCTTTTTTGGAATTGGTACTCCGGTATTCTGATTTGCTAATAACATTTATCAATAAGGGGAGCGGGATAACTGGGTACCTCGATCCCTTCTAGAACCAATTTACCAAGTGGCAAGAATGTCAGAAGAATAAACTACATGTTAGGATTATGCTCAATAGCAAGAGTGTAATGTTGTAATTAACAATCTTTTTCATATTAATAAAGTGATTTCTGGTTTAACAAATCGTATAGCATTTATAGTTTGTATTATAATTGTCAAAGTAAATAATCATAAGGTCTAAAGACTATGGGAAAAAAAGAATTGTTCGTACATCTGGATATGTATGTGGTAGACACAATTCTTTAGTTAGTCTTGAATATTGTTCACAACTTAAGTTAAAGGTTGGGCACCTTTATCTTGTTAGAGTTGTAGAATTCTTTTGCTAGCATTTGAGTGGGATCAAATGAGATATGATGAGTCTAAAATCATCGGAGTGTCTTCGAGCAAAAGGATCTAGTGCACTGGGTGCATTGAACTGGATCACAATGAAAAGCTTTATCTAGAACCGTCAATAGATAATAGTCTTTTCATTATCGGAACAATCGGAGGGTCTATCTTAATCCTGAGATAAATGATGGACTTATGGTTGCAAGTGATATCATTTGAGTTATCAATGAGTACAATTATATCGCATAGTCTATCCTCGATAGTTTGGTGATATTCATTTGTTAATCGATAGAGGACTTCATTTATAGATATGGTTATCGTGGCTCCATTTAATTAAATGAGAGTATAATATCATCATATGGATGTTTTGAGGTAATTGGATATTAAATCTCAACGTTGAGTTTTCGATAGTGTCTATTGAAAACATAGCTTCTGGACAAGTCAAAATATCCAAGTTAAAAATGTGGTCATATGAGTAAATATGGTAACTTGGAGAGTTATAGGCGGTCTATGAACTCTTGGAGAGTACTGATATTAATCACGAGGATACACTATCTCCAATATGATTGTGCAGGGTATGAATGAGGAGCATCTTCCTTTTCTATCTTTATTTAAGAGTTCAGTTTTAGCTCTTTAGTGGAATGAGTTAAAATTAATGGATCGGACCTAAGTGAATCATTTGTTGATTGTGATTAGGTTATGTCTATTGAAGCTTAAATTTAGATGGCCCGCCAAGATCCCCAATCCACACGGACTTGCATGGATCACTTGATATATTCTACCGGACCAATTTAAGGGTCCATCTAGGATTGCATTTAATATATTAAGAATATAATTTGCACATTATTTAAGTAATGAGCTGCTCAATTATATTAATATATTAATGAAAGACATGTGGGCTTGTTTCTTTTAGTAAGAATAGGTCTGGTTCACATGTGGGCTTTTTTATTTAAAGTCCAATGGATTAAATGAAATAGGAAAATAATATTAGGCCCATCTTATATATAAGTGGGGCGGCTAGGTTAAAGTTTTGACCTAAAAATATTATTTGTTTCATTTGTTTTAATTAAATAAGAATTAATTGATTTATTGATTAATTGTTTAATTAAAGAAACAAATCCTTCCTAAAAGTAAAAGACTTGTTTGATAAGTAAATAAATAAATTAGTATTATTTATTTAATCAAATAAGGAGTCTTTTTTATTTAGTCAAATAAAAGAATAAAAATAAAAGAGTTGGATTAGGGTTTGAAATCTATAAAGTTAAAAAGAATTAGGGTTGAATTTGAGTCACCCTATATAAGTGACATGATGAAATTCGGCCAACCCTAATTAGATACTACATAGAATTCGGCAACCCTAAAGGAAAAGAAGAAAAATTCGGCCAATCTATATATATGTTCTTATAGGGTTCGGCCACATCAATTAATTGGTGCTTGAGTTTTTATTTTCTTTCTTCTTCTTCTTAATTCTAAGAGAGTTTTTATTCTAGAGAGACAAAAAGGAGTGAAAAATTATTCTTTGATGGTATACAATTGCTTAAACATCAATAAGCTTGTGTATACGATATCGATCTAGGTTCACGCGAGTTTCGATCATAAGATTGTGAACTCAAAAGTGACCGGAATAATTTTGACATTCTTTGATTGTTTTGTGACTAACAAAGAAAAGAAAGTATTTGTTTGGTCCATTCACGGGTTTGCAATTCAAAGGAAAGGGAGACCACGCTCCTAGGTGATCCACGTTCGTGCTCGGATTGAAGGTCTTGCGGATTACCATCGACGTAAGTCAATCGGATCACGCGACAAGAGGTAATTTACTTTTGTTGATATATATGCATGTTTATTGATTAAAAGGGTTTAGGGTTCATAAAGGAAAAATTTAAAAGTCACTAAATCGTCTTTAGTATCGCTTCCGCTGCGTGTAACACTTTTATTTGTTTATTTTTTCCTACAATTGGTATCAGAGCCTAGGTTGAACCCTTTTAATTAATTAACGTATATATACGTGGATCTATTTCTTTTTATTGTGATTATGCATGTTTAGAAAGAGATGGCACTCTAGGTATTCAAATATATAATTACATGTGATGTATGGATTTATATATATTTTATGTGGTTTGTTATTGCTCGATTTTGGCCCTAGATTTTCAATGTAATTTTTTTTTCGGAGTTGTAACAAGAAGGGTGGTCTATTATCGCCATAATTCCTTCTTGGTAGATTGCTAGGTTTTATTTTATTTTTATATATATGTGCAGTATTTTTTTAGGGTTACTGCAGTTTTTTTTTTATTTATTTTTAGTATGTGCAGTTTTTGGTTTGTAAAAATACTGCAGTGAATAAAAAAAAAATTAATACTGCAGTATTTATTATATATATACTGCCGTAATATATTTAGGTCTTGGAGATTCGAAGACACGAAGCAAAACGAAGCAATAGGAACCAAGTATGAGCACCGTGCGCACCCTAGGAGTGGATTGGGCTGCGCATGACAAGCCCAAACTTTGGTGGGCTGCGCATGGCAGCCTTGTGTGGCCTTATGGGCTGCGCAAGGCAGCCCCTTTGTGGGGTTGTGGGCTGCGCACGCCCATGGGAGAAAGCCGAAGGATGAGCGTATGGTTGATGGGCCACCTGAAGATCTTGTATTCCTGACAAATTGTAATTTACTTGTTTTTCTAGGATGGGCCAAAATTGTTGCTATTTAATTTATGCTTAAATATTACAATATTTGTTATTGTATGATAACATGACATATAGAATAGGAGTGCCACGCATAGATCTCTTTTGGTATGAACATGCATTGAATGATTTAGGTATCTAAATTGGCATCTAGATAACTCGGTAAATCATTCTATGGGATTTAATCACACGCATTAAATAATTGAGTGGGAGAAGGTGTTTTTGTAACACCTATGGCCTCCAAGGTTAGTTGAGCTTTATTATTTATTGGTAATCCCCCCAAGGGGCGTCCATGAATGGAATTTAGCAACATACTTCCTTACAAGGATAGACTAGACAATGGACTCAAACGAGATCTACTCCCCGGAGAGTTTTCGTGAGAGAAAATTGAGGGGTCGATATCTTGGTAACACACTCAATGTAATTTTATTGATATCCTCCCAAGAGTTCTTGTCGGTAAAATTGCAAGGCTAAAATTGAAAACGCTGGTTGTTATGTTAACAATTAGGTGGGACCTAGTCTAACTAGTAAATGGTGCGAACTCCCAAAAGAGGCGTAACATTTATGGGTGTTAGATCACCGTTGAATTTTATGATTGAGCTATTTATTTAATTCAAGATAAATATTTAAAAGTGTTTTATCATGATTATTTACTTATATATGTTTTGTTTTATTCAGAAATCATGACCCCATCACTTATGAATATCCTGAAAGATAACACTTTAACTGGAGATAATTATGTCACATGGAAAAGGAAAATTGGGTTGTTACTGCAAAGTGAAAAATATAAGTTTGTTCTAACTACTCCTAAACCACCTGCTCCTAATAATGAATCTAGCATAATATGTAGAGATGAGTATGAGCAGTGGAAGGCTTCAGATGATATGGCAAAATGTTACATTATGGCCACTATCTCCGACGTGTTTCAACAGCAGCTTGAAGGAATGGAGTCCGCTGCTGATATAATGATGTCTCTAGAGGAGATATTTGCTATGAAGTCTAGGACGACTAAGAGAGAGGCAGTGACTGCTTTTATGAATCTTAGGATGAAAC